>JANBPO010001371.1:7860885-9060885 GCA_024336825.1 Amorphophallus titanum | reverse complement strand
TTCATTTTAACCATAATTCATAAAAACCAGGAAATAATGACTGCGCTGACGGTCGTTTATTAATGAAAACACGACAGCCCTCAGGTCGTCAATTAAATAACGCCCTTTTACCAGGCGCTAATCACAATCCATCATGAAAAATTATTACATAAATTAGAAAAACTTCGTATCAAGCCAATATTGAAGTCCTCTTTAGGGCATCACATAGCAACATAAGATTTACTCATCATAGCGTCAATTTTGGCGTGTCTACACCGGTCACACGGCCCAAGGCCACAATATTCTCCTCGCAGTGCACGTGTTTCTACGCCAGGGCTAGGAGGTCTGGAAGGGTCACCGAAGCTTCAACTCTGAGTGCTCATCGGAGGGTGTGGTTCCCCGTCCCTTGGGTGAGTGAGGTAGTCGCAATGCCAGCGTTGAGATGTGGGATCTGGAGCGCCTCTACGTAGAAGCGGGAGACGAAGTCCCACAACGTCTCTTCTTTCCCCTACCTGAGAGTGAGTAGGGTCACTGCTGACTTAGCCACCTTTCGGCAGCCAATGAAGTTTTCCTTGAACAGCTTCTTGAGCTGTTGGAAGGAGGAGATGGTCCCGATCGGTAGGGATTCAAGCCTGGCCCGAGCATTCTCCCGAAGGGTCGTAACGAACGCTAGGCATTTCACGGTGTTCGAGGCCCGGTGGAACTCCAGGTGGGACTCAAAACTGTGCATGTGGTCAGTCGAGTCGGTGGTGCTATTGTAGGGGGCGAATGATGGCAGCTGGAGTTTTGGTGGGATGGGGGCTTCCATGATCTCCCTGGAAAAGGGAGCTTGAAAGTCCTGGTCGTCGTCGATCAGGCCGCGATTTCTGGAGGCCAGGAGGACGTCGTCCAAGTACCAGACTTTGCCCTCTATTTCATCGATGCACTGGAGCCGACGATCCATCTCTGGGTTGGAGTGCAATGGGCTATGTATCCTTGGTGCGGGCGTGCTGCGTGATCGTCAGGTCCTTGCGACCGAGCCATGGGAGGCCTCCCGTGCTTGGCCAGGATCCTCTCCGGTCTGTGCCATCTCGCCCTGCCATCGTTCAGGTGGGATGCACTAGTGTTTTGCTAGTCGGTTCAAGAGCTCCTGGCAGAGTCCTGTCAGGGCTTGGATCTATTGGCAGATTTCCTCTAGGTCACTGGGGCTGACCTCTTGTCGGGGATGGGCGGAAGATGCTTCCTGCGAACCAAGGTGGGAGTTGGGTCCCTGATGGGAACCACGCCCACGGTGACTGGTATTGCGGAGGCTTCCACGAGACCCCATAGCTTTCTGCTTGTCTTCCCACAGATGGCGCCAAGAAGTGTAGAGACAGGAAAATGGTTCCTATGTCACGTACCACCTTCTCTATTTATTGAACGGGAAAGTCGTCTGGCCCCTGTGGAGACCTGCAAGCAATAAGAAACATGGGGCATCAGAAGAAGTCCCGAGTGTAACCCCAGGGGACAACCGTTCGATGCTTAAGTTAGAGACGTATTAATCAAAGAATAGAGGAAAGTAAGTGAGAGAGAAGGAGATCGTAGTAGAAGGCTAAAGAGCTGGGTAGGTCCTCCAGACGAGTGCTCGTTGATGCGCACAATGCTCACTCGGTGAGTGTTCGCTGGGTGATAAGGTCGTTGGAGGAGAGCTTCCTTCGAATACAGACTGTAGTCTCTTCCCTCACCCTGTGTAGCAGGGCTAGTAGCTCTATTCTCTCGTGTAGAAGTTTTTGGTAGAATGAACCATTGTATCCTCTTCTTCATTGATATCCCTCTTATAGGGGGTCATGGAGTGAAGTGTAATGCCCCGAATTTTTTTTCAGATATCTTCACACCCTAGATCAAGGAGGAAGTAGATGAAGAACTAGAGAGAGGGAGAGGGGGGCGCCCAAGGCATCTCTTGTATTTTCACAAAATTTTTTTCATTAATTCTCCCACAAATTAACACAAGAGAGATTATATACTAAACCCTTGACCTAGACAAATGACCTCTAATACCCTTGGTCAAAGGGGCATAATGGGGAAGGGAGACAAAAGGAGAGTTAAAAAAATCCCACAAGGGGACAAAGGAGGGGGCACCCTCTCCCTTTGGTCAAGGAAGGTGGCTTGGTCCACTTTCTTCCTTGGACCAACCATTTCCCTTGGACCATGGACCATCATATGGGTCCCACACATTGACCCAAATTAAATACCCTAATTAAATCCCAAAATACAAATACAGACTAAATACCCAAAATATAAATACAAACTAAATACAGTCCACATACATACCAAATAGATACACTAAAAATATATCAAAATTTAGGTGGAGGCTCCAGACTGTCCCCCAGCCACAAGGACGTCGGCGTCGCCCTAGTCGTGCTACGTGTTCGGTACTGACGACTGGCTGAGTCGAGCTGATCTGTGGCTCTGGTGTCCGCACCACGTTCCTTCGCCATCTCCTACCCTGTCACCATCACCTCCACAAACCCAAGCTGATGTTCAGGCTAGTGCCTCCCCTTCTTCTCTCATTATCTCCACCACCACTTCCACTCCCAATGCCACGCGATGTGTTGTGTCAATATGCTGATGTTGGGCCCCATGGCCATCAACTTCACCTCCACCGTCTCCTCCACAACCATTATTTTTCACACCATCACCTTCATCTCTGCCACCTTTACTTTCCCCATCTTCTCCTCCGTCTTCCTTGCCCAAGCTTGAGCAATCCATACCTTCGCCTTTACCCACACCGTTACCTTTGCCTTCGCCTCCACCCGAGCCTGTCATTATCCCTAACCCTCAACCCTCCATGCCTTCCGAACTTTCTACTCCCACCACATGGAGCGGGTGTGCATTGCCATTGGTGTGCTTTGGGTTTGGTCCCCAGGGAGACGATGAGCCGAGTCAGGATGATTCTATGTCGATTCTACATTTTAAGCTTCAAGATTATGTTTGTCTCATGCCAATCCAAGTCTCAGTCTCTGGCTACTTTAGGTTCAATGAGCCTATGTTTCAAGGAGCAGTTGTTAAGGAGAGTCCCCTTACCTTGGTGCCAGTTTCTCCTAGAGTGAAGCCGATGGCAATCTCATTGCTCACCGGAAGTCTTACCATTGATGATGTTATTTCTTCTCGCTCCATTGCTAGTCAGATAACTAGCCAAGAGGGGATCTCTACCCGGGTCATGCTAGCTCATATTGTCACCAAGCAAACTATGAGTTCTATATTCAAGGGACAATTGGCCATATCTTCCATGCTATCAAAGGACATTCGACACATTTTATGCAATGTCCCTCAGTTTATCAAGCCGGCCACATCAACATCGTGTATTGCTCTCCCTCGGTTTCGTCCTACTCTTCTATCAAGGGAGTTATGCTTCAAGTCCGATTGTCAAGTGGAGTTGCCGAATCTCTATGTCTTTGTACTAAGAGACAAGACTCCGTGGTTCCATGATATTCAGCATTTTGAGGAGTTATCTATCCAAGAATGTCCGACGATAGTTAGCACCGGGTGTTTAGGGGCAACTGCCCCATCAAGACTGCATGTTCATAATCAGGCTAGGCCGTCTGCCAAGTCAGCACGTTATTTGAGAAGATATTATAAATCAAGAAGCCCAAAGGTTCAGGTCCGGGTCTGCTCTAGGTGGGCCCATGTTCAAGAGATTTCAGCTAAGAAGAGGCGGCGGTGCAAGTACAAAGCCGCAAGTTGTGCACTCAAGGGTCCACTTCCTCTTCCTCTCCTTTCCATTCATCATTCTTCTTGCTCAGCACCCACCCTTTGGTGGTGTATTTACCTTCTCCTGATCCAATTTCCATGATCTTCTCCTCTCTTCTGGGATCCACGAACCCCCGTTCCTCTTCTTCCTATCCAGAGTCTCCAGATTCTCCTTCCTCTCACAATCCCAGGCCTCGGGCTACGTCATCTCCTCATCCCGATTTTGGGACATGTTCTGATTCTCCTTCCAGGGACTTCCGAGTGTTATCCATGATTCTTCTTTCATTAACAAGAAGGAGAGAGATTACAGAGGGGAATGACATGTAACAGAGGAGGTGAGGGAGGGGGGGAAGGCTCATATCATTGCCCTCCCTTCCTCACCTACGTTACAGTTGAAAAGAGAAACACAGACAGAGGGGGTCGACGAAGAAGCAACTACGACCCACCTAAGTAAACGTGGGAGCGGGAGATCTTCTCCAGCACCAGGAAGTTCGTGCAGAACAGAGGGTCGCGGCCGCGGTGGAGACGCTCAGAAGAGAAGCTTTTTCCTCAAGAAATCCTTGAACTCTCTGTCTCAATTGGTGGACCTCTCTCCTTGATTCCCCTGTCTCTATTGTTCTCTCCAATTGCTATTTTTCTCGTCTCTTCTCCTCTTCTTTTTTCTGGTCAAACAAGGTGTTTTTATAACACCAAGTTCATCGGCACCACGGAGGGGCGCGTCGGGAAGGATGGGGTCGGGGGCAGAATCAGATTTGAGTGTTTTGTGCGCCGTTATTGATGGCGTCATCTAATTGGCACACCGGTGAAGCAGGGCACCATATTAGCCTTGTCCGGTTGCCGAGGGCTAGTCGATGGGTCTGGGGATGGTTCCAGAAGTCACTGTTGACTGTTCCTCTCGCCGTGATCCTTGGAAAACCTTGGCAGGGCATCTGACGAAGCTCTCGGCACGATGTGCGGCCTTAATCTGAACTTTGTGCGTGTCTGACTGGAGCACACTAGTTTTTCACTGACATAGCCATCGGTATTATGATTTATGCTTCCGGCTCGGCCTTACTCATGCTCAAAGCTCCCTTGTAGGGTGACATAACACCCAAGCTGACTCCGCCTTGACTGGGCGTTGATTTGGTAGCTGACGGACCCAATAGAGTGAGAAGCCGAACCCGTGTTGGGTGATCGGGGTCTTCCGCCGACAGAGCCTTGGGTTCCTTGTCATGAAGGGCCGATGGCATTCTTCCTCCTCAAGAGAGTCTTCAATTCAGGTGGTGGGCCACCAGGTAGACCATCACCCTTGGTCAGACAATGGGTGTAGGGCAGCGACATGACGGTGTCGATGCCAGATCATTATGCAGGCTTGGTCGCACTGCCGGTTGGTTGTAGATTCATCTTGACCTTCCTGAGGTGAAGTCGACGGTGTCCATTCCAGGTGACTCGAGGCTCTGGCAGCTTGAGAAGTCTTCAGTATGTTGATCTTTATCGGCTTCTGTGCTTCAGTAGGTCGTATCATTCATCTTTGCGGCTTGGTTGCTAACGATCATATTTTGAGTTCCAACAAATACCCCCCAGACGTGGGTGTTGCAAGCGAGGCACGAGTGCAGCAGGACTGACGGATGAGCTTCATCTGGATTGGTCTCCTCTGATGACGAAAGCTCAGAACGTCACTTAATTCTGATGTCAAACGCTAATCCGACGCGGTCGGAAGCTTGAACGGCGCTGTTTAAAATGGTGCGCCCTTGCCTTGTTGGTTAAAATGGCGCCGTGTTAAACGGCATGCCTTCTTGATAAAACGGCGCACTCCGGGACACACCGTATTAAGAGGGTCGAAGCCTTACTATAAAAGTTTTCACCCTCTGTAAACTTCTTCACCATTATTCATTTGGCAAAAAATTTTCTCTCTCTCCATTCCCTTCTCCACCGCGACGAGCGAGCGACCGAGTTTAGAGGGTGAGTTGAGTTATTTTATTCGGGTTTTAAACCCAATCTTTGGGCCCCAGAGGCTCCTTGTAGGACTTGTCCACAGAGCTGAATCCCTCGGGTGTCCCATTCGGCCTTGGCTTAATTCCTATGTCTGCTTTTAGGGGCCGCTCCCTTGGTGGACGACTTCCGCTTCTCTTTTGGCAAACTCCCAGGTTGGGGAGACTCTGCCAAAATTTTATCAGAAATCGTGCTTCAATCAACTGACTTCTAACTTTACTTGTTCTTTTCTGGATGCCATTTTGCAGATAACATGGCATTCAGTTCTTCTTCCTCTACGTCCCTCGTCGCTGTGACATGGGAGACCGTTCATTCTCTAGACTGAGGATTCAGGCGGATAGCTGTGGTTGCAGAATCCTCAGATTCAGAAATTGATACCGTTGACACCAGCCGACTAATGATCCTCAATGGTGATCACTTCAAGTATGAGCGTGGGGATGGCGTCAGACTGGACAATTAATAAATGAAAAGAAATTCAAATAAATGCTTTAACTAAATTTAAATTCAAAGGAAATTGAAATGAAATGCAAGGCAACATGCCGCCTCGGCTTCGGAGAGTCCCGGTTCCTCAGGTAGCGAGCAGTGTTCCTCAGAATGTCCCTACTCCAGCTCCTGTTGTTCCAGCTCAAGAGGATACGCCTGGCAGTCACGGACATGCATTAAAGGAATTTTTACTATTTCATCCGCTGACTTTTGAAGGCCAAACCGATCCGGATGCCGCCAGAATATGGTTGGATGTCACCGAGCGCGTGTTTCGCTCCATGGAATGCGCGGAAGATGAAAAGGTGATGCTCGGTACTTTTCAGCTCTAGGGCGTGGTGTCGACATGGTGGAATACTGAGTGGTAGGTTTCTTTTCAATCTCGCCCACTCCGGCAAATCTCATGGACTGAGTTCGTAGCCACCTTTGAACTCACCTTCAACCCGGCTTATCTCCGTATGGATAAAATGCATCAGTTCTTACAACTTGTCCAAGGAGGAATGTCGGTGCTTGAATATCGGAATAGATTCATGGAATTGGGCCGTTATGCGCCCCATATACTTGAAAATGAGGCATTAAAAATAGAGCAGTTTCTACGTGGCCTCCTTGCTGAGTTAAGGCAGCCGCTGATTGTTGCCCGTGTGACCAATATGAATGAAGTTTACCAGGCTGCAGCAGCGTTGGAATTGGATTTGGCGAGATCCCAGATTCCTTCTCAGGCGATGTCAGTTCAGCCAACAGTTCAACTTTCTTCGGGTTATTCGCCTCTTGTTCCAGGCTTTCCTTCTACCACTCCAGCAGCTAGTGGTGTTGCTTCTTCTGGCAAGTCCCAGTTTAGACGATTCAAGAATAAGAAGAGATTCAAGAAGCGATTTAACCAGCAGGCTTCGTCTGGTGCTACACAGCAGTCAGCTCCATCCTTTCAGCAGGGTCAGACTTCTGCAAAAAGTCAATTCAAAGGTTGTGCGCGGTGTGGTGGCAGCCACCCAGGCAAACCATGTTCATTGCCAGTGGTGTGTTTTCGGTGTGACCAGCCAGGTCATGTGGTGAGAGACTGTCCGATGTGAGCAATTCCAATGTAGTTCGCTCCAGTAGTTCCATCCCAGCCATCTCAATCACAATTCAGACCTCCACTTCCACCACCGCCGCCATCTCAGCATTTTTAGCAGATTCTCCCACAGGCTTTAGCAGCATCTTCCTTTCAGTCTTCTGCAGTTGCCAGTAGAAAGCTGAAAGGCAAAGTGACTCACATCTCGAGAGCAGAGGCTGTAGTTTCCAATCTTGTCGAAGGTATGATTACTATTTTTGGTTGTGTAGCCCGTGCTTTATTTGATTTTGGTGCTTCTCACTCCTTCATTTCTGAGGATTTTGTTGCATATATCGAGGAGCCCATGATTGAAGTAGCGTGTGATTTAATTGTTGAATTGCCATCTGGGGACTTCATGGCGACCCCATTATGTCTTGAAGACTCGCCCGTTGTGGTCAGTGATCGGCAATTACCGACGAGATTATATGCTTTGCAGTTGACAGACTATGACGTCATTCTAGGTATGGATTGGCTAGAGCAGTACGGAGCTATGGTTAATTGCAGATCCAAGAAGGTCTATTTCCAGCCACCTGGGAGATCGGCATTTTATTTTCAAGGTATTCGATCCCATTCCTCTCGTTTAATTATTTCTGCTATTCGAGCCTGTGAATTACTTAATGTAGGGTGTCAGGGATTCTTAGCTTCAGTGGTTGCTCTTGAGGCACCACCACAAAATGTCAGAGGTATACCAGTAGTTTCTGAGTTTCCCAAGGTCTTCCCTGATGAGTTACCAGGCTTACCTCCAGAGCGAGAGATAGAAATGGTGATTGAGTTAATTCCAGGTACAACACCTCTTGCTAAGGCACCGTACCATATGGCTCCAGCCAAATTGAAAGAATTACGAGCACAATTGCTTGAGTTACTTGAAAAAGACTATATCAGGCCTAGTTTTTCTCCCTAGAGTGCTTCAGTTCTGTTTGTAAAGAAGAAAGATGGTAGCCTGCGGCTTTGTATCGATTACAAGCAGTTGAATCAGGTTACAGTCAAGAATAAATATTCGCTGCCAAGGATCGATGATTTATTTGATCAGCGAAAGAAGTAGGGAAGAACAACCCAATGGATATAACTACGAAACGACACGAATCACGAAAAGCACAGCTCAGAGGAACACAGTCAGACCAGAATCACGAGCACACGCTCTTGACCAAGCACGACACAAGTGAACACAAGTCCGACACCTCTGAAACAGGGCAACGTTGCTTACGTCTCACGGGAAAAGAGACACGACTACCACAACAATAGATCACAAAAAAAGAAACGACAGAAATGGCAAGCATCAGCTTACACAAGGAAACAAAGTCCTCACAGCTGATCGCTCGACCATATCATCGGGTCCAATGCCAAAGGTAACAGGGAACACCTAGCACACAGGACGCCAACGACAACAACACTGGATCACAAGCGCAATCAAGTCAGTCCTCACTCAGATATTACATCAGATCGAGTCGCAAGCTAACTCTACTCGGGAAGAGGAGTACAGCAATGCTAACTGACAAGATAATGGTCCAAGACAGAAACCCAAAATCATATAGAAATAGCACTCGAAACAACAACACAGCAGCACCTGTAGGATTCTGGCTCTGTACAACACACAGAACCATGGAACACAACTGTAGGCAAGGTCACATCAAGGCACAATAGCAGCTGAACACGCGACCACAAGGAACAGGTCATGCATCAGACAGCTCACCATGAAAGACCCACGACAACAAGAAATGATAGGAAATCGACAATCTCAAGGGATGCATCTCAAGGGCTACAAGCACACCTCGAGAACACAATACCCAAGAGAAGGAAGTGTAGAGTAGAGGGTACTCAATCAACATGAGAGCCGGCAAATTCTCCAACACTTGCGAATGCCGATGCCAACACCAGAAAATTACCAACAACAGCACGGCAACAGACGACATCAAGGCACAGGAAGCCAAGATGAAGTCACATCAAGAAGAAGCAATTCTCTCAACTGGCCAGAACCTCATGAAAAAGATCCTCGACCAATGGGTTATTAGCCCACGCGCTTCCGCTGCGCACTCATGCACGCACAAAGGCATCATAAAATAGCTCGGTATTCGCATCTCAGTACACATTTGGCGTCATCGCAACTCATAAGAATCATAATGTAACACGCCACAAGTACCGACCTAGCGAACAACCGATCACAAGAAGCCTAAGTGCAACGAAGAAGAGTACTAGCATCAGCACAAAGCCCAAGGAAAAATGTAAATCTCAGTTTACCTTTACGTCCTGAAATAATAAATGAGCCCTCACAACACATCGGCTGTTGGACACGACACGACAAACACGATATGCAACAGCTCTTAACACCATAACGGAGTCCAAAGCTAAGCAATCGTAAAGCAAGAAAGCAGATCAGGCTCAGAATAAAGCTGTCCACACTTAAGCAGACACTGGACAAGGCATCACCAAGACAGCAACTCCAAGGCTAACCTCGAAAAGACTCCACCTAAAGGGATGAGAAACATCAAGCTCGATTAACAAAAGCTCACCAGGAAGGGAAAATCCTAGGTTCGCCTGAGCAACTTCTCAATCACAGAATCTAATCGAGCACTTTAACAGGAGCGAGACACATCAGGAGCTGAGCAGACTTCAGCTGGGACGACCAGAACAACGTAATAACGTGTACAGTCATCACACCAACACTAAAAGTCAACAACAACCTGAACAAATTATAGAAAAACCTTGAACAAAGTACCGCAGGTTTGAGCCTTTCAGCGAACACTGTCAAGTACATCATGATCGAGACAGACACCATGATGAAAAAGAAGCACCTCGTCACATCCTGACGAGAGCAGAACCATCTCGCACAGTGCTAATCTAGCATGCACAAGACGACACATGGAAAATAAAGCGATAGAGAATTGTAAAACCTAAGCCAACACATTCCACCAGCCTTCAGTTGGGCGACTGTATAAGACTTAAGGACTCTGGAAACTGTATATCTCATATTCCCATGTATTTCACACAACAATCACTCTAATACCACCTGTGACAACCTGGATCCCGGATACCAGATATACCTGATAGGACTATCGAATATACCTGATACCACATGGAACCCGCGAGGCCTCCCAAGAGTGATAAAGCTCCTGAAGGGATAAAAGGATTGTCGTGTAGTACATTGAAGCCAAAGAGATATGACAGTAAGCAATTAAATACCGGGGAGCACGATTGCTAGAGGGGAGACCGACCTCCCTCGCGGATGGCACGAGCCGGAGCCGGTGGCGAGAGGAGCTAAAACGGCCAGGAGGGAGTCGACTGGAGTCGATCTATGGTGAGCTCGATCGATCGTGCCTGCAGAGCACAGAGGCGAAAGAGGGGAGGCAGAGAGCACTCGCGAGAGACGATGAACAGTGCGATCGACGAGGACACGGCTCTGAGGTTGTTCGGGGGACATGAATGGGGATGGGGAGCGGAGGATAACTCATTCCAAGTTACTTGGAATGAGTTATCCATGGAAATAACCCCGATTTCAAGCTTAACCCCATTTTCCTTAACCCAGTACATCCCCGCGTTTTTGGGCTCTACCAAACAGTGAATGGGGATATATCGGGAATATCCTTGCCATATTTCGATATCAAACGACCCTTAAGTTTCATTATAGAGCGTGACAACTGAATGATAAAAAGTGTGAGCTATTGCAATATATGTTTTTGGATAGGTCACTAACAATCAGTCAGAATAACCTTAATCTCAAACGTTTTAAGCTTAATAGTTACCTCCATACATCATCTAACACCGTAACATTCACAATTTTTGGTAAGTGTCACATTTTTTTACTATTCTCATTTAGACCGTAATCTAACGATGAAGATCATAGTTTGATGCCGCTTAAAAAAATAAAAAGAGTGGCATCCGAGTAATAACCTGATCCGCCATCCCCAAGTTTACTTTTTATGGTTAAAAGCATGAAGATCGCCGTGCAGCGCGTTGCCGCCACTTGCTTCGCTTCGAAGGTGGCCAGACACCAGCTTGCCTATCTGAGCAACCTCCTGCACCCGGTGGGCGGTGGCCGTGGCCTTTCCGTTTTGTACCGCTCCTCGGAGCGCCGGGCGGCGAAGCAAATGCCCTCGCGGGGGCGAGGCGGCAGCGTCGGCCGGCCGGCGGAGCCATGAACGACCTCTCGGGCACCGTCAGAGACCGCCACTGCCGCTCTCCCTCCTGTTGCTGCTGCTGCTCAGGCTTCGCCGGCTGCGGCGCCCCCGTCCCGCGCTCCGTCGTCTGGGTGGTCGCGCCGCTCTTGCTCCTCGGGCTCGCTGTCTCGGCGTTCATCCTCGCCGTCGTCCACAATGCCGTCTTCTTTGTGCTGGTCCTTGCCCTATCGGCGCTCGTCCTCTCCTTCTTGGTCTGGAATGCGTACGGCGCCCTGAAGGACGAGGCCGCCCTCCTCTTCGTCGATCGATTTCCGGACTCGGACCTTCGCAACGCGAAGGAGGGGGAGCTGGTTAAGGTTACAGGGGTAAATGATGTTTCTCCCTACTTCGCTATCTGCTGTTGCGCAAGCCGCCACATGGACAGGCATCTTTATTTCGAAAGTATTGAACCTAGATTGTGACCTGTGACTGTGAAAATGGGCTACTGATGTTCTAGAGAAAGTCCCTGGACTGGCTCTACATCAGAAATCTGTTGGGGAAAAAAAACTGGCCAGTATTTTGTTACGGTCTGTGCGAGAGACCAACACTCAATTTTGTGCCATATCAGATATAAGTTGAAGGGTGGGGGCCTAGTCTGGGACATTTAGGTGCCCTTTGGGACCTCTGAGTCGCTCTCTCCCGACGTATATGTACATTTCCTCATAAAGGTGTGGAAAATGGACTCAGACACCAATTATTAGCGAGCTAGTTCCATCCCAAAATGACTAACCATTTACGAGGTCCACACTCCACTAATATTAGGCTGCCACCCCTCAACTTATATGTGATATGGGACTAAATAGAGTGTTGGTCTCTCACATAGACTGTAACAAAGCTCCCTCCATTTATGAGGCATCGCCCCCGGTGCCTACTTTGGGACATTTAAGCGCCCTTCGGGCCCCCCAGGTCGCTCTTTCCGGATGTTTATGCGTATTTCCTCACAAACGTGTGGAAAATGAGCTCAAACACCAATTGTCAGGGAGCTGGTTCTATTCCAAAATGACTAGCCATTTAGGAGCTCCACACTACACTTAGATTAGGCCCCACCCCTCAACTTATAATCCGATATGGGACTAAATTGAGTGTTGGTCTCTCAGACAGAATGTAACATGTTCTGTCACAACAAACAGTTTTTTGGTTGGATAAGCGATTTAAACATGCTGTTGAGCCCACCCTCCCGGATGCACTTGGCTACTGCTAGACCCACCACCTCTGGAACCGGACGTGGGCATGAGCACCTCCTCCTGCTGGACCGGAGAGGGTTCCTCCTGCCCACTGGCAGGTGGGAGGGGGACTTCACCTGCCGAGGAGAGGCTAGCATAAACGACTCCAGAGATATGCCATGAGCCCCACCATCCTCCAGTAAGAGCACCTAGGGGAGACGGTCGGCCGACATCACAAATAGCAGGGGGTCGCCTCCTGGAGGTCTGGATCGGCAAGAGGTCCACTTGGGCCTCCCCCACAAAGCTCTCCACAAAGTCTTGCCCTCTGCCCTGCAAGGGGCAAGCCGGCCGAGCCTATGCCGGTATAGGACGATCGCCGATCTAGAATGCTGCCACCGGGTAGCTGCCAACCAGCACCGCCTGCGCTAGGGCGAACACCTCTTGAAAGCCCACTGAGAACGGGTGGCAGGGAAGAAGGATGTCGGGTCCTAACTTTTGGGGGATAAGGACAAGGAAAGTTTTGTTGAAGCCTCCCAAGTGAGCCGTTCCCTCCTGAAACTCCCTAACCGCTGTCACAAGGTCCGATTTGATGATGCCCCAACAGTGCTAGAAGAAGGTCAAAGGGAACCCATCTGGTCCTGGAACCCTATCCCATGCAAGAGAGAATACAACCTGGTGAAACTCCTCCTTTGAAAAGCACTGGGAGATCTCCTCCCTCTCTTGAGGAGAAAGGCAAGGGAGAAGATCATATGTTTTCCTCGACAAATCCTTCTCAGTAAACAACCTAGAGTAGCTGTCCCTCATTAGACCCTTGATCTACCAATAAGAAGAAATAGAGCGCTCACCCATCCTAATGCAGGTAATGTTATTAACCCTACTTCTCCCTGAGGCGATGCGTTGGAAATAGGTTGTGTTCCTGTCCCTCTCTCTGATCCATCTATCCCTCAATCTCTGCCTCCAGTGGATTTCCTCTCTAAAGAGGACCTCATCAAATTGGCCCCTCAAAGAGTCCCTGAGCCTCCTATCCCTTGCATCCAGAAGTCATGTCTCTTTTAAGCTATCCAGACCCTCAATTTGTTGTAGAATTCTATCCTTAGTTGTCCTCCCCAGGAGGGCTTTTTAATCCCCTAGGTTTTGAGAACCTGAGCAGTATACCTCAACCTCAACACCAAAATAGCCATAGTAGATCCACCAGCCACCTGAGAATGCCAAGCTCCCTTGACAGTGTCCATGAAGTCTACCACCTTGAACTAGAATCTCTCAAGCCTAAAAGTAAACCTCCTATCCTGTGTATGACTGGTCTTCAAAAGGATGGGTTTATGGTCCGACACAGCTCTGGCTAAAGGAAGCACATGCACCTGAGGATAGTGATCCTCCCAATCAACCGACACCAAGAACCTATCCAACTTGGAGGAAGAAGTATCTACTCGCATGTTGGACCAAGTGAAGTGACCATATGACATGTTTATGTCCACTAGAGTAACCTCCTCAATGAAAGTTGATAAGTCCTTTGTATCCCTGCATAATCACTCTCCCCCGACCTCTCCCAAAAAGCCGCCATTGCATCGAAGTCTCCACCTACCCGCCACAGCCTGTCCGAAATAATACCCCCTTTGCCTAATACCTGACCCACCACCCGCTAGCACACGAAAGACGGCTGGAGCGATCGGACCTGACTTGGATGGACCCAGTTCATTGCTACAGGGCGGTCAATTCAAATTTGAATCGGTCGCCAACCCCACCCGAAGCCAATGGTCTTCTTCCTCTTGCCCATGACCCTGAAACCCTAACGGCGGCAGCGGCGCAGACTTGAGCTCTTCCTTGATCCATATCATGACGATGATCGGCACCCTGATGAGGTCGATAGAGACGATCACCAGTATTGCTGTCGGGCTGGCCACCTGGAAAGTTGCCACCACACTCGTACGAGAGCTCCACAAGGTGAAGCCTAAACTGTAGCTCTCCACCTTGCCAAAATCCAGGGCTAGAAAGGCAAGGCCCTTGTCGCTGCAGAGGTGTGTAGGCAAGGTTTGCAGTCCCGTTCGTACCGGCCGTATCAATACTTTACTGGTACGGTTTGGTACGGCTCAGTACCATTGCGTACCGAGACAAAAAAATATAATATATATATATGTTATAAAATAAAAATGTAGAGGTTGCTGGAACTGCTACTGCTAGGGTGCCGCCTGCTGCGGCCTTGCTTGTCTTCTTCTTTCTATTATATCTTCAATCAATTTGTGCATTTGGGCCCAATCAATCCTGTGGCCCTCATGCAAATCATACACCAAATCTCTGACTTGATAACATCTCTCTATCGTGTGCCCGTGCTGCTGATGGTATACACAATACCTTGACTGATCGGTGGCTAAATTCCAGTTCTGACATTCCAGAGGCAACTGTATGTCACCGGTGTACATTAAGGCCGAGAAAATGTCAGGGAGTGTTTCTGGAAGTGGGGGGTAGTTGGCTCTCTTCGGACCCGGCCGAGCAGGCGCGTAACCAGTAGGTGGTGGTATTGGGGTGGCTGCTGAGGCTGTTGTGGTGGTGGTGGTGGTGGTGGTTGTGGTGGCTGGGGTGCTGGAAATGAAGGTCGTGGAGCTGACGGGGTGGAGAATTGGGTATTGCGTTGGGGTTGCTGCTGAAAATGGGGTGGTGTTGACTAGTTGACAGCCTGCACCTGCTCATTTGTCTGTACTCCCTCAGTTACTGGGCCCTGAGTCTTTCTAACAGATTTGGGCTTTTGGGCTTCAAATAGAGAGTGGATGGGGGAGTCTTTAAATTAGGTCTGGATAAACCGGGCCCGACTATACAGCTGGTGCATATTTGAAATATCATTCATTGCCAATATGTTCCGGAATGTCGGAGTGGCATTAGAAATCAATAGTTTGACATTCTCTTCCTCCGGGATCTGCCCAGGCACACGTGAGGCCATCTGCCTCCACCGATCCGCATATGTAGCGAAGTCTTCATCTGCTTTCATCTTCTCTGCAACTAGGTCTGTGAAAGAATACTCGGGGCCAACCCGATCTTGGAATCTTTGAATGAATATCTCTTTCACAGTCTTGAAACTTTCTGCCTCTTCCAAAGACAAGGTATAGAACCATTCCAGTGCGACCCCGTCCAATGATCAACAGAAAAGATACGCCATAAGGCGATCATCGTGCTGAAACTGTGCCGATTCATAAAGGAACTCCCTGATATGAATGAAAGGGTTGCCATTCTCATCGTACTTCCGGTATATGGGGAGCTCAGACTGGGGAGGAAAATAAATGTCCCTGAAGTTGGGAATGGGAATATCAGCAGGAGATTGTGGGCCGACCCTTTTATGGAGGAGATCGATTTGCTGCTGCATGACAGCCCACTTTTCAAGAATTTCCCATTCTTGGGATGGGGGAGACAAGGTAGGAAGAGCAGAACCTGGGTAGGGAGCAGGCGGACAGGCTACTGGAGGGGTAAACCCGTAAGATGGATAATGGGCCTGGGAAGGGCCCATATCAGAATAAGCAAGCCGGGATGCCCCTGGCTGGAGACGAGCAAAATCAGCCGAAGCCACAAGGGCCTGCGGCGCTGGAGAGATGGTGGTGTAGGGATCAGAATAAGACGATGTGGGCATTTAGGCCTTCCCCTTATCAAGAGGCTGATGGGCCGAGGTAGAAGCCTGGCCCGGTTCCATGTTAGGGAATCGAAGAATCTGAGGACGAATAGGGGTGGGATCAATAGCAGAAGCAGAGATAGCTGATCCAACAAGCGGAGCGGTAGAAGTGGCGGTAGCAGACATGCCAGGAGAAAGTACTGAAGACGGGGCATCCGCCCCTTGCAAATCTTGCTTGAGAAGGTGGAGTTGAGTAGGGTCCAACTGGGCCATCATGTGAAGAACATGGCTGGCCGAGTTGTGAGTAGATGAATCAGAGAGAGAGGGTTGGGCACCCTCAGGAGTGGTACACGGAAGAGGGGGGGTGGACCCCTCTCTCCCCTGGAAAGAAACGACCCTAGATGGGTCCTCCAAAAGTCCCTGAGGAAGGGAATCCTCGTGGGCGTGGGAAAGATTATAGGATGACATGACTGGAGGTGAGTCGAACAAAGGATTGAAATAGGAGATGAAATGGGAGTTGCCCCTAGGAGACGACCCTGTGGGTATGAGGCAACTCCACATGCACTAATCATTGTGGGGAAATAAAACACAGACAACCCTAACAAAAAACCAATCAATATGCACACCAAAAGAAGGGAGAGATGAGAGGATAATCAACCAATTAATCAACCAAGTTTGTTAACGATGCACAAAATTTTTTTGGGGTGAGCCTCATCTCATTGGCTCGATAGGGATCCTGCAAATCCCCACCACAAAACAATGGTAATAAACAACAGCGCTAACAATAATAACAACAACAGTAACACTAACACTAACAACAAAAGTAATAGCTGTAGCACGAACGATCAAAACGAGAGCCAATGGAACCACGACTCTCTAAGCTACTCCTACAGCACGAAAAGCAAACCCCGATCTCTTAGTCAGGGAACCACCGAACTAACGGAAAACCCTGGCTATGCCACCAGGAAGAGAAAATCACAACAACTCTGCCGTGAAGGCCCGTCCTCGCAGATGAAGGCCCATCTCGAGACCATGCGGTTTGGGGGTACAATCACGACCTCGCCATCGTGAACCCTACACCGTCTACGAGTAAGACCTCGATTACCCTACCGAGAACCCTAGACCTCTATATCAGGAAACACATAGGAACTTCACGTAAAATCACGCCTAACAGATGAAAAAGTGAACCTCGAGTCACGAGAGTCACGTGTCGCCTGACAGGAGTGCCTGCCCACTAGAAGCAAGGCGAGATGCGTCCACTGACGTCTTAGTCCACGCCCCAGGTGTCTCCTTACTCACCCCAGGCAGAAACTGAGACACCATATAAGTAACCAAAAAACACAGACAAGGGTCTAGTCAGGGTCTTGCTCGTCAACACGTGTCTGAAGTCCCCGATCACGTGTGCACACACTGACTGACTGCGCTACATCAGGCCCTCTAACTGGGTTTCCTCCCAGCCCGGACACGAGCTGCCACAGTGGGAGGCCCTACGGCAACCAGCCTAAAATTGTCTCTCCCGGGTGTAGCCCTCCACCCACTCCCTGGTAGGTCGGCACACGCATGCCCAGGCAAGCTGCGATTAGTGGGGGGTCACTGAATGTGGACACTCTCCGTAGAGAGGAAACACCGAAGTACAGAAGATCACGCACGCACCCATCGCAAGTAACACGAGGTACCGGGTGGCTCGGTGCCACCAGACTCTGGACGGCTAGTTAGATCTACTAATCCAATGGTCCTTGAGTCACGCGACTCTGGTCAAGACCGTCGTACAATACGGCTCCATGCCATCAACCTGCCCTACTCCTATGGTCAGAAACCACAATCAAAATAATTCTTAAGGCAGCTCATAAATGCCGAGTTCATTCCCCTTCCAAGAGAAACCAAGAAACCTCCAACCCCAGGCTAGGTTACACAACGCTCGGTCATTGGCCATATGCGTGGCCCACATGAAAATTGCTTTCCGAAGAAACTAACGTCATGCGGGAATAGCCCTCCGCACTCACACCGGCACACGGTGACTCGATCTAGCATAGCAAGAAAGCTCGGAACATATAGGGTCACCTGGACCCTCAAAATAACACGGGCACACTAATCGAGATAACATGACACCTCTAGACACCCAAAAGTATGGTCTCGGTCCCCACGGGGTGTCTGGGACATCCATTAGGTCAAAGGTTGACCAAAGGGTCACAATCGAGTTGACCGGAGACCAAAATGGGCTAATAAAATTGGGGTCGGTCAACCTACCCCTAGGGTAGGTCGACCTCCTAGCGGGGGGTCGGTCGACCGGCCCTCAGGGTTCGGTCGATCGATCCCATCTGGGTTCCCCTGCTCGTGCCAAGTCGATCAGTCGACTGGTCCTGACCGGTCGGTCGACCAAAAATGATAGAACCCTGATCTGACCCTGACCTGGGGTCCGATTCCACACCCACTCGATCCCGATTGAGGGGAAAAACATTGGGGTCCTTACCCCGGGTCCCAAACCACCAAATGCATGAAAATAAATGGCAAAACATCGCTCGATCCGATGAAAACCATCACTCACCCTAAACATGGAACAACTGCCTCGACGTGAATGAAAACCCACTTTCGGCCTCGCCTCGGCCAACAAATCGCGGGAAAATGAAATACAATGGCTAGGGATCCATCCCCCTACCTCCACCGATAATTTTCCACGCAGGGGACGCCAATTCCTCATGAAAACGAGCCTCGAACCGCCGTCGAGCTCACGAACTCGCGATGGAAGAATGTCGCGCCACCACCCCATTCCTCGCTCTATCCTCACCGCTCCTTGTCCCACGAGTCTCGCCGCCTCACCCAGCTCAAACTCCGTCAGTTGCAAGAGAGTCCCTGCAGAAGAGTTAGGCTCTGATACCACGTGATGTGGATCTAGAGGGGGTGAATAGATCAATCACCAAAAAAATTTCTACAGCAGCTAAACTGGTGCGGAATTAGAAGGAACTGCTGTGACAGTTAGGAAAATCTAATAGACAGATAGAATTGAGTGATTGAAGTAAATCGATTCTCAATTGGTCCTACACATCCATCTAAGCGATCAAAAGAGTGTAAATCAAGCAACCACGAGACAATGGATTTTTAGGTGGTTTGATCTCTATCCAGAGATCTACGTCCACCCTACACTTAAAGCAAGTGTGGCTTCACTACTGATTCACAGCTTCAAGACCGTTGATCCACAGCTTTGGGGAAAGCTTCTATACAACTACTGAGCCTTATAGCTTATGCTTCCAAAAGAATCCTCCTCTGCCGCTGAGGTTTACAGCTTAACCTTCCCGCTGATGCACAGCTTGAAGAACAAGGTTCAAAACAGACGAAGGAAAATAGAAAATCAAAACACACAATGAGAATGTAGCTCTTAACAAAGAGCGGATCGGCTCTGGTTCTGAACCAAGAGACCGAGACAACAATCACAGACGCTTCTTCTCTCAAGGCTCTCTCTCTGCTCTCTCAGATATGCTCTCTTGATCTTTTTGGCGCTAGCTCTGCTGGATCGTATATGCTCTCTGGGTGGAAATCATTCCTGTTCTATCTCTGATGCTATCACCCTTTCACTCTTTTTCACGATCCCCTACACTCAATGTGCGTTTTCGTCTACTTATAGGCAGCAGATGACGAGCGCGTGAAAACTACGTTTCCCGCTCAACATTTTGTCCAGATCTGATCTCTACTGGCCACGTGGCATCATCTGAGCTTGATGACTTTCCACGTGTCACGAACATCGACTTGCTTTCTGCCTCAGATCACGTGCCCTCCTTAAGGTTCACAGACATATCTCTCCTGGTTCTCTGGAGCCTTTTAAGTAAAGTCCCTGTCTATATGTCGAACACTTAGACGGCATAAGGCAGTCAGACAAATATAAGAATTGCACAGACTTGATAAAGCGTTAGAACAAATGTGCACGGACATAAGTTGTCCACAAGTCAAACTTGGTCAGACTCTATAGTGTTTTATGGCAAGTATGCTCAGATGTGAAAAACATGCACAGACTTTATATGGCTGTAGGGCTGAGAGGTTCACTGACTTCGTGTGTTCATAATGTAAAAGTTGCACCGACCCTTTGTGCCATAGGCCTAATGTGCACGGACATTGCATGTGCAAGAATAAAGCATGCACTGACTTACATTGCTGTGCTGCCGTAAACTACACGGACTTGGCCATACATAAGGCAAACCATGCTCAGACCTAAGAATACCTAAGGAAATGTGCAATGACCTTGTAATGTGTTCAACAAGATATGCACAGACCTTCAGTGTGCATAAATGAGATGTGCACTGACCTTACTCATGGATTATGCAAGAATGCACGGACTTGGTTATGCATGAATCAACTATGCACAGACTTGGTTTTGCCTTATGAAGAATGTGCACTGACCTTGTTTTAGCATAAGGTAAATATGCACAGAGTCTGTAAGCACAAACAAGACTTGCACCGACCTAAGTATGTGAGACAAAAGATGCACAGACTTAGAACCTTTAACTCCTCACTCTACATAGACCTTATTCTATCATAGACAAATCATGTACTGACTATGCGTGCGATTTTCACATGAACATACACAGACCTAACTTGCAACAAACGATATGCACAGACTTTGCTAGGCACAAGATAAAACTTGCACCGACCTTAAGTGTACGAGATAAAGGTCTGCACCGACTTCTATATATAACCTATAGAGACATGCACTGACATGAGTATGTGCAAGTGACATTATGCACCGACTATATGTACAGTTCCATGGGAACTTGCACTGACCTTGGTATCAACAATGGCTAAAACATGCACAGACCAATGAGACGCTAAATGGAAATTTACACTGACCTTGTGAACATATGCATGGACTTTGCACAGACTTTAGCTACCACTGGCTGATGCATGCACAGACCTATAAGAGACAAGTACTAATGTATGCAACCCATTTGATGAAATGACTGAGCGTGTTCTTATATGAAGATTTGGCATGCATAAAAATTCATCAAAATACTCAATATTAACATGGTCAATATGATATCACCAGAGTCAACATTCTTAGTCAACCTGGTCAACACTGTTATTGCCAATCATTCAAAACACATTCAGCTCACAGCAGTCTACATACTGCTGAACAACTCCAGAGGAGATCCAACAATATCGGGTGGCTGCATCGGCACCTGAAGATTGAACAAGCTCAAAAGGACTGTATAACCAAACATAGTCCCACTGAGTCACGATGCCCCTGACGGACCTTACGTCCGCATGAGTGAAGAAAGCCTTTTCCCTTGCACAGGCATTAGCCCTATGTCTATGAATACCACCCTACAATGCTCCCGACAGACCCTACGTTCGTAGGGATAAAAAAAACTCTCCCTTTGCATTGGCATTACTCCCTTGCCAATGAATAAACCTCATTTCTATCGGTGCAAGGCTTCGTGGCCTAGCTGACATTCATATAATATCGCCATTATGGGCCTTACGTCTGAATCAACGTAGAAACTCCTTCTTTGCTTTAGCATTACCCTCTTGCTAACGAATAAGCCCCTTTCTATCGGCACAAGACTTCGTGCCCCAGCCGGCATTCATACATTATCACCATTGTGGACCCTACATCTGAATCGATGCAGAAACTCCTTCTTTGCGTTAGCATTACCCTCTTGCTAACAAATAAACCCCTTTCTATCGGCGCAAGGTTTCGTGCCCCAGCTGGCATTCATACATTATCACCATTGCAGACCTTACATCTGAATCAGTGTAGAAACTCCTTCTTTGCATTAGCATTATCCTCTTGCTAATGAATAAACCCCTTTCTATCAATGCAAGACTTCGTGCCTTAGCCACCTACGTCTGAATCGGCATAGAAACTCTTCCTTTACGTTGGCATTAATCCCTTGTCATCGAATAAGCTCTTCTCTTGGTGCAAGGCTTTATGCCCTAGCCAACTTTTTCACAATATCGCCATTATGGACCCTACGTCTGAATCGGTGTAGAAACTCTTCCTTTGCGTTGGCATTAATCCCTTGTCAATGAATAAGCTCTTCTCTCGGTGCAAGGCTTCGTGTCCTAGTCAACTTTTACACAATATCGCCATTACGGACCCTACATCTGAATTGATGCAGAAACTCTTCCTTTGCGTTGGCATTAATCCATTGTCAATGAATAAGCTCTTCTCTCGGCACAAGGCTTCGTGCCCTAGCCAACTTTTACACAATATCGCCATTACGGACCCTACATCCAAGTCGGCGCATAAACTCTTCCTTTGCGTTAGTATTACCTTCTTGCTAATGAATAAACTATTCTCTCAGCGCACGGCTTCGTGCCCCAACTAAAATTTACACTGTGTCGCCATTACGGGCCCTATGTCTGAATCGGCACAGAAATTCTTCCTTTGCGTTGGCATTAATCCCTTGCCAACGAATTAGACCTTTCTGTTGGTGCAAGGCCCTTGCCCTAGCCAATAGTCACATGCTACTATCCAGGGTTGAACATCGCATATCGATCCATCATTACTCTTTTACCCTTTTTGTTAAAAAAATGGGGCTTAAAATAGAGGTACCTCACCGGACTTGTCCCTATACTAGGGCAAGGGCAAATGCGGCAATAAACCAGCTGTGGCGAAAACCCGAAAGGGCGCTACAAGTAAAATCGGGTACCCCGCCACGTGAAAACCCGAAAGGGTGCGTAGGCAAAAGCAAGAGGGGGCCGATGCTGGTGAAAACTTGAAAGGGCGCTTGTACCAGTAATGTGGTAAAAAAAATGATGATGAATGATGATACATCTTCCATCCAGAGGACCCTTCTCAGGGTCAAAATTCTTAAACATTTTCACAATAGAATATTCCCACATGTCTCACTGGAGAATAAACCATCAATAGACAAGCCCCAACTAGAATAGGCCTTCTGCCTGTTCTGGTGATGAATATAACCTTTCCTTTACTTCGACATTTTACCCAGTTGATAAAATATTAACTTGGACCTTTCGTCCTTGTTGATAAGAAAATAAAATCTACCCTTTGCTTCAGCATTTAACCCAATGCCGATTAATACATCTGCCCTGATCTTCGTCATCATCGATGAAATCAGTGAATGAAACATTAACTTGGACCTTTTGTCCTCATTAATGAAAGACAATCTACCCTTTGCTTTGGCATTTAACCCAATGTCGATGAATACATCTACCCTAATTTTCATCATCCTCAACGAAATCAGTGAATGAAACGTTAACTTGGACCTTTCGTCCTCGTTAATGAAAGACAACCTTCCTTTGCTTTGGCATCTTACCCAATGCTGACGAATACACTAGCACTGGTCTTCATCATCATTGGCAAGATCAGTGAATGAAATGTTAATTCAGACCTTTCGTCCCTGTTAATGAACACAACCTTTCTTTGCTTCGGCATTTAACCCAATGCCGATGAATCCATCTGTCCCGATCTTCATCATCATCAGTGAGATCGGTGAATGTAACATTAACTTGGACCTTTCGTCCTCGTTAATGAAGGAAAACTTATCCTTTGCTTCGGCATTTAATCCAATGTCGATGAATACATCTGCCCTGATCTTCGTCATCATCGGCGAGGTCGACGAATGTAACATTAACTTGAATCTTTCAGCCTTGTTAATGAATTCAACCTCTCTTTGCTTCGGCATCTTACCCAATGCTGACAACAAAGTTACGAAAGGGGTTTATTTATTGAATTAATTATGCGGGGCAAGCATCATTTGTTACATCTGAGCCTCGGTACGGGGCGAAGAGCTTAGGCTCGGAGATCACCATCACGCATAGTGAGAGCTTTCAGTTGGACGTAACCCGGCCTTCCGCTAGACGCCATTTGATATACCGAGGGCTCGGTCAGACAAGCATGCGTTAACGGATAGTACATGCATTATTTAATTACTTTCGATTCTCGATACGAGACGGAGAACATAGGTCCGGAGACCCCCATCACGTATAGCGAGAGCTTTTAGCCGGACTTAACCCGGCCTTCCACTAGACGCCATTTGATATACCGAGGACTATGTCAGGCAAGCATACGTTAAGGTAGTATATATATCTATATGGATATTTTTGCATGATATGTGTATTGAGGGGAATATAATGGAGGGTGAGTGCAACTAATTAATTCTCTTTATTAGACCCATGATTTAGTGAGATGTAGTTGTTAATTATTTATTTAAGGGTAGATCAAGCCACAGATCGAAGGGTGAGAATTGACCCTGAGTCAAGCAAAGGCTAATTAGAAGCTAACGAGAGGGGTCGAAAGGGTTTAGGACAGGCTGATTCGGCCAAAGGGCAACGAGAGTTGGGACAAGCCGATGATGCCGGATGGGAGTCAGTGGCATCTCCACCGACTCACAAAGGAGAGAGGAAGTGATCGTGCCATCACCGAATCGCAGAGGATAAGGAAGAAGTCAGTGGCGCCACCACTGAATCACATAGTAGGGGGGAGAAGTCGGTGGCGCCATCACCGAATCGTAGAGCCCCTCACCGATTAAGCTTCACAGGGGTTAAGAAAATGCCAATTCAAAGTTTTTAAGAGAAATTTCCATGAACTATGCATTGTGGAGAGATGGTTCATTGAAATTGGATTATGTTAAGCTCTTTTATTCATCCTCAGGTTTTATTATTTGTGTGAGGTTCATACTCCAACACAGTTAAAATAGTTATTGAGTCTGTCAATTGGAGATAAAAGACTTCTGCCATAAACAAACATCAAGCATTGATGCACAAAGACACCTTAATTGCCATGAAACCAGTTATAGGAATTCTTAAAGCAAACAGACAACACCTCCCCATGATAGGGGAATGCTCCATCTAACAAGCAGGCTCACACACACGGGGCGACCGGTGTATGGCCACAGAAAAATGAGAAACCCAGCGGGGGGTTGTCCCATACCATGGATTCACCACTTAAGGACCCTGAGGGCAAGCTTACCAAAGGGTTCATGGTGTCCATGGAAATTAAGGGTCATTGAAGATCAATATGTGGCCAATTGAATGGCATTTCTATCTCACTTTGTGCAGTTGGATTCTGGGGAAACATATCATGGGGCAATAGACCCCCCAGAACCAGGAGTGAGTAGAGTGCACATATTAAAAGAAGCAAACGAAGGAATGAAACTATTCCCCTCCCCGATAATGGGTCTGCGGTCTCAATCAAAGGGAGAAAGAAAACAATCTCACTGAGAAGCCCTCCTTTACCTTGCACCAGGGCACACTGAGAAGTCCTCCTTTACCTTGCACCAAGGCACACTAAGTTGGGGTTAATGGGACAAATAGCTTGTGCATCTTTTCGAACTGGAGTAAGTGGTCCTGGCCCATTTGGCTGAGCTCATGCTCGACGCAGGGACACCTGGGAAAGGGATGGAAAATAGCCCAGCCAGCGAGCATAACCCTTTCAGAGGCACTATGTCAAATACCCTAAGGGAGAAGCATGAAGTAACATTCTGGAACAAGATATATATGCGCATATAGGGATTGTTTGGGACCCCTACAACTCATCAGGAAGAATGAAAGGGTCCTCAGCAGATTCCCTTGACAAGCCGTCTATCCGTCTTTAATACATTATACCCCATGCGCGCACGCTGTTCAATTGATAGTATAAATGCACAGACTGGCTGGTAATGAGAAAAAACCCCAGGGCGGGGGGATGGATGTCGCCTTCATTGGGCGTGGCCGTAGGCCATTGAGATGAAATCACCACTATCTCTTTTACCAAGCAACCTAGGATTCACTATAGTTGTGACCCTCACGGGCCTCCTCATGCTTGGGAAAGAAGCTCAGAAAGATCGAAAGGAACAAGAGAAAGGCAGCGCACCGTACCTCTTCTATGAATGAGCTTCAATGCAGATTTGAGGGGGATTTCTTCTTCTCTCATTTCTACTCTCTTATCTAAGCATAGATTAAATATTGGGCATTTATTGTAGATCTTTTCTTTTTATCAAACTTGACATATTCTCGTTTGTGGGCGGAGCTGCGGCTCCGAGTGTGTGGATCATTGGCAGGGCGAGTTTCCCCGAGTCTGTGTGTGAAGATGGAGCTGTGACTCTGTGTGGTTTACTGTTCAGGGTGTGCTCCCTGATTGTGTGTGTGTGGGTGCTGCGGTGGCAGCGTGTTGGGGCTAGGCCCAGTGTGTGTATTACTGCGGAAGCAGTGTGTATGGTAGTGGGGCATGTCCCCGTCTTGCTACGGTTCGTAGCGTGGTAGTGAAGCCTCACCGGGTTCGGTGAGGGGTGGACGTATGGAGCCCGTCGTGGTCCTGAACAACCTAAAAATCTTCGTGTTATTTATGGCATGCTTGTGTGATTGTCCTTGTCTCCTATCTCCATTCACAGGTGATCTAACAGATTTTTATTCATCACACCGCTGCACATTGGTTCCTCTGCTATCCGTGTTACGCTTAACTTCTATTGTTATTTGCACTGTCAATCTGTATGAGATCAGGAAGATCGAGAGAACCTTTCTATCTCACTTGTGTTTAGGGTAATTAACGTAGTTATCTTGTTTCCGCTGTATTTAGCTTAGAAAGCTTTTAAATTCCGCCATCTCGACAAGGAGACAATTCATCCCCCCTTCTTATCCGCCATCTCTCTGGGCCAACAAGTTCAATCATGCAGATTCATATGGTGACTTATGGTGTTGCTATCTATCATCAAAACCATACATCAAAATATCAGATGTAATCATTCAATCATGCAGACTCATGTGGTGACTCATAATGTTGCTATCATCAAAATCACAAGGACAGAACAATGGACATACTTGGCTCTCTCATACAGCTCCTCCATTGTTGTGAGCTTATTCATGGCCAAGACGTGTCTAAACTGTGGGGTGGCATTAGACACGATCATCTTTACTTGCTCAGACTCTGAGTGGGTGTCCCTTATTCTCTCCGCCAAGGACCTCCATCTGTCAACATATTGGAGGAAATCTTCATCTGCCCTCATTTTTTCAGCCACCAGGTCGGTAATGAAAAGGGACGGGCCGACCCGGTCCCGGTACTTCTGGAGGAATTTTCCTTGGACTGCATCGAAGTTCTCAGCCTCCCTTGGCTCTAGGGAATAGAACCATTATAGAGCGGGGCCATATAATGATCTCCGGAAGAGATATGCTAGGGACCTTTTATCATTTTGCCAAAAGGAGGACTAATACAGGAAGTCCTTGAGATGGATGAAGGGGTGCCAGTGCCATTGTACCTTCAATACGTAGGCATTTCAGAGGGGCAGAGGCGGAACACCAAGAGGATCGGCAAGAAGTCCTTAGGGGTGGACTTTACATCCACTATCTTTTTCAAGTCTCAAAATTTCTCATCCATTTTATTCATCTAGTTGAGGAGTGATTGGGTGAGGTCATCGGTAGGCGAAGGTGGCACCTGCCATTGAGGAGGAAGAGGCCTCCCGGAGGCCTGAGAAAGGAACCCCAAGTGGGTGGGGTATTGTGGCCTGTCAGTAAACGGATATGGCTGAAGTGGTGTGTGAGGAACGATAGGGGTTTGAGACGGTGAAGGGAATTGGAAAGAGGAGATTGCTAATTTGCCTATGCATGAAGCGAAGGAGAAGGAATGACCTGTACCAGTGAAGGAGAGGGGATGGCCTATACTGGTGAAGGAGAAGGGATAGCCTGTGCCGACTCCTATGGGGGTGTGATGGCTGGAGTTGGTTCCTGGGAGTGGGAGAAACAGATTTTCCCTTTAGAATGGCCTGAAAGGCTCGGAGTTACTTAGGACTAAGCTCTGTGTTAGCAAGGACACCCAACAGGGAGGAGATGTCTTGGGATGGGGATGCGTTCCCTATAATAGCATGCACCTCCTGTGAGGGCTCGTGGGAAGCACCTACGTCCAAAGCATGGACATGTGGGTCAGCCTAGTGGCCACGACCCGGGTGGTACTCCTCAAAAGACTCATGGGCCATTTTCAGAATTTTCTCAAAATGTAAAAACATGCACCAATAAAAAAGTAGAGGTTGGTGAATTGGCAAAAGCTGCAGAAACCCAACCGCTTACCGCCGAAAAAGAATTGCTGCCGGAGCAAAATAGTCTCCCTGAGATAGAGGTGGGAGAGATTGTTGGGGAAGAGGCTGATGCTTCTAGGGCTTTGGCCGTCATGGATGACCCTTCTCCCGTGGAGGCCAGCGGGACTGAATGCGAGGAGCAAGTATCCTCGATTATCGAAGTGGCCGACATAGTCCCACCTTAGGAGGTAGGCAAGGAGGTTGCCGTGGTGGAGACTCTTCCTGCTGTGTCAGCTATCGCCGTTAATTCCAGTGCCGACGCCCTTCAAATCATGTCGTCGACATCTTCTGGGTTGAGCGACGATATTTGGGCTAAGGTAGATAGCAGGGTGGGCTTCCAGCTGCCTGAGACTTCACCACTCGGTCTGTAATTTTCAAGCGACATGGTGTGGCAATCTTTGGGTAACCTTCAGCAAGTCATGTCAGCTACCCCGAATTTGACCTATGCGCAGTTGAGGAGCTTGGTAGAACACCTCTCCCGCTCACTACTGGCCTTTGGTTGTCCAATGGAGGACTGGACCCCGTAGGTCATAATGTTGTTGAAGCACACCAACAGGCGGGAGTACCTCGGCCGTGAAGTATCTGATCAGTTGATGGCCTTAAAGCTAGAGAAAGCTGATTGCCGAACCACCGCTGCCTCATTGAGAGGGACTGTAGGGAAATTAAGAGATGTGGCGAGCACCTCTTTAGAACGCCAGTCCTTTCTCATAGCGCATATAGTGGAGCTGCGTGTCGAGCTCGCCAGGGCTGAAATCGAACTGCAGGAGACTGAGCGCCTGGAGATTCAGACTATGGAAGAAGCCGAATTGGTTGAGGGGAAACTCACTTCTGTTGATGAGAAATTATCGCAGCTGGAAGCCATAGAGTCCCACTTGCAAGATTTAGCCCGATACCCCTCCTTGGGTCTCTTGGAGGTGGAGGATATCTTCTAACGCTCGCTGCAGTAGTCTCTTCTCTTTTCCTTATTTCTTGCATCGACTCTGCTCCTTTTGTCTTTGGAGCTCATGTACCTCAGGGGATGCCCCGGGCGAAGATGTATCCCGACATTTCATAGTTAATGAAACATCTTTATTTTTTGCTTCAATTACGACTTTGTCATCATTTTCCTTCTTTTTCTTCTCTCTTTTCCTAGCCGACTAGTTCAGTCCGGGGATATAGGCTACTAGAGCAGAAGAGCGCTCACGCCTTCAGCAAAGGGGTGAGGTGTTCACTCCACCGCGGTGTAGTTGTTCCCGGAGCCAAACTTTGGCCAAGGTGGGACGGAGGTAGAGGAAATGAGTGTGTCTATTAATTTCACCGATGGTGACAAAAGCTGAAAGGGAGGTTTATTCATTGACATGGGTTAAATGTCGAAGCAAAGATAATTTGTCTATTAACGGGGATGAAAGGTCCAAGTTAAGGGATAGCTGACCAATCTTGCCAATGGTGACAAGGGTCGAAAGATAGTTGACCGATCTCACCGATGGTGACGAGGGTCAACAGAGTGATCGATCTTGTCGATGGTGACAAGGGTCGAAGGGTAGTTGACCGATCTCGCCAATGGTGATAAGGGTCAAAAGAGTGACCGATCTTACCGATGGTGACAAGGGTCAAAAGGGTAGTTGACCGATCTCACTGATAGTGACAAGGGTCAAAAGAGTGATCAGTCTTGCCGATGGTGACAAGGGTCAAAAGGGTAGTTGACCGATCTCGCCGATGGTGACGAGGGTCAAAGGCATCATTCATTAACAAGGATGAAAGATCCAAGTTAAGGGAAATCCGATCGATCTTATCGATGATGACAAGGGTCGAAGAATAGTTGACCGATCTTGCCAATGGTGACGAGGGTCAAAGGGGTGACCGGTCTTGCCGATGGTGACAAGGGTCACAGGGTAGTTGACTAATCCCGCCGATGGTGACGAGGGTCAAAAAAGGGGGGTAGTTGATCGATCTCGCCAATGGTGACGAGGCTCAAAAGAGTCACTGGTCTTGCCGATGGTGACAAGGGTCGAGGGATAGTTGATCGATCTCGCCGATGGTGACGAGGGTCAAAGGATAGTTGAAGAAGTTGAATGATGAACGAGGGTGACCTCGTTGCTACATCATCGTCGGACAGTACAAGGGCCAACTCGAGGATCAACACACCGATGCAAGAAACCATCCACCGAGCATTGGTCTCACGCCAACCAAGGAATCCTCGAATCAGTCCTCACATCAGGTCCTTCGCAGAACTGATAATCAAAACTCCAGATGTCCGACCACATCCATCGGCCCATACACCTGCTATCTCTGCATCTGGGCCATGCAATGATCGATCACCAATCCGATCTTCCCCGGCTATTCAGCCAATGCCGCCTCCTGAGGGAAGAAGAAGAACATCAAGGTCACCCACGCGAACCTCAATCTTCATGATCACACATGTTCTGGCACAATAGCCCTAAAACCCTTCTCGCTGGCAGGGCCCCGACCTCACATTCACATTTTGGGGAAGACCTGACCAAGAAGACAGTCGTTCCACCTTACGGCCATCCAATCTGCATTAGCAATTCCACAATTCCCTTGAACTGTCACCCCGCAGTGACCAACACCTAGCTCCCACCTGAATACAACACCGTTCAGGTGACACAATTGCTCGCCTCGCACACCGTCCCCACAGATAGCTCCTCTTGAGCTAGGGGAAACTTCCGACCTCGGCACAACAACTCAGACGGAGGCACCACGGAAAGCATCGAGTTCTAGACTCTCCTGAGTCACGAGGAGGGCAAGTTCATGGTCCACATCCACTCTACCACTTGACTGGACCTGAGCGCCAAGTCCAACAGACGATCGGCGCACAAACAACACATTACCAGGGTGCCAAGATAACTCAATTAGCTTCTTCGACCACATGCGTGGCCACCTCACAGAGCTCATCCGCAATCACGATGATAGACCCGGCCCCAGAAGGTCGGTCACAACACCATCTCAACACAGAGCAACATCCACTAGCACCTCGCACCAAATGGAGACCGCTTAACCCGAGGACAATATCTCACATTGCATCCAAACCTCGAGCACACCCGACCGCGGTCACGATCCAGGTCCCAATCCAACGACCTTACCTCGGCCTCCAACGATCCCCAACTGACATCACCATCACACACCTAGCACGTAATTCCACATAACTACTGGGTGGAGGGGTCAAATCAACCATATCAAATTCATGATACATCAGCTGTAACCAGAAGCACTTCTCATACACTCTCACACACCGCACCAATTACGGGTTGACCTAGAAAACACCACTTAAATTGGAGGCAATCAACCAACTCCTGACACCGGAGCTACACAGACTCACCTCCTACCATAACTGGTCCACTGGTCCAAGCCTTCCACATAGCACATTAGCCATACGCTGAGCTCCACCATGAGCCAACCACGGTAATCTCAGGGGGGAACTAGGGCAACCAAAGTCTCCACTCGATAGCCTCAACTCGAGAGCCCCGAATTCTCAACTCCACCGATGCTGCTAAACATAATGCCATGACAATGGCACGCCAACCGATGCCAACCTGGTGGGTAACACCATGACATGCCAACAGGCCAACCTCCCCCCCTTAGGGTTAGTCGACCAACCTTAAAACTCTACTCACCACTAGTGCGTCCTCCGATCATGCCTGGCATCGATCCCGAGCCTACAAGCTATGGGCCCACCATGCTTGCACTGTGCAACTCAGCATAGGACAACACACCATAGAGAAAATTTTGGCGCTTGCCATGAGACAACCTCTGACTCTTCTGGCCATCTCCAGAAAAATGGTGTGAGAAACTCTACCACCTTAAATCTGGAGCACGGACTTCCATGCATAGTCTGGCAATTCACGCGTCGAACCAAAAATCTAAGCCCAGCTCCAATCAGAGACACAAGGCACCAGCCACGCGGTACAACACTCAACTTGGCTGGTATCTTAACCCCTCACACTACGGCACCAGCATGCCATAACAACAGGAAAACGAGCGCGTGACCCTATTTTTGCTGCACAGGACACCACCTCGGACTCCTGACACCCACACGAGGACTGACGAACATAATTGGGAGTAAACAAAAAAAGGCAACAGAATTTAAAAACTCACACCGAAAACACAACTTGGGCAGTACGAAATTATACCTGCCATGAGGTAGGACACCTCCTCGCTCGCCTGGCTGCACACCTTGCAGCCTCGAAAGTCCAACCTCGCCACCTCAAAAGTTGTTACAACTACTAGGACAGCCCTTGCACAGACCCCCCGAGTGCCACTAAATGTATGGGTCTGCCACTTCTACAACGGGCCATTTTATTTTTACCAGGAGTTCGCCAGGGATCAGACTCTGTGGGAGGAGTACACCGAGGTGGAGCTACACTTCTGGACGTACTCCAGATATGTGTATGCACCATAGGAGGAGTGGAATCCCCATGGTCTGCCAGACGTGACACACCTTGTAGTGTACCTGGCGTATTGGTTGGCGACGTTCGTGGTTCCACACGAAGAGGACGGGCTACTTAGAGCTGAGTTGCCGTGGCCGACTTGTTTGTTGGCGGAGGGGCGACAGTTGGCCCTGGCTCCTACTGCACTGGCCAACATCTATCAGGGACTGGGGGTTCTAGCGGCACACTTAGCGCTGAGAGAGAGGAGTATACTTCTGCCGACCCACTATCTCAGTGTGTGGGCTGGGCTGTTGTTTCCGGGGCTGGTGACACAAGGGACCGTGGCGAACCCGATGGCACTGCTTCTATTTGGTTTCACTGGTCAGCTTGATGGGGATGCAGAGACACAGCTAGAGGGGGCCAAGAAAGCCTTTTGCTACTTGCCCACTCGGGGCGAGGAGGGGTTACCATTTGATAGTGCCGGGAGAGACTGCGGTCTTTTTCTGGGGACTTTAGGTGGAGGGGGGACCAGCGCCCACCTCGGTCAGGGGGCAGCCAATGCAGGGCCACGGAATGAGTGGGTACTGAGCACCCGATTGGCAGTGTTGACGTTGCACCGATCGGTGACGAGTTCCTTGGAGCCGTACTATCCGTATCGATTTGCCAGGAACTTCAGGTACGACCAGGGGATCCTATCGAATAGGGAGTTCCCTCTGACGGGCAGACAGTACAGGGGCAGGGATACCCACCTACTTGCAGCAACCTGGTGGGACTTTTACTGTCATCGGGAGCCAGAGTGATTCTCGATGCTGGGGCAGGGACGTCGGGGGTGATTTGACGTGCACTACGCCAGATGGTGGTTCGAGCACAGTCACCTCTACTAACAGAAGGACTCCGCGATCAGGAAGGTGAAGGAGAGTCACTTGCTGATGGAGGATCTTCCTCCTGTTGCGCTGGATGAGGGGTTCCTGAGGACCCATGTTACTCAGATCCGTCGAGAGATCGAGCGAGTTGTAGAGTAGTGGCCCTCGAGTGGCCGAGGTTCATCTTCTGGGAGTCGAAGCAATAGAGGGGAGCTGAAGCCCCTGAGACAGGCATCGGTGGTAGTGACTGGAGCGAAGGTGTCTCGACTGAGGGCACCTAGGGCCTAGTGTGCTCAGTTCTTGGCCGATTGCCACCTCCGGAGCAGAGGGTCACTGGACCGGGAGCTCCCGCACGGGAGCTTTACTGATACAGCGATCGATGACTGGAGATGGCACATCACTCATGTGATTGGGTCAGCTGGACCTGTGGAGTTCGTGTCCCAGGTCGAGTGTGCACACACTTTACGGGATATTTGGGAGGCCGTCGCGATGGTGGCCCGAGTGCTGGCGTTGAAATCGGAGCAGCCGGTGCCCTTGCCGTCGACCCCCTTCGGGGCTCCAGGTAAGGTTCTTCCTTTTAGCACTTCCCGTCTTTACTTTGTTATTTTTCGGGTGTGCAATCGGGGCATTATATAATGCTATATTTGTGGACAGGTTCTGCGGCAGAGGGGGATCAGCCCTCCACGGAAGCATCCTCAGGGGGTGAGGATGGAAGCTTGCAGCCTAGGGGGAAACGCCCCCGTGTAGAGGTTGCAGCGACTGAGGCTGGTGGGTCGTTTGAGGGACCCGAGACCGGGGAGCAAGTTGAGGCAGAGATGGCCTTGAGTAAGTGTCACTCTGACCCCTTTGTCCTTGTTTGGCTTAGCCAGGATGGTTGGCTAATTCTATTTTGCTGGATTTATTTGTATTTTACAGCTCCGCTGGCAGCTGGTGTGGAGGAGACTTTCTCGCCCCCTCGGGAGGTGGACTCTCCACATGAGGAGGGAGCCGAAGGGGAGATTGACATGGAGGAGCTTATTCGCCTGATGAGTGAACCCCCTCTTAACATGGAGGACTTCCCCGACTTTGAGTCATGGGAAGCTACGGGAGGAGCCCATGCAGGTAAGAGCCTCTAACCTTGGGCGTTTCCCACGGCTTTGGTTTGCTTCTGAAATAGGGGCATTTCTTTAATCTTTTCACCTTTTCTTCTTCTTCCTCTTTCCTTCTTCCTCCCCAACGTGAGCGGCCCTCTCTTCCTCCTCTTCGTCCAGCGAGCTCGCGACGGCGTCTCCTCCGGCTGCAGACGGCGCGGGGCGACGGTGTGGTGACGACGACGATGGTGAGGCAATCGTGGCGGCGTAAAGCTTGTGGGAGATCGTGAAGGGACGAGGGTTCTAAAAGCATTCTTCACAATTCGTGGTTGATCCGGCACACCTCGAGGCGAGATCGAGGTAGGGTGACGTTCCCTAGCTCCCCGCGTTCCTTTCCCGCGAATTCTAGCCCGAGGGGAGGCCGAGAGATGGGCTTCCATGCCAGGTTAGGGTTTTCCATGATTTGGGGAGAGTTCGCCCATCTATGGATTTAAGCCACGATTCCATGTTTTGATGGCCTAGAAGCATGCTAGGGGTCCGTAGGGGGCTTCCCCCTTGTTTTCCCCCTCTCTCATGGAGGTATGGGGGCATGGTTGGTGTTTTTGGTTATTTTTCATCGGTTTGTCGTCGCAACGGTGTGACGGTCCTTCTTGTGACCGTCACAGCTTGTGACGCCCCAGGGTGGGTGCGTCACAGACTGTAACGCCCCATGGTGGGTGCGTCACAGGACGTTGTTTTGCCAACTAGGTGGCTCGTGGGCTTGACGGTCCCATGATAGACCGCTAGGGCGTGTGACGCGCCTAAGTTGGACCGTTAGAGTGACGATCCGACCGTTGGCATCCATCCATTATGGTTTTTTGACCGTTGAGTTTCTGACCATTGGGGGGTTAAGGCCTCTGACGCACCTAGGGTGGGGCGTCAGAGCCTTGTGACGCCCCAATGAGGGAGCGTTAGAGCTAACACGGCCCATCACCCTAACGCTCCTATGTAGGACCGTTAGAGGCTATGACGCCCTGAGGGGTGTGCGTCACAGCTGATTTCATCTTATCTCTTGATGCACCAAAGGTGGTCCGTTAGAGACTGTGATGTCCCGAGCGGTGTGCGTCACATCTTGTTTCTAACTCGTCTCCTGACGCACTGGGTTAGGCGTGTCAAGGACTGTGATGCACCAGGGTTGGTGCGTCACAGTGAGTTTTGCACCGTTGGCCTGACACCCCTATGTTGGGCCGTCAGATCGCTGTGATGGCCAAGCGGTAGACCGTCAGAGCCTGTGGCGCTCCTGGGTAGGACCGCCAGGCTCTGGACTGCACTGGGTGGTTTGTAGTCCTGTTTCTTCTCCGATATGGTTACCGTGTGACGGTGCTGGTAAGTGGAACAGTCCCTATACTTCATCGGGTTCAGATGTTTTTTTCCGTATCTTGTGAGTCTACTCCTTTAGAGACACTCCACTAGTCGTAGCCTTCGATACGTGTGTACTGGCCCACCAGGGTTTGGTGAAGGGGCTACCCTAAGGACGGTTTTTAGACTGGTTTTCGTCGAGCCCCACGTGTAGCAGCCAGAGTCTAGCTGAGGGGAAAACCAATTAAAGGCCAGACCAAGTGCATACGGTCTGTGTGTGCACACGTGGTTGGGGGTAGTTGGATACGCGTCGACGGGCGCGACCCCAGCTAGTCACTCACTTTGTTGTAACTTGTGCGTGTCTGAGTCTCGCGCCCAGGGCGTCGTAGCTAGACACTTGTGACGCGGTATAAGATGTCAGTGGACGCATTCGGTCGTTCTTCTAGTGGGAGGTACTTCTATTTTGGACAGGGTGTGACAGACTGTCAGTCTCAGTTGCTTCGACCTTCGGGTTTTGGTCGTGTTGGCCGATGAGTTTTGGTTGTTTTGTCGTGGCATGCGTGTGTGGGTTTTCACGCCGTGAGACCGGTACTTGTAGTGCAGGACTTCTACTTCTGAGGTGCTCGCTTAGCTACTAGCATAGCGATTTTTTATTTTGCGAGGTAGGGTTCGAGTGATCCCTACTGAGTCTTGTTCCGAGACTCATTCTCTATATATTTTTACCATGTTTCAGGTGAGGCACAGCTTCAGGGGAGCACATCTGAGACTCAGCGTGGTTCAGGTGCCTAGCGTTAGTGCTAGAGGTCAGAGCCGGGGTATGCCCCGTGTAGCTATACTTTTCTTTCTTATCTCTATACTAGTAGTGGACTACTATTGTTTATTTTGTACGTAGTGGCCCCGCCACGTCCCCATATGACAGGCGGCCCCAGGAGAGGAGTCTGCACTATATCCATCCAGCACCAAGCTCCTGAAGATGTAGTGGCCTCGGCCCCGACCGAAGCCGTCTATGATGATTACCTGGAAGACTCCAGGGTAGCCTTGTGCCCTCCCACGCCAGGAAACCCCACAGGCCCGTCGACTATAGCCCAAGAGGGATGCGAGGTGAATGCCGCTTTGGCACTAACCCAAGACAAGCAAGAAGAGACCTACGACATCCTTGAGGTTGAGGAGGGCGAAGATCAAGACTTTGTCAATTTGCTGTCGGCCCCACCGAAAATTAAAGATGGTGGCCAGGCCACCATCGATGAGCTGATCGAAATTAACCTTGGCATGTAAAGTGGCCCTAGACCAACCTTTCAGAGTGCCTTCATACCTCCTCGAGAGAGAGGAGAGTACGTGACGTTCCTGCAGGAGTTCCGCGATTGCTTCGCTTGGAACTACAAAGAGATGCCCATTCTCAGCTCCGAAGTAACGTAGCATATATTGGCAATTGATCCCAAAATGGAGCCGGTGAAGCAGCCTCCCCGGCACGTGCGGCTGGAATTGATAAAATAGGTCTGCAAGGAAGTCGACAAGCTCATAAACGTCGACTTTACAGCAGAGAATCAATACACCACCTGGCTGGCCAACACCGTGCCGGTGAAGAAGAAGAATGCACAGATCAGGATCTACGTGGATTTCTGCGACCTAAACAAGGCCTGTCTGAAAGATGACTTCCTGGTGTCAATCACCAAAGTGATGATCGATGCAACTACCAGTCATGAAGCCCTTTCTTTCATGGACGGTTCGTCCGACTATAACCAGATCTGGATAGTCGAGCACAACCGAATTCACATAGCCTTCAGGTCACCCAAGGGGATCTTCTATTATAAAAGAATGCCCTTCGGCCTCAAGAATGCCAGCGCCACATACCAACGGGCGATGACCAAGATATTCGATGAGATGCTCTACAGCAAGGTCGAATGTTACATTGATGACTTAGTCGTGAAGACAAAGAGGAGAGGCGACCATCTGAGTGACCTCAGGGTTGTTTTCCAGAGGCTCCGACAGTATGAGCTGAAGATGAACCCGATGAAGTGCGCTTTTGGCATCTCCAGCGAAAAATTCCTGGGCTTCATTTTCTGACATAGAGGGATCGAGATCGACCCTCTCAAAATAAGAGCCATCCAGGAGCTACCACCTCCGAAGAATCTGGGAGAGCTCAGGTCTCTGCAAGGTCGGCTAGCCTATATCCGCAGGTTCATCTCCAATCTGTCTGGGCGCTGCCAACCCTTTCACAAACTAATGATGAAGAATGTGCCCTTCAACTGGGGTGATGAATGCCACTGCGCCTTCGATCAACTGAAAGATTATTTGAAGACCCCGCCCATGCTGGGGGCACCTATCAAAGGCAAGTCGCTCATCCTCTACATAGCGGCTACTGAATATTCACTGGGGGTAATGCTCACCCAGAATAATAATGAGGGAAAGGAGCAGGCTCTCTACTACCTCAGCCGAAGACTAGTGGGGGCGAAAGCCAAGTACACTCCTATCGAAAAGGTCTGCATCACCTTGGTCTTCGCAGTCAAGAAACTGAGGTACTATATGCTATCCCATGAAGTGAGCCTAATCTCCAGGGCTGACCCTGTCAAGCACATTCTCTCCCAGCCGGTCCCAAAGGGGCACCTCGGCAAGTGGGCCGTGTTGTTGATGGAGTATGATATCACCTATGTGCCACAAAAGGCCATTAAAGGGCAAGTCGTCACGAACTTCTTCGCGGCACACCCCGTGCTTGAAGACTCCTCGCTGGCTACAGAACTACCCAAAGATGAAGTACTGGAAGCAAACCAAGTTCAGCAGGCTATCTCGCAGCTGTACTTTGACAAGGCCTCCAGAACAAAAATAGCCTCCTCTGGGCGTACCAAGATGCGGGCCGGAGCGGGCATGCTCCTTAAGTCTCCAGATGGAGAAGTGGTGCACACTTCCTGCTGCATCAACAAGCCTTACACAAATAATGAAGCAGAGTATGAAGCTTTGATTATCGGCCTCCAGATTGCTCTACAGATGGAGATTAAAATGCTGCAAGTATTTGGCGATTCATTGCTGGTCGTCGGTGGCCCCCGCAAGAGACCCACCCGGTCCAGGTGGCTCCATGGGAGGCCCACCCAGACCAGGTGGCTCCTTGGCGGCCCCAGCCAAACTAGGTGGGCCCTGGGAGGGCTCCACTTGGTCCAGGATGGTCCTGGGCAGAGAAGGGGTGCCAAAACCCATAAAAGGGGGCCTCGGGTCCAATTTTTTGTAATTTTTGACGTTCTCTAGCTTTGTAGAAGACTTCTCAGCTTTGCATGTGCTCCGCCTGCTTCGCTTGCTGTTAGAACGGACTCGAAGCTTAGTGGATTTATTCCTCTCCTCGTCAGAACACCTCGTAAGTGTAAAGAACTTGTTGTTGGGTCGTCCGTTTGCCACGAACTCACCCTTGTGTGTCGTGATAACGACGAGTTGTCCTGGCCCTAGTTTTGCCTCGGTTGTCGAAGCATCTTCGGCGTTGTGCCGTGTAGGTTGTTCGAGTGATTCCCGCTCTTTGCTCTCAATTATCTCAAGAAAATAAGTGGGTGCAACACTGGTATAGCTCTACTGCCACTGCAATCGCTAGTGGGAATCGAAGAAGCCACAGCTACCTTGACATCATCTTTTCCCCTGCCTTCCTCTGCCATGTATGCCATCCTCTCCTCCCTATCTTCTGAAAGGTAGCAAATGTCGGCTTCCCTGGTGCTGAAAATATTAAAGGGCTGCCAGCAGTGTCGGAATAGAGACTAGAGCCAGCACATCCTCACTGCTGACCTTAAGGCAGATGCCTCGCCCTAAAGCAGAGGATCTCCGGCAAGAGGAGGCCGTTGAACCCTGATGCTGGCCTCCTTTGCTAGCCTGAGCACGCACTGGGGCACCATCTGCGTGGTTTGAAGGCAGCAGCAACTTGTGCTTGGAGCTGTTGCCGCCATTGCCGGAGGAGCCCGTCGAATACGGCGTAGAGGCAGAGGCGACAGCCAGGGGGGAGGACCAGCTCCTGTGCTACCGGAGCCACCGTGAGCGCGCAAGCGGGGGCATTCTTTTTCTTCAAGATTATGAATTCTTGGCATATCAGAGGAAGCAGCGAGTAGAATTTCTCTGCAGAAAGCCGAATGAGGGGAGACCCTCATCTCCGGTTAGGAGGGTGGTGGCAATATTCCTTAATGAATAGGAGATCTTTTTTAACTGATATGTCGATATAGAAAGATCTCCTTATTTCATCACTGCATCTTTTATGAGGTTCTTTGCAGTTTTAACAGCACAACTGTCTTCAGTTGCCCAGACATTTGATTATCACTTGTCAAGAGGGACCTAGAGACCGTCATTCACAAGGAACCTCAAGTCAAAAAAAATGGACCAGTTACAGGACCTCCTTTACATGTTGACTTTGCACCACAACAAAACAGGGAGGATCAATGGTGATGGAGGTGGGAGAAAGAGGGCTCTTTCTCAGTTAGGTCAGCCTACACCCTCATCTCGACAAAGAGTTGCGTCATCGCCTCACCTCTTAGATCTGGACTCTCAGGAGCCCTCTAAAGGAGAAGTTTCTGATCTGGAGGATTTCCCATCGGAGGTTGCTGACGTGTTATAAGTGTGCTCCTTTCCTACAGAATCTTCCCACCATATGTTGCATGTACGGACATGAGGATGAGACCTTGGATGCTACTGACGTGTGATAAGTGTACTCCTTTCCTACAAAATCTTCCCACCATATGTTGTATGTGCGGACAGGAGGGTGCTCTTATTCACAAGATGTTTTGGGGTGAGATCACTAGCAGGATGCATGGTGTCATTGGTTTACATAGAAGTGTGCAGCAACTGATCGGGCATTGGAGGAGAAGATGAACCTTGAAAAGAGATAGACTTACCTGGTGGATTATCCTCCATGCTACTTTGTAGGCATTATGGGGGTGAGAGGAACAACAGAATTTTCAGAGGAGAAGCTAGGGTAATAGAAAAACTGGTCTCCTTTATTTGTGAGAGAGTGAGGGAGCAATTAGATCTCCTTTGTAATGCGAACCCACAAATTTCCTCCATTTTTGCTTTGCTAGGGTGGTAGTGTCCATCTTGGTGTGGAGGGTTTTTGTTGTATAGGGATTTTTTTGGGAACACAATGACTACACTCACATATCCCTCTTTTACTTTTAATACAACAATGGTACCACCCACTTAAAAAAAAATGTTCTCGCTTCATGTGCACGTATCTGGACTCATGTTTGCCTCATATATATATGTAAAAAAAAGCATGACAAGCTGTGCCTATTGCTCAAACAGGAGGGTGGGTTGGCCTACAGACTAAACCAAAGGAAAACTTCATAGACTAATGTGTAACGAGCATGAGCATATAATAAGGTGCCATGGCGAATTAAATCTCAAAAATATGTTGAAGTATGGGTGAACAAAAAAAATAAACAAAAAAATGAAGCAAAGGGGTTTGGAACCCCAATTCCTCGAACTTGAATAGAGATTCCAATCAGGGTGAATCCACGAACTTCAAAAAAAAGGGGTGATGACCAAACATAATCCTGAAACTGCTGAAGATACCATAAACAAAACAAAAAAATGAAAAACATTAGGTTTCCTTAGTTTAGGAGTTGTTGTCCAGTTTTGGACTGATACACATAAGGAACAAATGATGATCAGATTGAATTCCTTGAGTTAATTGAAAACCGGTTTGGGTAGACCTATGGGAACTAAATCTTGGCCACATGATTTGATTCCTCAAGTTTGAAACTAAGGGCTTCAAATAGTAAGTGCAAAGTCACCAAACCCAGTTTCTAAAACATACCGTGACTTGATGCAACAAAAAAGAGAAAGCAAATGAATAGAACACACACACACACAAAAAGAAGAAGAAGAAGACCTCTCCCTAACACTGGGCAGATATGCATCGACCTATTCACAGTTCCACGCATAGATGCATCGACCTGATCTGGTATGGTTGACTTGTAGCATCAACCTTACTAGGTAGAACTGAGGTAGTTGCACCGACCTTAGAGTTCACATGTGCACAGACCTTGTAATGCTGAAGGCAAGATGGGCATAAACCTTGTAGTGCCAAAGGCAAGATGCGCACCTACCCTATAATACTGAAGGAAAAATGTGCACGGACCTTGTAATGCTGAAGGCAAGATGTGCATAGACCGTGTAGTGCCAAAGGCAAGATGTGCACAGACCTTATAATGCTGAACGCAAAATGTGCATCGACCTTCCCTTAGCCCTGGCTTGATGTGCATTGACATTCCCTCAGCCCCTGCCTGATGTGCGTCGACCTTCATTTGGCCTTGTGCTTGATGTGCATCAACCTTCCCTTAGCCCTATGCCTGATGTGCGTTGACCTTCGTTTGGCCTTGTGCTTGATGTGCATCGACCTTCCTTCAGCCCTATGCCTGATGTGCGTAGACCTTCATTTGGCCTTGTGCTTGATGTGCATCGACCTTCCCCTAGCCCTGGCACAATGTGCATTGACCTTCATTTGTGCTGGCAGTACATGCACAGACCTTGGTCTTGTGCTGCCACAATGTGCATCGACCTTCCTTCAGCCCTGTGGCCATGTGCGTCAACCTTCTCCTAGCCCTGGCATAATGTGCATCGACCTTCACTGTGCTGGCAAAACATGCACAGACCTTGGTCTTGTGCTGGCACAATGTGCATCGACCTTCCCCTAACCCTGGCACAATGTGCATCGACCTTCACTTGTGTTGGCAAAACATGCACAGACCTTGGTCTTGTGCTAGCACAATGTGCATCTACCTTCCCTTAGCCCTGGCTTGATGTGCATCGACCTTCCTTCAGCCCTATGCCTACATCGACCTTCATTTGGCCTTGTGTCTGATGTGCATCGACCTTCCTTCAACCTTATGCCTGATGTGCGGTGACCTTCATTTGGCCTTGTGCTTGATGTTCATCGACCTTCCTTCAGCCATGTGCCCATATGCGTCGACCTTCATTTGGCTTTGTGCCTAATGTTCATTGACCGTCCTTCAACCTGGTGCCCATGTGCGTCGACCTTTATATGGCTTTGTGCCTGATGTGCATCGACCTTCCTTCATATGGCTTTGTGCTTGATGTGCATCGACCTCCCTTCAGCCCCATGCCCATATACACTGACCTTCCTCTGCAATGCCCAGTGTTGCACCAACCTGCAGGGGTGCACCGACTTGCCTCTAGCCTAGGCCTCTTTAAGGTCAACCTGTCTTCAATTGTGGGTGCATCTGCCCTATTTGCTAGCCCGTCCATTACCTCAATGCATACCCTGTACCCAAAATGTGATAATATAATATAATTTATAATAACCATGAAATACATATATATATGTAAAATAAAAAATACCGGGACATCGACTTACACAAGTCCCATAAGGTGATCAGCCGGGTTATCCTGGGGGGGTCTCGTATTCCGCCTCGGGGGTGGGTCTCTTTCCAGATCGGGAGGATGGTCAAGGTTGAGCTCTCCTATGGCTGTTTACTCATGTGGGGGAGGTGCCCTTCTATCACCCACCCTTGGGGCGGGCCTATTTTCCTCAAGTTGTTCAAGCCGGGCCGTTATGTCATCAAGTCGTCCTAAGATGCTAGCTATACCCTCCACAATGAATCTCAAGTGATTGGGAAGATCATGCTCGTTGGGGGCGGGATTCCCTTGGGGATTGGGATTCATTGGGGAATTGGAAGAGGATGGGTTGAATTGATAATGGGCTCCACTGCGGGTGGTCATGCAATGTTGGGTGGGCTATGCACGGGTGTGCATGTGCACCTATGAATGACCTAGTGTGAAGACGCCCCAAGACTAGACTTGTGCGGACAAACCTATGACCGCTCTGATACCACTTGATGTGGCACAGCCCAGAGATGATGATGGATGACTCAACAAACTTAGGACTTACACCCACAAGCATACAATGACTAACACAGACTTACGTTAGTGGCTCACTCGCACGGTGCGTATGATCTCCCTATGGTGACCGGGGGATGATGGCAGGGGTCCAAGGTGTTGTGCCCCTATGGTTTTGATGATAGCAACATTATAAGTCACCACATGAGTCTACTCTGCATGTTTGATTAATTGCATCTGATATTTTGAAGATGTTTGTTTTGATAATGTTTTGATGATGGTTTTGATGATAACAACACTATCATGGGTTTGCATGATATATTGATGATATATTGAATGATAGCATCGCATCTGGTACTTGCATGTTATGCTGGATATTAAGTCAGGCACAGAATTGCAGAGATCAAGGTCTGTGCAGACCTTATCATTGTGCATATCAAGGTTCATGCATTCACTTAAGTTCAAGACATTATGTCGATGAATACTCATGGTTTAGCAGTCTAAGTCAGTGCTCTTCAGTGTTTAAGTCTATGAAGGGTCATTTGTCAAAGGCCAAGGTGGTGCACATCCTAGTTAGGCTGCACAGCAAACTCAGTGCATATCATGTTTCATTTGCTACATATCCAAGGTCCTAACTCATCATGTTCTCATGTGTGCATAGTCTAAGTCCATGCATCCTTCTTCCTATAAGACTTAAAGTCCATACACGTTTTCAATCTTTGTGGATAGTAAGGTCCATGCATGTTTCATGGTTTGCCCTTGTGCGTGTTAAAGTCCATGCATAGTCTGTGTAAGGCCAGTCTAAGTCAGAGCATGTCTAGTCTACATTTCATGAAGTCCATGCTTATTGTTGAAAGTCATTGCATATGTCTCCAGTGCTTCATTAAGTCTATGTAGGTTTTTCAAAATAAGTCCGTGCATTTTTCCTGGTCGAAAGACCATGTCCATGCACTTTCCAGTAAACAAAGTCTGTGCAGCTTCTTGGTTCCAGAACATATGTCCTCGCACATCCTCACCAAGTCTGAGCATGTACAGTTCCACTTAAGTCATGTCTGAGCATATCCATTTGAAGTCCAAGCATATCCAATTGTCAACGTCCGTGCACATTGTGCACAGGTGCACTTCCAAGTCCGTGCACGTTCATATAAAGTCCGAGCACGTGTTTGTTTGAAGTCCGAGCATTGAAACGTCCGTGCATCTTTTTGTCTATGCAAAGTCCGTGCATGTTTCTGTCTTCCAAAAATTCAAGTCCATGCATGAAGAAGTCCATGCATGTTTTGCTTCTCAAGTCCATGCATGTTTCAGAAGTCCGTGCATTTTTGGTTCTGCACAAGTAAGTCCGTGCATATTTCCATACCTCGTGCATGTTTTGGTCCTTTGCTTACATAGTCCATGCATTTACAATGATACCCCGTGCATGTTTTGGATCTTGCAACCCCGTGCATACACAGTGGTACTCCGTGCATGTTTTGGTCTTCTGCTTACATAGTCCATGCATATACAGTGATACCCCGTGCATGTTTTGGGTCTCGCAACCCATGCATGCACAGTGGTACTCCGTGCATTTTTTTCTGATAGAATTTGTGCAGTTTTTTCTGATAGTCCGTGCATATTCCTTTTGCCCGTGCACATTTTAGTTCGTTGCATTCTCCTCACCAAGATAGAGAGGTAGGACTACAAGCGATTCTTGCTCGAATACAAAGACTGCTTCGCTTGGACATACCAGGAGATGCCAGGGTTAGATCCCGCCGTAGCGGAGCATGATCTGGCTATATCTCCCTCAGCCACGCTAGTCAAACAGTCCCAGCGGCATATGTGCATCGAGTTGGAGCTCTAGGTTGCAACCAAAGTCAATAAAATGGTAGAGGTCGACTTCATCAAGCCGTGCATCTACCTGGTTTGGCTCAGTAACATTGTCCCAGTCAAAAAGAAAAATGGTCAAGTCTGCATCTGCGTCGACTTCCAGGACCTCAACAAAGCCTATCCAAAGGACTACTTTCCAGTCTCAATCACAGAGATGATGGTCAACATGACCACCAGACATGAAGCCCTATCTTTCATGGATGGGTCATCAGGCTACAACCAAATCTGGATGTCCCTCAGAGACAAGGGCTACACCACCTTCAGATCCCCCAAAGGGATTTTCAACTACAAGCGCATGCCCTTTTTGTTTAAAGAATGTCGACGCTACCTACTAGAGAGCCATGACCAAAATTTTCGATGAGACCCTGCACAACATTGTCGAATGCTATGTTGACGACCTCATCATCAAAACCAGAAGGCGAGAAGACCACCTACGCGATCTGCGTCAAGTCTTCGACCGTCTCCAGCAATATAGGCTCAAGATGAACCCCATGAAATGCTCCTTCGGTGTATCCAGCGATTAATTTCTCGATTTTATTATTCGATACCGAAGAATCAAGGTGGATCCCAACAAGATCAAAGTGATCCGGGAGCTTTCGTCGCCCAGTAACCTCACTGAACTCAGGTCACTCTAGGGTAGACTGACCTACATTCAGAGATTTATCTCCAATCTCTCCGATCAATGCCTGCCTTTCAGCAAGTTGATGAAGAAAGACACCCCCTTTATTTGGAACCCAGAATGATAGACAACTTTTGAGCAAATCAAAGAGTACCTTCTCACTCCTCCAGCTTGGGAGCACCCGTCAAGGGCAAACCCCTCATACTCTACATCACCGCCATGGACGCTTCATTGGGAGCTCTACCGGCGCAAGTCAACGAGGAAGGTAAAGAGCAGCCGCTCTATTACCTTAGACGAAAACTAATCAGTGCTGAGTACCGCTACTCCCCCATGGAGAAAGTATGCTTGGCATTGGTATTTGCCGTCAAAAAGTTATGGCATTACCTCCTGTCTCATCGGGTTGAGCTTATATACAAGCATGACCCCATGAAGTTCCTTCTCAGGCAACCCGCTCTCTCAGGCCGATTGGGAAAATGGGCACTCCTACTCATGGAGTACGACATCACCTATGTCCTAATAAAAGCAATCAAGGAAAAGGGCATGGCTGAGCTCTTAGCGGCCCATCTAGTACCAGATGATTCTCCCTTCAACACAGAGCTTCCAGATGAGGAGTCTCTCACTCTTCAACACCAGTAACTAGCTAAACAGAGTGGAGATGTCTTGCATTACTGGCAACAAGACGCCCTCACATCCAGTCTACCTTGCTAGAAGTTGTACTTCGATGGCACTTCTCAAGGTACTACCCGAAGCAACCTCAGTTCAGGGATTACAGTAGGCGCCGGAATCATCTTCTTGACCCCTCACGGTGGAGTTCTGTACAACTCATGCACCCTCATGAAGGCTCTGGCCAACAACGAAGCTGAGTATGAAGCCCTGATCATTGGATTATAGATGGCTCTCGACATGGGCGTCAAATGTCTCAAAGCCCATGGAGATTCCCAACTGATAGTCCGATAGGTGCTTGGCATCTATGACGTGCAGAAATCGAAGTTGGTCCCATACCACGCCGCCGTCACTAGGCTAACCTAGAAGTTCTATTTCTTCGAAATAGATCATGTTCCTAGAAGTGGCAACACCCAGGCTGATGCCCTAGCAAAACTAGCTACGGCCATCAAGCCACCGCTTGAGGGTGAAGTGGACATCATAGTCAAGCACCGAAGGCTAATGCCCAGCTCACTCGAAAGTGACTCCAGTCTCACAGTTTATGAGGTCCAAGGCTTCAACCAGGACACTCCTCTAGAAGAAGAAGATTGGCGCGAGCTCATCACCAAATTCAAGAAGGGATTGCTCCCCCTTAACTGGGCCCAAAGTGTCTGACTACTTCGCCAGACAACATCATATGAGTTTATTGGCGACTCCCTGTACTGACTGGTCCATGAGAAGGACAAGTCCATTCTCTTGAGATTCTCCCCAGCTAAAGCTCGAGCTATCATACGCGACGTTCATTCTGGGCTATGCGGCGCACATCAAGCTGGAGACAGAATGAAGCACAACATCAAACTGAATGGCTTTTATTGGCCTACCATGTACGCAGACTATGTCCAGTATGCTCATATATGCCATCAATGCCAAACCTTTGGCCCAGTACCCAGAAGGCCTCCCAATCCACTGCGTCCCACTGCCCCTACCTGGCCATTTGCTGAATGGGGTATGGACATCGCGGGGCCTTTCCCGCCGTCTTCCAAAGGCCACAAGTACATTCTTGCCGCCACTGACTACTTCTCTCGTTGGGCGGAAGCCCTTCCCCTACGGGAAGTCACCGGCGAGGTCGTCGCCAGGTTCGTCCGACACAATCTACCATTTCGGTACACCCAGCCGCATAGTCTCTGACAACAGGACGCCATTCAAGAACAAGACCGTATACCAATTGGCGGCCAAGTTTCACATCGACTGGAGAACCTCTTCAGTCTACAACTCACAGGCCAATGGCTTGGCCGAAGTCTTCAACAAAACTCTCTACAAGCTCTTGACTAAGATCGTTAGCCATCGGAAACGTGATTGGGGTGAAAAGGTCTCCGAGGCATTATGGGCCTACCGGATGGTCTACAAAACTCCCACGGGATGCTCACTGTTCTCCCTCGTCTACGGGGTGGAAGCCATCATCCCTATCGAAATGCAGCTAACATCCTACCGCGTAGCGGTACACACCGGCTTGGCCGGCCCTGATGAAAATGAATACAAGAGAAGGATAGAAGAGCTTGCCGATCTAGAAGGCAAACTGATGTGACACCACTTAAGAGAATGCAGCAACTAGACCGAGGATCCTTGGACCTACCATGCAAACACAACGCACAAGAGCAGAGAGTCACGTAACTAGCCGAACCACCATTGCGCACACAATTCCCCGGGGTGACTCGGCGATGCCGAGTGGAGGTGGTGGAGCAAGACCCTTGCTGGTAGAGGCCCAGCAGGGCTAAGTTTGCCCTCCCGAGGGTACGATGCCCACACTCAAGGGGCTGGCTAGGTGCCAAAGGGGCACTGGGTCACTCTCTCTCACAATTCCACTGTGACCACACATAAGCTGGATACTCCGGGGTCAGGCGCTCTCTCTCACCGCCAGCGGAGTAGTTCTACGGATATGAAATGAACAAGAACTGAAATGAGAGCAAGGGGTTAGAGCTTACCCGGTCGGTTTGAAGAAACTGACCCCGTTCGGAGACGTGGACGAGTGGGGAAGTGTGGGTTCCCCACACACCTCGACGGTAAAGCTTCCCCTATTTAATTATTACATGAACTACTCCTCACTTAGGAGGGTGGACGAGGGGCAGGGGAATTAAGGATACATTCAAACACTACCTCTACACAGGGAGGGGCTTTCAATCGGCCAGGCGAGGGGGTGGGGGAGATGAGGTGATGAATGTCGACCATTGGGGATCGATTTCAATAGGTTCAATTCTGTTGCAAAAGTCGTCACGAACTCTACTAAACTCCGATGGAGACGAAATTGGCGTTGACACAACCATGGATAAAGCAGCTTCGAGTAGGAACTGACGGGGCCCTAATTGGATGTCGGTGGGGAGAGCTCTGAATAGAAGATCAGGGGGGTGGTCCAGTCTAGAACAGTAGGGAGCGGCCAGAACCAATGGGGTCTGGGATAACTACTGACACGAACCCTCCCGATGTCCAATCAGAGTGGGGCTGGTGCCATTGCGACCGTGGGGAATTTCTCTTCAAGCAGGAACTAACGGGACTCCAAGAGGATGTCGGTGGAGAGAGCTCTGATCAGAAGACCAGGGGGTGGTCCAGCCTGGAATAGAAGGGAGCGGCCAGAACCAATAGGGTCTGGGATAGCTATTGCCACGAACTCTCCTGATGTCCAATCAGAGCGGGGCTAGTGCCGTTGCAACTGAGGGGAAGTCCTATTAAAGCAGGAACTGACGAGACTCCAAGAGGAGGTCAGAGTAGGGAGCTGTCAGCAGAAGAGTGACAGGAGGTCTGACATGGTTCTATGGAATTGATCTGTGCAGCCTGGGAACTAAGGCTGGAACGGGGTGCTTCTGGGTCGAAACGACCCCCTTCTTCTTGGGTCTGGTATAGGACTTGGAGGAGAGGATCTTAGCTTAGAATTTCTGCCAAATCCGCACAAGAGTGGCCGCGGTCACTTCTTCTCTTGGGTTCAATCTTTCAGCCAGGGCAAATCTGTGCAGTCGGGGGAGAATGGGTCCTCCGGACAATATGGATGTCGGATGCAGACGGGACCACCATGGCTGCGAAGCTGCCTCGACGAGCTTTCCGGCAATGCATGGCACGCCTCCTGAAGATGCCAGGTGACTCCGAGGCAGGCTCTGCAATTCGTGCCTCTGCTGCTGCTTGCGAGCTGGGCTGTGCAGGGTGGTGTAGGTGGAGAAGGGGTGGCAAGGGGTGGAGGTACAACGAGGAAAATGAGGGGCTAATGGCTGTGGATGATGGAGGGGAGGTTGGGGGTGATGGGGCTGGTGGAGGGCCTGAGAGGGGCGGAGCTGGGTGTGGGTGTGACCCCCTCCCACGAAATCAAGGGCTTCAAATCCTCATTCAGGGGAGGGGGAAACTCTTGAGAAATCACTCCGAGTTTGTGAGGTTCCATTTTGGGTTAAGGGGTCACTCTGCCGAAATTCTGAGTCTTCAATCTTTTAAGAGAAGGATCTCTTCATCCCCTACACGTGCACGATGTCCTCACGCTGCCAAAGCCCTCCTCAAAGCCCGCCATCAGCGCCGCCAATAAGCTTTTCCCACCCTATCTTTCTTTTCGTTTATTCTTATAGTTTTGCATGCATCATTTGTCATCGTGTGTTATTATCCTCTAAGTGCAACTCTTGCACAAATCTTCATTCATCATATCATTTTTCTACCCTTTGCATCCAAAAGGGGTTTAAAACAACACCAACCAGGCGTGTGTCTCTCCACGATTTCATCATCATCATCATAAGGGATTGATACTACATTGCTTTTATTCTAATCCACTTGGTGTTTGTTTCTTTCTTGCAAGGGTAACCAAGAGAAAGCTCTCTTCGTCGGTTGGCCGAAGGAAGAGGAAGAAAGAATCCACACAATCTCCTGCTTCTGAGGTATAAACATGATCACTTACTCTTTCATTTTGGGGTCCCTAACTCCTGGCGATCACACAATCAACACACATGCACTCACGCATGATTTTTCATTTCCTTTCTGTTAAAACCCGTGGAGAGTAACTTCCCGCAGCGGTTCCCCTATTTTCATCCCCTTTATATTTTTATTTAAATCGGCAAAGAGTAACTTCCGGTAGTGGTTCCTTTCCCCACTTTAATTTCAGATAAAACCCATGGAGAGTAACTTCCTGCAGCGATTCCCTTCCCCATTTTAATTTCAGTTTAAAATTCACGGAGAGTAATTTCCCATAGCAGTTCCCTTCCCCACTTTAGTTTCAGTTAAAACTCACAGAGAGCAACTTTTCGCTGCAGTTCTTTATTACGCAATTTCAATTCTGTACATTTCCATTCAGTTCCTGTTTACAGCCCGCGGAGAACAACCTCCCACGGTGGTCCTTTTTCCGCATTTCCATGTACCTTGCATGTTTTTCCCCTCTTCTTTCTCATGACGTCATTCACACCCCCGACCACGTGTGCACACACAGACCATCTGCTCTAGGTCGGTCCTCTAATCGATTCCCCCCCCCAGCAGGACTCAGGCTGTAAAGGCAATGGGCCCTCAGGTAATCGGCCTAAAAATCACTACACGGGACAAGCCTCCATCACTCCCAAGTGGGTCAGCACACAAACATGCTCAGGTCAGCTACGTCTAGTGGGTAGAGTCACCACGAGTGAGAACTCACCGCAACCACGAAAACCACTGGAGTACAATCGGTCCGTACCAAACCACCACGAGGTAGCTCACTAGCACGAGAACCAAAGACCACTAACCAGATCGCTAAACCATAACTATCAGTCCATAGAAGACTAGCCAAAGCATAGGGTGGGAACACAAGGACCACGGTCCAAGACTCCTGCCAAGGCACCTAGCCGTGATCACGGCCCTCACGCAGGAACACCCTCCGCAGTCACGGGACTCTCACGGGGATTGTCGACAAGAGTAGTCTGACACACGAATTACACTCCACCAGAGACAGGGATGGCCCGCACTACTAACCCAAAACCAACAGAGCACATAGAACCGTGTGGGCACACCTTCCACAAGGCCACCCCTCCAACGGACACCTCGGAACACCAAAACGTGGCACACGACTCCCCCGAGCTGAAGGGGAACTGGGAGGCCAGGGTGCTGGCCGCCCAAAGGGCTGGGTATCCAGACCTGTGGCTGCCCAATAGGGCTGGGCAGGCAACCCTGTGGTGGCCCAACCAGGGCCTGGGCGGCCATCTCCCTGTCTGCCAAGTGTCCAGACACCAAGGGGACTGGGCGGCCATCCCGATGGCCACCTAATGGGCTGGGCGGCCAGGCCTCTGGCCACCCTCCCCAGGGCTGACTGGGGCCTGGTTGGCCACTCTCTGGCTACCTAGGAGCCTAGGCGGCCATCCCTTCGGCCACCCAGGCATGGGCCTCAAAAAATAAGCGAATGGGTTGGACGGCCAGAGTACTGGCCGTCTATGACCCTGGGCGGCCAACCCCTTGGCCTCCTAGCAGACCTAGGCGGCCAGGCCATTGGCCACATACCTTTCTTTCCCTTCGGAGCTTTATCACTCTTGGGAGGCCTCTCAGGATCCAAGTGGTATCGGGTTTACCTGGTATCCGAGTTCTGGATCGTCGTAGGTGGTATCAGAGTGAGAGATGTGTGAAAGTACGTGGGAATTTGAGATATTACAGTACTCAGAGTCCATAAGGTCCAGTATAGTCGACAGTTGGCATAGGTTTTATGTTTCTTTACTGCTTTGCTTCTCGTGTGAGAGCTTGCGTACGCTGTGTTGACACTGCAACGTGCTTTTGCTCTCTTAAGGATGTGATGGAGAGTGGTCTTTTGTCATGATGTTGGTCTCGGTTGTGCTACGCTGGGTACCAGCAGGCGTGAGCCTGTGGTGCAACGTTCGAGTTTTCTATGGTGTGGTCAGGTGGCTGATGAGCATTGTTATTGTTGGTGTGATGGCCGTGCATATTCTCCAGTGGAGATTAATGTCGTTTTAGCCATTCTAGCTTGAGGTTTGGTCAGCCCCTGAGGTGTTAAGGTTGCGGTATGAGATGACAAGATGGATGCCTTGATTGAGAGAGTGCTTGGGCGAGCAAAGGAATTCTCTTCCTGGTAAGCTGTTGTTAGTCGAGCTTGACTTACTCATTCTGTCTTGTGGCATTGTTTTGAGGTTAAGCTATGGTTTGTACTGTAGCTCTTGGCACGATGATCTGTGCTATGGTGACTTGTGATCGGCTGTTGGCAAGATCGATACTTGAGGCGTGGTATATTATAGTTTTGTGAATTGCGATGGTGCCGAGAGGTGTGCTGAGATGCGGATGCCGAGTTGTTTGTGATGCTTGTGTGCATTGTGTTGAGTGCATAGCAAAAGTGTTTGGGCTTATAACCCACCAGTCATGGATCGTAGGGTTGGACAATTCTGACCAGCTGAGAGAGTTGTTTCCTCAGTGTGAGGTTGTATTGACTATGTGTGCCTTGATGTTGTTGGTTGCTGTGCCATTGCTTGATGCATTGTGGTTGTAGGCACTGGTAGTTTTGAGAATTGGAAAAATATGTCGGCAAATGTGCCAATTGAGTACCCCTTTTTCTACGTTTCTTGAAAGTTGTGCTTTCGGGACGGATCGTGCTCCTAGAGATGCATTTTCTAAGAGTTGTTGTGGGTCCTTGTTGGCAAGATGCGAGCGGCTAGTATATTGTAGTTGTGTGGTCAGCTGTAATTGTGCATTGATGTGGCCCAATATGTGGTGGTGTCCCATGGTTCTGTGTTGAGAACGGAACCGGGGATCTGCATATGTCCTTTGGGAGTTGGTGTATTGGGTTGTGTTGGTGGTCAGCATGGGAGGAGTTCCCTGTGAGTCTGAGTTTGGCATTGTGTGGACTGTGATCTTGTCAGTTGGTTTTACTGTACTCTCCTAAGAGGGTAGAGTTGGCGTAAAACTCGAATCAGATGTGGTGTCTGAGTGAGGACCGACTTGATTGTATTTGTGGTCCAGTGTTGTCATTAGTGTTCTGCGTGCCAGATTTGATTATTGTTATGGGTGGAAGCCGATGGTTGGAGCAGTCAGCTGAGATGATTATTTTCTCGTAAGAGCTGATGCTTGTTTTGTCTACCGAGTATGAGATGTTATCAGTGGCTATTTTTCGTGGCATGGGTCGTGTCTCCTCAATATGTGAGACAATAGCGATGATGCCATGTTTGGAGGTACCAGACTTGTGATCCTTCGTGTGTCGTGCTCGTTCTGTGGATCGATGTGCCTTGTGATCTAGGGCATGATGATCATGCTTGTGATCTTGGTCGGCAGTTTTCCTCTGAATTGTGTCTTTTTGTGAATCGTGTTATCGTGTTTTTGTGTTTTGTGTTTAAGGTTGGGCTGGAGCTTTAAGAGCGTTGCCATCTTTATGGGTTGTTCTTCCCTATTCCTTGTTGGTGTCCTTAAATTTCAAGGATAAAATTTCTTAAAGGAGAGCTTTCAGAGCGCTTTCGTGGGTCTCGGATCATGTTTAACGATCCACTCGGGTTTTTCCCTTGTATAGCTTGTGAAAACCTGTGGCGAGTGAACCGTTGAGTTTTGAGACTCTGAGACACTGCAGGTACGTTGTGCTCTTTCCGAGGATCGCGACGGCTATTTATTTGTAGTTGTTTGATTTTATGAAATTTTAGGCCAAAAATAGTAAAATTAATATATATGCGAAAGTAATTTAAAATATCATAGTGCTAAAATATGTACAATAGTCCAGATTTAAAATAGCCACAAGTCCAATACAAAACAAAAGTCTAACTGTACAACTACACGGAGCATACCCCGACCAAAAGTATAAGCAGACTGACTCGACTACTGTTGGCACACTACTCAAAACCTCGCAAAGCTCCAAGAGATGGCGGAAGTGGCTCACCTAAAAGTAAGAATGGTGAGTCACAGCCAGACTCAATAGGGGTCACGCGGATCCCAACCTCACACTAAACACGTAGGCATACAAATATAACAACAATTAGAGCATGCATTTAAAGTAGTAAACATGCAATGGCGTAATTAGAACACAATTAATGCAAAGCTGGAAACTTTATCCAAGCAGTTTAAACATCTAACTACAGGACAACAAATATAACCCTAAGCGTCAGAAAACACATTTGCCAAAAGAATAAACCTCGGCAATTGCTATATCTACCAATAGAATAAATCTCCACTACCCTAGGTGATAGGAAAAAGAAGAGATCACAAGAAGAAGGAGACCAACTGCATCCGCCACACTATGTCTCAAGCAGCTCGCTGTCTGGCTAACGACAAGCGAGAGGCGTAACAGTACCAAACTAAGAACTAGTCAGAGTAACACTCGTCAGTGTCAGTCCATACCTCTGACCACGTGTGCACACACTGACTCATCGCCCTGAGCCAGATCTCTAGCTAGTTTTCCCCCCCAGTAGGACGCTGCTGACAAGTGAGGAGGCCCACAAAAACTAGCTTAAAAACCATATACTAGGACTACCCTGCCACCTTCCCCAGGTGGGCCGACACAGAAGTCGTCAGGCTACGACTAGTGATTCCATCACCAGGAAGGAGAAAGCCACTCCATCAGGATGTAAAATATACCGCAGTTCTATAAAATACATTAAACATGGCACACATGAATCATGGAATGCATTAAGAAATACACATGCAACTTTAACATGATAAAGGACGTAACATGCCTACACAGCCCTGTTACAATGCGTAACGGATCAAGGGAGGTGCGCTACGTGAACTGTGACACGCCCCCTTGGGTCCGTTACACTTACCCGAATGATTCAAAGAACACAGGCACAGAAACTGTAACGTACCAAGAGTGGGGCATTACACCATTGTGACATGCCTTTCATGGCCATTACACCAGAGGGTAAAACATCATAGTGAAACACGGACTGTAACGCACCAGGGCAGGTGCGCTACAAGACTCTAACGCACGATGGTAGGGCCGTTAACGGCACCCGAACGCATAAAAATCCATAGTTTATGTGGGACGTAATGCATCAGGGATGGGGCATTACATGACTCTTAACGGACCTATGATGATCCATTACACGAACCGCCTAACTAGGTCAATGGTCAAACGATCGGTCAATGGTCAAGTAATGGTTGTAAGGTCGACTGCTACAGGTTAGGTGATGCACCACTACTAGGGCATCAGGGGACTGTAACGCATCCGGGCTGGTGCGTTACACTGACTGGGTTGCGAGATTTCAGAGTTCAAGATCGAACCCCCTCTCGATCGACCGAAATCAACGGGGGACGTGGGGAAACATGCTTCTAAACTACCCTACCATGCCATAAGAACATTCTACAGCTAAAGCATACATCAGAACGTGAAAACAATGCCCATAGAAGCAATTTCAGGAAATTAGGGCTAAATCACACTAACATGGGAACATGCACGAAAAATGAGGGAAAGGACGTTGGACCACGACGCATGTGGTACCGGCGGTGTCCTAACGAGGGAAGGAGTCCATCCCCCTACCTATTACGCGACGAAAATCGTGAATCGGTGCAGATCAGATGACGGGGCGTCGCGGCTCCACTCGACCCGTCTCGCCTCCACAGTCTGCGAACTGAGGGAAGAAGGGCATGCACGCGTTCCTCGCGTCGAGCTCGTCAACGTCGGTACCTCCCACGCCTCGATCAGAGCCCATCTGGACCGAAACTGAGAGGGAAGGAGAGAGAAAGAGAGAGAACTAGTGAGGGAGAGAGAATCGAGAGAGAAAGAGAGAGAGAGTGAAGAGAGAGAGAGGGGTGCGTGAGTTTTAAAATTTTTGATTTTTCTTATATTTTTTCTAAAAATTATTCCTTGGGTAGAAATTTCAGTCTAACCCCCATCCAACACTCAAGGATGATCATTGACCCGAAGAGGGGACCCCCTAGGGAAGTTGAACTAAGGCCCTCATAAAGGTAAGAAAGAACAGTTTGGGAGATGGATAAACCCTGCTACAACCCACTAATGATGCTGAGGTTTTGAATGTCTAACAGGTGATTGGTGGTGGAAAAGAGCAAGACCCCGCATAAGCAAATAAAGGTAGCTTTGGCTATGGCTTCAAACCTCCCGCTCTTATTCTTGCAATAAGCAGTGATCTATTGAGCCATGGGTATCAAATGGATATGCTGGGAGTTAATCATAGTCCTAGCATCCTTTGGGTTGTGTATGAAATCCCCCAAGATGAGTGATGGGTCTCTAGGGTCAACTGTGTGACACACCAAGTCTTCATCCCCCACCTTAGTCTTAGGGAGGGATAGGTAGGTCTCAACCTCTTCTATAAGAATGGTAGCTTCAAAGCTTGGGAACATGAAGGTGTGTGTTTGAGGGTGCCACAACTCCACTAGGGCTGAAATGTAGGCCAATCAAAGAAAATTTTTTGGAAATTCTTGGCTAGAACCAATAAGTGTAGGTGCCATGCCCTTAGGATTGAGATGACTTCTAAAGGAAGTTCCTTTATCATGGGAGCCACCCACTTCATGCTGGAGTAGTGTCTTGGGCCAAGAAGAAGCTAGAAGGTGAAGAAGAAGAAGAGTGTCATAAGAAGTTTGAAAGGAATTCATGAATTAATGAACTTTGGCTTAGCTTACCTCTCTTGAAGGGCTTGAGCTCAGATGCTTGGGGATGGAGGTCAGCCACTGCTGCTCCCCATGTTCCTTCCTAGCTAGCTTTGGCCCATCATAAGTAACTTCCCCCATGGCACTTGCTTCAAAGCTCCTCTTCATGTTGATTTGAGTGATTTATATGGAGTTTTCAAGGCTTAAAGCAGAAATTTTCTGAGAACTGTGAATTCTGGGTGCATTCCTAGTTATAGGGGTTTAATTCTAGCCTTAATGCATTAGTATTGAGGCTGGTTAGCTTCAATTTAAGTTAGGACGGGTTTTAGTGTGGATTAGGTGTCCCTCTCCTCGGAATAGGACTCTCCCGGAGAGTCCCATTCGGTTTCAACTGCATGTTCACCCTTGCGGTCTATCGCACGACTGCTAGGTTCCCTAGTGGTCGTTCGACGACCGTTTCTACCTTTTTTCCACCGCCTTCCCTCTTTCTTGCCTAGACGGTCACCATGAGACCATTTATTCATCCCTTGCGGTCTCTCGTAGACTGTTGCTCGTGTTTTTTCCTGGTTTTTCATGTTCGTCCCTAACGGCCTTTGCTGGACTACCATCCAAGCATTAGCGGCCCTGCTTAGACCATTTTCGCTCACTTGATCGCCAATTTTCCTCTGTGCTCTCTCTCTATCCAGTCCTCGTGTTTTCTCTCTCTCCCACCATCTCTCATCAGTTTTAGAGGTCATCATTGTTAGAGTCAGTATTAACATCCATGCATTTACATTTAGGAAAAGTGAAAGGATCATATCTCATTAAGTAAAAGAGTCATGCATATATCCATGAAGGTGAAGTACAAGGCAGCTCTCAGGACGGTCCCTCTCCTGGCCTCCCGCTATCCCTAGTACCCTCATGGCACTTCTCTGGTGCGCCCATGGCAGTGCTGCCCTCCTCTCGCTATCGTCATCTCTCTGCCTCCTCGTTCCTCCGCTGGCCGGAGGAGCTGGTGAGGAAGTCCGGGAGCACGCTGCTCCTCGCGCCGCTTTGCGATGCACTCCACTCAAGTCCTCGGCCTATCATCCGGACTGTCCGCTCCATGTTCTGTAGCTCGATCTTCAAATCATAGGCTTGGCGCCGTGCCTCTCTCGCCTCTATGCGGTAGCACTCCATATCCACTACTCTGACGCTCAGTCGCTCCACCTCTGCGCAGAGATGGGCCACCTCAGTCGGCTCTGCTCGGAGTCGCTCCACCTCTGCTCCGAACCGCCCTGCCTCGCTCAGCACGGTTGTCAACTCCCTCGTCTGCATAAGCATTTATCATGGTCAGTGGATTGCATTTTCATAAAGCATTTAAGTCAAAGGAAAGTAAGTCAGCTTGCTTACCCTCTCCGCGAGAATGGCCTCAGCCTCCTCCACTCTTTATTCACGAATTACGCTCCGCCTCAGTAAGTGCTGTGGTTAGCTCTCTCGCCTACATAACACATTCATCATAGTCAAGTATTTGCATCATCATAAGCATTTAAGTCAATAAAGGGGAACTCAGTTGGTTTGCTTACCCTCTCCGCGAGAGTGGCCTCGGCCTCCTCGGCCCGAGCAACCTCCCAAGCAAAGTCTGCATCCCGCTCAGCTCGGCCTGCCGCAGGCTGGGAAGAAGTGGACGGAGCATCTGGTCCACGCCACTACGCTCCCTTAGCTCGCTGCATTTTAGAAGTCATAGTCCGTCAAACTCATGAGCATCTGCAAAATTATGTTTAAGGTTTAGTAAAACTCACCAGAAGCTCCAGCGCCCGTTGGAACTCATCCCTCTATTGCATTGTAGAGTGGAGGAGACCCTGGAGCTCCGCTATCCGTCCCTGGGGGTCTAGTTGCATATAGCAAAGTCAAGGTGTCAGTGCATTAGGAATCACTAGAAAGCTTAAGTTTAGAAAGTCGTACTAGTCGTTGGGCGCCACAGAAGACGTGGTCGTTGTACCTTCAAGCATAGGCCTTTAGATAGGCCTCATCACTAGTAGCTTGGGCCTTCACACCCAACCTCTGCGCATCTGATCTCGTACCTAGTCGATTGCCCGGGTGATCCAGTCAATCTCACTGCTGAGTCCCTTCGCCGACCATCCTACGCGCTCATCATCCTGCGCAGGGAACTCCAACTCTGGCTGGTGGACACCCCTGGTCCTCATGATCATGCAATGATGGAAAGGCTCGGTGATGTTCATATAATGAAGCCATATCTCTCGTCCTGCGTACGCCTGGGCCGCCTCCACCCAGGGCTGTCCCTCATGACTCTCGTCACGGTAAGGTGTCCAGTGCACCTGAAAGGGTAAGCATTTAGGATTAAGTCAAGTGTCACCATCTAGAATAAGCATTTAAGAAGCATTTAAGTGCATTAGAGAGCTTAAGTCTAGAAATTCTTACCGAAGCATAAGGGAAAGCGTCCATATCCTCCTGGATCACCCACAATAGACGCTGCAGCGACCCCGTGTCCTGAGCCACCATCCATCACCTCGCGATGGGTATCTGGTTCAGATGTACCTCCCTCCCCTGCCCTAAGCCAGAAAGGTACAGGTAGCTCCATACCTGCATTAGTCAAATGTCAGCATATAGCAATAGCAAACATAACTAAGCATAAGCATTTAGAGTCAAGCATTGTACCTGAAGTAAAGGTGAGAAGCCGCCCAGCATCGTCAGTCAGATGGTCGTGCTGAGTGAGTCGAAAAGGAATGCCAGTACAGCGGCTCCCCAGGCGTACTCTCCAACTCCGGCTAAGTCTCTCACCAGCAGAAGGAGCTTGCAGCTCACTCCATCTGCCCTCGTCGCGAAGAGCAGCTTACCGAATAGCAGCATCAGGAAGCGGTGCAGGATGATGTCTCCCTCCGGTCCCGGTCCCGCGGCTACTCTCCTCCTAGCTCGATCCGTCAGTCATCCCAGATGCTCCTCAGGTAGCTCACCCATGGCTATCGCTGCTCCCCTCAGCCCTAGGCTCTCCTGGAGCGTCGCCCTCGCCATCATCGTCAAGTGATGTCCTGGCCGTGTCAGCTCCAGATCCAGTAGCTCTCTTGCCAACTCTCGAAAGTCGGTGTATGCGGTCCCCATCACCGGTGCTCCATGGACCCGAAGTCCTATGATCCGCGCCACGGCCTCAAGCGTAGGGATCATGTGTCCCCACGGAAAGAGGAACGCTCGACTGATCGCGTCCCATCTCTCGTGAAGTGCATACATGAGGGCTGTGTCAATCCTTATCACCTCCATCCCTAGGAATTCTGCGAACCCCATCATCGGTAGTCTCTCCCTCTGGTAGTCCGGTAGCGCCTGGTACACTGCCCAGACTTGTAACCAGGAGATTCGTGTCCGTCTTTTCCCCTGCACGCATTTAACACATTTAATCAGTCAATTCATATAATAACAGTTCATTAATTGCAAAAAAACAAACAAATAAAATAAAAAATAAAATAAAAAATCATTTTTTTCCAAAAATTCCATCCCCAAACGGTCTTTTCTAGACCGCTTGGCGCCCATACGGTCACTAAAAGGACCGCATGGCATTCGCCACCATGGCCGATCAGAGCTTTGATCACCTGTCGGTAGGCTTGAAGCAACATCAGTATCATCGGGTCGGGGGTGGATGGGCTAGGAGTCTGGCCTCCCCCTTCTGTCAGAGTATCTAGAGAAGGTGCTACCCTTTCTCCTTCATCCCCGGTGGTAATCATGTTCGTCGCCATGGCGACCGCATCTGAACTCGTTTCGTCGGCGAGGGCTTGTATTACCTCAGCTGTGGCTCTTCCTCTTCTGGTGATGGGACTCGGCCTCTCAGCAAGCATGGCCACTTCTTCTTGGTCTTTGGGGAGGGCCCCATACTGGCTGGCCACTCTAGCCATATTGCAGGTATAAACTTGCATCTTCTTGTTTCTTCAGGTCACTTTCCTAGTTGACTATCTAGGGAAAGTTAACCTATCAAACACTGAGATTCTCAATGGGACTTCTTTACGGAGGGGTGGCCCATAGCATCCTAACTACGCATCTTCAATGTCTTCTGGGTTGACTTGTTGCTCCCAATTTCTTTCGGCATCATTCACGGCTTCTAAGAGCCGTTGAGTGCCCAGCAGGGTGTTTCCAAGGCCGCGGAGATATCCCCGCACAGCTTGAGTGATATTGTCTTGTCCCTAGGTGGGGTAGACAATTGGTGGTGATGCTTGCACCTGCGATCTATAGGCGAGGCGCCTCCACTCGTGCATCTTACTGTATCTTCATTCATTCAAATAGATGTTCACCTGCCAGACATGAGCACGGAAGGCAGGTCTCCAGGATGCTTGAGCTGACGCCTCAATCTTCTCTTCTTCATCTTCCTTCATTTTTTTCTTGAGCCGATCAGTCCTAATGGGCTCCAGTTGGGTTGTGGCTGGGGACCGCCTCTTGGGCACCCACGCTTGCTTGAATTTAGTTGGCCTCTGGGTCGATTCTTACTTTGGTGTGGACCTAGTGCGATCCTCTCGCTCCCGGGCCAGCGCTTGGAACTAATTGTGCACCGGCACTGTCGGGATCGCCCTATCGGGTGAGATTGTGGCTTGGCGGCCATTCAGGTGCACTTAGAATCCTCTGATCATCATGGATTTGCCCGAGAAGGAAAGCCGGCCATGCGGCGTGTCGGCAGTCTTCCTTACCGCCCTCCTGGCAGCCAAAGTGCACTTCATCTTTGCATCAATGTCGTGGACGTAGCAGCCCACCATCTTTACAGCTTTGGGTGTCGCCTCCACGGGGGTGACAGGCTTGACCTCCTTGACGTCCAAGAGGTCCACGAACATAATCCTAAGGAAGTTGGGGAAGCCAACGACCGGGAGAAAGTCACCAAACAGGATTGGCACTGCTAAGTAGCCATGCTCCACATGGCTCACCATAACCAACGGGCCGAAAGTGACAGCCATTGGTTTCTCAAAAATGAATCCCTCCCCCGTAATTTCAAAAATATGGAAGTTAGAATTTAAGAGAAGGCCATTGGGCCCCTAATCTTGGTGGAAAGATGAGAGGTAGCTCAGTCCCAAAGGGTGTGCCAACTTGTTGGATGCACTAAAAAAATAAATTCTTTTGTATATCTTGTAATATTGGGGTATCGTTCATCGGTTTATCAGTTTATCATTTTATTTAGTGCGAGGGTGTGCCAGTCACCTAGGTGACAATGTGTTTGGGCTTTGAGACTGGAGTAGTCCGAAGCCCAGGATGCACTTCGTCTAACTGACCAGACTATTATGGGTATCAGGTCGGGACTGAAGACCCGTCGTGCCATAAAGGTCATGGCGTTAATTTCATCCACTTGGAGAGGGAAAAACCTCTGATTAATCACTAAGAAAAGGGGCCTCATGACCTAAACATCAAATTTTTTATGACATGAGTAAATGGCATATTGAAAAGCATTAAAATACCCCATAGTGGGGCGCAGAAAGATATTTGAAACCATTTCGGTCATAAATCAACCATTTGATGTTCGGACGGATATCCGGTTTGAAAACATCACAACCATTGCGGTAAAACTAGAGCATATGTGTCGGGGCACGGCAAATTTATTGTTTGAAGAAATGGAGATATTCAGTTGAAGCCCGATCGAGGCGGTTCAAAATCAGTGAAATTATTGTCCTGGTGCGAAGTCAGGCTATGACCACAATAGAGGTAACCCCAGGGTCGAGCATGCATCGTGAGGGCACCTTTGATATTCAATTAAGGAATAAACTCACCGTAGAGTTCCGTAGATTATACAGGAGAAAACCCCACACAGATTGTAAAACTTAACTCGGGAGCTACAAAAGCGAACCGAAACTCTCCAAAAAAGATCCGAAAGACCTAATAATGATCCGACAAGACCCAATAAAGATCCGTCAAAGATCCAGGACATTACATCCTCCCCTCCTTCAAGAAATTTCATCCTCAAAATTTAAGGACTAACAAGACGGAAGAAGCAGAGAAGAACAACCCAGTGGATGCAATTACGAAACAACACTAATCTCTAGAAACACAGTTCTGAGGAACATAGTCAGACCATAATCACAAGCACATGCTCAGGACAGAGCATGATGCGAGTGAGCACAAGTCCGCCACCTCTGAAACAAGGGCAATGTCGCTTACGTCTCAGGACAAGAGACACGACTGCCACGACAACAAATCATGGATAACGAAACGACAGACATGGCAAGCATCAGCTTACACAAGGAAACACAATCCTCGCAGCTGACTGCCTGACCACATAATCGGCTCTAGTGCCAAAGGCAACAGGGAACACCCAGCACACAGGACACCAATGACAAATTCATAGAGACAACAGCACATACAAAAATAGTAGTAGCAACACAGCAGCACCAGCAGGATTTCGGCTCTATACAGTACACAGAACCACGGAATACAACTGCAAGCAGGGTCACATAAAGGCACGACAGCAGCTGAACATATGACTACAGGGAATGAGTCATGCTTCAGACAGCTCACCAAGAAAGACCCACGACAACGAGAAATGACACAAAATGACAATCTCAAGGGATGCATCACAAGGACCGAGACAACGTCTCGAGAGCACAACACCCAAGAGAAAGAAAATGCAGAGCAGAGGGTACTCAATTAGCTGGGAAGCTGATAAATTAGCCAATACTCGTAAATGCCGATGCCAATAGTAGAAATTTACCAGCAACAGCACGGCGATAGACAACATCATGGCACATGAAGCCAAGATGAAGTCACATCGAGAAGAGGTAATTCCCTCGATCAGCGAGAATCTCATAACAATGATCCTCAGCCAGTGGGTAACAAGCCCACACGCTTCTGCTGCGCACTCTAACATGTACACAAGCATCATAAAAGACCTCGGTAATCGCATCTTAGCACATGTTCGGTGCCATCGCAACTCATCAGAATCATAATTAACATGCCACGAGTACTGATCCAACGAACAACCGATCACAGGGAGCCTAAGTGCAAGGGAAAAGAGCGCCAGCCTCAGCACAAAGCCCAAGGAAAAATGCTAATCTCAACTTACCCTCACGTCCTGAAACAATGAATGAGCCTTCTTAACGCATCGATCGCTGGACACGGCACGACGAACAAGGTACACTACGGCTCTTAACACCATAACGGAGTCCAAAGCTAAGCAACCATAAAGCAAGGAGCAGATCAGGCTCAGAATAAAACTGTCCACACTTAAGTAGACACAGGATAAAAGCATCACTAAGATAGTAATCCCAAGGCTAACCTCGAAAAAGATTCCACCAGACGGGATGAGAAATAATAAGCTCAGTAACAAAAGCTTACCAAGAAGGGAAAATCATAGCTCACTTGAGCAACCTCTCAATCATGGAATCTAATCGAGCACTTCGACAGAAGTAAAACACATCAGGAGCTGAAATAGACTTAAGCTGGAGTGAGCAAAACATCGCAAGGACGTGTACGGTCATCACACCAACGTTAAAAGTCAACAGTGACCTTAGCAACTTACACAAAAATCTCGAACAAAGTACCATCGATTCAAGCCTTTCGACGAACACTGCCAAGTACAACATGATCGAGACAGACATCACAGAGAAACCAAACGATACAGAATCACGAAACCTAATGCCAACAAATTCCACCAGCCATCAGCTGGGCGACTGTACAAGACTTTTACCACTCTGGTAACTGTATATCTAAGATTTCCATGTACATCACACAACAACAGCTCTGATACCACCTGTGACGATCGGGATCTCAAATACCAGATATACCTGATAGGACTATTGAATACACCTAATACCACTTGGAACCGCGAGGCCTCCCAAGAGCAATAAAGCTCCTAAAGGGATAAAATGATTACCGTGTAGTCCATTGAACTGACAGATAAATTACTTTAGCACTTTAATTTAATTTCCTACTCTAATTCATATTGCGTGCGATGTAATTCCAATTGTTTATATGCTTCCTCAACAACCCCCCACTAACCCTTCAGGGGCCTCATTAGCCTCTTGGGTGGCGTCCCCAGTTCTTGGTAGCGGTAGTCCAATATTTATATCAGGTTATCGATACCCTGAGCTCTGGGTCATTACAGTTGGTATCAGAGCGGCATTGGGGAATCGTATAAGGAATTAAAATTACATGTGATTGTCCAGAACAAGTCCAGTCGAGTCGTTTGTTGCTGGCTTAGGATGTTTTCTGTGATTATTAATGTGTTTTCCGTTGTCATATGTTTTAGATGCCGTCCCGTAAAAGAAGAGCTCATGTTCACCTGGAAGAGAGTGGAAGCGTTCGTCCTCCTATCGTGCCTGCTCCTCCTCCGATTGTGCCAGTCCCTGCTCCTACCGTGCCTGTTCCAGCTCCGCAAGATGACTTACCCGGTGGCCGTGGTAGAGCACTCAAGGAATTTTTGCTGTTCCACCCACCGACTTATGAAGGTCAATCAGATCCAGATGCTGCCAGCATTTGGATCGAGGCGATCGAGCGTGTATTTCGATTGATGGAATGCGTGGAGGATGAGAAGGTTATGCTTGCTACTTTTCAGCTTTAGGGTGCCGCATGGATGTGGTGGAGTTTGGAGTGAGAAGTCGCCTTCCGTTCCTGACCACTTCGTCAGATCACCTGGGCAGAGTTCGTGACTACCTTTGAGTGCACTTACAGTCCAGCCTGTCTTCGTATGGATAAGATGCACCAATTCCTAGATCTAGTGCAGGGTGAAATGATCGTGTTACAGTATCGAAATAAGTTCATTGAGTTGGGCCGGTATGCCCCGCATATTATTGCTGATGAAGCCTTAAAGACCGAGCAATTTCTTCAAGGTTTACGAGTCGAATTGAGAGTGCCACTGCTGGCTACCCGTGTTTAGGTCATTGACGATACATATTAGGCAGCAGTCGCGGTTGAGCTCGATTTGGCGAGGTCTGTAGGGTTTTCTCAGTCTAGTGTTGCTCAATCGGTTGTGCCATTCCAGTAGTCTTTTCAACCGTCAGCGCTTGGAGTTCCGTCTGTCGTGGCTACTTCTGGTGGTCCTTCGAGGTGGATGTTTAGAAAGTCTAAGAAGCGATTCAACTGTCAAGCATCTTCGGGTTTTGTGTAGCAGCAATCGGCGTCTTCTGATTTTGTTCAGCTGTCTATTTCTCCTTTTCAGCAGCGTCGAGAGTCTTCCGTGAGTAAGCTGAGACCATGTCCGAGGTGTGGTGACAGCCATCCCGGTGTACCATGCTCCTTACCAGTGGTTTGCTATCGTTGTGATCAGTCGGGTCACGTTGTTCGAGATTACCCAATGAAGTCCGTTCCGATGCAGTTCTAGCAGGTTACCCAGCCGCAGCAGTCTCCGTTTCGTCTTCCTGCACCACCTCTGCCTCAGTCGTCATTTTTGCAAGTTCCAGCTTCTTCCCAGCAATCTTTTGCAGCCTCTAGCCAGAAGCTGAGGAGCCGGATCACTCACATTACTAGTGCAGAAGCTATTGCGTCCAATCTCGTAGAAGGTACGGTTTCAATTTTTTGTCATTCAGCTCGCGTCCTATTCGATTCAGGTGCCACTCATTCATTTATTTTCGAGAATTTCCTTGCTCGTCTCGAGGAGCCAGTGACCGAGTCACCTTGTGAACTGCTCGTTGAGTTACCATCTGGAGATTTCATGTCCACTCCATTTTGCCTAGAAGATTCTCCTGTTGTCGTCAGTGGCCAACAGTTGCCAGCGAAGTTGTATGCACTGCAGTTGGCCAATTACGATGCAATCCTAGGCATGGAATGGTTAGAGCAATATCGTGTCGTGGTTGACTGCAGATCCAAGAAAATCTACTCTCAGCCACGCGGAAAATCAGCTTTCTATTTTCAAGGTACCTGACTCTGTTCTTCTCATTTTCTGTAGTTTGGCATAGTGCTCGTTCAATTTCCTCCTCGTTCTTCCTTGTAAATTTTGAGGATAAAATTTCTTTAAGGAGGGGGGTACTGTAATGCCCATGGTTTAGTGGACCCTTAGTAGTCCGAGTCTAGAATTTATCTCGTGATTTTAGGTAATTTTTATAGATTTGGATTAAGGAGGGCATCTTGACTTTTACTCCTCCTTGTCTCCTTACCTTACCCATGAAGGAAAGCATCCTTCTAGCTTTCTGTGAAGGAAAGTCCCCAAACTTTCTTCAAGGTTTTGACTGCCCCTCTTCCTCTTACAGGACAGAAAGAGGAGGGCACAGATCTCTCTGTTCGTTCGAGAGCTCTTCGTGCACTCGCACGCTTCTTCATTCGTGCTACGCACTACCACCACCAACAATAGCACCAGCAGCGATGGCCGCCGTCACCTACGGCCATCAAGTCGTCGCCAACCACGCCAGGTTTGGATACCTGGCGACTCCCATCGTCTTCGGCAACTTCCCAGCAGTCGTCGGCTCGCCCTTCTTCTTAGGCGTCATACCTGTGGTTGAAACCAGCTCAACCGCGCCTGCAGCAGCAACCCTCAGGGGCGTCAGGCCCTCGGCTTCAGAAACCGTCGAGAGCATCAGGCCCTCGGCCCCAGCAACTGGCCGCGTTCGCTCGGTCAACAAGCCAACTGTCGGGGGTGCCAATCCCTCGGCTGCATCAATTGGTCGGGTCCGCTCGGTCAACAAGATTGTCGGGAGTGTTAGGCCCTTGGCCCCAGCAGCTTGTCGGGTCAGTCCGGTCAACAAGAGCATTGTCGGGGGCGTTAGGTCCTCAGCCTCAGCAATTGGTCGGGTTCGCCCGTCCGTCTCTTCGCGGACCAGGGGTGTTAGGCCCTCCATCCCAGCAACTGGCCGAGTTCGCTCGGTTCTCATGATGATGGCCGAAGGTGTCAGGCCTTCTGCCATAGCAAATGGCCGAGTCTTCTCAGTCAATCAAGTCACTGCTGGCGTCGCTCCTGCTCGACGGGGGCAGCGCCGTCGCCGCCACGGCACCAGTTCTACTGCGGCAACCCTCAGAGGTCTTGCTCCTGTTCAACGGGGGCAGCGTCGCCGCCACAATGACGTCGCGCCAACGACAGGCGTCACTAAGGTTGCTCCTGCTCAACGGGGGCAACGTCGTAGTCGCCAGGGCACAAAGCCGGCGACAGCTACATCCCACTCCGGCAAGACCATGATCGTCGGAGACCTCCGCATTCGGCTCGATGGGGGCGAGCCGATATTGCCTCGGGATCGACATGTCCCGACCATCTCTACCTCCAATCGCTTCGAGCTCTTTCGGCAAGTCCGGGAGGATGGAGTAAAGATGAAGAAGCCCGTCGTACCGGCGCCAACTTAAGGTCCCCTGCAGCGGCCGAAGCCACGAGCACCTCGGCCGAAGACCGGGGGCAACCCAGTGGAGGAGCGCCAGCTCCAATTGAAGAACATTTGGGTCACCAAAGAGGAGGCCCGAATTATAAGGTGAGCAAGGGAGGAAGCGCCTTTCCGCATGTCGGAACTGCAACAAATGCGGAGCCCGACAAGCATTGAAGTTTTGGCATCCCTGAGGCCTACACCTCAGCCCCCACATGGGCAAAAGCGCCGAGGAGCCAGCAAGAAGGTGCGGTCGACCTCTCCGTGGGTTAGTTCTACACATACAGACGAGGATTGCTCTACCCAGGCTTCCACATCCCGAGTATCTGTTTTTGACAGAATTGGAATGCCACCTAAGCCGAATAGACAATCGCCCAAGAAAAAGCGGGTGGTTCAGGTGACTGAGGATTCTGTGAAAGTGTTCACCTGTTATGCCACCTCCGCCGACAAGTAGCCGGAGGACACCTCAGGAGAGCTCAACCAGCCTCTTCAATACTTGAGGAGGTCAAGACCTGTCTCCCGAATCCTGGCCCAGACACAACAGGTGTCGGCTGTCGGGGCATCTCAGCCCGAGTTGGTACGACAAGAAGAACACCAGGAGGATGTCCACAGTGTCGATAGGGATAGCAATCCCGCGCATGAGGAAGATCCTGGGAGAGAGGCGTAGACCCTCTCATTGGAAGAGCTCCGACGGGAGAACCAAGAACTTAGGAATCTCCTACAATCGCTTTTACGCGAAAAGGAGGCCCATGTTCAACCTCAAGCTGCGCCAACTGGAGTGGAACAACAGCCACCTCCAATTCCAGTCGCACCCAATGCCTCCATCACCATGGCAAAATTGCCACTGGCGGTCGAATTTGGAGTGCCACAAGATGAAGCCAATGCACGGTCGTTTGCCACTCCTACTACAGAAAGCCTCATGGCGCAAAAGCAGATGATTGAACGGATCGTGGAGGCGAAGTTTGCCCAACATGGTGAGGGCGTGGCCACCGTTGATTTGTACAACGTGCCCTACCCCCTCCACCATTAATTCAAGAAGATTCTGCCTGACTGCCCAAAAGTCTCGAAGCTTCAGAAGTTCAACGAGTAAGGCTCCCCACATGAACATCTGGCCTACTACATGACGGCCATGGGTGAATTGGCACTGGAAGAGGCATATTTGCTACGGTACTTAGCCACGTCATTGACTGGCACCGCCTTCCAGTGGTTCTGCAGGCTAAAGCCCAATTCTGTTACTGATTGGGTTGATATGCAGAAGAAATTCGTCGACCGTTTTCAGACGGCCGAACGCAAAGTCTCTCTGGCAGAGCTCTGTTCCGTCCGACAGAACAAAGGTGAGACCGCGTTGGACTTCATCAAGCGATGGAGGGACGTCAGCATGCGCTGCGATAATCCTCCGACACCCGAGGACACGATCACCATCTGCCGTAGGGACATATCGACGAAAGTCAGTGAGAAGCTTCTAGGTTCAAATATCAGAAGCTTCGACTAGCTGAATACAGTGGTGGCGGAGATTGAAATGTTCTTCGCTGACCATCCAGCACAGGCTTCTGCCAAAGGCAAATCCTCCAAGGACCGTCCGGCCAGCGACAAGGAGGTAAATGTTGTGGACTTCTCCCCGACGAATGGAGATAAGGGGGAAGGAAAATCAAAAGGCAATGGCAAAAAGCCCGACACTAAGGCGAATGTGTCTCTCTTAGTAGAGCGCATGAAGATGCCTTATTCCTTCAGGAAGGAGCACACCAAGATGCTCTTTGACCTATGCATGAAAGAGCAGCTCATCACTCTGCCAGATCCACGGAAGCCTTCGGAGGTGGATAAAACAGATGATCCCACCTATTGTGTGTACCACCGAAGGTTGGGTCACACCATCGGGGATTGCTATGTCTTCAAGAATATAGCAGAGGAGCTTATTCAAAAGGGCCTGATAAATATGTTGGGCCATGCAGTCGACCCATCACAGCCTCACTCTTGGAGTCGATCGAACCGGTCGACTAATGTGGTTTACATGGTGGTGACGGCTTCGAGCTCCAACGCCTCCGAGGCTGGGCCTTCAAATCAGCAGCCCAACACTGGCCGCGGGGCCCCTCCTCCTTCGCTCCCAGAGTGCTTGGCATTGCGGAGGACTATTCGGAAGATCCGATGGGAAATCTGACAATTACAACTGGAATAGAGGCGTCTGCTGTAATTCCTGGAGAGTATTGATCAGCAACTGGCCACTTTCCCCTTTGGCCCATTTGCCAGGGGGTTAGCCCCAGCCCACATACGGGAGGCAGGTGTATCACCTACTGGCCTGGCTCCGCTCAGGGGTTGGCTCTCCGAGGAATCCTCAGATTCATCTGAAGGTTAGGAGGACTCATTTGAAGGCAAGAAGTATACACCCGAAGGTGAGAACCCAGAGAAATTATACTCCTTCCCTCTCGAGAAGACCCTGGACATCTTCTTTGCATGCTGGCGAGCGGGATTGATTAGTCCATTACCCGTTGAGCAGACACTAGGGGCCGCCTTTCATCAGGGCTATTGCCCATACCACGAGGTGGTAGGCCATATCATCCACAACTGTCAGCCATTCAAGGACCTCGTTGAGGACTTAATCAGGCGGGGGAAGGTCAATATGGGGGAATTCTTGGTCGACCCACCGCAGCCACACGCACAGGGGAGTCTTCACTTCTCCGTCAATGTTATACATGCTGCAGTAGCTTTCCAACTCCCGGAGTCGCAGGAGGGGAGAGTCAGTTCCCAGGGAGTTAGTTCCTAGCCACCTAAATCCACACTGTGGTATCTGGGGTGGCGACCCTCCCATCACTGTTCTTTCCCCAAGGAGGACACTGAGAAGATTTTTGACAAGCTCCTGGAAGACGGTCGGGTGTTGACACATGAGCCGTCGTCCTACTACAACGAGACGGCCAAGAGTCACCCCCGCTACTGCAAGTATCATGCTAGGGTGTCTCACCCCACCCAGCAATGCCCAGAAGTGGAAGACTGCATTGAAGTCCTCATTCAGAGAGGGGAGATCGATGCGCAGAGGAACTCTATGACAATGCGGCGTCTTAAAGAGGCCGCCAAGAAGAGTCTCCAACAAGTTCGGCAAGAGGCTAAGACTTTCTCTCAATTAGCCCGACCAAGTGAGTTTATGGGCAGCGACAAACCTCAACCAGACCCCAAAGGTAAGGCTAGGTGCGAGGGGTCTAAAGCCCAGAGCCCAAAGAGTCAAGCCGTGGGGGATGGCTCCAAACCCCTCCCCAGGCCGAGTTAACCCGGCATCGTCATAAGGGGAAACCCTCCGCCAGACGATAAAGGCAAGGCTAAGGTGAGGGGGCCTCAAGCCAAGGCTCCTGTCGAGTCTACGAGGCCGCCAATTGTAGAAAGGCCTCAACAGCTGAAGCAAACAAAACCGCCAGTCCAAACAAAATCGGTGGAGTTACAAAGCCCCCAAGGGCCCCACTCTGGATTGGCAGAGTTCCAGGAGTTGCCGTTGAGATAATTGCTTAAGCGATCAATGCCACCTTCCAGGTTCAGCCGGAGGAGGCCAACTGGACCAGGGTCACCCCCAGAAAGAGCCGCGGCATTAATTTGTTGAGTAGAGTTCGGCCACTGTGACCTCCCTCTCTATAACATGGAATCTTTCTCTGAACTTCCTCTGCATGTCTGACCAGTCACTGATCGACCCGACCGGGAGGCTAGAGTACCATTCAAATGCGAGCCCCGTTAGTGAGGACCCAAAAAATTTCAACAGAGATGACTCATCGGTGGCCAGATCACCCATGGCGGTCATGTAGTATACGACATGCTCCTTTTGGGATCCCTTCCCGTTGAACTTGTCGAACTTTGGCGGCTTGCTAATCCAAGGGGGAAGCCACTTGGCAGCATGATGAGGTCGATATGGCACCCGATATGCATCGAACGTAACGTAGTCACCTTCACTTCTTTCTGCAAGCTTCAGCTTGATCATTCTCTCCACCATCATCTTGTTCACAATCATGGGATCGACTGGCTCCAGGTAGAAATGTGTCGGCTGCAGGTAGGGGGTGACCAGTGTGGTCGCCTACAGAGGGTGCAACAGTGGAGGCGTCTGGTGCACCTGAGGGAACACTGGTTGCATCAGCGGCTGTGGTGGCCATTGTTGATTTGTCGCCAAGCTTGGCTCTGATGGCTGAGGTAGAGTGTAGAGTGGTGGAGGGTTAGCTTGATGGACGGCTCCCCAAGATGATTCACCCTGAACTTTGGGAGGCTTGGAAGCTGATGATTGTTCAGTTTTCTCCATAAGCTGCTTCTTCAGTGGGTCTATCTCCTGTCGGTATTTCTGAAGTAACATGAGGACTGCTGGATCCATGGCTACATTACTGGGGATGGCTTCTGGCACATCCCCGGGTGCATTCTCAGGCAGGATGTCAAAGAAAGCCTCATCTTCATCCTCTGCTATCACCGCGTTGGCGGTTAGAACAGTTGCTTCGCCACCTGACTGATGGTAGATCAGGGGTTGCTTGCCCTTAGCCGCTACCAACAAGTCTTTTGCAGCCTCGGTCCTCCGAGTATTCGGCCCCGGCCTCGTGGCCAACTGAGCCAACTCGTGAGGGTCTTCAGGTAGCCCTCTGTATCGTCCGAACACGCCGGCCATGTTGCAGGTGAAGATCTGTATCCTCTTCTTCTGTCAGTGGGCCTTCCTTCTAGCTCGTTCCGGAAAGGTCAACCCCTCAAAGATGAAAATTCTTCTCTTTTCTTCCTGCCAAGGGGTGGTTTCATCGGCTTTGAACTCAAAGCCATCTTCATGTCCATTGTCGTCCACCGACGGCACCATCTTCCTTTCCCTTTCATCTTCTTCAACCGCCATTGACGGGCAGTGGTCTTCATCAGCTGCAGCTACCTGCATCAGCCGCTGTTGTCCAAGCGAGGGGTTGCCTAGCCCTCGGAAGTAGTTTCTGACCATATTGGTCATCTCTTCTCAACCCCGCTCTTGATGTAGTATGGGGGACAGTTGTCGGCCTCCCGCAGGAGGGATATAAGCAAGCCGAACCCGATCGACAGGCTGCTAAAATCTTCATCCCACAGCAGGGACATTGGCTTGTTGGGTGCAAGCCCTGAAGCTCCCACGGCACGGAGGGTCCGCAACCGCTTCCTCCTCTTTCGGGGCTAGGCCCCACTCTTTTTTCTCTTTCACTCTGTCGCGAGCAGGACGGCAGTAGATTGGTGCAGCTCGGTGGACAGGCTAAACCCTCTTGGGGACCCACACCTGTTTAAACTTCCTTGGCCTTGGGGCCAACTTCTCCTGTCTATAGCGGCCAACTTCTTCTCTTTCCGCCCTCCTTCCAGCGAGGGCTTGGTATGAGTTGCGGATAGGGACGGCGGGGACGACCCGATCTGGGACAATTCATGCGTCGCATCCATTAAGGAAGACGTGTACACCGCCAACCATCATGGATTTGTCAGACTGAGACAGGGATCCGGTAACAGCAGTAGTACTCGTTCGGAGCTCCTTGCACTGGTGACCTCCAGAGTTCTTGTTGACAGCATCGGGGCGAGCCCCGGGGACGGCATGGTACACCAGGCAACTGGCGACTTGAGTTGGACTCTTGAGCGAGCCATGGCAGCATCGAGCCTTCAGAGGCTCCATCTTTTTTACAGCTCCCTTAACGAGTTCTGAGGGTTCCACCTTCAGCATATCTACGAAGGCCAACCCCAAGAAGTTGGGGAAGCCAACAGCAGCAGGGAAGTTGCCGTATGGAACCCGATAAGCATCAAAAGCCATATATTCACCTTCCCCTCGCTCTGCTAGCTTCATTTCTATCATCTTCTCAACCATGAGCCAGTTCATTGCAGCTAGATCCACTGGCTCTGGGTAGAAATGCGTCGGTTGCAGATATGGAGTAGCCAAAATATTTGCCTGCGGTGGTAGACGTAGCAGCAGTGCTTGATGTAGCTAGGGTAGCACCGGTGGTAGCAATGGCTGGGACCCCCGTGGTGGAGGGGCAGCTTGGCTGTGCTCTGCAAGCTGGGGTAGAGTATACAATGGTGGGAAATCGCAGGGGTTAACACCTCCCCGTGAGGATTCACCCTGCATCTCCAACTGCTTGGATGTGGAGGCCTGTTCGTTCTTCTCATGTAGTTGTTTCTTCAGGAGCTCTATCTCCTGTTGATACTTATGCAACAACATCAGCACGGACGGGTCCAGGGTTGCCCTGCTGGAAGTGCCTTCAATTGCTTCACCGGAAGCACCTTCGGGCAAGGCAGTTAGCAGAACCTCTTCTCCTTCTTCTATGGTCACCACATTGACAGCTAACGTAGTGACTTCTTCAGGAATCACTCACTTCCCTTCAACTATTTGTAGCCTCTCCCTAGCAGCTACACTCATTCTAGTGTTCGACCCTGGCCTGGCGACTAATCGGGCCAAATCTTGGGGTTCTTCTAGCAGGCCCCCATATCTTCTGGCCACATCGGCCATGTTGCATGCAACAATTTTCATGTCATTCCTCTGCTTGGAGATCTTTCTTCTTATTTGACATGGAAAGGTCAGTGTTTCGAACACTCAAATTCTTCTTCTCATCTCCTCTTGCTGGTGAGGGGCTTCATCGACCTCATAGTTCGGCCTGTCTTTACGTTCGTTGTCATCCACGGACGATGCCATTTTCTTTTCTTCTTCCTCTTCAACTTCCCTTGACGAGTATTCATCTTCTTCAACCCCAGCCGCTTGTAGCAAATGCTGCTGGCCCAACGAGGGGTTTCCTAGCACCCTGAAGTAATTTCTGACCATATCAGTCATCTCTCCTTGATCACGTCCTTGGTGAAGGATGGGAGATAGTTGTCGGCCTCGCACCAGAGGCATGTATGCCAGTCGGGCTCTCTCCATCGGCTGGTCGAATCTTCTCCCAACAGCTAGGACATTGGCCTGTCTAACATAGGCGTTGAAAATTTCCCAGCGTGGAGCATCCACGGCCGTTTGTTCTTCTTTTGGGGCCAAACCCCCCCCATTTCTTCTCCCGACTTTCTCCAGTTTAGGATTGCGGAGGTGGACAGGCACTTCCTCAGGGGCAGGTTGGATCCGCTTAGGGACCCACACTTGCTTGAACTTCTTCGACCGTGGGGCCAACTCCTTCCGGCCTCGGTGGCCTTCTTCTTCTCTTTCAGTTCTCCTCCCAGATAAAGACTGCAAGGAATTGTGTGTAGGGACGGTAGAGACCACTCGGTCTGGAATGTCTTGGGCATCACGGCCATCCATAAAGACTTGGACACCCCCAATGAGGACGGATTTCCTGGACGCGAAGAGACACCCAGTGATAGTAGTAGTAGTATTCCTCCGGAAGCTCCTCTGTTGGTGTCCTCCGAACTTCCTGCAGTGGACGGCACGAGCCCCATGAGTGATGTGGTGCACCAGGTAGCTGGCAACCTGGACTGGGCCTCTCAGTGGACCTGCATAGCATCGGGCCTCTAGGATCTCGATCTTCTTATTAGTCTTCTCCCCGCTGGGCTCTGGGGACTCCACTTGCAATAGATCGGCGAAGGCAAGCCCCAAAAAGTTGGGAAAGCAGACTGCCGATGGGAATGCGCCAAAAATGGTGGGTACCGCCAGGTACCCATGTGCAGCGTGGTCGACAACGATTGCGGGGCCAAAAGTGAGAGCAACAAGTCCCGTCGACATTATCATTTCCTACAATAAACGGGCAAACAATCAGTATTCTTGGGGAGAGCCTCGGGAGGCCTCTTATCTTGGCGAAGAGATGAAGGGAGACTCAGTCCCACTGGGCATGCCAGCTTGTGGGGGCTGGAAAGATATGGATCTTCCTTAGGATGGGAAGAAGGCGTGCCAGTCGCCAGAGTGACAAATTTATTATGCGCTCGATCTGACTTGGTTAGCTAATTGTGAAGGTTGCCCCTTGTTTAAGCACTAGTCGGTGTTCCACCAAGGAGGGGTCAAGACCCGGCATGTCCTCGTAAGACCAGATGAAAGAATCGCTATACTCCTTTAGGACCTTAATCAACTCTTCTTCAACTTCTAGAGGGAGATTAGCAACAATAATGATGGGCCTGGGATCCTCATTAGTCCCCAGATTAATTTCTTTCGTAGGTTCATCCACTGCTGATGACAGCTCATCAAATCTCTTCAATCCCTGCGCATACAAGTCGACAGTGTCATCTACATTGCTGTCCTCAAAATCAGCTAGGTCTTTCTCATCCGTGACTTCATAGACACCTAATCCATCATCACTCCACACCCCGTCTCGCTCCTCATCTTCTTCTAGCACAATTGCCATGGCTATGAACTCCGTGCACTTGAGAAGAGCATGAATCACTGAGCTAGATCCCGTAAGAACCTATCAGGAATGGATTTAGCATGGAGTGCCGGCAGGCGCGGCTCAGGCAAGGACAGATTGAATGAACTAGAACAAGACCCTACTTCTCTAGACCTAACAGACTTTACTTCCCTAGACTCGACAGACCCTACATCTAACCTTGGAGAAAGGAAATCTAATGGAAATGAAGAAGTAGGGGCCTCGAGCTCCTGGGAGGAAGACGGGCTGAACATAGCGTAATCCTCCACTGAAATCTCTATTTCAAAATTGACGTTTTTTTTTGGAGATCAGTGGTGATCATGCAACAAGATAAAGGGGAGGGAGGAGGAAGCACGAGAGGATAGATGGATGGACAAAAGAGATCAAGGAGTGGATCGGAAGAGAAGAAAAATGGAGTAGAGAGATCAATAAGTGGGCAGTGCCCACAATCACAAACTTTGACGATGAGAAAATCAGTTGGGATCTGAAATATCATAGGGTTGACCATAAAAGGAGGTGAGCGAGATATGAAATGTAACTTTTGGAAGAATGAAAGCAAACGGGAAGGAGACCAAGTGAAAATGATGGGTGAGCTCCCTCTTTCCCGTAGACAGTAAGCTGGCTTCTTCAACATATTCTGCGTGAGCCGCACCTTCGGGTTTCTGTGGCAGTCGTCTTCATAAAACAACATTGCAAAAGTTTGGCTAAAATCAATCATATCATCAATGGGCTCCCTAGGCAGCAGTGGCGGGCCATAGACTGTACAAGCTGTGTCTTCTCTCTTGAACTAACTAGGAGGTGCTTTTAAGGTGCCTGGCTGGAGAGGGCCCCTGATGAAGTGCTGACGGTAGTACTAGGTCAATGGCCCTGAGTTGCTCAAAACAAATAATGAGGACTCTCGATAACCGAGGCCCCTCTTTTTCATTTTTCTACCCCTGGGGACCGGCTTGGTCTGCCCCTGTAGCTATGCACCGAGACCTCTCCCCGGTTGATAGCCTAATTTCAATATCATGTTCCAACCCTTTGAATCTCTGATCTTTGGCTTCTCCTTAATATTTATCGGTGCAGTGGTAGGCTTGCGTGGGGCATAGGCCCATGGAAAATCCAGGTCTAGTATTGAGATCACGGGCCGATTAATGGGCCATAATGTTGGCAAAATCTTCTTTGAAACAGCTTTGACAGATTGGACCGTGGAAATACTTTTAACCTTGACCACCCTCCCTTGAAACTAGAATTTGAGACACCGGTGAGTAGTGGATGGTACGGCGTTAAGATTATCAATCCACGGTCGACCCAGAATGGCTTTGAACATGGGCTCGATGTCGAGCACATAGAATTCAACGGGTATCGTGAGCAGCCCAAGTTCAGCTTGAATGGTGGCTACCCGTGACACGCCCTTCTTGAGTTATCATATGCTGCAGTAGTGGCCGGGGTCGGCCTCAGTGAATCTTCTGAAATGTTGTAGGCCCTTAAAGTGCTGAGGGGATAGGCATTAATGGAAGCCCCGGTGTCTACCAGTGCTGCATCTATGCTTACTTTGTTGAGAATGATAGAAATACATAACGGCATCTGACGTGCTTCGGGAGGTGCTACCACGACTTCTGAAAAAGTGATTGTGGGTGTAGAAATGTGGAACGTGACGTCACAAGTCACATGAATAAGCATATGTGTATAAGTGATAACATAATGTGCCAATCAAGTGAATATCATCAACATGTGACTATGTAAACATGGTAGCATAAACCACAAAAAGGAGTGGAGGACTATACAAAGGGGATCCCAATCCAACGAGAAACAACATAAATAACCAAGGTAAAGAAAGAACGAAGATGGTTTTATTCATGACAACTAAGAATCAAAATGCACCAAGTATGGGGTGGGATGAGAAGAAAAGAAAGGAAAGGAAGAGGTGAGAACGAAGGTTGAACAGGAGCGATGGCTCCTTGCTCTTCCCCCTCCCCCTGCTACATTTCATTCTCCCTCTCTCTTACTCTCTTGCTCTCTGGTGGCTGCGGAAGGGGGAAAAGCCTCTGCCTCTTCTTCTTCTTCTTCTTCTTTGTTTGTCGTCTGCCTCTTCTTTGTCTCCTCCCTTCTTTTTTTTCTCTGTGTCTGTCTGTCCTCCTTTTCTTCACCGTGGAGAGGAGTCTTTTTATACTTCAATGGCACAGGGCCTTCGAACGTGGGGCGACGGAGGTGGGAACATGGTTCATTAATTGGGATTTGACTTCGGTTGTCCTTTGTTGATGGGGAGTAGGCAACATGTCCCTCTCCCCAGTTGACACCTCAGCCACCTCGCTGCGCACCAAAAATCTGTAGGGGAATGGCATAAGATCCTCCCTGCCGGACGTGTCGTGGGGCGAGCGTGCCGCTGAAGAATTAGACCCTGCCATTGAGGGGCATTTAGCTGTGCCGTTGGGACAGGTGGCCTGGGCGTACCGCTGAAGGGAGGGATGCCGCTGGGGGCCTTGGGGCGTGTCGTTGGAGGCTTGGCAGAGCGTGCCATTGGAGAGCCCACCAAAGGCGTGCCGCTGAAGACACCGTGAGTGTGCCGCTGGAGGGACATGGGGGCGTGCCGCTGAAGGGTAGCATGAGGTGTGCCAGCAAAGGCCACAAGGGCGTGCCCGTGAAGACCGCGCTGGGCGTACCACTGAAGGCCCATATGGGCATGCCGTTGAAGGGATTTTTGGGCCCATTTTGAGCCCGATTGACGATCCACCTCATTCTCTTCGGGGCCCACGAATTGTGTGCTTCCCGGGGGTTGATTTCTCTTCACTATCGTGACTCCTAAAATGGTTCCCGATAGTGTGTTGTTTATTCGGAGGGCCAGGATGGGACGTGTTCTCCGCAATCTCTTCGGTTGAAGTTGTTGTTGATGCTGAATTGGTCGGGACGTATGGACGTGCAATTTTACACGTCCACATCAGTCTAATCTTCTCTTCCCTTTGCTTGGGTAGTTATTGGTACTTGAACCATTGCATAAGAGGGTCCCTCCAGTCGGGCAGACTGATAGCTTCTGCTGTGGCGACCTCCAATTCTTCTTCTTCTTCCAATCCTTCTCCTATCATGCTAGGCACCTGGCACTGGTTGATCACTCGGATGTCGAGTGATCCATCCGGTGGGATTGCTAGCGAGCTTGCCAGCTTTGTCAGGGCGTCGGCTTGGGCATTCTTTCCTTTGGCGATGTCGCCTATCTCAAGGAGGTAGAACTGCTCCATGAGCCCCTTTGCCTTAGTGTGGTAAGGGAGTAGCTCCGGCTTCCGGACAGCGAACTGTCCCTGGACTTGCTTGACGACCAGCAATGAATCGTCAAATACTTGCAGCATTTTAATCTCCATTTGCAGAGCAATCTGGGGGCCGATAATCAAATCTTCATACTCTGCTTCATTATTTGTGTAGGGCTTGTTGATGCAGCAGGAAGTGTGTACCACTTCTCCATCTAGAGGCTTAAGGACGATGTCGACTCCGGCCCGTATCTTGGTATGCCCAGAGGAGGCTGTTTCTGTTCTGGAGGCCCCGTCAAAATACAGCTGCCAGACAGCTTGTTGGACTTGGTTTGCTTCTAGTACTTCATCTTCAGGTAGTTCCGTAGCCAGTGGGGAGTCTTTGGGCACGGGGTGTGCCGCGAAGAAGTCCGCGACAGCTTGCCCTTTGATGGCCTTCTGTGGCACGTAAGTGATGTCAAACTCCATCAACAGCACAGCCCACTTGCCAAGGCGCCCATTCGGGACCGGTTGGGAGAGGATATGCTTGACGGGGTCAACCCTGGAAATCAAGCTTACTTCATGGGACAACATGTAGTGCCTCAGCTTCTTGACCGCGAAGACCAAGGCGAGGTAGACCTTCTCGATAGGAGTGTGCTTAGCTTCCGCCCCTACCAGTCTTCGTCGGCATGGACTTCTTTCATCACCTGCCAAGACTCTTCCGTTGATAGAGAATGTAGCATAATTTTATTTCGGGCATCTGCCATTATTCGGATCAGAGTTCCATTTCTCATCTCATAGGAATCTTTGACCCAGATCAATTTCATTCTCTGCTCTTTTTCTTTTGGTAGCTGGTGGTGCAGGAACCATTTTAAAAGTTGTTCCCACCAGTCAGGCTGACAAGCTTCTTCAATTGTCATTGCTTCACATTCTTCTTCATTCGCCAGTTCGTCTATCATACTGGGGACCTATCGTCTGTTAATGACAACTATACTCAGAGTTTCATCCTGTAGGATTGCTAGGGAGCTAGCCAATTTTACGAGGGCATCAACCTGAGTATTTTATCCCTAATTGATGTGCTTTATTTGAATAAGATAGAACCTCACCATAAGGAGCAGCACCTGTCGGTGGTATGGAAGGAGTTCTAGCTTCTCGACTTCAAATTGCCCTTCTACCTACTTCACAACCAGCTTCAAGTCTCTGAATGCTTCTAGCATCTGGATCTCCATAGATAGAGCTATCTAAAGACCAATTATTAAGGCTTCATATTTAGCTTCATTATTTGTACAGGGCTTGTTTATTGAGCAGGAGGTATATTTAACCTCCCCTTTAGGAGACTTTAGCATTATGCCTAGTCCAACTCGGACTCTGACTGGCCCGATCACTGGAACTTTAGTTGGGGATGCCCCTTCAAAATATAGCTGCCACATAGCGGGCTAAATCTTGTTTGCCTCCAGTGTCTCATCTTCAGGTAGCTTAGGGGCCAAAGGAGAGTCTTCGGGCATAGGGTGTGCAGCGAAGAAATCCGTGATGGCTTGCCCCTTGATAGCTTTCTGCGGGACATAGGTATTGTCAAATTCCATCAATAACACCACCCATTTTCCTAGACAACCCTTAAAGATTGGGTGGGAAATAATGTATTTTATTAGATCTGCCATGGAGATCAGCTTGACTTCATGTGACCGCATGTAGTGTCTCAATTTCTTTGTCGCGAACACCAATGCCAAGCATTTCAATGGGGGAATATTTCTGTTCAGTCCTCACTAATCTTCTACTGAGATAGTAGAGGGATTGTTCTTTTCCTTCATCATTATTCTAGGCTACCAATGCCCCCAGTAAATATTCTATAGCTGCTATGTATAGGACTAGAGGTCATCCTTTCATCGGTGCTGCCAAAATCAGTGGAGCCTTCAAGTAGTCTTTTAGCTTTTCAAAAGCTTGTTGACATTCTTCGTTCCACTGGAACGGTGCATTATTTGTCATTAATTTGTGAAATAGGTGGCAACGACTCGATAAATTGGAGATGAACCACCGGATATATGCCAGTCGGCCTTGCACAGAGCAGAACTCTGTTAGATTCCTGGGTGGAGCAAGCTCCTGTATGGCTTTATTCTTGCCAGGGTCTATCTTAATCCCCTGATAACTGATGATGAAGCCTAAGAATTTACCACTAGACACCCCAAAGGCGCACTTCATAGGGTTCATCTTCAATTCATACTGCCTTAGCCTCTGGAATATCAGCCGGAGGTCTTGCAGATGATCATCTTTCTTTCTGGTCTTAACCACAAGGTCATCCATGTAGCATTCAACTTTATCATGGTCATTGCTCTCTGATAAGTTGCACCAGTATTTTTCAGTCCGAATGGGATCCGCTTGTAGCGGAAGATGCCCTTAGGGGTTCGGAAGGCAGTGTGGATCCGGTCTTGCTCTATGATCCATATCTAATTGTAGCCAGAAGACCCATCCATGAATGAGAGAGCCTCATGACCTGTGGTAGCATTAATCATGACTTCTGTTATTGGCACCAAAAAGTCATCCTTTGGGCATACCTTATTCATGATACGCACAGAGAGTTGAGGTGATCTAGAAGGGGAGGGGTTGAATAGATCACCCCTTTTTGAAAATTTTGCGAAATGAAATCTGAGATCACGTGAAGTAGAGATATCGAGTAGTATCAACACAGATGATCTAAAAGACACTCGATCGAGCACACGATCTGCACTAGGATTAAGGCGAAATGCAAACAACAAACCACACAGTAGACGGTCATTTTTAAGGTGGTTCGATTGCAAACCCGCAATCTACGTCCACCCCTTACTCCTCGGAGTGATGCCCCCTTTGGGACCACCAGTTGCAGCTTGATCGGGGCTATACGACCATGGCTGAGGGTCCTGTCGGTGAGAGGGCAGCTGGAGTCGGGATTGTGGAGGTGGCCCAGATTCTAGAGGCAAGCGGTCAGTACACTTATGACTGGAGCGGAGACTACCTATTGGAGTTCCCCATAGATCGCCATCTGTTCGAGTTCGTGTGGGGCTACGTCCCTCCTAGCATGGAGGAGGATGATTCGCAGATCCTGGGAGCCTGTCGTCGTCTTGAGTGGGCCATCTTGCTAGGCAGGGATAGCCTGTAGGGCGTTGCACTTGGCAGCTATCCGAGCTTCTCGGAGGACTACTGGAGTCAGCGTCAGTTCCCCAGTACTGAGTGTCTGGGGTTCTTTGGCAGGGCAGAGCAGTCTGGAGTTAGAGTTGGGCCGCTGGGCCCTGCTTCTTGGGACTTGCACGACCACCGTCGCAATGAGACAAAGGGGACCACAGGGTTGGTGCTGGAGCCCGCAGGCTTGCAGTATGCTGGACAGGGCTATGATGACCACAGCATCCTGGATGGGGTGATGCGACAGACCATCATCAACTAGTATGGCCACTGGGCCGTGATCCCATCGCACTGGTACTGTCAGGGGGCCACCGAGTGGCTGATGGGTGTTGTGCACCACTACCAGGTGCTACTAGACTTAGCTGGGATCAGGTACGCGATGACTGCCACCTTATACGTGTACCCGTGCTACACCGGACTGTTACAGGGATTGCTGGAGCGTCTCAACTGCCGGTGGAATACAGTGGCAACAGCAGAGGGAGAGACAACCCTTGACTTATGGTCTCTATTCCGGATCTCTGGATTGTCGATCAGCGGTGAGGGGTACGGGGAGGTGGTACTGGATGACCTCCACCGTAGTCACACCGATGGACGGGGGCGATACCAAGTGTTTTACAACTATCGGTATCTTATGAAGACCTGGAGGGACTTGGCCCTGGCGGGGAGAGAGAGAGCTGCACAGACTCCCCGGGTGCCGTTGAACGTATGGGTCCGTCACTTCTACAACGGGCCCTTCTGCTTCTACCAGGAGTTCGCCAGAGATCAGACTCCGTGGGAGGAGTATACTGAGGTGGAGTTACGCTTCTGAACAAATTCCAGATATGTATATGTGCCACGAGAGGGGTGGAATCCCCATGGTATGCCAAACGTGAAACACCTTGCAGTGTACCTGGCATATTGGTTGGCATCTTTCGTGGTCCCGCACAAAGAGGATGGTTTGCTGAGAGCCGAGTTACTGTGGCCAGCTTGCTTGTTGGTAGAGGGACGACAGTTGGCCTTGGCTCCTGCGGCATTGGCCAACATCTATCAGGGATTGGGAATTCTGGCGGCACACCCAGCACTGCGAGAGAGGAGTATACTTCTGCCGACCCACTATCTTAGTGTGTGGGCCGGATTGCTGTTTCTGGGGCTGATGACACGAGGGACCGTGGTGAATCCGATAGCTCCGCTTTTGTTCAGCTTCACTGGACAGCCAGATAGAGACATTGAGGTACAGCTAGAGGGGGCTAGGAGAGGGATTACCCTTTGACATCGCCACAAGACACTGCAGTCTTTTTCTACAAGCTATGGGTAGAGGGGCGACCAGCACCCATGCCAGTCATGGGGAGCTAGAGGCTGGACCGCAGATAGAGTGGGTGAGGAGCACCCAGTCGGCGGTGTTGGAATTGCACCAGTCTGCAACGAGTTCCTTGGAGCCGTACTACCCTCATCGATTCGCGAGGAACTTCGGGTACGACCAAGGGCTCCCACCAAATCGGGAGTTCCCTTTGACGGGCCGACAGTACAGACGGAAGGACACCCACCAATTGGCGGCCACGTAGTGGGACTACTACTACCGCCAGGAGTTGCAGCAGTTCCCGATGCTGGGATAGGGACACCGGGGATGATTCGACGTCCATTACGCCAAGTGGTGGTTTGAGCACAGCCACCTATATCTGTAGAAGGCCTCCGTGATCAGGAAGGCAGAGGAGATCCACTTGCTGAGGGAGGATCTGCCCCCCATTCTGCTGGATGACGGGTACTTGAGGACCCGTGTCGCTTAGATCCACCAAGAGATCGAGCGAGTGGTGGAGCAGTGGCCCCGGGGTAGCCGGGGTTCTTCTAATGATATGACTCTCATAAAATAAGAAAATACATCATATGACTCAAAATAGATAACTAGACCATGCTAGATGCATCTGAGGTGAGGAGACGAGCCATGAGTGTGGGCAAGGGAGGTGATGTCCCCATCACTTCTCAAGTCAGATTGCTGGTCTCCCTCGTCCTTACTCCTCCCACGGGACTTGGAAGCCTGGATGCCGAATCGGCGGTGGTGCTTTTGGGCCATTGCCGAAGCTTTCGCTCTCTTAAGTTCTGCCTTGTCTTCCCACGTTCGACGCAGGAGGCTAAGGTGGTTGGTGGTAGGGATCGTCGAGACGACCCATTCTGGGGATATAATTGGGTCACCCCCATCCATGCAAATCTGTAAGTCCCCGACAAGAACGGTCTTGCTGGAGTTGCTGGTGACAGTAGTGGGTCGCTTGCCTTTACGGCTACCATGATTCTTCTTCTGGGGAGCCGAAGACGATTTTGCTCCAAGGTGGTAGGCCGAGAAAATCCAGCCTGCGGGTGCTGATGGCACAAGGCCATTCATCAGGAGTACCGGGATGGGCCCCCAAGACGTGAGGTCTGTAGTGAAGGTTAGCAGCCGGGGGGGCTCAAGTGTAGGTCTTTACCCGAGCCGACAGTAGCATTGCGGATGCTCATAGCGATGTGCTTTGCACCTGGTGTTGTCACTGCAGGGGCTACCGAGATGCCAGTGACCCGAGGCCTTTAGCCTGAACTGGAAGCTAGTAGGACCTGCTGGCGCCACAGAGGGTGCTCAGTCCATACCGAGGTCGCCCCATCCCCCAAAGGCAGACCCGCGCTGGGGATCAGCGTTGTCAGGTTGTGGGAGGGATGCTCCTGAGGTAGAGCCGAGGGATCCGAGGCCTGACGCAGACCACTCATACCAGACGTCATCTGTGGGAAACCCTAGAGTTGTACGTACGGTGTGGATGCTAGGACGCCTCATACCAGGGATTGGGGACTCGGGCGAGGTGGTCTCTCTTCTGGGGTTCGAGTCGGAAAGCCCGAACGGGGTGCTGGGGAGCCCTGCCCCCGGTCTAGGAGGCCCGTGCGGGGAGCTGGCTCAGTAGGAGCTCGGGGTTAACGGCTCGAGCTGAGTGCTAAGAAGCCGAACACCCTGGGGTGGAGGCCCACACCGGATGTCGACTTGGCTGGGGCTCGGGGTTGGAGGCCCGAGTGAATTGCAGGACTTGGGATCAGAATCTAGGATGCGAGGTTGGCATTAGGAGCTGGTCGAGATTGAGCCTGGGGACTAATGTCTGCCCGGGCTGGGACTGGCCCGGAACCCCTACGGGCACCGGTGGCAGGAGACCGAGCCTGACGCTCTGCCTGGCTATCAGGACTGGTGGTTGGTGTGGCGCATCAATGGCGCCAGGGGAGACAGGAACTGGCGGTGGCAGTGGAGCCGCCACGGGGACCACACCCAAGAAGTAGGGTGATCTGATGACTAGGGTGAAGCTGTCGAAAGAGGTCAACACTGCCAAGTAGCCCACCTGTGCGTGGGTGGCGACGACGATGGGACCATAGGTAACGACCGCCATAGTTGGTGATGTCCTGGATGAGCAGAGGCAATGGCCGCGGGCGATCGTCGAACACGATCCGGTAACTGGGAGACGAACTGGAAGCCGCTGGGTAGTGCGAACAGGTGCTTTTCTACTACCTCTCCTACAAGGACAGGAAAAGGGCACCCGGACTTCAGGGCTGGCACGAGCTTTTACTTCAGTAAAAAGAAGGAAGGGGGGATATGTGCCACTGGGCATGCCATCCTTTTTGTTCCGCCCTGAGAGTTCACCGACATGCACGTGCGTACCGACAGGCCCACGAAGCGGTGTGTGCGATGACCAGAGTGAGGTGTAGGATATAGCTACGGGGGAGATGCTAGAATATACGGGGCCTCGGGCACCCCCTCTCGTGACCGTATCCTTCTCAAAGCAGCACCGTGCACTGGCCTTATACTGAGAGTTGAGGGGAGATCGAGTGGCACGGGGAGTTTCTGGGTAGAGGGGGAAACGTGGCTGGGATGCAGGCGGATTTATCTAGCAATTCATTAAACGCATACTCTCAGTCATCACAAGTAAATTCATCTGGTGAAGAGGTTACCTCAGCAGAGTCCTCTCCCTTTGCCATAAAGCACAGCTTAGCAGAGGCGGAAGGCTCCGTAGATGGTGGAGGTGTAATGGAAGGTGTTGGAGAAAGGGTAAGTGGAAGCGGAGGTTTAAACACGTCGAGCTTCTTCCCTTGCTCGGAAGCGGACGAGGTTGGCTCGAGTGCAAAAAGGAGTGGACCTTGCTCAGGATTAGCCATGGGTAAAGGTGAAGAGTTAAGTAGTGGAGTAGGGGTAGTTGGGTTAGGGGTTAAAAGGGTAATGGAGGGCTGAGGCGGCGACAATGGTAGGTTGATTGGAGGAGGCTTGGTGGTGGTCTCAGCGGAGGCCAGTGCTGAGGAGGCTAATGGTGTAGCAGTTAGAGGTGTAAAAGAGGGAGGTTTGGTGCGTAGGAAACACCAGATGAGGCGAGAGGTATTAGGGGTACGAGAAAACTCATGATGCGTCGACGTGGGTCATTGGAGTATCGACCCATCATCGTAACACCAGTAAGTCTCAAAAATGGGAGTTGGATTGGGGACGGTGGCGTCGTCCTGAGCAGGAGGTTCATCTTGTGGTAGTGGAGGGAGAGGAAAGCGAAGGAAACTCAGAATAGGTGCCTTCAGAACTTCACTTTCACGTGCTGTCTTCAATTCTTCATTATTAGACTTAAGTGGATGCCGTGGTGGAGGCGTATGAATGGTTAGTGAAATGTAATGTGGAGGATTCTGCGTCTATGGATGCAGAGGTGGAGGCGGAGGGCCATGTGAATGAATGGTGTGAATAGGTGGAGGGTGAGCGATGTCCACTTGATCGTTGAAACCAGTTGGTGCTTGCACACTTGAACTGTTGATGCCGTAATCATCTCTCCTCTCCTTCCATTCTTTCTCCATCTTTGTAATGTTGTTCAGGAAGGTGTGAAGAGGATTGACTGGAGAAGGAAGAGGAGGAGTGGGTCGCGGGCTTGTAACCCTCTTAAGTTGTTCCTCCAACGAAATGACTTTATCAACGAGAACTTATTGGAGGGGTGTAACTTGAGCAACGGAGGGTTGGCATGATGGCCTTGAAGGAGGGACCGCATAAGAAGGTTGTGGTGGGGAGTTAATGGGATAACCTAAAGAAGGAGCCGGTCGGGCTAGGTTGCAAGGAATAGATGGGCCTTGGGGTCGTGAAAGAGGAGAAATAGAAGGAGGCAGGTGATGGACCACCCAAAGAGGACTATGTGTAGAAGGAGGCAGATGATGAGCCACCCGAATGGGAGCATGAACAGGAGAGGGAGGTGGGTGATGGGCCACCCGAATGGGAGTGGAAGGAGGATGAGAAGAATGAGATGCACTCTCAACAACAGTCTGAAGGGCTTAGATTTGTTGAGGGGTGAGATGATCTATGACATGCAAGATTAGGGAAACCTTCTCGTCATGGGGAGAAGACAGTCCCGAGAGAATAGTGGCTCGCGATTGAGGCAAGGGACCATAAGATTGGAAATTGTCCATAGGTTGGGCAATACCATAAGAATGAGGACGTGGTCCCTTAAATGAGTTGCGATGAGGTTTATGAAGTTGAGGATTGTAAGATGTGCTAGGTTGATCATCCTCATGATTGTGAAAATTACTAGACATGTTATCCAAGCCAAACATTATGCCAAAATCAATTAAAATCCAATCAAAGCAAAATTACAAAGATGTCAAGCAAGTGGATGTTTATGCGTGATTTTTTTTGCTGAACCTTGATGTGAATTAAGTACTTTAGCAAATTTTGATATGATCCACTCAAGGTAATGACTCTAGTTTCAATACGATTTTCTTCAATGCCAACTAGGTGCACTCTCATCACGTTTTAGGCCAACTAAACCTAGGGACTTGAAAAGGTATAACTTGTCTAGCGTTCGTAAGGGAATCCACGGGTGCGGGGACTTATGGAGGCCTTGGTTTAAGAATTTTCGATCTAAAGAGACGGAATGCTCAATGGAGGGTCCTTTCTTAACCAAGAGAGGGGTAAAGATCTTCTAAAAATGTAGGGAGAGTAGGTCTCCCAAACCAAGATGTCCTGAATGTAAATGCTAATGCAAAAGAAAAATAAAAAACACACAGAATGATATAATGCAAAACAACACGCACGTGAACAAGATTGGAAATTGTCCATAGGTTGGGCAATACCATAAGAATGAGGACGTGGTCCCTTAAATGAGTTGCGATGAGGTACATCATATCCACATCATTATTTTTTTGAAAGAAATGAAAATAATACACATAAATATTATTTTATAAACTAACTAATGCACTCCGATCACGATGCTCCCTAGCAATATAGGTAAATGCCGCTTGAAGCTCGGCAGTCTGAACATGATGAAAAGAAAGAAAAAACATAAGTTTTTAAGAGCACATGATGATATAATGAACTGAATTTGAGTTTGAACTTACCGGTGCGGCAAGGTCACGCTCCGCCTCCTCCGCCCAAGCAACTGCTCCTGCAAGCTGCTCCTCTAGTGTAGTGGCCTCCGTACTCGGCCCCCTCGAGCTGGAAGCCCCTCCTGCACCTCTTGCTGCCGCTCCCTGCTGGGCACGCTGCGTTCATTAAGATTGTCAGTGGATAATCATTAATAATTCAGAAAAAAAAATCATTTGCATATAGATAGATTACACTCACGAGGATCTCAAGATCAGCTCGTGTGGCCGCCAGCTGGGCCTCCCAGCTGTGGAGATGAACCTGCATGTCCATCGCCGCCACATCCCGTGCATCCTGCATTCATTACATATTAGTTGCATAATAAACATATATCATTTAGGAAAAAAAAGTGCATTCATTCATACCCCTATGACCCTCATCTGGGGTCGGTCGGCGTAAACCTCCCAATAGCATCGGAAGTACTCAGAGCTGTCTGCCACATGCGAAGTCACCTGTGTGCCACCTCGTTGCCAGTCAGCGTACTAGTCTGCGAATCAGATCCTCCAGTCGGTCGTCTTTGTATGCCCGCGAGTCTTCCTGCCAATCCCACAGGGCTCTCCGACCTCGATCCACTCCTGATGAAGGCCAAGGGTCCTCATCACCAGCCTGAGCCATAATGGCTTGATCTCATTCAGGCAATGAATCCAAAGCTCATTCCCAAAATGAGGCCGGCCCGCCACAACCCAAGGCTAGCCCTATCCGGCATCCCCTCGTAGGGCCTCCAAACCACCTGCATTTGTTCATATTCATAAGCATATAAGCATATTTCATGAAGTAGAATGCAAAATAAAATGCATCATATCTAAAATTGCATACCAGTGAGGTGGGGTAGTCACGGAACTCCTGCCGAAGAATGTGCAGCTCGTAGGAGAGAGGCGCTCTAATCACGAGGGGTAACCACCGTCGTGCCAAAGGGAACGACCCCTCATCTCCAGGTCGGGGATCAGTGCGGCCCATCGGCATGTATAAGTGGCTCCATACCTGCATCTATCAATTGCATTAGTAAACATTCATATTCATAATCATATTCATAAGCATTTAAATAAACAAAAAGACATGCATGCCTGAAGAAATGGTGAAAAGCCACTGACGGTAGTCTCTCGACCTGTCCCCATGGACAGATCAGCCAACAGGTGAGCCAACATGCGTACCTCCCAACGCTCTCTAAGTCCTCGAGAATGCCCAAGAATCTGTAGTTGATGATGTCTCCCTTGGTACTCAGCATCAGCCTCCCGAGCATCAAGAATAGAAACCTCCTCAAGTCTCGGTCCACTCGCTCTCCCTGAGCTAGGTCCTGGCAGTAGGCGGCCCGAGCCTTCCTTATCAATCACTGCACGAACTGATCCATGGGCTCCCCCGGTCTCTGTCTAGAATCCCCCAATCCCATGGCAATGGTCAGATCTGTGCGGAAGATGGTCCTACACTCCTTCGTGGTCTCAGCTATCATCTCTAGCCCTAGCAGTCTACGGGCCAGTTCCTAGTAATCAGGGAGAGTCACCCCAATCACGGCCTCCCCATCCACCCTCAACCCAGTAATTCGGGCAACATCCTCCAAACTCGGTACCATGTGACCCCAAGGCATCAGGAATGCCTGGCTGGTCCTATCCCATCTCTCTCTAAGGACCCGGATCAAGGGTAGGTGTGGGTGAACAGGCTCTATACTAAGAAAATGACCAAACCCCATAGCCTCTACTCTAGTCCTCTAAAAATCTGGGAGTCCATAATATGCCGAAATGACTTGGACCCATGAAATTCGAGTCCTCTTGTCATGCCCCGATGTGGAATATCGGAACGTACAATCAGAAATAGATGGAAATAATATTAATATGCTAATCTAAGCTTTTATACATGTGCTATGGAAAGACATAATTCTATTGATCATGAAAGATTCTAATTTATGTCTCAGGGGGAGCTGTGCTATGTCTGTGCTATGTCTTGTGACCTCATGCATGTCTTGGCATTGTAATTGTTTGAAATAGTGCTGCCATCATCAAGAAGGGGGAGACTGTTGCATCCCTACTCTTTTGATGATGTCATACACTATTTGTCAACATCTTATGTGATCTACCATCTAATTACTTTTAATTGCTATGCTTAACTTAAGAGTCATTTACATTAAAATTCAATGCATTGTTCATCAGTGTGCATATCATCCTTGCGCATCTTTTGTTTTATGCACTCTTTATGTCCATGCATTTTTTTTCTTAAGCACTTTTTGTGTCCATGCATGCACTAAGTCCATGCATACTAAGTCAGTGCACGTAGTTTCATCAAAGCCCATGCACATTGTCCAAGTCCGTGCACATTTGGGTCTGTGCGTCGCCTGACAAGTCTGTGCATGTCTTAGCATACACTTAAAGTTAGAGCACCTCCTATAGCAAGTCCTTGCATACATAGTCTTAGGCTCAATCCAAGTCAGAGCATCTCCTGTAGCAAGTCCTTGCATATACAGTATTAGGCTCAATCCAAGTCAGAGCATACACTATAGCAAGGTCAGAGTACATCTACCTTAGCCATGTAGAGTCCGAGCTACACCTCAGCAAGTCCGTGCATGGTCCATGCACACACATAAAGTCCGTGCACATTCCACCGACTGGCATGTTTAAAGTCCGTGAATGGTGTGTGCATTTGCTGCACGACTTACATTCCAAGTCGGTGGATGTCTCAAATAGGTCCGTGCACGTTGCACTTCCAAGTCCGTGCACACTCTTGTTAAAGTCCATGCATCTTTTTAGAGTCCATGTAATTTCTATTTTCTAGTCCGTGCATGTTTGCATTGTATCCATGCATGTTTTTGTTCAAGCATAAAGTCCGTGCATGTTTGCATTGCATCCATGCATGTTTTTGTTCAAGTATAAAGTCCGAGCATGTTCTTTTTAAAACATGTGTCCGTGCATGTTTACATTGCATCCATGCATGTTGTTGTTCAAGCATAAAGTCCGAGCATGTTTCTTTTTAAAACATGTGTCCGTGCATATTTCATTTTAAAATACGTGTCCGTGCATGTCTCTCTGAAATATTAGTCCATGCATGTTTTGGACTTTGTAGAGAAACTACGTCCGTGCACATTATGCATCCATGCACATTGTGCATCCGTGCACAGATAAAGTCCATGCACGTTGTGCACTCCTTCAAGTCCAAGTCTGTGCACATTGTGCATCCGTGCACATTGTGCATCCATGCACAGATGAAGTCCGTGCATGTTGTGCACTCCTTCAAGTCCAAGTCCGTGCACATTGTGCACTTCTTCATCTATCAAGTCCGTGCACGTTCACTTAAGTCCGTGCACGTTTTTGTAAAGTCCGTGCACATTGTTTTGAGTTAAAGTCTGAGCATTTTAATGTTCGTGCACTTTCTCTTCCTTGGACCAAAATGAAGTCCGTGCACGTCTAAGTCATGTCCGTGCACTTTATGACTAACCAAAGTCCTTGCACGATGTCCAACTAAGTCCGTGCTCATTGCTTCAAGTCCGAGCACATCTTTAAGTCCTTGCATTTTCTTTGTAAACAAGTCTGTGCACGTCTGTGCACGCCTTCTAACTAAGTCCGTGCACGTTGTGCACATTTCATGTCATAACTCCGTGCAGGTTTTTCTTCTCTGCATACGAACCTCATGTTTATTCTATGCTAACTGAATGCTCGTTAAAATGACAGGGATTTCATTATTTCTTGGAACATCAATCTGAAAAGGAATTAGGGCACATGATCTAAGAGTCCAGGTCCCTGACACGTGGCACAGAGGCCTGATCGGTTCTAGAAGATTCCCAGGGCAGGAAGCGTGGTCTTCACACCCCATTCTCTCAGCAAGCTCATATATATACTGATGGAGCTCGTACTAAGATAGAGAGGAGGACTGAAGAAAAGAATTGAGCCGATTGTCCTTCGTCCCTGCTGAAGAAAAACTCCACATTTGAGAAAGAGAGAGAAGAGTCCAGAAAGAGAAGAGAGAGCCCGATTGAAGTTCTTAGTCTTTTATTGTCTCTACTTTTACAGAAGCTACATTGCTCTCTTGTTTGAGAGTTTGATTGATTGTTTCTATTTTTACTGGCCCACTGCCTAAGCCAGGCCTCTAGCTAGTATTCCCCCTCTGAAGGATGCTACGGTTGGACCGGGGGCCCACGGAACTAGCCTATGAACCGTAAACTGGGAAAGTGCCCTGCTACAAGAGCCGTCACGCCGAAGCGTGCCATAAGGCTACGACTAGTGGAGGCTCACAAGACACGGAGACTCCAAACACGGGTACGGAAGTACAGACAGGCAAGAGAGCACTGTCACACGTACTTCAAAGCACCAATGGCAGCACAACCACTGCCGATAACTCAGGACAAGGCAACTAGACCTACTCACATAACGATCCTTGAGTCTCACAACTCGGAGGCAAGATCGTCACAAACTGTGGGACGAGCCACCAATCAGTCCACTCCTAAGCCAAAGGAAATAGCACTCAGACCCGAGGGGACACCAAGAACCCTCAACACACCTGGACACGCAACCGAGGTAGGACAGTACCTCGAGGCATCCAGAACATTATCTCGAGCTGGACAAAACCGTTGAGACACAGACAAGGTCACCTGTCAACCCTTGGTCTCACCGGGTTGACCAGAACCAGACACGACACACACGCAGACACACACACACTACATGCACAAGCACTCTTGGTCGTCCCATCATGGTCACTGCCCTCATAGGATGTCAACAGACATGCACGGGTCACGGGCAAACCACGAGATCAAGCTAAGACAAGCAGAAACTGGAGTGGTGGACAACGACTACACTCTGGGTAGAGTGAACTATCACTCAACTGCTAGTCGAACCCGGCAGTCAAGGAAAGCTGCTACAATACCGGAGTCAAGGACACTGGCAGGTCTAGATCAAGTCATTAGGGAACTGTCGCAGTCAAGGAAAAGAGCACACCCAGTCACCTGAACCGACCGATCCAAAAACCACCGACACACAGACACCACCCTAAAGCACAAACCTAAGACAGACCAACACACGAACAGACATAGAACATAATAACGGCCATCACGGCCACAACAAGACTGTAACGCACTTCTACAGGGGCGTTACACTACTCTGACACACCAAGGTAGGGGCGTCAGGGCAGACAGGCCTACAACTCGGATGAAAGGGCATGTAACGGACCTCTATAGGTGCGTTACACCAGCCTAATGCACCAGGAAAGGTGTGCCAGGGCCAACAGACCCAAAACCACTAACACGGACCATGTAACGCACCAGACTTGGGGCGTTACACAACGTGACACACAAGGGGAGGTCTATCAGGGTGAATCGACTGACCTGATCTTCGAGGTGGATACGTTCATCGAGGGACTGACAGCCACAGTCCTCAGAAACATCAGCACGTAACGCACCAAGCCAGGAGCGTTACAGCCATATGATGGTCCTATGCTAATCCGTCACACCAAGAGTGTAACGCACCACCCTAGGCGCATTACAGCCATGTGACGGTCCTATACTGGTCCATCACACCAACCCAACCTCGAAGAATGCAAAATGACCAACGGTTGTGGCGGTCTATCGTGGGATCGTCACACTATGTGATAGTCACGGGAACGACCGTTACACAAAATCGGCGAGCAAAACAGGGGAACGGCCGAATCAGCCCGTTCCACACCCCATTCATGCCAAAGCGCAGGGGAAACAAAGCCACACGATGATCCAACACTCCTAGGGTCGAAAAATAGTGCATGCACTCCTTAAAAGGCGAGATCAGGGCGATTCCGACGAATCGACCCTAAATGAGTCACCGGGATTCCCGGACTCCTACCGGCCCCAAATGACAACCGATTGACATGAAACTTACGGGAATGTGATCCTGACATCCCAGTGGTCGTTTTGACACTAATTTTACTGAGAATGGTTACCATTTTTCGGTGAACCCTACAAATCACAAAAATTATGATTTTCACTAAACTGGCCTGATCTCCTCCGATCGAGCACCAAACCGCGCACAGGAGTAGGAAAAACGTGCAGAACGAAGTAGCGATCCATCTCCCTGCCTCCGTCGAAGAAACCGAGCGCCGAGGCGACTAAATCGCATCGAAAATCACAACGCGAATCGAACCGTCGGCTTTGAATCCACCGTTCGGGATCGCGCCAAAATCGCACCGATCCTCGCTCCACCACGCATCTCAGCAGCTTCTCGGTGTCGTCACCTCACCCACGCAAAAGGATCCGAACAACCTGATAAAGATCCACTAAGACCCGACATAGATCCGGCAAGAATCCAGGATGTTACAGTCCTCCCCTCCTTTAAGAAATTTCATCTTCAAAATTTAAGAACGAGCAATGGTAAGGCAGGGAAGAATGACCCAATAATTACCGATACAAAAGCGCGAAAGACACAGCTTAGAGGGACAATGTCAGATCACCATCACAAGGGCACGCTCAAGAGTGAGCACGACACAAGTGAACATAAATCTGACATCTCTGAAGCAGGGCAACGTCGTTCACACCTTCACAGGAAAAGTGACACAACTGCCAAAACACAGACATCAAGAAATGAATCGACAGGATGGCAGGCACACGAAGCATCAGCTCTCATAGGGAAAACACAGTCCTCTCAGCTGACAGCCTAACCACCTCATTGGTTCCAGTGCCAAAGGTGACAGGGAACACCTGGCACACAGGACACCAATGACAAACACAAGGAAAGAGCAACGGTAACCAACAGCACTGGACCATGGACAGAATCGAGTCAATGCTCAGTCAAATAACATATTTGACCGAGTCGCAAGCTAATCTCATCCGGGAAGGAGAGTACAGCAATGCTAATTGACAAGACAATGGTCCAGGCTAAAAACACGAAGCCACATAGAAACAACACGACAGCACCTACAGGATTCCAGCTCTGAACGGCACACAGAACCACAGAACACGCCTGCAAGCAGGGTCACAACAAGGCATAATAGCAGCTAACCACGCGACTACAGGGAACGAGTCCGGCGTCAGACTACTCGCCGAGGAAGACCCACAACACGAGAAAGTGACACAACCGACAATCTCAGGGGAACACTTCTCAAGGACCACAACAATGCCTAGAGAGCACCATTCCCATGAGAAAAGACACAGAGTAGAGGGTACTCAATCAGCAGACAAATTCCCCAACACTCACAAACGCCAATGCCAATACCAGAGAATCAGCAGCAACAGCATGGCAACAGACGACATCAAGGCATGGGAAGCCAAGACGAAGTCACACTGAGAAGGAACAAAACCTCTCGATCAGCAAGAATCCCACCACAATGATCATCGACCAATGGGTAGCCAACTCACACGCTTCTGCGGCGCACTCTTTACAATGCACATAGGTGTCATAGAAGATTTCAGAAATCACATCTCAATACACGTGTGGCGGTACTGCAACTCATCAGAATCGCAATTAACACACCACAGACACTGATCTAGCGAATGACCGATCACAAGGAACCTAAGTGTAGTGGAAGAGGAGCACCAGCTTCAGCACAAGGCACAAGGAAAAGCTAATCTCAGCTCACTTTTACCTCCTGAAATGATAAATGAGTCTTCTCAACACATCGACTATTGGACACAGCATGACAAGCAAGGTACGCTATAGCTCTTAACACCATAACAGAGTCCAAAGCCAAGCAACCAATAAATGAGGAGCAGAGTAGACTCAAATAAAGTTGTTCACACTTAGGCAGACACAGGACAGAAGCACTTGCTAAGATAGCAATTTCAAAGCAAACCTCGAAAAAGATTCCGCCAGAAGGGACGAGAAGCAACAAGCTCAACCATAAAGCTCACCAGGAAGGGAAAATCCTAGCTCGCTCGAGCAACTTCTCAATCACGGAATCCAGTCGAGCACTTCAACCGAAGCAGCGAGACACATCAGGAGCTGAAACGAACTCAAGTCGGAGTGACCCAAACAACGTGAGAACGTGTACAGTCAACACACCAACGCTAAGAGTCAACAGCAACCTGAGCAACTTACAAGAAAACTCTCGAACAAGGTACTGCAGATTCAAGCCTTTCGGCGAATGCTGCCAAGTACGACATGACTGAGACAAATACTATGGCGAGAAAGAAACAAGCCGAATAATCCTGACACGATAGGATCACCAATACACAGAGAATGGACCGCAAAACCTAATGCTAGCAAATTCCACCAGCTAGAAGCTGGGCGACTGTATAAGACCTTTATGACTCTGGTAGCTGAATATCTGAGATTCCCATGTACCTCACACAACAAATGCTCTGATACCATCTGTAACGTCCCAGATCCCGAATACCAGATATACCCGATAGGATTATCAAATATACCTGATATCACTTGGAATCTGCGACGCACAAAGCTAACAGAGTCTAGTCCAACTACAGTACAGTCCAACGAGAAAGGAAACATGTACTCTAAAGTTGGGGGAAACTCGACACTGGCAAAGTTGGCACTAAGAAGCACCAAACCACACCTCGAACCACGAGGAAGAAGCACTGCTACACCTGAAAAGTCAGGGGTGAGCCTTGTCTCACTAGCTCAGTAGGGGTCCTGTGGATCCCCACCATGAAACAAAAGCAGTAAACAATAGTCCTAAATAGTAATAACAACAAGAACAGTAATAGGAGAAACAACAACAACAACAAAAGTAACAGCTGAAATGACAATAGTCGACGAAACCATGGCTGAGCCACAAGCTACTCCTATCTACAAGAAACACTAATTCCCACACTCACAATCGACAGTCACCGAACTGATACGAGGAAACTCTGGCAACATTGCCAGAACACGTCACGACATCTCAATCATGTAGGCTCGTCCTCAAAGACAAAAGCCCAACACAAGACCACACGGTCTAAAAGCACTAACATGTACACGACCTCGCCGTCATGTACTCTACACTGACTACGAGTCAAGCAGAACACAAACTACCCGAAGTACCACGTCAAGAAGCTTACGTTGCACAAGAACCACATGAGTCACGAGAATTACGTGCCATGTGATAGAAGTACCTCACTAGAAGAAAGGCTAGATGTGTCCACTGACATCTTACACTACCTCAGGTGTCTCCCACTGGCCTCGAACACGATAACTGAGACACTATAATAGGAACCAAGTATCAAGTAACGAGTGACTAGTCAGGGTCACGCTCGTCAGCTCGGGTCCAACGTCCCTAATCACGTCTGCACACACAAGCTCAATGTCTTGAGCCACACCTCTAGCTGGTTTTTCCCTCCCGTCGGACTCTAACGGTAAGGCAAAGGGGCTCTCGATAACCAACCTAAAAATTGTCTCCCCCGAGACTGCCCTGCCACGACTCCCAGGTGGGCTGACACGAAGTGTCGTCAGGCTACGACTAGTGGAGTCTCACTAGACACAGAGACACCAACAGAAAACACCAAAGTACAGATAGGCCACGCGCACACCTGTGACACGTACTATTGAACATAAGGCAGCACACAGCCGACAGGCTCAGAACAGTCAACTAGACCTATCGAAACAACGATCCTTGAGTCACAAGACTCAGATCAAGGCGGTCAAACAATACGGTGACATGCTGTCAAATCAGCCTTGTCCCTGGGTCAAAACCACGTTAAAATAGTATGGAAGCCGCATAAAACATTCGAATCCATTCACCAATTGAAAGTCCTCTACCCCTTGGCCGTACATTAGACTCACGATTCAACATAATGAGACACATAGAACATGAGGGGTCACACGAGCCCTCAAACCATATGGACACATAAAGCTAGGTAACAAGATACCTCTGAGCATCCGAAACATAGTCTCGATCACCATGGGACAACCGAGACACTCACGAGGTCAGAAGTCAACCACGGGGTCACAACTGGGTTGACCGGAGACCATAATGACTCTTAAGCAAATTTGAAAAATAACAAGGGCACACTACTCGGTATCACGATACTTCCAGACACCCAAACACATGAGCATATCCCTCACGAGACATCCAAGACATCCATGAGACCAAGGGCTAACCAAGGGGTCAAAACCAAACCAATCGGGAGCTAAATCAATGCGAAAAGAACTCCCAGGGTAGGTGGCAGTCATCCTATGGCCGCTACCTCACAGTGGCAATCTCAGTAGGACCGTCACTTGCAGAGCAGGAAAGGGGCAGTCATACAGGGGCTGCCTCTTGAAGGTGGCGGTCTGCACAGGGCCACCTCCTGAAGGTGGCAGTCATGGCCAAACCACCATCTTCAGGAAACCCCAAACACGAAAGAAAACAAGAGAACAGGCAGAAGGTGGTCTCTCAAGAGGCCGCCACTTGCATAAGCTAGTCTCCTCATGGCCGCCTCCTACAAAAGGCGGTCAGTGCACGACTGCCATCTACAGGTTGCCAATGAAAACGCCGTTAAACACCTCCAGGTTGCAGTCCTTGCCTGACCGCCATCTTCAGAAGGCGGTCAGTCACAAGACCGCTACTTGCAAACAAACTTAAACTAACTTAAAAAGATAGATGATGGTCTCCCAAGGGCCGCAGGAACTTCCTCACCACCTTGGTGGAGAGGGATCTCGCGCAACCTCTTCCTCCTCCCCTCACAGCTTCCACCACTACTCTACTGACTTAGGCATCAGAGGATTTTTCCCCAGGGAACCATCCCTGGGCCCCCTGATCTGTTTCCCTTCCTCACAGGTCTCAACGCGGTGATTACTTGCTCCAGCTCAGGACCAGCGCGAGATCGACCCTCTTCATCTGGTGCCGTCTATGGGAATGGATCAAAGAGCCAGTATGGTGCGAAAGAGTACGGGGAGGAGGTCCGCCAGTGATACGGGCAAGGCCGTAGGGGTGGCAAGAGAGGCCCCCTCTTAGGCCACGCAGAATCCCCCCTCCAACGCCAGCACCCCAGCCAACGAGCCACCTCCGCCCGCGGCCGTGGGGCTACCACCCACCGGGAACACTGACACTTTGCAAACCCTCAACCCCAAACTAGACATCCTCGTGGAGCTCCTAAGGACTTAGGTAGCCATGGAGGAGACATCGTGCGTGCCCCAGGTAACCCTCCCCCGTGGCAATGCATCCCAGCAAACCGCCAGAGGTTGCTTCACCCTCCAAGGGTAGCGGTTTATCCGTAACAGGTCAGGAGGACCTTCGCAAGCCCCTCCTCCAGAGCAAGAGGCCTCCTCTATGCCAAGTTGGGCGAAACATGGGGTGCGCCATCCGTGATCGGAGACTGAAGTCCCCGGGGAACATCAGGACAACCCGCTGGCACGCTCCAATAGCCCTTCAGCATTACGACAACAAGAGTTGTCCCTCCGACTGTGAGAGTTTGAGAGGCGCTTCGCAGAGCAGGAGCGTGCCCTAAGGGCCCTACAGAAGACCCCTTCAGCAAAGGACGAGGAGAAATCACCATTCTTCGACTGCATTCTGAAGGCAGAGATTTCTCCCAGAATCTCTATTCTGACCTTCAAGTCTTATGATGGCCAGGGTGACCCAGCTGACCACTTTAACAGCTTTGACGCTCTGATGACCCTCCACAGGGCGTCTAATGCCATCAAGTGTAGAGCCTTCATGAACACCCTAGTCTAAGGCACCCAAGCGTGGTTCCGGGCCCTCGCCCCCGGATCCATTCGAGACTTCAAGCAATTCGGGTAAGTGTTCAAGGAGAGTTTCGCTGACAGTGGCCCCCGAAGGTTAGTAGCAGCGCTGTTGGCTCTCAAACAGGCGCAAGGGGCGAGCCTTCGGGCTTATATCAACTGATTTAAGTCAGAAGCCCTGTGGGTCCCCCACCTAGATGTTGCCTCAGCCACAACTGCACTAACCAGAGGCACCTGAGACGAGAACCTCCGCCGTGAACTTGTCCTTCACCCTCCTTCGACCCTTGCCGAGCTAGTCACTCTGGCTTTACGCCATGCTGAGTGCAAAGAGGTTCTCAGCGGGTGCCGAGGTGCAACTGGCTCGGGTCGGGAGGGGCTCAAGAAGCGGGTGTCCGAGCCAAGCTCTGGCCCAGGAAAGAGGCGGAACCGAGACAGGGAGCACAGAGAGCCATCCCGAAAGTATGAGCGATACACCCCATTAACCGCACCGGTGTACGAAATCTATGAAGACATCAAGGGCTCGGGCCACCTCCGCCAACCCGAGCCAATGAAGTCGAAGAGCCGCAATCGCAGTTAACACAGCCTGTTCCATAGTGATCACAGGCATCATACCGGCGATTGCTGCCAGCTCCAGGATGAGATCGAGCGCCTCATCCGTCAGGGACACCTCTCCGGGTTCGTCACCGGGCAGAAGGAAGACCGAGGTGCTCTAGAAGGGATTGACAACACCCCCCGTGGGGTACACATCAATGTCATCGCTGGAGGAGATGCATTAGGGGGAGATAGTAGCCGAGGAAGGAAGCATCATGCGGAACGAATGAGCCGAGCCGTCGAGCCCCTGAAGGCCCCACCAAGTGAGCAACAGGTCATCGTCTTTTCAGACCAGGACCTTGAAGGGATGAACACACACATGATGACGCCCTGGTTGTATCTGCTACAATAAATCATTGTAACGTAGATAGGATTCTTATTGATATTGGTAGTGCCCCTGATGTATTATCTTACGAATATTTTCTTAATATGGGGGAGAATCCGTCTAAACTCCGCCCGATCCGAACCCCCTTTTGCGGGTTCAATGGCCAGGCAGAGTCTAGTCCAACTGAAAGTATAGTCTAAAGTAGTAAAACATACCATATGCCAAGTGAACACTCGGCTCGGTGAGTTGGCAGTTAAGGACCTCCATGCAACGCCCTCGAACCTCGAGAATGAACCACCGCACCTGAAAAGTAGGGATGAGTCTCCAAATAGAGACTCAGTAGGGGTCCTGTGGAACCCCAACGTAGAAAATAACGACGGAAAGGAAAGTAACACTAGCTAAACAACCACAGCAGGAACAGTGAACCGATGGCCGGTTAAAACTCGACACTATAGCTACTCCTACTAGCAACAGAAAGGGAAAATTCTGATCTCACAATCGGGAACCGGACCACTCCAACACCAGACCTACTGAGGAAACACTCATGGCAATCCTGTCGCGGAAGCCTACCTACACAGGCACGGCCAACCGGGACCGCACTGTCCCACGCTGGCCCGGCGAGGCCTCGATAATCCCTACCAAGCAACTCTGGCCACCACCTCAGGAAAAGACGCTAGAACGGTCCAGAATCTACATCTCGCAGACGGAAAGCAGAACCCAAAAATAGGAGAGTCACATCTCACGTGACAGGAGTACCTACCCACTAGAAGCACAGTCGGACGTGTCCCCTAATGACTTACACCGGGCCGCAGTGTCTCCCTACTCGCCCCAAGTGAAAACTGAGACACACACAAGTAACACTGACAAGGGTCTAGTCGGGGTCATGCTCGTCAGCACGCGTCTGAAGTCCCCGACCACGTGTGCACACACTGACTGACTGCGCTACGTTAGGCTCTCTAGCTAGTATTCCTCCCGACCTAGACTTGAGCCGCCATAGTGGGAGGCCCTACGGCAACCAGCCTAAAGCCGTCTCTCTTAGGTAAAGCCTCGCCACCACTACCTGGGGGGATTACATGCATGTTAGAAGGCTACGACTAGTAGGGAGTCATTGATGTGACCACTCTGTGAGAAGAAACTTCGAGAACCACGCATGCACCCCGTGCGAAAGTCACGAAGCACCAAGTGGCGCCAAGCCACTGGACTCTAGACAGTCCTCTACACTCACTAAATCCAACGATCCTTGAGTCACAAGACTCGAGGTCAAGACCGTTGCACCAAACGGTGCCATGCTGTCAATCTGTCCTAACACTAGGGTCAGAAACCTCGGCACGATGACTCACGAGCCATTCACGACTGTCGAGACCATTTTCCTAAAAAGTGAACCAAGAAAACCTCCAGTCCTAGGCTGGGTAAATGGGACTCACAGTCCACAGACCACACAAATGGCCCACGCAGAAAACACAGAAGCATGATTCCCAAGGTAGCTCACAAGTCGCCAAGCCGATTCCCAATCCTAGGCAAAAGTAGGGAACCTCCAGCTTGAGGCTGGGTGACTGGACTCGCAGTCCAAGGCCTTACGCATGGCCCACTCGAAAACCACTTTTTGAAGAACTCACGACGTGTGGGGGAACCCCCATCATACTCACACTGATACACGGTGACTTGATCAAGCATAACATGAAAGCCTGGAACACATGGAGTCACCTGGACCCCCAAACTCATGGGCATGCTAATCGAGGTACACGATACCCCCAAATACCCTAAAACATGGAGACGAAACCCACGGGGTGCCCACTTACGAGATTGAAAGTCGACCACTGGGTCACAACCGGGTCGACCGGGGTCCAACCCAACGCTCAAATGGCGCGAAAATCTCGAAAGCTAGGTGGCGGTCCTCCCTGGACCGTCCAAGCTAAAGGTGGTACACCTTGGGTCGCAAGCCAAAAGCTAAACGGTCCACTCTGGGATGCAAGACAACTAAAATGGTCACAGAATGACCGCTACTATCCAGAAAGCACGGACGAGAGACGGTCACCTCCCAGACCATCCTAGAGCTTGGCGGTCTGGCTAGGACTGCATAGCCAAGCTTGGCTGTCTAGCCAAGACCGCATAGCCCCAGGCACAATCAGAAACTAGACCGTCCCTCGTAGACCGCCTGGACAAATGGAGGTCCAATGCCTGACCGCTAGGCATCACCTAGCAGTCAGTCGCATGGCCGCTATGCTTCTCGACCCTACGTGACTCAAAACAGGGAAGACGGTCACACCCTGACCGTAACCCACACCCTGGCGGTATCCTATAGATCGCATAGCCAGTTCATAGCCATCTAGCAAGTTGACCAAATGCATAGCACCTATAGATCATCTTCAACACCACCTTTTCATCAATTCAGTTGTGAGACCCTCTTTCATCTCACTGATCAATCACTACACAACTCGACCATTAGGTATATGATGATTTTTCTTTTTTGGTAGGCTAGGTAATGATGAAATTATGACTTGTTCCTTCATTATCTTTCCGGTCATAAACAACTTGAGAAAATTGGATGCTGTCACTATGGAGCCATTAAATTCACTTGTGTTAGCTAATGGCCGGGCCCAATGGCATTGCACACGCAGCTAGGGAAGGGAGGATTCCCTTTCCAAACAGGATCCTCCCCCCAAGGAAACCTCTCCCCTCTCTCTTTTATGTACATGAGAGGTTGAGAGGAGGAGAGCACGACCTAGCCCTCACAAGGAGAAGCCCAGCTGCCGCAGCCCTCTCGCCCCCTCTCTTTTCTTCCTCCAATCCTCTCTTCAACGTGAAGAAGGAGCTAAAGGCAGCACCTTGTGGAGAATGCAGCGTCCTGTTCTTTGAGCACGTTGACATTGCATTCTTCCTCGTCTTGGCTGCATCTTCAGAGGGTCATCACCGCCGTCCCTGGGTCTTGGAGCGTGGACTCCGTCGCCTCCGCATCCACACATGAGAAATTCACTTCCACTAATAAGATATGCCTCGCACTCACATCGAGAATACTCAGGGTTGTTTAGCAACTTGAAAAGGTACGAGATAAGCCTGGGCTAGGAAGAAAAAGGGCATGGTCGAGTAAGTTTATCGGCTGCTGCTGTCACTGCGGACATGAGGGATGATGGAGAAGTGGCTTCGTACCTGTAGCTCGGACAACTCCTCGAGGTACTCGGGAGGGCAGATGTCAGGCCGGGTTGAGAGGCCCTGCCCGATCTTCACAAACGTTGGCCCCAGCCTTGTGAAGATGTCCCTGAGCTGTGCAGCCCTCATACGCTTCCTCTGGGCAAGCTGCCCGCCCCGCTCATCCAGCAGAAGCGTCGCCGCGAACTTGCCCAGCGCTGTCAATATCTCCAGCGTCCTCAGAGCCACCTGAACGGGACCGCAGATTCGATTTTCAGAGGGCTTGTAGGGGCAACATCAACAATACAACGTCACAGGCGCACAGACACAGTTTAGAGAAAGAAGAGGGGAAGGAGGGGAGAGGGGCCTTCCCACTTCCCACCTTGATGGGGCGGGAGCCGTACTTGGCTGCGAGGAGCTGCGGGCTGTAAACGGTGGCGCCGGCGGCTCGTGCCATCGCCCTGGTCTCGGCCTGCAAGTCGTCGGCGCGGTCCCGGGGAGGAGGGAGCGGCTTTAGCGCAGGAGGCAACGAGGTCGAGGCGGCGGCGGCGGCGGCGGCGGCCCCGTTCCCTCGATCGGCGAGTTGGATGGCGGTGTCGCTTCCTCCGTCTCGACTGACGACGGCGGCCGGCGGCCTGGCCGCCTCCACGAGTGCCGCCCGGGGGTGGGCGCGGAGGCGAGAGTGGAAGGGGGATGGCCTCCTCAAAGATGCTGCCGGAAAGGATGGCGACGGCATCGACGGCCCGCAGGAGGAGCGGGCGACGGAGGGAGCCGGACGCCAGGGCGTGGTGTTGCCGGAGGGGACGGGAGGTGAGGCGGCTGCGAGGGGGGGCGTGGTCGCCACCACCAAGGCCACCATCATAACGAGGGTGGATAGAGCGGAAGATAGCGCGCCGGAATATTAGGGGTTGCGTGTTGTTTCCGGTTCCTCCTCCGCCTCCTGCCCTGGGCTCTTCTTCTTCTTCTTCTTCCGGAAGACAGAAAGAACAGAGCTGGTGGTGCTAAATAGCGGCTGCCGCGGGGATCCGGCGACGGGGACTCCAGCGGTCGCCCTCCAATTCCATTGAGCCCCAGGCCGGGGTTGCCCCCCAAACCTGAACTCTTATTAGTCGTCAACCACGAGGTGTAGTATTATGGTGGAATGAGACCAGAGAGACGGCCGGGCCTCCACGTCCCGTTGTGGCGATGATGGGATCGGAGGTTATTGACTTATTACTGCTGCCTCCGACACCGATCATTGCGTGTGGTTCCACGGAACCAGATACAGCTCTTCAGCGGGGCTTCGACCACGAAAAAGGCAGCAATAACGCTAGGTCTATCTTGTTTGGGCCAATCCATGCATATTATTTGTTAAGGCCAGAAAGTAAAGTCTGTGCATGTTTTAGTTTCATTCAATGCACTAGTCCGTGCATGTTTTAGTTTTGTTCAAAGCATAAGTCCGTGCATGTGTTGGTCATATAAGTCCTTGCACATTTTGCCCCTTGTAATTCTAAAGCCCGTGCATCTTTTTCCTTTGGAACGAACCAAAGTCCGTGCATGTTTTACTGCTTCTGAACGAACCAAAGTCCGTGCATGTTTTACTGCTTCTGAACGAACCAAAGTCCGTGCATCTTTTTGTTTTGGATAGAACTAAGTCTGTGCATGATTGGTCTATTGCATACGAAGTCCATGCACTTTCTTTGAACAAAGTCTGTGCACTTTCTTTAAACTAAGTCCGTGCACATTCTTTGAACAAAGTCGGTGCACTTTCTTTGAACTAAGTCCGTGCATATTCTTTGAACAAAGTCCGTGCACATTCTTTGAACTAAGTCCGTGTACATTCTTCAATCCAAGTCCGTGCACATTCTTCAATCCAAGTCCATGCACATCTTTCAAACGAAGTCCATGCACATTTTTTGTTCTGATCGACAAAGTCTGTGCATATTTTTTTGTGTGCTATATGAAGTTCGTGCTTTCCATGAAGCTGTGCAAGTTTCTTATACATACATACATACAAGTCCGTGCATGATTTACTGCCACTTATATAATGCACACACAAAGTCTGTGCATTATTTTTGACAATAGATTCATGTGAATAGTTTTGAGTCTGTGCACGTTTGCCTTGTGAGTATTTCTAGTCCATGCATAAATATAATCAGACGATCTATCTGTGCACATCTGGTTTGAGAATATATTAACTCTATGCATCTTTTCACTATTTATCTAAATCTTTTAGGCTAACATTAAGTCCAACCTTACAGGATATCTGCTCGTGGAGTTTAAGAATGACACCTAGTCCAAGAATGGAGGAGGTGCCAAGATGATGACACGTGAAAAATAGTCAAGCTGGGATGCAGCCACGTGGCTTAACTACTCCAGATCTGGATAAAGTTTTTGGGCGAGAATCGTGAGAGACACATGCCCTACCGCTCTACTGCTTCATATAAATAAGGAGATTCTCCTTCAAGAGCACAGTGATCGTAACTGGAAGAAAGAAAGCAGAAGCAGAGAGAGCCAGAGTTAGCACGATCCAGAAAGAAGAAAAGAGAGAGCAGATCTGAGAGAGCAATTTTCAGTGAGAGAGATTTGTCATCAGTTTCCTGGTTCAGAACTGGAACTGATCTTGCTCATTGTTGAGCTACATTCCCATCGTGTGTTTTTAATTCTCTGTTTATTTCTTTTGTGTTTGAAACTCTTGTCCAATCTGTGAGTCAGCAGAGGTTAAGCTGTAATCCTTGGTGGTCAGAGGTGGATTCCTATGGATAGTAAAGCTGTAATGCTCAGTGGTCTGTAGGGAAGGAATTCCCCGAAGCTGTGTGTGGCGACCTGGGATGTGAGTACTGGAAAGGAACCGGCGCAACTCGAACCTCAGCCCGCGACCCACGAGCCCGAAGACTCGGAAGGGCTAAAGGATAGGTATGGTGCACATAGAAATAGGAAATAAAGTAGGACAATAGATATAATAATAGAAATAAATAAATAACTATAACAGAGTCCAGTCCAATAGAAAGTACAGTCTAAAGCAGTGAAATGTACCACATGCCAAGTGAACACTCGGTCCGACAAGCTGGCAACTAGGAACCTCCACGCAATGCCCTCGAACCTCGAAGAAGGACCGTCTCACCTGAAAACCAGGGGTGAGCCTCCTATCACTCGCTCAGTAGGGATCCCGCAGAACCCCAACCGAGAAAATAACGATGGAAAGGAAAGCTATGCTAGCTAAGGAAGCAGGAAAGTAACTATGGTGGCTGGCAAAATCTCGGCTCTACAACTACTCCTACTGTACCGGAAAATACGACCCAGTCTCCTGTCGGGGGACAACCAAGTCACGCAGCCGACATCCCGATCCCACGGTCGGGGAACAACCAGACACGAACCCCCCTAGTCATGCTACTAGGAAAACATCACGACACCTCGGTCACAGAGGTTTGCCCTCCCTGAAGGGTCCAAGATGAAACCTCATGGTCTAGAAACACAATCACGACCTCATCATCGTGAACTCAACGCTGTCTAGGGAAAACCCTTGGTGACGCTCACTGGAAACCCCAGACCTCGACTCCGGGAACACTCTCGAAAACTAAGCACAAGACCTCATCCCGCAGACGAGGGATAGAATCCTGGGACACGACAACTCACGTCACGTGATTGGAGCACCACCCACCAGAAGAACAGACCGGATGCATCCCCTAACGTCTTACACCACGTCACAAGTGTCTAGCTACAATGTCCCGGGCGTGAGACTCAGACATGCAACAAGTACCACAATAAGGACTAGCTGGGGTTATGCTCGTCAGCGCATGTCCTAAGCCCCCAACTACGTGTGCACACACAGACCATCTGCTTCAGGTCATGTCCTCTAGTTGATTTTCTCCCCCACCGGACTCTGGTGGCAAAGGCAAGGGGCCCTATAGAAACTAGCCTAAAAATCGTCTCTCACTGGGTCTCGCTCTCCACCACTCCCGGGTGGGTCCGCACACGCGTGCGCAAGAAGTTACTACTAGTGGATGGGTCACAGACGTGAACAAAAAAAACCACACACGTACCCATCATAAGTAACACGAAGTAACAGGTGACTCGAGGTCACTTGACTCTAGGCAGCCCACTAAACCTATGAAACTTAATGGTCCTTGAGTCACGAGACTCGAGGTCAAGACCGTCGTATGCGACAGCATTATGCCGTCAATCTGGCCTAATGCTTAGGCATAAAACCATGATGACAGGCCAAACGAGGTAGTATGGTCCTCCGACACCCCCAAAACACGAACACCAAAACCCTCGGGTTGTCTGGGACACTCACGAGATCGCAAGTGGACCACTGGGTCCCAACCGGGTCGACCAGGGATCCACACAACCCAAAATGAACGCCGCAAGCACGAAGACCCACTTTGGTGCAACACAGCACCTGACGGTCTATTTTTGGGCCGCCACAAGCTGTAACAATCCCAAGCTAGGCCGCCACAACACCCTAATGGTCCAACTTAGGAGCATTGGACGAAGGAGCAGAACTGGCTGTGGTGCACCCCCCTTGGGGCGTCACAGCCTCTAACGGACCAAGCCTGGTGCGTTAGAAGACGGAACGAAACAGGTTGTGACGCACACCCCTCGGGACGTCACAACCCCTAACGGACCTACCCAGGTGCGTTAGAAGGAGGGACACGTCAACTCTGACGCACCCAAGTAAGGGCGTCACAGAGCTCTGACGGTCCACTCCTGGTGCGTCAGAGTCCTGTGACCCCAATCGGTCAAAAACACGGGAACGGACGTAACGGTCGAACCCAGGCGTGTCACACCCTCTGGCGGTTTATCGTGAGACTGTCAGAGCGAACAACACCCTGCCGATAAAATCGGACCCTATGACGCACCCCTCTTGGGGCATCACGGCCTGCAACGCACCCACCTTGGGGTGTCACAGCCTGTGACGGTCTCTGAAATGACCGCCACACTGTTCTGAGAACAGAACAATAGAAAAACCCCAAAAATTCTTCCCACACCCCCATACCTCCACGGGAGAGGGGAAAAATAAGGGGGAAGGCCCCAAATGACCCCTAGCACATATCTACGGTCTCAGATCGGCCAAAAATACGGTGAAACGGTAGATCGGCTCACAACCCCAAAAATATAAAAATTTCTCAAAATCTCCAAATACGCCCGCTCCGCTCACCTTTGCCTACAAAACTTGCGGGAAATGAAGTACGTGGGTTAAGGATCCGTCCCCCTACCTCCACCGAAGAAATGGCGCACCGTGGATGCCGATCCACGAAGAAAACACCTTGAAGCCCTCGTCAACTCATGAGTACGCCCCTAAGCTTTCACGTGCCACTGGCCCTCGATCCTCGACCCGTCCTCGCCGCACTCGCCCTCGCACCGCCTCCATCTCGCCGCCACCTCGCTCCGTCAGCCGCCGGAGAAGAGAGGGGAGAAAGAGAGGTGAGAGAGTGACAAAAAGAGAATGGGGAGAGAGAGAGAGGGTTAAAAGGTTAACATATAGGAAATCTGAAATTTTAAGAAATTTAAAAAAATATGGAAAAATTACCTCTACGATCCTCGAAAGATGCGCAACACAGTGGTACTGTTCTGGAGTCGGAGAACGCATCGGTTTACCCTGCATAGCGTTCCGAAGGTCCAACTGGCAAAAACACACAGAAATCACTAAACTTAATCCGAGACGCCCGAACGAGATCCGAAACCCACGGATCCTGATCCGAAGAATATTCAAAAAACCTGGGGCATTACAGCCCTCCTTTCTTAAAAGAATTTCATCCTCGAAATTCAGGACAAGCACTGAGTGACAAGGGGAGAACGCCATAAATCAACTGACAACACTGTCAGAGCCTCAACCAAACCTCGATATTCGTAAAAATCATGATCCTGAGGGACACGGCCAGACAATGATCATGGACAATGCCTCGCTCACGATCCAAGACACATCGATCATCAGAGTAGGCACATGCAAAGAGTACAAGTCTGGCGTCACCTCAGCCAACACGAAAACCAACTACGACATCACTGTAACGATCTCGCTCACCGAGAAAACACGCAACCCTTATCACAAAAATCAACACCGGTCAACGCTAATACTCGGTGGACCAACCAGATGCCAGCTTCACAGCTCGCTGACCAATCCCACGCCTTGCACCAAGGACGACCAACACTGAGCTTCCACTGTCGCTCGACCAAAATCACGGAAGCAAGAAAACCTTGACAACCCGCATCAAGCATACGACGAGCCCTAATAGCCGAAATAAGCAAGTGGGAAGAGGAAGACTGAATACCTCGATAACAGAAGGTGGGTCCTCGAAGCTGTCAGAAGTAGACCTTCTTCGAGCTACAATCCACCAACGTATGATGTGCCTCGAGCCAATCCATGCCTAAGATAACATCAAAGTCCTGAAGCGGTAACGCGTAGAGCCTAGCCGGCATGTTCTGCCCTTCCACCCACACGGGCACCTGCTTGAAGCAATACAGAACATGCATGAAATCACCAGTAGGTAACTCCACCGCCATGTCACAGGACACCTTGGTCACCAGGTTCTCCATGCTCTGAGAAAAATCCTCCGAAATGAATGAATGAGAAGCACCCGAATCAAACAAAACACGAGCCGCACAACCCAAAATCAAAAGAGTACCTTCCACTAACTGCGATGTCTCAACCTCCACTCTAGTCATGTGGGTCACTCTGTCTCGGGATCTTTTCCTCCCCACAGTAGCTGACTGGGACAACTGAGGAAACTGCTCCTGTCGCTGATACTGCTGCGGCTGTGATGGCATCTGCTGGGGCTGAAACTGCTACTGCTACTGCTGAAACCCGAGCGACTGACTCGGTCTCTGTGGACAATCACGTGCCATGTGCCCTGCCTGGTCACACCTAAAGTAAACCACGGGCACTGAACACGGCCTGCCTGGATGAGAGCCACCACACCTGGGACACCCACCCCGAGCACCACTCACCGAACCCTGATGTTGAATAGCCACAGGTTGTTGAACACTACCCATTGACTCCTGCTGCGGCTGCCCCTTATGACCCTGACGCTTCCCGCCAAAGCCTGCTTCCTTGAGTAGCTTCTTAAGCTTCGAGCTAACAGACGATGACTCTGGCACGGGAGCCACAAACTGCACTGCCACGGAACCACCTGTTGAGAGCTGGACAGTACTCTACTGCTGCGATACCTCCATCGACTGACCAAAACCTGCCTGCACCTGTCCCGCACTGTCCTACCCTCAAACCTTTTGTAAATCTCTCACCAGCACCGCTGCTGCCTTGCAAGCTGCATCCAGGTTAACCAGACCTGATGTAAGAAGAGGACGCCTCAACTCTGGCCTCAAACCACCAATGAACTGGTCGGTCTTCACTGCCTCATCCATAATGATGTGAGATGCATAATGGCCCAACTCGACAAACCTGGCATGGTACTGCATTACTAACATGTAGCCCTGGGTCAACTCCATGAACTCACGCAGCCTCTGCGTCTTGATGAAAGATGGACAGAAGGCACGCTCGAATGCCACGATGAACTGCTGCCACGTGATCTACCGAAGGGGATGAGACTGGAACGCTGCTTCCCACTCTGACGTCCACCAAGTCCGGGCTGCTCTATGAAGACGATGCGTAGCCAACACCACCTGCTCCTCCTCAGCACACTCCATCGCACTGAAGATCCTCTATAAATCACCCAACAACTCCCTGGCCACCTCTGAATCTGGCTGCCCACCGAAAGAAGGCGGCTGAAACTGTAAGAACTCCTTCAGCACCCGACCAAGACAACCTCGAGACGACGAACCCTTGCCAGCATCACCTCTCTGCTACTGGTCTACCTGCTGCCGCTGTTGGAAGACATAGTCAAACATGCCTTAGAAGAAGTCATCCATCCCTGGAGCTCACGCACCTCCAGCTGCACCCTCTGGAATCGTGGCTCTACTCTGCTCCTCTGGACCACTGTTTGACTCTCCCTGCTAGGAACGAGTCCTCCTCCGCGGCACCATAACACACTTGGCATCAAGAAAATAATCACAAATCAATAAAACACATGGACCCTAAGTCAGCCGCCGACTGTACGAGACATTCATGGACCTTCTAGACCACTGTAATCATTTTAGATTCTTATACACCTTTACAATCTCGCTCTGATACCAGCTGTGGCGACCCAGGATCTGAGTACCGGAAAGGAACTGGCACGACTCAAACCTCGGCCAGCCTCCCACGAGCCCGAAGACTCGGAAGGAAAAAAGAGATGGTGTGAGGGTGTGTAAGAAGCTAAAGTAACTGCAGAGATAGCACAATATACAACTAAATAATAATGTAAAAATGAGGCTATCTAGTTTTGCGTTGAGGATTTGGAGGGGGTCTGCGCTTCTAGTAGGGGGTTGCCCCTCTACGGTGGGCGGGGGGTTGTCGTCGGCCGGGTCATTGGCACATGATGGGGTGTTCCCTATAGGATGAGAAGGTGCACCTTCCTCCGTCACCACGGCTTTCCCTCTATCATCGGCGGTCCTCCTGCTAGAACTCCTTCTCACCATGTTGGCTCTTTGTTCATTTCCCACAGTTGGTGCCAGATGAAGAGGGGTTATCTCGCGCGGTGCCTGAGCTGAGGGTGGTGTCCACGAATGCTAGAACTGTAAAAGGGGAAATGGATTAGAGGTGCCCAGGGATGAATCCCCAAGGAAAACCCTCTGATGCTTAAGTTAGCGACCGTAGTAGAGCTCTGGTGCAAGGGAGAAAGGGAAGGAGATCAGGGCACGAGATTCCTCTCTACCAAGTTGACGCGGGACGAACCCAGTCGAGACACTGGGACCAAAGCCAGTAAGCAACGAGCACAATCGTCTAGTTGACAAGGCAAACACTCGCACACGTTGTGGACTCCACTCGGGAATCATAGTGACAAATCGGTGAGTTGTGGCTCGCAAGAGGGTCGGACACGGTCCGAGTAGTAAGGAGAGTGGTGGTGAACCAGCCGGGGAACAAGGTCGTTGGCACCGGATTCAATCGGGAAGACCGATACCGAGGGGGTTGGTTCAAATGGTCACTCTCTCACCGGCAGCAAGTACTCTCGAAAAGTAGAAGTTTGGATCGGGCACTCTTTTCACGGGCACTGCAATTGGAACTAATACTAAGCAAGCAAATTGGAGTGGCAACCACATGTACCTAGCCCGTCCAAAGGACTGGCTCCGGTCGGAGACGAGGGCGAACCGGGGAGCGTGCGCACCTGGCGGACACGCTGTGTCGAGGAAGCTCGGTGATGATCCCTGCTATTACAATTACTACACTCCACGCAGGGAGGGGATCACGGGGATGGGCAAACCATCACATGCACTACCCTTGCGTAGGAGGGGGGAACAAAGGGTGGGGAAAACAAACTGTCGATCTACGCTTGCTTGTTCCGTAGCGTACGCCTAGCTCCGACGTCCAATCGAGGTGCTGTCAATGCCTAGACGAAGCCTGGGGAATGCCGAAGGATGCCTGAAAGTCTAACGTGGAGTCGATGTCACTAGAAGGTGGAGGAGCTCACAGCCGATGGCCTGTGCAGTTCTGCCTTGCAGGACTGGATGGCGCGGTCGTAGTGCGTCGATAGGTACACTCCCTGTAGAACTCCAAAAGTGACGGGACCAACTCGTGGGCATAGAAGACAGAGAGCACTACAAACCCTCAAAAGGTAGCAGCCATCAGATCACCTTGTCGGCCGTGGTCGCTGAAATGGTCGGCATCAGCTTCCTGCATGAACAGCAAGACAGGTCGACGATGGCCATGGTGGAATCTTCTGTGCTGATGTCAGAATGAGATGAAACCACTTGCGTTGGCTTCGTATCATCTAAATTCACAACTTTTTAGAATACTGCTCAGCCTGAAACTAAGTGGAGGATGGAGTATCAGGGCCGACTAGGTGGCAGACAGTCCTAGGTAAACAGAGAGTTCTGGATCTGGCACGATCGAGGGAAAATGGACGCCCCGGGGGGAGGCATTGTCGAAAGAAGACGGGACCACCTCTGGTTCATTGGTGCCTCAAAGAGGAAGAACTCTCATGAAGGGAGTTCTGGCTGATTCACACAGGGGAAGTCGGTGTCAATGTTGCCAAGTGGCACTCAGAAACAGGTGCGGTCTAGGTGCAGTTGCATAGAAATGCCTGTAGCAGTTGATGCAGTTGACGAAAGGAGGCTTCAGGAGCGTGGCCGACTTGAAGGTGGACGATTTTACTGAAGACGTCTCGAGCTGAATCTCACTGTGGATGCTACTAGAATGCCTACTGATCGAGTCTCTGCTCCTGACTTGTAGTAGAGTGTAGCAGAACGAAGCTTCTTATGCCACTGGGGATGGAGCAACGATAGAGTGACTCCGGGATTGCTGTGGGCACACTGAGCAGAGAGGAGGAGAATGTGGGTTGCAGAGGGAGAGGGAGCTGGGGCGTGGGGTGCTAGTGAGGGCGGCTAGGGTATGGTATGGGGTGGGGCGCACTAGGGCTCATTGAAGGTCTTGAGCACAATCTGCTTAGTATAAGCCAGCTGTGCGACAAGGGTCACAAGGTAATGTTTGATGCCAATCAATGTAGGATCCTTGAGAAAGATTCTGAATCTGTGCTTTTTATAGGACACAGAGTCAATAATGTTTATATGATAGACCTTGATACCCCTAGTTTTGAAGGATTATGCCTGACGGCCAGCCCACTCAGTAATGCAGGCCTGTGGCACCGTCGACTGGGACACATCAGCTATGGCACATTGCACAAACTATCCAAACATGAAATGGTGAAGGGATTACCTAAATTGGCTTATACAAAAGTTGATCAGATCTGTGAAGCTTGCTCCCGAGGTAAGGAAACTAGAAAAATCTTCAAATCAAGAAGTGAGCCCCTATCTTTTACTCCCTTTGAATTCCTGCATATGGACTTGTTCGGTCCATCGAGAACAACTAGTCTTAATGGGAAAAGGTATGGATATGTGATTGTTGATGATTACACTTGCTTCATATGGATTTTCTTTCTCATTAACAAGAATGATGCATTTATTATGTTTTAGAAATTCTTTAGGAAAGCGAAGCAAGAGGGTAAATTCAAAATCTCCACCATCCAGTCTGACAATGGAGGAGAATTCAAGAATTCATCCTTCTCTGAATTATGTGATCAAGAAGGACTAACACATAGATTTTCTTCCCCCAGGACTCCAGAACAAAATGGCATTGTGGAAAGAAGAAATCACATGATTGTGGAGATCGCCCGGACCATGTGAATCGAGAGCCAACTCCCAAGAAAGTTCTGGGCTGAAGCAGCACACACTACATGCCATATTATCAATAGGGCCATGGTAAGGCCAAAGAGTAAGAAAACCCCTTATGAGATGTTGAAAGGTAAAAAACCCAACTTGGCCTATTTCAGAGTATTTGGTGCAAAATGCTATGTGCACAATAATGACAAATCAGATTTAGATAAATTTGAGGCCAAGAGTGACATTGGCATTTTCTTGGGTTATGCAGAACATCAAGAGCATATAGGGTATTTAATGTTAGGAATCAAACTGGGGAGAAAACTCCACATGTGGAACATGACAATGTTATGATCAGGGAAAGGGAGGATGCTGACGGAAGCTTTCGGCAACACAAGGAAGAACTTGTGGTAAACAATCAGCCACTATCTGCAGAACAAGAGACTAGTTGGTCAACCGAAATCCCTACACAACCATCGTGCCAAGCTCCATGGGCCTGGTATGATAGACTCAGTGCTCGTTTAACTGATAAAGGCTACATCAGAGGTAAGATTGATCAAACCCTCTTCACAAAGGTAATGGATGGTCATATCATTGTTGTACAGGTTTATGTAGATGACATAATTTTTGGATCAACAAATGTTACCTAGTGCAACTAATTTGCTGAACTCATGACAGAAGAATTCGAAATGAGCCTTATGGGAGAGCTTTGATTTTTTCTTGGGTTGCAGGTCTCACAGTCAACGAATGGTCTCTTCATAAGCCAATCTAAGTACACACTGGAAATCTTGAAGAGATTCAGGATGAAGGATACCAAGGCCATATCCACACCTATGGGAACAAATACATCCCAGGACGCAGATGAGAATGGCAAATCTGTAGATCCTAAAACATACCTAGGTATGATTGAATCCCTTTTATATCTCACTACGTCACAGGCTGATATGCAATTCAGTGTGTGCATGTGTGCTCGATTTCAAGCCAATCCAAAAGAATCTCACCTGATTACTGTTAAGAGAATCTTAAGATACATTGTTAGCATACATGACTTAGGACTATGGTATCCTGCATCATGCTGTTTTGATTTAATTTCATATACCGATGTTGATTATACTGGGTGCAAACTTGATTGAAAAAGTACTAATGGGTATTACAATTACTTGGGTGGCTGTCTGGTCTCTTAGGCTTCCAAGAAACAGCACTCAATGGCCTTGTCTATCGCTGAAGCAGAGTATGTAGCAATAGGTAGCTGTGGGACCCAGGTACTATGGATAAAGCATCAACTCTAGGACTACGGAGTAGATCTTGGATGTACCCCCATCCTGTGCGACAACACAAGCGCCATCAATCTGGCTAAGAATCCCATCCAGCATTCCCGCTCAAAACATATTGAAGTAAGGCATCAAAGTCAACTATATAGTCAACAAAGTCAAACAGACCTGTTGCTAATCATCCAACCATTCACAAAACTATTGTCAATCATCAAAACCATTTAGCCCAAAGCAGTACACATACTGCTTATCAATCCAGAGGAGATCCAACATTCTCCTCTTTCATTCAAAGCTAGAGGAGACCCAACATCGGCAACTTTGCCCCGGTCATCGGATCGCCCTACTTTTTGGGTGTGGTCCCCATGGCTGCTCCACCGCCACCCCCAGCTCCCGTCTCTTTTGGCGCAACTAACGCGCCCCACCAGTCACCAATCTCGATAGCCAGACTGAGCGTCAGGCTCGGGTCTCCCGTTACCAGTCCTCGTAGGGGTTCCGAGCAAGCGCTAGCCCCTGGGCCCAGTTCTGACCGACTCCCGACGCAGGCCTCGCGTCCCAAGTTTCGGTCTCCACTTCTGCAGTTCGCTTGGGCCTCTAACCTAGGGCCCCGGCCAAGTCAGCATCCGACGCGGGTCTCCACCCCAAGGTGTTCGACTCCTCAGCACCCTGCTCGGGCCGTCAACCCCGAGCCCCCGCAGAGCCAGCTCCCCACATGGGTCCCCTGACCCGAGGTCATGGCTCCCCAACACCCCATTCGGGCCTCTCGACCTGAACCTCAGAAGTGCAACCACCCCACTCAGGTTCCCAATCCCTGGTGCGAGGCATCTCAGCATCCAGACCAGGCATACAATCCCGAGGTTTCCTGCAGATGACGTCTCGTACGACTGATCCACATTAGGCTCTGGATCTCTCGGCTTTATCTCGGGGGCATTGCTCCCACAACCTAACAACACCGATTCCCAACACTGGTCTGCCTCTATGGGACACGGCGACCCCGGCATGGATTGAGGGCCTCCTATCACGCCTTCCGACCTCGCCAGCTCCCAGTCTAGGCTCAAGGCCTCAGGTCACCGGCACCCTGGTACCCCCTACAGCATCAGCTCCAGGTGCGAGCACGTCGGCGCGAGCATCTGCAACACTACTGTCGGCTCGGGCGAAGGCTTACACTCAAGTCACCCAGCCATCGGCCTCCACTACAGACTATGCGTCTTGGGGGCCCATTCTGGTATTCCTGGTGAGTGGCCTCGCACCACCAGCATTCACGGACCAGGTTTTCTCGGTCTACCACCTTGGAGCGAAATCATCTTCGGCTCCCCAGAAGAAGCAGCGTCGCAGCCGTAAGGGCAAGCGACCCGCTGCTGCCACCCGCAACTCCAGCAAGACCATTCTTGTCGGGGACTTACGGATTCACCTGGATGCGGGCGAACCCATTGTACCTCCAGAATGGATCGTCTCTACGGTCCCTACTGCCAACTGCTTTAGTCTCTTGCGTCAAATGCGGGAAGACAAGGTAGAACTCAAAAGGGTGAACGCTTTGGCAACAACCCAAAGGCGCCAGTGCCGGTTCGGCATCCTAGCTCCCAAGTCCCATCGGAGACATTGGGACGAGGGGGACCAGCAATCTGACTTGAGAAGGATCTAGGTTACCCCAAAGGAAGCTCAAGCTGTTCGAGAGGTGGATCTCAGTAACCCCTTACGGGCACTAGGATGCCCCGCTAAGTAAGGTACATTTGGCCCTACAGCCGCATCATTTGACGGCACCCAGCCCCTTATCGGCTCCCGCTCAGATAGGCGGAAACAAAGACGGGCTCGTTCTGGGCCCCACCAATATCCAACCCTGAGTTCTTCTCAGGCAGATGCCGTGATGGAGACTCCTCTGCAATGCATCTCGGTCTTTGATAGGCTGGGGGAACCCGTCCTCCCCAAGAGGCGTTCTCAGAAGAAGCGGACGGTCCGGCTCCTTAATGACACGATCAGGGTGTTCGCGTACTACACCACCGGCCACCAACTTAAGGTTTAGACTGATGATCTGAACCACCCGATATCTCACTTCAGGAGACCTCGTCACCCAACTCAGTCACCGGCTCTGGTCGACCACGTCGACACTTTTGCCTAGCCTTAGGCATCGACACGAGCGGAGCAAGTTCCCGTCAAGGAGCGTGCCGCCCCCGTCAATGTAGAGCCGATCAACAATGACCCTCCGGCCGGTGAAGTCCAAGAGGTAACTCTTGAGACTCTCATGAAGGAGAACCAGCACTTGAAGGCCCTCCTGCAAGACTTGGTACGCCCATAGCGCCTCGTACATCTTTTCTTTCCAGTCCTTCTTGTCGAAGCTAACAATCTTAGCCAGGATAGTGCAGAGAATTTTGTTAAAGGCTTCAGCTAGGCCATTGGCCTGCGAGTTGTAGGGAGTTGATGTCCTCCAGTCAATATTATATTTTTCTGCCAGTTGGTAGACCCTCTGGGTGCGGAAGTGGCTTCCATTGTCTGAGATAATTCGGCCAGGGGTGCCGAACCGGAATATGATGTGGCGGCGAACAAATCTGGTCACGATCTCCCCGGTGACCTCCCTTAGGGCGACGACTTTTGCCCAGTGAGAAAAGTAATCAGTTGCCGCCAAGATATATGTGTAGCCTGTGGATGAGGTGGGCAAGGGACCCACGACGTCTGTTCCCCATTGGGCGAATGGCCAACTAGGTACTGTCGAGTGCAGCGGCACAGGCGGCCTCCTGGGTATTGTAGCATGCTCCTGACATTACAGCAGTCGTCAAACATCGCTGGCCAGTAATAGCCAAGCTTCTTTATTTCAATTTTCATTTTCGGCCCCACCTGGTGTGCACCGGCTGCTCCAGTATGAACCTCCTTCATAACTCTCCAAGCCTCGTCAATGGACAGGCATCGGAGGAGTAGCTTTTGCTTGGCATCGGTCACAATTCAAAATAGTATCTCATTTCAGAGCTCATAGGAGTCATTTGTTCTGATCAGTCTAATCTTCTCGTCCCTGTGCTTGGGCAGTTGTCGGTACTTGAACCATTGCATAAGAGGGTCCCTCCAGTCGGGCAGACTGACAGCTTTTGCTGTGGTGACCTCCCATTCTTCTTCTTCTTCCAGTCCTTCTTCTATCATGCTAGGCACCTGGCGCTGGTTGATCACTCGGATGTCGAGTGACCCATCAGGCGGGACCGCTAGCGAGCTTGCCAGCTTCGCCAGGGCGTCGGCTTGAGCATTCTCTCCTCTGGCGACGTGGCCTATCTCAAGGAGGTAGAATCGCTCCATGAGCCCCTTTGCCTTAGTGTGGTAAGGGAGTAGCTCCGGCTTCTGAACGTCAAACTGTCCCTGGACTTGCTTGACGATCAGCAATGAATCGCCAAATACTTGCAGTATTTTAGTCTCCATCTACAAAGTAATCTGGAGGCCGATAATCAGAGCTTCATACTCTGCTTCATTATTCGTGTAAGGCTTGTTGATGCAGCAGGAAGTGTGCACCACTTCTCCATCTGGAGACTTAAGGACGATGCCGGCTCCGGCCAGTATCTTGGTATGCCCAAAGGAGGCTCTCTCTATTCTGGAAGCCCCGTCAAAGTACAGCTGCCAGACAACTTGCCGGACTTGGTTTGCTTCCAGTATTTCATCTTCGGGTAGTTCCATAGCCAGCGGGGAGTTTTCGGGCACGGGGTGTGCCGCAAAGAAGTTCGTGACGGCTAGCCCTTTAATGGCCTTTTGTGGCACATAGGTGCTATCATACTCCATTAACAACACAGGCCACTTGCCGAGGCGCCCCTTCGGAATTGGCTGGGAGAGAATGTGCTTGACGAGGTCAGCCCTGGAGACCAGGCTCACTTCATGGGACAACATATAGTGCCTCAGTTTCTTAACTGCGAAGACCAAGGCGAGGCAGACCTTCTCAATAGGAGTGTACTTGGCTTCCGCCCCCACCAGTCTTCAGCTGAGCTAGTAGAGAGCCTGCTCCTTTCCCTCGTCATTGTTCTGGGTGAGCATTGCCCCGAGTGAATGTTCAGTAGCTACTATGTAGAGTGTTGGGTTCTATGCGCCCCCTCGTTGTCCTTGACAATGGTTTTGATGATTCTAATATATTGTGTGTTTCATGCTCAATGGTGTTTCCATGTTAAACAATCTAACATGATGATATCTTATTTTTTAGGTTGAAATGGGCATTTATGAATGGAGTTTCGATGATGACTCATGCGAGCTATGCATGAGGTTTTTGGGTCTTGGTTGGTCTAATCATGAAACCCATGGTTGGGCTGTTTTAATAATAATTGATGTGTGAAGATGCATTTCAATATTCTATACTGCACGTTAAATGTCTGCAACCTTGATTCACTGTTATGGCATCTTTTGAAAATGATTAGTTATCTTGAGCACATCTATTTTCACATCTTGTAAATAATGATGACTCTTGAAACCGCCGCCCCCCCGGGGCGGCGTATGCCCGCGGTAGGCGCTGTCGGGGCCACACCCGGCCCGGGGGGGGGGGGGCCCCCGTGAGACGAATTTGCCTTTTCCGGTGACAGTTTCTTGCTAGATTAGTTTCATTGGAATCCCTGGCATGTTAGCATTCCATTCCAGCTAGTTTCATTGCAATTGGTTGTCATTTGGGACCGGTATGAGCCCAGGAACCCATCTAACTCGTGTTGGGTCGATTCGGTGGAATTGCCCGTTTCATGTCGTTTATGCATCGATCTGATCCCTTCCATAGTGTGGAAGGTTAATTTCATCGTTAGGATTGTTTCCCCTTCATTTTAGGGCGAACGGGGTATGGAAAGGTCGGGTTTCGGCCAATCCCCTGTTTCAGCTGTCATAATGCCTTAGCGGTCCTTCTAGTGACCGTTTGTGTCCTCAAGTGGTCCAGTATGCGACCGTTTGCATTATGTCAGTTCGTGTCTTTACAGTCATGCGATAGACCATTTTTCCTGGCTAGCGGCCCATTGTTGGACCGTTAAGCTCTGTCCAGCGGCCCATTAGTAGACCGCTAGACTTTAATGGCATGTCGGTTTGGCTACGCAGTCTTACGATAGACCGTATGACTTGTCTTAGCAGCCCATTAGTAGACCGCTAAGCTTCGCGTGGTCTTTGATCAACAGTTTTGAGTCGGTTCATGCTAGCGGTCTAGCTCCGACCGTTTGTAGACTTTAGCGGCCCATTAGTAGACCGCTAAGCTTCATTTGACTTCAGTCAATATTTTAAGTCGGTTCGAGTTGTGTCCTTAGCGACCCATTTACAGACCGCTAGGATCGTGAAACGGTTCTATTATAGATCGTTTGGTGGTTTGACTATTTAAGTCAGTTTGAGGGTTGACTGGGTCTAGCGGCCTAGTGTTTGACCACTACAGTCACCTCGCGGCCCATTCTATGACTGCCAAGTGTCTGCGCTCTCTGTGTCAGGTTAGCGACCCTTTTTCTGACCGCTTGGCTTACCTAGCGGTCAAGTGATCGACCGTTTATCCCTAGAGTGTTGTTTTCTCGATGTTTTGATCTTTAATTATCTTGGCTTGACCTTGTGATTTGCCCGTTGTCCCGTGGATGTCTTTGATATCCTATGAGGGCTATGACCATGTTATAAGGTAGCCAGGAGTGTGTTTATGTCGATTAGTATTCTGCGCTGCTTCGGAGTCGTCATTGGTTTCTAGTCAACCCAGTAAGATCCAGTGGTTGACATGTGACCTTGTGAATGTCTCAAAGATTTTGTATAGATAGAGACATGGTTTTGGACGCCTTGAGGTGTGATTTTATCTTGATTTACGTGTCCAAGAGCTTTAAGGGTCTTGGTGATCCCTTAGGTCTCCATGATTTGTGTTATACGGATGTGTGGATCTGGTGATCCAATGCCATTTCCTTTAATGGCATTTTACCGTGACTTTGGCTTAGGGATTAGGCTGATTGGCGGCGTGTTACCGCTTTTGTGTACGACGATCTTGACCCCGAGTCGTGAGACTCAAAGATCGTTGTGTCAGTAGGTCTAGTTGTTGTCCTGAGTCTGGTAGCAGTCTGGTATGCTGCCTTGTGTCTTGTGCTTTGTGCTTTGTGGTACGTGAGACAGTGCATGCTTAGCCTGTCCGTACTTCAGCACTGGTGTTTCAGAGTCTCTGTGTCTTGTGAGCCTCCACTAGTTTAAAAGTTTTTGCATTTGAAGGAAGTAGTGGTTTGTTTTCCTTTATTGCATACTTCACATACTTTAAAAGTTTCAAATTTTAATTTAGGAAGCTCTCTAACTAGATCATGACGGTTCAACTTCCTAATGACATTAAAACTGGCATGCCCAAGACGACGATGCCACACCCAAATATCTTTATTTTTGTTAGCAACTAACCAAAGTTTCTTAGATGCAAGCTCATCAAAGTCAACTTGATTGGTGTTGTTACATCTCACTACTATGAACTTGATTTTCTGTGAATGTGCATCAATGATGGTGCAGTGAGAAGACCCGAAAATAACTTTGTGACCCTTGTCACAGAGTTGACTCACACTAAGTAAATTGTGGTGAAGACCTCTAACTAAAGAAACATCCTCAATGCAGTGGTTAGGGTCCTTACCAATTCTCCCAATTCCGGACTGTCTCCTCCCAACGATGAGAAGGTTTCCCAAGTCCTTCATACATTAGATCACCTCACCCCTCAACAAATTCAAGCCCTTAAGGCCATTGTTGAGGGTGCATCTCATTCTTCTTATCCTTCTGACATTCCCACTCGGGTGGCCCATCACCTGCCTCCCTCTTCAATTCATACCCCTCTTCGGGTGGTCCATCACCCACCTCCTTCTACTCCTCCTCTTTCACGGCCCCAAGGCCCATCTATTCCTTGCAACCCGACCTGACCGGGTCCCTTTTCGGGTCAGCCCATTAGTCCCCCTCCACGGCCTTCATGTGCGGCCCCTTCTTCAAGGTCATCATGCCAACCCTCCATTGCTCAAGTTACACCCCTCCAATAGTTTCTCGTTGATAAAGTCGCTTTGTTGGAGGAACAACTTAAGAGGGTCACAAGCTCGCGGCCCGATCCTCCTCCTCCTCCTCCTTCTCAAATTAATACTCTTCATGCCTTCATGAACAGAATCACCAAGATGGAGAAGGATTGGAAAGAGAAGAGAGATGATAATGGCATCATCAACATGTGTGAGCAGGATGATATTGCAAGGTTTGATAATCAAGTGGACGCCGTCCGCCCTCCCTCCATACACACCACTCATTCACATGGCCCTTCGCCTCCGCATCCACCTCCCTCCATATATACCACCCATTCATATGGCCCTCCGCCTCCACATTCATACATGCGAAACCCTCCATATCAACATACACCCCCATCACCCATTATTGTGCCTCCACCACGGCGTCCATTTGAATTGGATGATTATGAACAGTTAGAGACCGCACATGATAATGAAGTTTTTCAAGAGGCACCCATTCTTAGCTTCCTCCGCTTTCCTCTCCCTCGATTACCACTAGATGAATCCCTGCTCAGGACGACGCCATTGTCCCTGATCCAACCCCTATTTTTGAAATCCACTGGTGTTACGATGATGGGTCAATACTCCAATCCCCCACACCAGCACACCACGAGCTGTCTACTACCCTTCAAACCTCTCGCACCCCTAAAATCTGATGCTTCCAACATGTCAAATGCTCCACTATTACGCTTCCAGCCTTCATGCCACTGACCTCCGCTAAACCTCCCACTAAACCCACCATCATACCTTTAGCGATCTCCATAACACCAGTTTCTGCCGAACCCACCACTAAACCTTCTCCAATTAGCCTCCCCTTGCCACCGCCTTGGCCCCCCACTATACCTACGATCTCAAACCCAACATTGCCTATCCCTCCACTTACCCGTTTACCCAAACCCGTGGCAGATCTTGAGGAGGGTCCACTCCTTATTGCACTTAAGCCAACCCCGTCCACTTCCAAGCAAGGGGAGAAGCTCGACGTGCTTGAACCTCCACTCGCCTTTCCTCCAACACCTTTTATTAAACCTACCGCTTCCACTCCGCCATCCACCTTGGCTCGAAGTGGTTGTGTTGTTACAAAGGCATGTGCCGAAGGAGCTACTCAAGAGCCAGACAAGAAGAATTCAGCTATGGCTATGTTATTCAAAGTCCAAGACTTTATCTGCCGTATGTTGGGCATGCCTGAAAAGTCTCCACAAATGTTTACTGTAAGGAAATGCCAAGAATTGATGCCATGCTAGCCCAAGGGTAGAATCATCAAAGTTACTCTACTCATTGGGCGCGACACATTCAAGGCTCGCATCACTCCTTGGTCTATTATTGTGCAAGTTTCCAATCAAGGGAAGGGGTTCTCCTCAAATATTATAATGACATATGCTGAGTAGATGACGAAGTCTATACTCACGTGAAGGGCAGGGCACCCCTTGCTGGAAGTCTCCAACATCAGATCTACCACATATTTGCTTCCACGCAAGGGGTAGGTAGTTGCACTAACACATTTTCTCAAGTTCTTCACACTGAAGGGGAGTCCCCATGGGCTGACGTTCTGAATCTGTCAAGGGTACTTACACAAGAGACTTGCTATGACAAGAGTGCTCCCCCATACACGGGTCTCTTCAATGCTCTCCATGTTTGTTTTCCAACAAATGATGCCGCAAACACCAAAGGCGAAGGGGTAATGGCTTTACCAAATATTCATCCAAGAAGGGCAAAGCCCTCTGCACGGTGGGCTCGTTATATGAGGAGATGTCTGATCGGCTTTAACCCGCTGACAAGTCAAGCACTTAGAAACAAACACAGCTACGTCTGACTTCATACCTGGCCACCAGAAATATTTCTTCAGATTCTGATACATCTTAGTGCCCAAATTACAGACCTTGTTGAGAAGGGACCATGTCCCATGGAAGGACTTGGAGTAGCTTTCACTGGAACCAAAGGAAGTGGCAGACAAAATAGCAAAAGAAGATAACAGCCTGTTCTGGGGGCAGGCACCAGCCAAGGAAAAGCAAAAGAAGAAGAGAATGGCCCGTAGAGCCCAAAAGGGGACGGTGCACTCCTGCAACACTCTGTCCGTCATCTTCAACTTGCCCGAGGAAGTGGATGATAAAGAAATATGTTTTATGCCTATAGTTAAGGCAAGCAGGCCGAGGCCACAACTGCTACCCATGAAACCTGATCAGGCCGAAAATGGGGGTGCCTGCCTCTCGCGAACAACAATATTATCTTTAGAGGGGAGCAACCCTACAAAATATCCCCTCTAGAGGTTAGGGGAGTTCAAATCTCTCATCCACCAGGGCTGTACAATCAAAGTGGGGGCAATGGTGGCGTCCCTTCTTTTCTTGAATTTCTAAAGATGTCTAAGGGCAAGCAACCGTGCTAGGAAGTCGGCTCTGCAGTTGGGGGCACCCTCCCGCAACCTCAGTAACTCTCTAGTCTGCCAAATGAGCAGAGGACCAAACCAATGGTAGGCACCAAGGAGCAATAAGACAACGTTGCCGTACCATAAGATGATTTGAACCCTGAGTCCAATGAAGCGGGTCCATCAGGGACTGCAGCACAAGGTGCCTCTAAGCCAAGATGGGTAGAGGAGATGAAGCTATCAAATGTTCGAGCCAGAAGCAAGATAATGAAGTTGCTAAAGAAACTCCCGGCAAGATTCACCATTTGGGAGATCCTCTCCCTAAGTGAAGAAACCCGGTGAGCAATTATTATTGCCCTACAGATGCCTACCCAATATGCAGCTTGTTTGGCTGAGACACTATCAGGAGCAAATGTGACCTTCATTGAGGAGGACATGCTACTCCCCACCATTAGTCATAATAGATCACTGTATATGAAGGGACAGCTAAATGGCTGGTAGTTGAACAGAATTCTGATAGACCCCAGAGTAGCCATCAATATTCTTCCATACAGAATTTACCACAAGTATTACTTTGATGTACACCTCGATAAAGTCAGAGATATGAGCATCACCGGCTTCAATCAGAAGTTTGAAGTACCATTGGGAGTGACAGAGTTCACCCTCACCATGGTAGATTTCACTACGAGGGTGCAGTTTCATGTGATTAACTCTAGCACCTCATACAAAGCTTTGCTTGGCCGCCCCTAGCTGTATGAAAATCTAGTGGTGTCGTCTACATTGCACCAGTGTATCAAATATAATCAAGATGGAAAGGAGGAGATAATATTTGTTGACCTCTATCCATTTGAAGTGTTTGAGTGTCACTTGCTTGACGCCTCTCTATATGTAGAGTAGCAACAGAAGACCCCCAAGGCAAAGACTCCTGCCAAGGTAGTAAAGAACACCTCTGGCAACAACTAGTTTCCACCACCGCCACCGGGATATGTGAGTCCCAAGATAGTGTCATGCATCGCCAACATAGGGGACGTGGGCAGAGCTGCACCTCTTGCCACTTACCATGAAGTAAATGAAGCTACGGTTGATAAGCACTATGACCACATCAAGATTCCTGAGGGTCTTGTCAAGCCGATATCTGGCCTCGACCATCCTACTATCAAGCCTCTCAAAACACTAGAGGTAGCCCAGTCTGAAGGCCCCAGTAGTCTATTCTATGCGGCTGAAGAACATGTTGTACAGGAGGATGCTGACTGTCACCTCCCTGAAGACTTGGGGAACCCAACGGTCCCTATGCAAGGGCTAACATTCACAACAGACAAGGTGGCTAGAATGTTCATGAAGCAACACATCCCTTCTGGCCAACCACACAAAGAAAAAGAAGCATTCAATAAGTTGTGATATCCTACCAGCCTAGACAAGGAACTAAGGCATGTTTCCCAACACCCGGGATTGAGCTTCACCCTTGAAGAATACTATTACAGTGGGCACTATGATGTGGATGCCATCTCCCCTTTCTTCTTAGCCGAAGACAGTCCTCTGAAGGTACTTTGTTGCTATCATCAAAACAGAATATGATATGTTGCTATCATCAAAGCTAGACAACATATGCACAACAAGGTATACTGGTGGAGGGTAGCTAGGATGTACCGGGGAGGCTTCGAGGCAAGGCGTGCCGGTGAAGGCATGTCGGGGTGTGCCGGTGAGGATTTGGTGGGTGTACCGGCGAAGGGCCTGGGTAGTGTGCCGGCGAGGGAATGGGTGAAGCGTGCCGGCGAGGGGATGGGTGAAGCGTGCCGACGAGCGGCCAAGGACAGGCGTACCGGAGAAGGGCTCAAAGGCCTGTGCCGGTGGAGAGCTGAGAAATGGCGCACCGGTGAGGGTCTGGGGAGCGTACCGGTGAAGGGCAAAGCTCGTACAGGCTTCAGTTGGGGCTGGATGAAGTCCATGCATATTTATGGGGTCAAGGATAAGGTCCATGCAAGTTTTGAGTAGAGGGGGAAAGCCCAAGCACATATGAATGAAGTCCATGCAGGTTTTCGACGAAGGAACAAGGTCCATGCAAGTTTTCAAGGGTTTATGTCCATGCACATAGAGGTTAAGTCCAAGCAGATGCACAAGTTCTAGACCGAAGTCTGTGCAGGTTCTGGGTGTTGAGTCTGTGCATATGCACGGGGTTGAGGAGCACAGTCTATGCAGGTTTCTGGGGGTTAGGTCCATGCAAGTTTTGGAGTGAGGTCCATGCATGTGCACGGGGTTGAAGAATGAAGTCCATGTAGGTCGTGCACACAGGCAAGAACAAAGTCTGTGCATATGCACGGGGTTAATGGAGGTAGTCCATGCATGCTTTGGGTAAGTCAGTGCATGTGCACGGGGTTAATGGACGAAGTCCATGCGTGTTTTGGGTGAGTCCGTGCATATGCACGGATGCAGGTTTTGGGGCAAAGGGGCAGAGTCCATGCGAATGCACAGGGCTAAGTCCATGCAGGTTCTGAATGGAGTCCATGCAAGTAAAAACAACATCCATGCATGCTTAATGAAGTCTGTGCAGATCTAGTGCTAAGTCCATGCATGTTGGACAAAGTCCATGCACACGTCCAAGCAAGGGCCATGCAAGGTCCATGCACGTTTGTCTGAAGAGGTCCATGCACATGCAGGGTTCGTGCAAAGGGTGAGGGCCGAGTCCGTGCATTAGAAGGCATGGTCCGTGCATATGGGGCTAGGGGCTGAAGGAAGGTCAGTGCACATGGGTGATAAGGTCGACGCACACGCTGGCCAGGTCAGTGCACGTGTAGGAGAAGTCAGTGCACCTATGGAATATGCCAAGGACAAGATCAGTGTACATGCTGGGGAAGTCAGTGCACATGCAGGGAAAGTCAGTGTAGTCAAGGAATATGCAGAGGGCAAGGTCGGTGCAGGGTCAGTGCACATGCAGGCCGAGTCAGTGTACATGCTGGGAAAGTCAGTGCACATGCGGGGAAAATCAGTGCACATGCGAGGAAAGTCAGTGCACGTGCAGACTAAGGTCAGTGCACGTACAGACTAAGGTCAGTGCACATGAGATAAGGTCAGTGCAGGGTCCATGCATATGCACGGGGTTGAGTCTATGTGAGGCTGGGCAAAGTCTATGCATGCTAGGGGTGAAGTCCATGCATAGTCCGCGCAGAGGCAGACGGGGTCCGTGAAGCTATAGGCCAAGTCAGTGCAGGGTCCGTGTACGTGGGCAGGGCTTATGTGTGCAAAATGATGAAATCCGTGTGTGGTCTACACGGGGTTAAGGTTGCACGGGGTTGAAGTGCACCGGGGAAGGCCATGGGCGTGCCATTGGAGGATTGGAAAGGTATGCTGGCGAAGAGGGTGTGCCGGCGAGGGAGGTGTACCGGTGAAGGGGTGAACTGGCAGGTGTGCCGGTGAAGGGGTCCAAGGGCATGTTGTGGAAGAGTTTCAGAGCGTGCCGATGAAGGGGGTTTGGAATGTGCCCGGGAAGACCTGGGGAGGTGTGCCGGTGAAGGTTTAAAGGCAAAGGGGTGGACTAAAGGGTGTGCCGGTGAAGGGGAAAATGGTCTGCACCAGTGAAGGGCCCACTCTTCCTTCACCCTCTTAAGGCCTTTGTTGAACTATGATTTTGATGATAACTAAACTTCATGTGTGATGATATGGTGGTTTTGATGATAACCAAACTTCATCATATGAGGCTGTAACTTCAACATGCCTGGAATATATATCCATCGCAGATCAGCTTTTCTCCCGTCTGTATATCAGGCGACACCCCAGCCGCCATCTACCTGAACGACCTGCCCGGTAGTGGCTCGCGAGGCATCGGTTAACAGGTGTACGCAGGTAGCCGCAACATCTTCCGCGGAGATCACGTCTTCAATAAGCGGCTGGCGGTACTTCATATAACTTACGATTGCAGGTTCGTCTGAGGCTCTAGCACTCATAGGCGTGCGAACCAGCCCTGGAGCGATCACATTAACGCGGATACGCTGGCTTGCATAGCACGCGGCCATGGCCCGGCTCATTGCTATCACGGCGCCTTTGCTCGCGGCATAGGCGACGGTTGAGAAATGCCGGGCATCTGGGTCAATCGCCAGAATGCTGCTCATGTTGAGAATCACGCCACGCTGCCCATCCGCTCCAGGCTGCTGTTCCAGCATTACTTTTACTACCTCGCGTGACATACGATACTGCGTGGTAGCGTTGGTTTGCAGCGTGATCTCCCAACCCTCTTCAGTGCATTTGTGAACGGGCCCATCGCCAAACCTGCGGCCGCTGATGCCGGCGACATTGAACAAGGCATCGATGCCGCCGAAGTGCTTCACGCAATCTTTCACAGCCGCGGGAGCAACTGCAGGATCGGTGAGATCCCCTTCGTAAAAGAGCGCCGGACATCCACGATCTTTCAATTCCGCAGCCAGCTCCTTGCCTGTCTTTTCATCGCGGCTTATCAGGTAGAAGCGTGATTCCGCGCTGGCTAGCTTGCGCGCCGTCGCAGCGCCTATCCCTGAAGAGGCCGTGATCAGATATGTCGATTGTGTGATCAAGGCCTTGGCTCTCTTGATCGAAAGTTATACAGCGCACCGGCATAGCGGCGGCGCTGATCACCGAGCCATGCATCGTAGTTATCCTGGGTCTGCCCAAGATGCATATTCGCCAGGACATGATGTTTGATACCGCGCCGATCCAATGCCCGTATGGTCAATTCGTTGAGCGAGTGAACGATCGTCAAAGCACCAATCGACGAGAGCGGGCAAACATTGTAGGTTCCGGTTTGCCCTACGATCGTCGTGCTGACGTCACCCATAGGCATGCCATTGTCCAGAAAGTAGCCGCGCTTGGCCTCACGAACAACATGATAGAGAGTTTTGCCGGAAGAGTGCTTAGGTGCGCCCTCACGGGCCTGCGTCTCTGAGGCGATAACGACCAAAGGATTCTCAGGATAGCGCCGTGTAAATTCAAGAGCGATATCCACTGCAGCCTGCGTCTGACCAGTAGCCGAGACGACAAGCAGCGGCTCATGGGGAGCGACGTCCACCTCATCCAGAAGCTTCGCTCCCAGCCCCTCTACCTTCTCCACTGCCTGGCCCACACGCAGACCGCTTGCGCCAACAACATCTGTAAACGAGGTCAGGCTCACTGCCAGTATCGGATGAAAGCCTGTCAGGGCCCCCATACGCACACACAACTCTTCAACCGCCACACGGGAATGGCCGTTGGCATAAACATGCACCAGGCCTCCCGCCGCGATGGCATCCGCATAAGCCTCTGCAACAGCAGAGAGAGTTTCAACCTGATGCAAGACTGCATCGCGGATCCGATCTAACTGATGAGGAAATGTGAGAGTTTCTTGCGACATCCTTTGTTTGCTCCTTAGGAATACTGTTTCTTCTGTGCATGGAATCATGCGGGGGGCGCGGGTAACTTGATCCCTTGTTCCCAAAACGCTTGAATCTCCTCAAGCGACTTGTTCTTTGTCTCCGGGACAAAACGCCACGCAACAAGTGCCTGAAGTATGGCCATGGCAGCGAGAAATCCGAAGGTTGGCAGCTTGCCTATCTGGTTTAACGAGATGGGGAAGAGCAGCACCATCAGTGCATTGGCGATCCATTGCGTGACGACAGGCACAACCATCGCTTTTCCGCGAATCTCATTCGGAAATATCTCAGGAATCAACGTCCAGAAAACAGGCCCGATACACGAGGCAAAGAAAGCAATGAACAACGCCATCAGCCCCAGCACCGTAGGACCATCGAATTGCCCGCGAAGCAGTTGCACCAGTACCAGCAGCAATGCAAACGCCATGCCGAGAGAGCCGAAGATGTAGAGCGGTTTACGTCCATAACGATCAATCGTCCAGAACGAGACCAACGTACAGAGGAAATTGATGCCGCCGATGATGAAGGTGGAGAAGAGTGCAGCATCGATCTTCAACCCGGCAGCGCTCAGCACCAGGGGCGCGTAGTCGATAATGGCATCAATTCCTGAACAATGCACGAGTATGGCCAGCACAAAGCCGATCGCCAGCACACGGCGAACCGCGGCAGTACGATACTGCGTTGCCTCTCGCCCCATGGAAGGAACCAGGGTTTTGCGAATCTCTTCTGTTTCGAGAGCAGCTTCGTCCTCACTCATGATGCGGGAAAGCAGCGCGGCCGCTTCACGCTCTCTGCCTACCCTGAAAAGAAAACGCGGAGTCTCTGGCGCTCGCAACAGCGCAAGGCAAAAGATGCAGCCGGGCAAGGCACCTGAGATAAACATCCACCGCCAGTTCCAGTCGCCACTGTTGCGCAGGCAATAGTTAATGCAATACGAGGCCAGGATGCCCGTTGTAATCGACATCTGGTATGCCGCTCCCATCCTGCCGCGAATACGTGGCGGCGAAACCTCAGCGACATAGAGTGGAGATAAAACCGAGACGCCTCCTACCGCTACGCCCCCAGCAAATCGCGCGGCAGTGAAAACCAAAAAGGTAGGGGCCAGGCCGGTCGCAATCGAAGTCACAAAAAAGAGAATGGCCACTATCAGCAGAATGCGTTGGCGGCCATACCGATCGGTAAGTCGGCCGGCAATCACCGATCCGAAGATACAGCCAAAGAGGAGCGAGCTATATGCCCACCCCAGCCCAAGATCGCTCAGGCCAAAATGCTGTACCAGGAAAGGTCCAGCTCCCACAATGATTGCGAGGTCGAATCCAAACATCATCCCGCCCAGTGCTGCAGTAGCCCCGAGAAAGAAGACGTAAGGCAGTTTGGAGTTGGAACCGTGATCGATTTTCGTATGCGTATCCAGACTCATGTCCCCAGGTTTTGCAATCAAAAGGAGTGTACCTTACATATAATTATAATGTCATTATCTATTGATTACGGCGAACTCCGACCAGCCCTGCTCGCCTGAAAATCAACGACAATTTGCCGGAACTGGCGCGCCCGACGTGTCGTCTCCGCGCCGCCATGCTCGCCAAGATCGGCTGCATGCACAAGGTCGGTGCCCACTCCCAGGGCAAAGGATCCAGCCTCCAGGAACTCCTTCGCCGAGCCAAGAGTCACGCCTCCCATAGGCATCAGCTCTATCTGCGGCAAGGGAGCTTTGAGGGCACGGATATACGAAGCCCCACCCATGTTCCCTGCCGGAAAGACCTTGACGCACGCCGCGCCGGCGGACCACGCCGCGAGGATCTCCGTTGGGGTGAGCGCCCCTGGCAATACAGCCACGCTGTAGCGAAGACACATCTCTATCGTTTCCAGGTTGAGCGTAGGCGTGACGATGAAGCGTGCCCCTGCCAGGATGCAATGCCTCGCTGTGGCAGCATCGAGAACCGTACCTGCCCCAAGAATCATGCTGCTATCGAAGCGAGCGATGGCAGCATCCAGAATCGACGCAGCCCTGGGAGTGCTCATCGCAATCTCGGCAACATCGAGGCCACCATTGCCCAATGCCTCCAGAGCGCGCAGTGCCTGCACTTCTGTCTGCACCCGAACGGCAGGAACGATGCCGCATCTTTGAATCGTATCCAACAGCTGAGATCTGTTCACAGGACTCTTTCGTATTCGGCTCGTTGCTGCGAACGCCGAAGATGTCACGCATCGCTCTTGCCGGGCCCACTCGCCGAGGCCGCGGAAAACCTGGGCCGATAAAAGCCTTGGGCAGAGACTGGACGCATCGTCCAATCCCTCTCCAATGGCGACAGCCCGACCAGGCAATTTTTGAGATGCAATGTCTAAGAGATGCTTAGCTCGATCCACTCAAGCGGTGCTCCAGCAGCGTCTTGCGCCACCACCGTCAGCTTCAGCCGCCCATCTTGGATGACTGCGTTGCTCTTTGTCGAGGCGCCACCAAAGTAGTGGCTAACCACGGCTGCCTGCCTGCCCCGTTGGCGGCGAATCTCAATCTCTCCCGCGCCGTAGGCTACAACTGCAAGCGAGTTGCCGCGCATAATATTCTCGTCTCCTCTGGCAGATACAATCACCGGCACAGCGGAACGAATCATATCCTTCACGCGTGAGTCGCTCTCCGAAAGCTCAACTAGAGGATTCTCTTCCCCTGGAACGGGTGGACGATACGCATACAAAACCAGCTGGCCCTTCTCAAACCGCGCCCAGGAGCGCGCGTGCGCACCACGCGTAGGAGAGAACGAAACATTGCCCAGAGGCTGCACGTCAAAGAAGTTCGACGGCCGCAGCGTATGGATGATGCCGTTGTATTTCGCCACCGCATGAGGAGTGGCGCCTTCGTCTTCCTCATCCTGGGAAAAGTCATTCAGAGATCCGAGAGTTCCAAGAGCCGCCGAGTCAAACCAGATACTCGGAGCGCTGGCCCAGTCATATCCGGTAGAACCGTATGTAGGAACGCCCAGCTTACCCATCAGGCTGCTGAAGTAGAGTCGCCTGTTGGCTTCCACTTCATAGTCGCCAATATCCAAAAATAGATCGTCTGGGCTGTGGAGATCGAAGTACTCCAGGAAGAGAGGAGAGAGGTTGTAGTACATCACCACCTGGTCTGGATTCTCTTCACGCATAGCCTTGATCACCACATCAAGGCCCTTCCACATCAGCCGTTCTCCACTCCATTGTTTGTCTTGCGGAGCGGCATCTCTCACCGACGGCAACTCATATCCGAAATCGAACTTGAAGACATCCGGCTTGTATCGGCGAATGAACTTCCGGATCACGGTGGTGAGTACCTTCGCAACTTCTGGCTGCGTGAAGTCGAGAATGTAATATCCTGCCTTGCCGTTGTCCAGGTGATACGGACTTCCGTCCGGCTTGCGCAACATATGTTCCACGGTGAGCCCAAGATCAGAGGGCTTCTCACAGCGCATCAATGCAGCCCAGAGGCCAATGCGCAACCCTTCGCCGCGCAGCTGACTGAGAAATTCCTCAAAGTGCGGAAGACGTTCCGGAGAGTGCTCGAGAGTGCCATAAACCCCCTCCCACTTATCGTCGATCGAGAAGAGACCGGCCTTCATGCCTGACTTTTTAAACTCGCTGTAGAGACCATTGAGAAAGCTCTCGTCCAGAAGGTCGCCGGCCTTACCCTGCGTGCGCTGCGCGCCCCATGTGCAGAACTCCGGCGTCAGTGCGACTGCTGTTTTATGCGCGGAGTTCTCTTTCTTGTGGATGATGCCCGCCCTGAGCAGCGCGTCGTAGTAGGCGCCGATCGACTGGTAATAATCCGCCGCAACGCTCCAAACAAAAGTGGCTCCGAGTGAAATGTTGCCGGGGCCGCGCATATGCTTCCATAGATCGCTTCGATAGTCGATCCAGGGGCTCACCTTGCCCTCGTGCGTTTGCAGAAAGAGATCTCCACTCGGCAAATCAGCAAGGCCGCAGGTGAAGGCGTCGCTTTTGCCTGCTGTAAAGAGTGAGTGCTCGGCCACCGGGGAGCCGACACTGAATCCGCAGAAATAATGAACAGGCAATCCCCACTGCTGTAACAAGCCGGGGGTCGAGCTTCCACGCCCCAGCCATGCACTCGTCTCCAGATGAGCGGTATCGCGCAAAATCGGGCTAACCATGGAACTGCTCACAACACCTGGCGCAACCAGATAAGTGGGATGAAGCGTAGGAAGAGGAGTAGTGCTTCCATCCGCGAAGTAATGCAGACTCACCACATCCTGCGCCGCATTGCTTTCGTAGCGGATTGGATCGGTCCAGATGCCATTCTCATCAAAGCGCCAGACAATCTCCAGACTCGACGACCCGTTCACCTCGCTGTACCCAATCGTCACCTTGCCGGCCCCTGTACGCGGAACCGATGCCTTGCCAGGGGTACTTATGCGTAGCGATGGATTGTCCACCGGAGAAACCACCACCGCAGGTTGCATCTTGCCGCTGACAATCACGCGGCCTTTACCGTCTAGCAACCGAAAGAGATCTTCTTTCTGCGTATATTCCCAGGAGTAGTTCGAGCCTCGCACACGAACCCGGCCATTGTCGCTGGAGACGAGAGGAGATTCCTGTTTGGCGGATAATCTGCCAGTAGCGGCGGTCAGCAGAGCTGCCGTGGACACAACTACAGACTGTCTATCAGGCCATGCAGGGGCCCAACACTCCCCCTTCCATGATTCCGCAGGGCCTATCCAATACTCCCGTCTAGCACACCCCGATCAATCTCACCCCGGTCCAGCCTAGGACCATCACCTTCTCCAATCTAGAAACGGGCCAGTCCTCGGCATCGGCCCAGCCTTCCTATGATAAGGGAAAGACCACTCTCCCTTCTTCTTTCCAAGTGGATCACCACACTTCTACCCCATCAGTGCCCCAGATCTCTATGGGTCCATCTGATTTCTGGCGCCCTCAGCAAGGGGCAGCCCAGGTCCACCCCAATTCGGGTCATTCATCGGCCCAATATCCTTCTTATGGGCTTCCGCCCACTCAGGCTGCTTATCCTTCGGCGCCATCCTACGGGCCACCTCCTTCAGCTACTTTGCCCTCCGCTCCACAGATCCAAACTCCTTCCTTTGTTACCCCTGCTCCATCGAGAGAGCAGGAGCTGCTTGACAAGTGGGCCGCCATGCAGTAATAACTTGAGTTTCTCCAAAAGTGGGTTGGCCCACAGTCCTTGGCTGACGTACCTGTCCCGAGCTTTCAGAACATCCGTTTTCCTCCACAATCAGAGCTGCCCAATTACAAGAAGTATGGCCGAGTCTTTGCATGGTCTAATGATTAGCTCCCCGAGATACCGGGGGAAACGGTAATGCATAAGCTCAACCTCGACCCGACCGTGAAGTCCGTACAACAACGCAGAAGGAAGTACGTGCCGGAGAAGCAGATGATCATCAAGGAGCAAGTCGCCAAGGGACGGAAAACTGGTCTCTTTAGATCAGTCCTATACCCGACGTGGCTAGCTAACGTCATCCTGGTGCCTAAAGCTTTGGGAAAATGGAGGATGTACGTGGACTTCACCGACTTGAAGAAGGCTACTCCGAAGGGTTGCTACCCGTTGTTGAGCATCGACCAACTGGTTGATTCAACCTCAGGCAATGAGATACTTAACTTCCTGGATGCCTATTCAGGTTACCACCAAATCAGAATGGACCCAGAAGATGTCGAGAAGACAGCCTTCATCACTGACCTCAGCGTACACTGCTACACCCGAATGCCCTTCAGGCTAAAGAACGCCGGACCCACATACCAGAGGCTAGTCAACCATATGTTCGAGGGACAGCTCGGCCGGAATGTTGAGGCCTACATTGATGACATGCTCGTCAAGACCCCCAAGGCCGTGGACCACTTTGCCAACTTAGCTGAGACCTTCGACACTCTCCTGAGGTACAATATGAAGCTTAACCCCACCAAGTGTGCCTTCGGAGTAAAGTCTGGGAAATTCCTAGGCTTCCTGGTGACCCAGCGTGGGATCGAGGCCAACCCTGACAAAGTCCAGGCCATCTTGGACATGCGGCCACCCACCTGCACCAAGGACATTCAGTGCCTCACTGGGCGCATTGATGCGTTCAACCGATTCCAGTCCTGTGCGGCCGAACGATGCCTACCCTTCTTCAAATTGTTGAGGGGACCGAAAATGGCATCTGCTGCATTCGCATGGGATGAGGAATGTCAAAAGGCATTTGCTGAGCTTAAGGAGTTTTTGGCTTCACCCCCGGTGCTGTCCAAGCCAGTTCCAGGTGAAGCCTTACATCTCTACCTCTCGACAACCCCATCCACAGTTAGCTTGGTCCTGATCAGAAAGGATTCGAGAGTCGAGAGATCGGTCTACTACACCAGTAAGGTGCTCCACGAGGCTGAAAGAAGGTACCCCACAACCGAGAAACTCAACTAGCATTGGTTACCTCGGCCAAGTGCCTTCGGCCCCACTTCCAAGGGCACTCCATCATAGTCCTGACCGACGAACCACTGAAGAGGATCCTCGCTCACCCCAAAGCCTTAGGACGCCTCGTCAATGTTGAGCTATGATTTTGATGATAACTAAACTTAGTGTGTAATGCTATAATTTTGATGCTAACAACACTTCATGTGTGATTAAGTGAATGATGATAACTAAACTAAATGGTTGATTGTTCCTGTCCATTGGTTGAATATGATTGAGTTGAACATGTGCTTTGAATACTTCCTATGTATACTCTACATGGAGCTTGGTTACATGATGCATTCATATTGGACAAATGCATATCTATTGATCTTGACCTTTAGTCATTGTTTTTCCTTTTGTTTTCTTACTTCGCCCCCCCCACCTTATAAATTGTGGGGGGGGGGGGGGGGAGTTCGAAACGGCTTACACCGTTTGAACTCCCCATCCCCTCTCTCTTCTTTTCTCTTCCCGCCGACCGAGCGAGGCTGCCCGTCTCCTTCCTCCTCTCCATCACCGATCGCCGGGCACCGCCGCCGCTGCTGCCGTCGTCCTCTTTGTTGGGGTGAGGAAGCCTCCACGGCCCTCCCTTCCCCTTCTCCGTTCCTCTTCCTCCATCTCCTCTCTCGTTCTCTCTTCCTCTTCTTCCCCTTTCCTCTTCTTCCTTGCTCGACGGAAGGACGGAGCCCTAGGGCTCCCTCTCTTCCCTCATTTCCTCTTCCTCTCCCTCTTCCTTTCTTTCTCTCCCCTTTCTCTTCTTCTTCCTCGTCTCCGACACCGGGGATGGCCGCCGGGAGGGCGTGCCGCGGACGGGGCACCGGAGCGTGCTGGCGAGGGTCAAGGGGGGCACGGGGTGCCGACGAGGGGCCTCTTCGGGTGTACTGGGGAGTGCATGGGAGTGTACCAGTGAACCCCCCTTCGGGGTGTACCGGGGAACGCACGGGGGTGTGCCGGTGAACCCCCCCTTCGGGGTGTGCCGGGGAACGCGGGTAGGCACTAGTGTGCCGATGAACGCGGGTAGGCACTAGTGTGCCGGCGAACACGGGCGGGCACTAGCGTGCCGGTGAACGTCCGAGAGGAGTGTACCGGTGAAGCCCTCGCGATGGGAGTGTGCCGGTGAGGCCTTCGCGATGGGAGTGTGCCAGTGAGGTGTTCTGGGCCATCTTTAAGTAGAAGATTTATGGCGTTGCCCTACGGGGCCCACCACCACTCCATTGGGGCCGTCACTCCTTCTGGACGTGCACCCGTGTTTCCCCTTACGCCTCCAGCCTAGGGAAAACTCTGCCAAAATTTTGTCAAAAATTGAAAGAGACTTGGTCATCTTCAAGAGTGGCCCCCTTATAGATTCCAAACTTCATCATCTCGTTCACTATCTCCTCATCTCACCCTTCAACCATTTGGTTGTTGAGTTTAAGGCACATGTTGGGCCTCTGCCGAGGCCGTGTGGCTAGGGCTTCGTGGGTGTGTCGGGGAATGGCTTGGAGAGAGTACCGGCGAAGACCCATTTGGGGCGCACCGGGGAAGAGAACCTACAGTGTGCTGATGAAGAGCTTGGGTGGTGTACCGGTGAAGCCCCCATCAGGGTGTGCCGGTGAAGGACCGTTCAGGGCGTATCGGGGAAGCTCGCGCTAGCGTGTGCCGGCAGAGGCCATCCGGACTGTGTTGGGGAAGGCCCCCCGATAGTGTACCAGAGAAGGGTTTTAGACCATGTCGGGGAAGCTTGCCCTGGGGCGTGTCGGCAAAGGGCACCTGGGGTCTGTGCCGGTGAAGGCCCACTCAGTGGGGGATTGATTTGCTTCATTACTCTTTTTCTTTTTCTCCTTTCCCTTTCCTTTCTCCTTTCTTCTTCTCTCCCAGTGAAGAGTTTATTACTGCTCCTGCTTTATGGCTTCCATTTTTATCTGTCTTGGGCTTGTTCTGATCTTTGCTTGTTGTAACCTTGCAGATAAATGGCTGCTCCCAGTGGCTCCTCTGCTCCCGCTGCTGGTGCCCGTCGTGCTCCGCTGCCTCCAGTGCCAGTTGTCACGTGGTTCAATGTAGAAGACTTGGATCGGGACCATGCGGAGATCGCAACATTGGCTAATTCTTCAGGCTCGGATAGCGAAAGCCTGGATATCCAAAGACTGGCCAAGGCCGAGAAGGGATTCAGCTTTGACCGTGCCACAGGAGTCTACCCTGCCGATTTCCCGAAGGACAAGCATCTCATTCGCCACCTCAAGCACCTCCGGACTCACGGCCGTCGGGAGTCCTGGACCGTAAGGGAAGTGGAGCGGGCCATCTTGCAGGGTCGGGACAGCTTGTCACACGTGGTCCCGAGGAGCGTCCCGATGTATCTGGTGGGCGAGGCCCGCGCGTGGGAGCCCGTGCTGGGGCTAGAGGCAGTACTGCCAGCGGAGGACAAGTTGGTGAGGACTCCAGGCTTCACTCCTGCCAAGTGGGACAACGCTACGGGGCGCGTCCAGGGTGAGCAGCACCGCTATGGCCTGTTCCTGGTGTTCGGATGTTAGGCCGATGTAAATCAACACTAACTTCAGTCAGTAGGGAGAGGTCCAGCACCCGAACCCAAATCATCTGATTTTATGCGCACCCACGGAATAAACATCTACAGATAGAGGAAATATTTTTTTTCAATAAGAACATAAATATCTATTTTATCTACGATAAAAAAAATTCCGTGGTTCACAGACTGGCACGCCCGGTGAGACCTTTCCCGCCTTTCTTCTTTCTGTCAAAGAAAGTCTCAAACTTTTTTAAGGTTCTGACTACCCCTCTTCCTATGACAGGACGGGAAGAGGGCACGTTTCCTTCACTCACGTGAGGGGTCTTTGTGCATCTGCGCACTTCTCCATTCGTGCTACGCACCACCACCACTACAGCAACAACAAGACGACGGTTGCAGTCACATACGGCCCCCAGGTCATCGCCAATCACACTAGGTTCGGATACCTGGCAACCCCGCTTGTCTTCGACGACTTTCCGCCAGTCGTCGGCTCGCCCTTCTTCTTGGGCGTTCTGCCTGTGGTTGAGGTCAGCTCGGCAACGTCCACGGCAACTGCTACTGAGGGTGTCAGGCCCTCCACTGCAACAATTGGCCGGGTTCGCTCGGCCAACAAGCCAATCGTCGAGAGTGTCAGGCCATCGGCTCCAACAGCCGGCCGGGTCCGCCCGGTCAAGAAGACAACCGTCGGGGGTGTCAGGCCCTCGACTTCAACAATCGGTCGAATCCACTCGGCCAACAGGTCAGCTCTCGGGGGTGTCAGGCCCACTACTGCAGCAGTCAGCCGAGTTCGTCCGGTCAACTCTTCAACTAGTAAGGGTGTCAAACCCTTCATCCCTATAACCAGTCAAGTTTACTCGGCTGTCATGACAACGGCTGAAGGTGCCAGGCCTTCTACCCTCGCAAATGACCAGGTTGTCTCAATCAATCAAGTCACTATCGACGTCGCTCCTGCACAACGAGGGCAGCGCCGTCGCCGCAATGACACGAACGCTACTGCGGCCACCCTCAGAGGTATTGCCCCTGCTCAACGAGGGCAATGTCGCCGCCACCACGACGTTGTGCCTACCGTAGGAGTCACCCACGTCGCTACTGCTCAACGGGGGCAACGTCGCAGCCACAAGGAGACAAAGCCTGTTGCGACGGCATCCCGCTCCAGCAAAACTATGCTCTTCAGAGATTTCCGCATTCGACTTGATAGAGGCGAGCCGATTTTGCCTCGGGACCACCACGTCCCAACCATCCCTACCTCCAACCACTTTGAGCTTCTTCGACGAGTCCGGGAGGACAGAGCGAAAATGAAGAAGCCCGCCGTACCGGCGACAGAGCCGATGCAACGACCCAAGCAGAGAGCTCCCCGATCAAAATCAAGGGACAACCCAATTGAGGAGTGTCAGCTTCAATTGAAGAAAATATGGGTCACCAAGGAAGAGGCCCAAATCATAAAGCAGGCAAGGACGAAAAAGCCCTTCCGCATGTCGAATCTTCAACGGATGCGGAGTCTGACGACTGCTGAGACCTAGACCTCTCCGAGGTCCACAACCCAACCCCTACGTGGGCAAAAGCGCCGAGGAGCCGGCAAGAAGGTGCCCCCGACCTCTCTGTGGGCCAGTTCAACGCACACGGACGAGGACTGCTCAGCCCAGGCCTCCACGTCCCGAGTTTGAAGTTCATTATCTATTCTAACCATAAGAGTTTAAAATATCTATTTTCTCAGAATGAGCTCAACATGAGACAAAGAAGGTGGTTAGAATATTTGAAAGATTTTGACTTTTCTATTCAATACCATCCTGAAAAAGGTAATGTTGTGGCTGATGCTCTTAGTAGAAAGTCGAGGGCTCTATTATCAAGTCTGATGATTAATGAATGGCGATTACTGGAGTAATTTACAAGATTAAATTTAAATGTGGAACCAAAGGAGGAACGAGTCTTGATTGCCAATATTAGGGTACAACCTGATATGTTCTCTGAAATAAAAGAGCAACAAGGTAATGATCCTTTATTTGTTGAAATTACTGAAAACTTGAGTCAAAGGCCTGATTTTCAATTGGCGAATGATGGGAGATTATTATTTCAAGGGAGAACTTGTGTCCCTGATAGTAACAAAATTAAGAAGGTAATAATGGAAGAAGCACACCGGTGTGCAAGTGCGTCCTGATAGGAGGAAGGAATGGCATTCGAGGAAAGAGAGAATGCAAAATCCCGAAAAGACGGGCTGAGATGCTTATAAGATACAAACTGAGCAATCGAATGAGAGCTGGGACGACGAGCCTCTTTAGAAAGGGACGGCCAATGAAAGTCAGGATCAAACACAGAAGGTGACGAGGCAGTACGTTTACCTTTCCTGAGAGCAATTGGAAGATCCAAAGGCGTATCCTGAGGAGGAGGAATAGGAGCCGGATCTTCGACCGAGTGCGCCGGTGGCGGCAGGGAAGTCGGTGCCTCTGGGACTTTCCGTCGTTGGTACACTTGCAATGGTTTTGGAGTAGGGTCCGTCGTAACAGGCGTAAATTCGCCACTCTGTCCTGAGTCATCTGGGGGAGGCGGCAAAGGAGGAAGTGGCAATAAAGGAGGTGCTGATGACGCGGGAGACGACGAAAAATAAGATGTGGTTTCAAAGAAGGTGACATCAGCAGTGACAAAATAACGCCGTGAGACCGGGTCAAAACAACGATAGCCTTTTTGAGTGCGCGAATACCCGAGAAAGACGCAGCGAATGGCGCGAGGAGATAGCTTATCGTGACCTGGTCCCAGAGCATGGACAAAGCAAAGGCACCCAAAAATCCGAGGAGGTAAAGGAAAGGGTTCAATGGAGGGATACAAACACGAAAACGGACTGCCTCCAGATAGTAGTGAGGAGGGAACCCGATTAATGAGATAACATGCGGTAAGAACAGCGTCACCCCAAAAATGTTTGGGAACCTTCATGTGAAACATGAGTGTCCGAGCAACATCAAGGAGATGACGATTTTTACGTTCAGCCACGCCGTTCTGTTGAGAGGTGTAGGCACAAGACGTTTGGTGGAGAATACCATGAGCAGCGCAAAACTCGGTAAATGAAGAAGACAAGTATTCTTTTGCATTATCAGAGCGAAGAACCTTGATGGAAATGAAAAATTGTGTTTTTATTTCCTGATAAAATTGTTCAAAGACATGCAAGACCTGTGACCGACTCTCCAAAAGATAAACCCAGGTCATCCGAGAGTGGTCATCAATGAAAGTAAGAAAATAACGAGAACCTAGAGACGTAGCAACTGGACTAGGGCCCCAAATGTCACTGTGGACCAAATGAAATGGAGAGAGGCTCCGTTTATTTTCACGAGAGGGGAAGGACACTCTATGATGCTTGCCAAGCTCACAAGCATCACACTGAAACTGAGACAGACTAGAAGGAACATGAACAAAGGAACGGAGCTTTGAGGGTGCCGGATGCCCAAGACAACAATGCCAGTAGTACGTAGAAGCTACGCCAAGAGCCGAAGGAGTGCCAGACGACTGATCTGTCAGATAGTAGAGGCCACACACTCGCCACCAATCGTCGCCTTCGTTCGGAGATCCTGAAAAACACAATAGGAGGGAAAGGTGATTGAACAGTTATAATCACGAACAAGGCAACTTGTAGAAAGAAGATTTACTGAAAACTGGGGAACATATAGAACATTTGAGAGGGTGATAGATGGAGATACACGAACAGTGCCGATCCCATGAACAGGGGATGGTGAGCCGTCAGCAACAGAAACAGGCGGCAAGGAAGACGAACGACGTAAGGAGGGAAAAAATGATCGATTACCTGACCTATGGCTAGAGGCCCCAGAGTCAATGATCCATGATGAACCATGAGAAACAGCAGACGCACTACTTGAAGTGGAGGGAACCGCATGAAACAACTACTGTTGAAGAAGGCGCTCGTAGTCAGCCTTGGATAAAGTGATGGTCGTCTCTAATGAGGGTTCTGGTAGCACCACAGACAGGTTATCAGTAGGAGTGTCTGGAGCGGAAGTGATAGCAGCCGCTTTGGCATCGTCCGGACGACCAAATTTCTACCAACAACGTTCAGGAGCATGATTCTGACGACCACAGTGACGACACGGAGGGAAGTAGTTGCGATCACGGCCACAACCACGACCACGACCCCAATGACCCCATCCCGCTGCATGTGCTGAATGTTCCATCAGACCAACAGTAGAAGAAGCATCAGCAGTAGAGTTGGAGGAGCTGACCCGAAGGACACGCGACATAGCATTTGCCAGAGAAGGAACCACGTCGTCCGAAAGCAGATGAGGCAAGCAAGAGATCTTTCCCTCGGGTTTCGGGTGCTCCTCCCAGGACCAGACCGGGCCCTTTTGCCAGCATTATTTTGTCATGTTTATTGACATCCACTTATGTATAGTTATAGCCAATACAGAATTTCAAGGTTTGACCGATAGCACGTATAAGGTAGAATTGGAATTCAATGATACGGATACGTAAAACATTGCCGCATGCATGACTAGTTGGTTAATAACATGTTGCAATTAATTTTTTTTTTGGTTTGTTTATGCAGGATTGATAGAAGGACGCACCTTGGTCAGGGGTGCTGGTACTAACTAAACGCAAGATTAGAACAACAATAAGAGCATCGTTCTTAATACGTATCTGAATAGTAGTACGTGGCGTTGTTATACCAGAAGTTTTCCCTAAGGGGAAGGTTACTGGTGTTCCAGCCCGATATACTTCCTATTCAGAGGGTTATTAGGACTTTATTAACAGTTTTAACACATATATTTTACATCAATTAAAGTAACACAAGTTTAGAATGGATTCTTAGAGCATCAATTAATAAGTTCTTAATACACATCTGAATAGTAGTACGTGGCATTGTTATACCAGAAGTTTTCCCTAAGGGGAAGGTTACTGGTGTTCCAGCCCGATATACTTTCTATTCAGAGGGTTATTAAGACCTTATTAACAATTTTAACGCATATACATTACATTAATTAGGGTTATTTAGGTGATATAGTATAAATTCTTTGGACATATACAAAAAAGAATTGAGCAACGTGGTAGAAAGATAAAAGTTAGATATACCAGATATAAACATTTTTCATGAAGAGCTTAAAGTGCAAATAATTCAGGAGGGTTTTCAAAAATGAAAAATGGTGGAAACTATCAATTCGTATGAACAGTAATCACATATGACAGTTAGTTATTAATTTAGTAATAACTCAAAAATTAGGAGGATTTTGAGAAAACTATGAAAATATAAAATAAAGGGTATTTACAGAGGAACAATGTTTATGAAGACATTAATTTGAAATGAGGTATGTATGGCCATGAAAATGGGGCTGGAAGGGGCTGGAAGGGGTGGTTGACTGGCGGACTGGGAGTCGGTCGGTCGACCGCCCCTGGGAGTTCGGTCGACCGAACTGTAAAACAAACAGTGAGTTTCAGCTCTGGCTGGATCGGTCGACCGCCCCTGGCCGGTCGGTCGACCGACAGGTTCGGTCGACCGCCCCTGGGCGATCGGTCGACCGATCCGGGCAGGTTTCGGGTTTTCGGTGTGATGGATTAGTAAATAGATAGAGTTCTGAATTTTTACTAATTAAGGTCAAGAAGACAATATTTCTAATATAAATGGGTTCTGTCATTTTATAATTTTTATGGATTTTTCTGAGGTAATTATATTTTCGTATGAATAGTGTTTTTAGTTTTTAAATCAAGCTTAATTTGATGATTAAACCATGTAAATGAGCTTATTAGGATTAGGCACAGAAGACTAAAATGATTATCATGATGTTTACTAATTAACTGCTATTTAAAAAAAAATTTACATAATAGTTGAAAATTTTCATAATACTCGATCAACAGTTAATAACCGTTGATAACTATTGATTATACTATTATCATTTGTATAGATACCTATATATCAGTTATAATCATATAATCTACACATTCTAACTATGTGATTACATGTGGTCTTTTATATGATGAGGCTAACATTAGCAATCAATTTGTTACCTAATGATACAAAATGTAGTTTAGTTTTTAACATGATTTACAAGTAGTTTGATCATGAAGATCTAGCATGGTTTCATAATCCTTAAGACATGCATAATTATCACATCTAAGACATGCATAAATACCACATGGAGATGATAATTTCTCCTAATTATCTACTTTGCTACTAGATTGAGAACACCTACCTTTGTTGTTGTAGAAGACTTAAGCCTCTAGCCTTAGCCTTGGTAGAGGGAATGCTCCAACCAAGCCTTCAAAACCTCAACCCAAACTCCAGCTATAGTAACACCTAACAAGCCTACGTGATGGGAGTATGGGGGGTTTTATAAGACTAGGGATTAGTATTATTTGTAGACAAGATAGGATAGACTTTTACATTATTTTGGAGACAAGATAGGATAGGGTTAGGTATGTAATCCATTAATTCTAATGACGGGCCGATGCCCATGGACTATTTCATCTGGCTGGCGGCGGGGCCCGACCGGACTTTCGTGATCGATTGCGGCTTCACCGCCGAGGTCTCGGCCCGGCGCAAGCGCGTCCATCTGCGCGATCCGGTCGAGGCGCTGGGCCTCCTGGACATCCGGGCGGAGGAGGTCGGCGACGTCGTCCTCGCCGAGGCAGGCGTCGGCGCAGGCGGTGCAGGTCTGGCTGCAGTCGAGCACGGCGTCGATGCAGTCCTGGAGCCGGGTCGCGTCGGCGGGTGTGTCAGCCTGTCACAGCCGGCGGCCCAAATGCGGACGCTGAACCCTAGCGGAGGACGCAGGATATCAGCCGGACGGTGGATCGCCAGCGATTCTTTTGACGCGGCGAGTCGTGTAGCCACCTGGCGACGGGATTTCGGGGACTTCTGATACGCTCGATCCCGTGCGCGGGTCGATCGGGCAGATGTTGATCCAGCAGGGCATCATCGATGCGGCGGGTCTGTCCGACGCGCTCGCGCGCCAATCAGGGCGCCACCCGGTCGCGTCGGAGCTGTACGCACTCGGCTACGCGAGCGAGCGGCAGCTGTGCCTCGCGTTGTCGATGCAGACCGGCTGGGAGGCCGTCGTGCTCGACGAGTCGACGATCCGGCTCGACGTGCTCGAGCACGTGACCGCCGAGTGGGCGCGGATCTTCAGCGCGCTCGTCATCTATGAAGACGCGACCACGCTGATCGTGGCGGCGGCGCGGCCCGAGGACGCGATCGTGCCGGCGCGCGAGCTCGCCGCGAGCCGCGGCAAGCACGTCGAGCTCAAGATCGCGCTCGACGTCACGCTCGCGCGCACGATCCGCGTCGCGTTCAAGCGCTACAAGCTCGGCGAGACCTACCTCGTCGGCAGCGAGGCGACGCGGCAGACGGCGCACCTCGCGATCGTGTCGCCCGACGAGGGCGCGCACGACGAGCACCGGCTCGCGCAGCGCGCGCTCGCCGAGGAGGCCGCGCGCGCGATCGAGCGCGACGACGAGCTGCCGGGCGCGGGCACGTCGGGCGACTGGCAGGCGAACACGTTCACGTTCACGACCACGACGCACAACACGACCGAGGCCGAGGAGCTGCTCGACGACGATCGCTCGACGATCAGCGTCGCGGAGCTCGACACGGCGAGCGGGCCCGACACCACGAGCGGCCGGCCGCGCGTGCTCGTCGTCGATCCCGATCCGCCGGGGCGGATCCAGATGGTCGGCGAGCTCGAGCGCCTCGGCTACGAGTGCCAGGCCGTCGGCGCCGGCGCGCACGCGATCGATCTGATGTCGAGCGTCGTGTTCGATCTGGTGTTCGCCGACGTCGCGACGCCCGAGCTCGACGGGCTGCGCCTGTGTCGCGCGGTCAAGCGCAGCAAGCGGCTCGCCCGGACCAAGGTGATCGTCACGACGTCGGTGCTCGACTCGGGGCAGGTCGCCGACGCGGTGCTGCAGCAGCACGGCGCCGACGGCTACCTCGAGAAGCCGCTCGACACGCGGCGCTTGCACCGGCTGCTGCGCGATCTCTCGACGGAGGAGCGCGGCGATCACGACGCGATCCTGGCCGACGCGCTCGGCCGCTATCACGCGGGCGACATCGAGGGCGCGATCTCGCGGCTGCGCGGCGCGCTGGTCACGGATCCGGCGAGCCCCAAGCTGCACTTCATGCTCGCGAACTTGTTACAGCGCGCGTCGCGCTGGGCCGAGGCCGTCGACGAGTACGAGTCCGTCGTCGAGCTCCAGCCGCAGTACTTCCCGGCGCTGACGCGGCTCGCGTACCTCTACTTCCGCCAGGGCCTGCACGCCCGCGCCGTCGAGACCTGGCGCCGCGCGCTCCCCGTGTGCGACGACCCGGCGCTGCGCCGCAACATCGAGCTGTTCATGCGCAAGCTCGTCGCGGACATGAGCAAGGCCGACGCCTCGACCCGCTAGCCCGCGACGATCCGCGGGGCGAGGCGATGGTGGGTTGTGTTACCCTTTCCGGTGACGATGGTGGGCACATCGATAGGCCAGTACCGCCTCGTTCGCATGATCGGCGAGGGCGGCATGGGGACGGTGTGGCTCGGCGAGCACGCGCTGCTCGGCCGCCGCGCTGCGATCAAGATCCTGCTGCCCGAGTACACGACCAACGAGTCCTCCGCTAGTGCTGCAAATCCCTACCCCAGAAAGAGAGAAAATTCCAGAAAGAAAGAGAGCCTGATTGATCGACCTGAGTGTTTGAGTCTGAATTTCTACTTCTGAGGAAGCTACATTGTCGTTGTTTCTGATTGATTATTTTCTTTTATTCATCTTCACCTTCGAGTTTTTTTATACTACTTTATTACCCTCTAAGTTCACTTAGAGGAAGGGAGAGGTTCTTCAGTTTCCCTCCATTGTATTTGGAGGAAGAGAGGAACGATCCTCTAGTTCGTAGGTTGCTGCGAGCAACTTACGGGCTTCCTCCTGCACCGACAGGAGAAGGGAGACTATGTCTCCAGTCACGAGTAAAGGGAGTTTTCTCGTGGTTTCCCTCCGGTTTGGAGGAAGGGAGGATTGGTCCTTCGATTTTGATCTTCCTAGGGCAAGGTCGGGGTTCAGTTCCTGTGGGTTGCAGGATCTGTGTTGAGGGATTTGATTCCCTTATGGCAAGCTGTCAGGCAGCGGTTGTTAGCAGACTGAGTCTGTGGTTCATTTTGCTTAGTGCAAGGAAGCCTTACTCCAGTGGAGTAAGTGGTGGACGTAGATTACAGATCACAATCAAACCACCTTAAAAAGCACTTTGTCTCTATTGAGTGGCTTGTTCATCTATTCTCTAATATTCGGCATTAGCTCGACAGTCGCTCGATCTTTTGCGCCTCACTTACTCTGTCTTGATTAGCTTCTACATATCTGTCCGCTCAGTGGTTAGACCAAGGGAGTAACTCTACTACGTTTTAGGTTTATACTTACTTTCATCAAATTATTTTGAATTGGGGGTGATATACTTAACCCCCCCTTCTAGCTCACCTTCCGCGCGATCTATCAGATGGAGCGTGGCATTTGCGTGATCCCTTGGTAGATTCAAAGCCGGCGTGGTTTGGTTTGTGTGATGTTTTCGGCACGGTTTAGTCACTTCGGCGTGCGAGAACTTTGGTGCAGGTAGGGAGATGGATCACCTACTTCTCTTCTATGTTCCCTCGCAATTTAGAGCCGAACGGTGCATGTATGAGTGGATTTTGTTGTGTTTGGGTGAAAGCATGCTTCGGGGGGTGTGAGATGAGCTCACCTTTCCCGGTGACGATTTCTTACTAGATTAGTATCTTTGGAACTCCTGGCATGTTAGCATTCCATTTTCGCTAGTTTCATCGTGATTGGTTGTCGTTTGGGACCGGTACGAGCCCGGAAACCCAAGTGATTCATTTTGGGTCGATTCGGTGGAATCGCCCATTTCTTGCCATTTATGCATCAATTTGACCCCCTTCCAGACTGTGGAAGGCTTATATCGCCATTAGGATTGTTTCCCCTTCATTTTAGGGCGAACGAGGCGTGGAAAGGCTGGGTTTTGGCCAATCCTCTATTTTTCCCGCCATAACGCCTTAGCGGTCCTTTTAGAGACCATTTTCACTTCTCACATAGTCCAGTATGCGACCGTCTATCTTATGTCTGTTCAGGTCTTCGCGGTCATGCGATAGACAATTTTCATTGGCTAGCAGCCCATTGTTGGACCATTAAGCCCTATCAAGCGGCCCATTAGGTGACCGCTAGACGGTATTGATTAGTCGATTTGGCAAAGCTGTCTTACGATAGACCGTATGGCTTGCTTTAGTGGCCCATTAATAGACCGCTAAGCTTCACGTGGTCTTCGGTCAATGATTTTAGGTCCGTTCAGGCTAGCGGTCTAGCTCCGGCCATTTGCAGTCTTTAGTGGCCCATTAATAGACGGCTAAGCTCCATTTGACTTCGGTCACTGTTTTAGGTCGGTTCAAGTTGTGTCCTTAGCGGCCCATTGGTAGACCGCTAAGTTCTGTAAGTGGTTCTGTATTAGACCGTTTGGTGGTTTGACTGGTTAAGTCGGTTCGAGGGTTGACTGGGTCTAGCAGCCTAATGTATGACCACTACTGTCACCTCGCGGCCCATTCTATGACCGCCAAGTGTCTGTGTTCTTTATGTGAGGTTAGCGGCCCTTTAGTTGACCGCTTGGCATACCTAGCGGCCAAGCGATCGACCGCTTATTCCTAGAGTGCTATTTTCACGATGTTTTGGCTTCCAGTTGTCTTGGCTCAACCTTGTGATTTACCCATTGTCCCGTGGATGTCTACAAACTTCCTGCGGATGATGTACTTAAGCCTTTCGACAATGATGAGATGATTCCACACTTCGCAAAGAACAGCATCGTGGCCGGGACATTATTAGGAAGCGTAATGACCTTTGTTCCCATTACGAGGTGAGGTTATAAATTGCAAATTCTACTTTGGTATGGAGCATATTCATTTTCCCCTTTCTTTGTTATGTGCATGGCTTTTGACAAATTGTTAGCTTCAGAAGTTTTGAAATAAACTTTTATATTGGAGCTTAATAAGCAGTATATGTGGAGCTCCAGGTGGCATCTTTTCTGGTCTGCATTGATAATGTTATCCAGTGCTACAACAGGGACGTTATTAAGGGACAAGGGAAACCTAGTGAATACTCCATGCATTGTCAGGACTCATGAGTCTGCCGAGGGTTGGGTGAACCCGAAAGTTATCTAGGTCCTTGAGCCAAGTACACTCCAACCTTATGACCCTATAATCGGTAAACACCTAATTTGTCAATATGTCAAGAAAAGGGGAATATAACATAATGCTAAAATATAGGAAAATTAAGTAAACATTTTTTTTATGATTGAAGCGAATACAGACTTCTTTAAAAAATATGATCAATCATAACATAGTCCTTGTCTGGCCAACAACTGAGTACTTATATAAGGTCCATGTTGGGTCAACCCCTCACACTGATGTACTCCTTCCACTACTATTGCTATGTTGTAGCCCTATTCTACATGTCGCATATTCTGTGGTCAAATGGTCAATTAAATTAACCTTGGAGTGACTATGCACATGCTTCAAGGGTATGCAAGAGCATTGGCGTCTATCTGAGAAGCTGTGTACATCATGAAAATGTGACCCGTAAATTGGTCCATAAAATCAACTGTTAACGAATGCATCATATTTGAAGTCATGGTTTTGCATGTGACTCCCAGTTGTCCATGAAGGGTCCCTTAAACTCCAGAAGTTCTGTCAAGCTGTCATTTTTTTCTTGGTTTGCACAGTTTTCTGCTTATATGTTGTCCACCATATTACTGATCTTTGTTGTGATCTGGTTGGATGTCTGTATTCTGTAACACATTACCCAATCACTACATAGCAATTCTCTATTAATGGCCCACCAATCACTACATAGTCATTTCTCTGAAAACTTCTGTTGTGCCTTGTTGCCAGAGAGTAATCATCCTGAGTGGCACAGGTGTATGTATGCTCTTAGTGAGAGGAGTTCTGGAGATGGCGTCCATGTCCTACTGTCCTCTCACCTGCCCTGTGGTGAGAGGCCGTCGGCATCCCTTCACCAACTTTATGGTGTGCAGAACTGACAAGATCCCCGGGAAAAAGCTTGTTTCCCATTGATCAACATTGGCCAAGCGACCAGTGTGATAGGCTCAATGGCAGTTAGCAAGCTCTTCCTGGATGGTGAGCCCAACAAAAAATCTCTGGAAGTCTTTTCTGGAGGGGCAAGACCATGGAGGCAAATGAATAGCAGTTACTAATTGAAACATCGGTGCTTCAAATGTTTGGGTATTCATGCTGCCAGTTTCCAGAATGCCATGGTCTATTGGAACTGCAGAAGGGCTGGTCACTGCAGAGTGAAGAGGTATTCCTAGAGAAGAGACAGTGCTTCCTCCAGAGTCTTGTAGCAGCCCTTTTTTTTATGTCCCATGGTTCCCAAGGTATCAACATAATTTATCCTTTTCCAAGAATGGTTTGATCAGAAAGCTGTCTGATAGTGAGGGGGACTTGCATGCTGTGCAAATCCACTTCCATCAATCTTGGTTGTCCTCTATTGCTTGGAAAATTTACAGTATGATAATTCTTCGAGTCTGCTCTGGGTGGAAAGAGATGATCTCAGAAAGGCTTTATTAGATAATAAATGTTCTTACATCTCCTGGAAACTCTTTGCCTGGTTGCAAGGATGGCAGGCATGGTTTCGGTATCGGTTTCGGCCAGGACCGAAACCGATATGTACCGGTTTCGGTTTCGGTTTTGGCCGAAACCGGTTCAAAATAGTCAGAAAAGGCCAAAAGTGGGTCGAGCAGGTCTGGTTTCAGCCGAAACCGGACGGTTTTGGTCGATTTTGGTCCGAAACCATTAAAAAAAATTTTTTTTTTGGGTATCGGACCTGTTATAGTGCAAAGGCCCGTTTCGGTTTCGGGGCGGGAGCTAATCTGGCACTCATTCGGACCGAGGCGGCTAGTGTGCGATGGCGCGACGACGGCACTCCCCCGACGGCGAGCGTCGGAATGATCATCACCGACACCGACCCGGTCTTCGAGTATTCGGGGAGTCTGGCGGCGATCGAGTTCATCGCACTCAGCGGCTCGCCCATTCTCAACGTGTCTTACTACAAGACGTCGGGCTGATGGCTGTCGTCACCAAGGACCAGATCATGACCGTTCTGGGCAACTTCGTCCAAGGCGTACTCCCCGGTCTGGTCGTAGTCCAGGCGCAGATCAATCGCGTCCCCGAGCCGGCGGACTCGGACTTCGTCGTGCTGAACATGATCGGGATCAACCGACTCAGCACGAATCTCGACGTGCTCGACTACGCCAACGACGAGAAGGACGTGACCACGAGCAGCACGGTTCGCGTTCAAATGGACGTTCACGGCCCGAACAGCGCGGCCAACTCCGCGACGATCGTGGCACTGTTTCGCGACGAGTACGCGTACGACTTCTTCTACGCCGCCAACCCCTCGATCGCTCCGCTGCACGCCGACGACGCGATGCAGACTCCGTTCGAGAACGACCAGACGCAGGTGGAGTTTCGCTGGATCATCGACGCGACCCTGGAGTGCACGTCTGAGATCGCAGTTCCGCAGCTCTCGGCAGACGAGCTCAGCGCCGGGCTGATCCCGGTCAATACGACGTATCCCGCCGCATAGGAGGCAGATCAGTTGACCACAATTCCCGCATCACAGATCGTGAGCGTGAATCCGAACGTCCTTCCGGCGGGCGGGAATGCTCTCGCACTTCTCGGGCTCATGCTGACGACCTCGACTCGCGTTCCGATCGGGTCCGTGCTCTTATTTCCGAACGATGGGGTCAGCGTCGCGAACTACTTCGGAGCCAACTCGACCGAGGCAGCAACCGCCGCGATCTACTTCCTCGGGTTCGACACTTCGTCGCAGAAGCCGGCGTCGGTGCTATTCGCGCAGTACCCGACGGCCGACGTCGCGGCGTGGCTCCGGGGGGGTCCGGTCGAAACCGAGCTTACGCTCGCCGAACTTCAGGCCATTCCCTCCGGCACGCTGACTCTCTCGATCAGTGGTACTCCGATTACGTCGGCGTCCATCTCGCTGTCGGGCGCCACCAGCTTCTCCAACGCCGCGTCACTCATCGAGGCTGGGTTCACTGATCCCGGCTTCGCGGTCACGTTCGACTCCGTGTCCGCCGCGTTCGTCTTCACGACGACCGCGACTGGGTCCAGCGCGACTATCGAGTTTCCGACGACCGACTCGTTCGCCACGGCGCTGCTCCTCACTCAGGCGACGGGAGCCGTTCTGTCTCAGGGCGCGGCGGCAGCGACGCCCGGCGCGTTCATGACTGCAGTCGCGGCTCAGACCCAGAACTGGGCGAGCTTCATGACTCTCTTCGATCCGGACGACGGGTCGGGCAATACCGAAAAGCTCGCGTTCGCGACTTGGGCGAATCAGCAGAATGATCGCTTCGCCTACGTCTGCGGCGACACGGACGTGACTCCGACGGAGAGCAACAGCGCCTCAACGAGTCTCGGCTATCTGCTTCAGCAGAACGACTACAGCGGAACCGCCGTGATCGACGGCGATCCGGTACTCGGCTGGGGCGAGACCCCGGCGATCGACGTGGCGGCCTTCGTGTGCGGCTACGGCGCGTCCATCGACTGGGACGTCGCGAATGGGCGCGCGGACGCGGCGTTCCGGGGGCAGACTGGTCTGCCGGCTTACGTGAGCAACGCGACCATCGCGAACAATCTGATCGCGAACGGATACAGCTTCTACGGCGTGTACGGCGCGGCGGCGCAGAACTTCGTCTGGTTCTATCCAGGGTCCGTCTCCGGTCCGTTCAAGTGGCTCGACAGCTTTTTCAACCAGATCTGGCTGAACACGTCGCTTCAGACCGACCTGATGCTGCTTCTTCAGCAGGTCAACTCGATCCCGTACAATCAGCAGGGCTACGACCTGATCCGGGCGGCGATGCTCGACACGATCAATCAGGCGCTGATCAACGGTGTTATCCGGACGGGGGTCGCACTCAGTCAGGCGCAGATTGCGGAGATCAACGCGGCGGCTGGCGCCAGCGTGGCGCAATACGTCCAGTCGCAGGGCTACTATCTGCAGGTGTCCGACCCGTCGCCGTCTACGCGACAGGCGCGCGGCACACCGGTCATCAATCTGTGGTACGTCGACGGCGAGAGCGTTCAGAAGATGAACGTCACCTCGACCCTCGTTCAGTAAGGAGATCGTCGTGGCACGCAACATCACCTCGATCAACGCGGTCATCACGCTGACGATCCCCGGCCTTTACTCGTCGCCTCAGCAGCTTCAGCAGTTCTCGGCGACGAACATCTTCGACGTCGGAACGCAGGACCTGAACGAGACTGCGATGGGTCTCGACGGCTATCTCTCGGCAGGTACGATCAACGCTCCGATCGACCAGACGATCACACTGATGGCCGACTCGCTGTCGAACGACCTCTTCCGCAACTGGGCGCTGGCGATCAAGCAGCAGCAGGATCCCTTGCGCTGCTCCGGCTTCTGCACGCTCAAGGGCATCGGCGTGTCGTACGGTCTGGTCAACGGCGTGCTGGTGAGCTGGCCGCCGATCCCGACTGCTGGACGCACTCTCGAGGCGCAGCGCTATCTCATCCGGTGGCAGTCGCTCACGGTCAACCCGATTCCGGGCACGTAACATGCGCAAGACGATCGAAGTCACGCGCGACGCGCCCGGAACGCGAGATCACGGCAAGACGTTCGTGATCACCGAGATGTCCGCGACTCAGGCCGCCGACTGGGCGACGCGCGCTCTGTTCTACATCGCGCAGGGCGGAGTATCGCTTCCGGAGGAGATTCTATCCGGGGGCATGGAGTCGGTGGCGTTCCTCGGCATCTCGTTCCTGAGCGCCGTCGACGTGGAGCTGGCTCGGCCGCTGCTGAACGAACTCTATCAGTGCGTCCAGATCAAGGAGCAGCACGTCGTCCGCAAGCCGACCGACGACGACGTCGAGGACTATCAGACGATCCTCTGGCTTCGCGGCGAGGTGCTCAAGCTCCACACGGGTTTTTCGCTGGCCGGCGACCAGTCGAGGTCGATCTCGCAGACGCAGGCGTCGGCCTCCTGAGATACCCGAACGTGAACGCCGCGATCGGAGCCGTAGTTACGTCCGGCTTCGCAACGCTTCGAGATCTGGACGAGTGGTACTCCACTCGGGACATGTACGATCTACTCGAGATCGTGGCCGTGAACGGTCACAATCGGGCGCTGCTGGAGGAGAACAGCAGAAAAGATGGCTGACAGCGGACGCGTGATCGACAGACTCGTCGTCGAGCTCGGCCTCGATCCGTCCGGGATCGAGGAGGGACGGAAGCAGGCTGCGGCGACGTGGCTGAAGACACAGGACGACGCCAAAAAGTCGGCCAAGGCGATTCAGGACGACAACAAGAAGACTGCCGACAGCTTCAACGAGGTGACGAAGAGTGCCCTGGCGCTGTTCGGCGTGCTGGTCGGTGCAAAGGACCTCAGCAGCTTTGTCGCCGGTGTCGTTCAGACGGACGCGGCGGTCGGTCGACTCGCCGGAAATCTCGGTCTGTCGGCCCGCAATCTTCAGCAGTGGCAGGCGGCGGCGCAGCGCATGGGTGGCACGGCCGAAGGTATGTCGGCTTCTATCTCCACGGCGAATAGCCAGATCGTCGGTCTGCGGACCAACGGGCAGGCCTTGCCCCCCGGCGTCGCGAGACTCTTTGCTTCCGCCGGTATGTCGTACAATCCGAACTGGACGACTCAGCAGTATCTGGTCGCGCTGGCTCAGGCCGCGCACTCCGACGTCGGGTCGCTCGGTCAGCAGACCGTCTCCACTCTGCTTCAGCAGTCGGGGTTTACGCCGGACTACACCAATCTCGCGATATCTCGCGGTGGCAGCGGCCTTCAGTCCTATCTCAATACGATGCCGACCGTGTCGAACGGCACGATCGGCGAAATGCAGAAGCTCCAGAACCAATGGGCCAAGCTTCAGCAGACCTACACTCAGTTCTTCTCGACGATGGTCGGAGACTTCGGCTCGACCGCTGAGCCGTTTCTGAAAGACCTACAGACGTTCGGCGACAATCTCGTGAAGGCCGAGCCGACACTGGCTCTCGTCGCGAAGGACACCGCGTCGATCGCCAAATCGCTCGGTGGCTGGCGCGTCGCGATCGAGGGACTCGTGGCACTCTGGGCGGGCGGCAAGGTCGTCGGCATACTGAGCGCGCTGCGCGGGCTGCTGGGTGGTGCGGCTGCCGAGGCCGCTGGGGCTACTGCGGAGACCGCCGGCGGCGCTGCGGCGGGCGCAGGCGTAGGTGCGGCGGGCACGCTTGCGGCCGGTGCTGGGCTCGCCTGGCTCCTCAGCACGGGTCCGGCCGGCGCGGGCGAGGGCGACGCTTTTCGCGCGTGGCGCGCTCAGCAGGGCGCGGCCGGCTACACGCCCGGCGCGACGTACGACCCGACGACCGGAACGTACAGCACAGGTTCCGGTCCAGTTCCGCTCGCACCGAGCGGCGCGGGGACGAAGGGCTGGTGGACTCCCGCTCGGCAGGCGTGGGCGTATAAGCGTCTGCGCGCCGAAGCAGGACTGAGCGATCAGGGCGCTCGCGCACTCATCAGTCGCTGGATGAACGTCGAGTCCCCCGGCGGACCGACGTCGGTCAATCCGACGTCCGGGGCCTACGGCATCGGGCAGTGGCTCGGCGGACGCTTGCCCGGAATCTTCGGCGACTCCAGTCCGGACGATCATGGTTTCTTGGGAGAGAAGAGCCTCTCATCTGCCTTATGATTATACTACCTCTTCCAATAACAAATAAAATTGGTGGTGCAACCCACAACTGTTCCAAAACAATGAAAAATAAAATAAGAATTGAACTTCAAATGCTGGCGAATTCACATCAAAGTCTGTCACTTGAACACTTTCTCAAAGCCTACACTAGCTGATGGAAGTAGACAAAAGTATGCATGAAATATTTCTTGTTTTAGTTTAAGCTGAACAGCCAGCTATAAAGCCAAAGCAGTACAATCATAAAAACTCAATTCAACAAACTTCAACAGAAACATAAATAATAAGCAAACCTTTGTGTTCTCAGAAGAAAATGCCCATTCGGGTGAAACTTCACGAATGCTAAACAGCTGTTTTTGTGCCACAGTCAAACTTGAATCTGCTCCTAGGGATGTTACATAATCTCTCTGATCAAACAAAGTCTCCAAATTGTTAGAGAAACATGCTGTATTTTTACCTGCTAATTGCATGCTATCCATCCACTCAGCAGTGTTTTCATTGCTGAGCACTACGGAGTCGCCATCACAAAATTTTTTTTCATTGTAATAGGGCATAGCTTCTTCAACTTCTTGATGCTGTTTAGCTGATATTGGCGATAGAATGGAAGTATCAGAGCCCAAAAGAAATCTTTTAGCTGCTGAAAGTTGAAATTGCAAATTGCTCTCAGGTTCCTGGTGAGTATTATTCTTACTAGCTTCATCACATCCTCCATAATTTATTCGCTCAGAAATCACCTTTTCTGACTGCCCATATGAACTGAACAGTCTGTCCTCTGAAGAGGCTAACTGTATATCCTGCAAAAGAATTCATTATGTTGCAATGAATTGATGGACCATGGGAACCAAGCACAAGTTTTTCGAAAAGGGGAAAAAGCCTTATCATCAAAGTAGAAAAAACACAGTAAAGGATAATGTTCACAAAGAATTACTTCCAAGATTGAGATGCAGCAGACGAAAAATTGATGTTGAATTCAATAACAGATGCCATGAAATCAACAATACAAATGTTTAATACTTTTTGGGCAACAGGCAAAGGCATAATTGGGAAAAGCATAGTATACAATACAATTTGTGTTAAATTATCAACTAACATTGCCATAGAGTCTCGTGTCTTTTGTGAGAAATTCCTGTTCAGGTGCTTCCAACCTTCCTGGAGAAGAATGATGAACATCTGGGAAAAATGGATTCAAAGCCTCCTCTTGTGGGCCAACACTGGTTAAATTAGCAGATGATTCTTCCAGCATCTCTTTCCAAAAGGGTAATACTTTACATGCTGAACCTGATTGTTGAAACTGTTTCTCCAGATTGTCACCTAGTGGAAAATGAACAGCACCAAGTCGATTCAGGCATTCACAAGAATATTGCCGGTTCTTCAGGAACACAGACACAGAATTAGAGGAAAATTCATAATAGAGAGAATCAAGAATACAAAAGAGTACTCCTGGACTTTTAAAGAGCATGATAAAAACAAACATGAGTAGCTGCAGTAAGTTTCTGCAGTCTCGAATTTAAAAAGGTGACACACATACCAAGATGCATATTGTCATAGCTTCCAAGATGCAAATGATGGACTACGAAGTTCTCCAGACATGTCGTACTACTAGAATGATGTTCCTTCCGCTTCTGACCATCACAGAGGAACCACAAACCCATGTCCTTGGGGTCATGCTTTATGGATCCTCCTATTAATGGTAAAGTGTCTCACTTACAGAGGAATGCAGAATGAATTAGTGAAACACATACATGATACAGATGACGTGGATGAACCCCATAATAAAGACAAGTTCAACAATAAATCTACCGACCAATGAGTAATGCAATGACCAAATTATTCATGCAGATTTGCTTCTGACCTGTTTTAATTCTAAATCATGACAATAATGCACCTTCAAGAAAACCCAAATAATATAAAATAAACAACTGAGCTTTCAAGGATATTACACAATGGTCAAGCGCCAAAGTCCACAAGCAAGATAATTTTGAGAATATGAGCAATGAAAGGGCTAAAAGCGGAACTCTAGCAGAACCAGAATTATATATGCTATTCATGCACAATCAAAAATGACTTAAAAACATGAACCTATTGTACATAGGAAGAGGCCATACAGAGTTTCAACGTATATTTCTTCCGTCAAAAAGTAAAATCTTTCCAACGTATTTCCAATGAATATTTTTCCATCAGAAAATACCATCGGTATTCCACATTTTTCTTGTAGTGTTGGTTCAGGCACCATTGGTAATTTTCCCTCAAACACATTTGAAAAGGTTTAACTTGTTGATGGACTTAAGCATAACCTGTTAAGCATTAGTCAATTCTGTGACAAGGGTCACAAAGTTATTTTTGATAATCATGCATGGAAAATTTTTGAAATAAATTCTGACACAATAAAATTTTTAGGGCATAGAATCAATAATGTCTGCATAGTAGACTTAAATGAAAATTCTACATCCAACTTGTGTTTGACTGCCAACCTAGATAATAATGCCTTTAATTGGCACAGGAGGTTGGGCCATGCTAGCTACAGCATTTTAAATAAATTGGTCAAGCATGATTTAGTTAAAGGATTATCCAAAATTCAATTCAAAACAAACTCAAAAATCTGTGATGCATGTGCTTTAGGAAAATAAACCAAAAAATCCTTCAAAATAAGAACAGAATCATTGTCATTTAGACCACTAGAATTCTTGCAAATGGACTTATTTGGCCCCATCAGAACCTAAAGTTACAATGGAAAAAGATTTGGGTATGTTATTGTGGATGATTTCACTAGATTTGCATGGATATTTTTCTTAGCTCACAAAAATGATGCATTTCAAGAATTCTAACATTTCTTTAACAGAATAAAGCAAGAAGGTAAGCACAAAGTTTGCATAATTCAATCTGATCATGGGGGAGAATTTAAAAATACACTGTTTTTAGATTTCTGCAACAAAGAAGGACTGACTCACAAGTTTTCTTCTCCCAAGACCCTAGAGCAGAATGGAGTAGTAGAGAGGAGAAACAGAACAATCGTGGAGATGGCAAGAACCATGTTAATTGAAAGTCAACTTCCATGAAGATTTTGGGCAGAAGCTGCAAATACAGCCTGTTATACAATTGATAGGGCCATGGTAAGACCTATCCATAAGAAAATCCCATATGAATTATTGAAATGTAAGAAATCAAACTTGGCTTATTTCAAGATTTTTGGTTCCAAATATTTTATTCACAATAATGATAAAATGGACTTAGATAAGTTTGAAGCCAAGAGCAGTTCAGGGATCTTCTTGGGGTATTCCGAACAGTCAAGAGCTTACAAAGTCTTTAATGTTCATGATCAATCAGTAGAAGAGTCTCCCCATGTAATATTTGATGAATCAACTCAATGTGCTGACCAAGGTGATGATGACAGGGGACAGAAGAAAGATGGAGAATTTTTGGAGGACAAACCAAATGTGGAATCATCTGAACCTGCTGCACATATTGGCACAGAGCAAGGTAGGTCTACCGAACTAGTTCATTAGTCGACCAAACAAGGTGAGTGCTCAAACAATGTCAGATTTCTGAAAGATCATCCTGCTCACAACATTATAGAAAATTTACATGATCTCCCTAGGACTAGATCTTTTCATCAGGAAGCCAATAATCAAGATCTAGTAGCATTAGTCTCCCAAGTTGAACCCAAAACCATAGAAGATGCCTTAAAAGATGAATCATGGATAAATGCAATGAATGAAGAACTGGGTCAATTTAAAAGAAATAAAATCTAGAACTTAGTTCCCAGACCTGAAAATGTGTCTGTCATAGAAACTAAGTGGATTTTTAGAAATAAGGTGAATGAAGATGGAATAATCTCTAGGAATAAAACTAGGTTGGTGGCCAAGGGCTATAATCAAGAATTTGGGGTGGACTTTGATGAATCCTATGCACTAGTTGCTAGGATGAAGGCAATTAGGATATTGTTAGTATTTTCTTGCTCAAATAACATTATACTTCACCAAATGGACGTAAAAGGTGCATTCTTAAATGGGTTTATAAAAGATGAAGTTTATGTTAGGTAACCCCCAGGTTTTGAATTATCTGAGCTGCCTAACCATGTTTTCATATTAAATAAAGCTTTATATGGACTAAAACAAGCCCCTCGGGCTTGGTATGATAGATTGACAGAATTTTTGCTCAGTAAAGGCTGTTGTGTGAGGATAGACTAGATCTAGAGGGGGGTGAATAGATCTTTGCACTTTTCAAACCTAATTCTACCCTTCTTTGATCTGAAACTTGATATATTATCGTTTGTGGGTGGGGCTGCGTCTCCGAGTGTTTGGTTTTATTGTGGGGCAAGGTTCCCTGAGTTCGTGTATAGATGGAGCTGTGTCTCCGTGTGGGGTTTTGTGTCTGGGGTGTGTTCCCCGACTACGTGCATGTGTGCTGCGGTGGCAGCGGCTTGGGGCTAGGCCCCGTGGTTGTGCATTACTGTAGAAGTAGCGTGTGTGATGTTGGGGTTCATCCCCGTGTTGCTACGTTAGTAGCGTGTAGTGAAGCCTTATCGAGTTTCGATGAGGGGTGGACGTAGGGAGTCCGTCATGGTCCCGAACCACCTAAAAATCTCCGTGTTCCTTGTGATTGCCTATGTGATTGTCCATTTCCTCTATCTCCATTCACAAATCAATTATATTAGTTTTTATTCACTACACCATCACACATTGCTTCATCAGCTATCCGTGTTAGAATTAGTTTTAATTGTTCCTTGCATTGATGATCTGCGTGAGATCGAAAGGATTGAGAGTTCAATTGTATCTCATGTCAGTTTAGGCCAATTAACGTAGATCATTTTAATTCCATTGTGTTCAGTTTAGATTATTTTTAAAATCCGCCATCTCGACTAGGGGACAATTCAACCCCCCTTCTTGTCCGCCATCTACTCTGGGCCAACAATTGGTATCAGAGCAAGTCTCTGATTTTTTAAACGGACCTTGCAGTCTAGGAGTAAAGATCTGTTCATGATGGCTAGTGTACATTCAGTTCCTATCTTTGATGGTTTTGATTATGCTCTATGGCTTGAAAAATTTTATGTTTGGATTACCAATATTGATCCGAAGCTTATGAATCTAATCACTGATGGTCGTCACATTCTTCCAAAAATTGAGTTAAGGTGGACCGATGAGGATAAGAAAAAGAATTTTGATAATTCATTTATTTTGAATGCTCTTAAGGCTACAGTGAGCACTGATGTATTTCCTTCTATTTCATCTTATAGGTCAGCCAAAGAGATCTAGGATGGGCTGAGCGAAGCCCAAGAAGAGAGCCAGAATAGAGAGTGTCTCGTGGCAAACAACGAGAGTAATTGTCAAAGCGAGGAAAGTTTTAAGGTAAATTCTGATTCTGATGAAGAAGATGAGCTTAGCTATGATGAATTGGTGGATGCTTATGATGAACTGTTTGAAAAATATAAAATGGTGAAATCTGAAAATTGAAAACTCAAAAGGAAACTTGATGACTCTTCTTATGTTAACTCTCCATGTGTTAAGTGTTCCGAAATTGAAAATATTTGTGTTGATAACTCTTCATGTGAAAAATATATTGAGCTTGAAAAATTAGTTGAGTCTCACGTGCATAATGTTGATGTGCACAAAGAAACAATTTCATATCTGAGAAATAAAAATTCTACCCTTAAGAATAAAATCACTCAAATGGAGAAAATTAAAAATGAGAGAAATAAAATAGAATTAAATTCAATTGATCTTGATTTGTGCAATGAGTTGATTATGAATGACAAACTTGCCAAGGAGAATGAAAAATTGAGTATTTAAATATAGCCATATCTGAAAAATTACTTGCCCTTGAAAAGGAAAAATGCATGTCTGTTGATGAATCTGATAGAGTACATGTATTATTGCAAGAAACTGAAAGTCACAAAACTATCAATGTCCTGCTGAATGAAAAAGTTACTTCATGTGAAAAAGAGATTGTTGATCTTGAAATACACATCTCAACATTGGAAAATAAAATCAAGAGGTTGGATGAGTGCTTGCTTTTGTGTGATAAAGAAAATCAAAAATAAAAAATGTCATTGATCAATCTTGTATGCATGCAAAATTCTCATCTGTTAAATATAATCATGCATCAAGGAAAAGAACAAATGTTTCATGTTTTTATTGTGGCAAATTTGGTCATGACATGTATGATTGTTTCTTGATGGAATTTGATGATAATGAGGCTTTGAAATCAAAAACGAAAATAGATGCTTGTTCTAAAAATCATGAGAAACTCACAAAGAAAACTCTTAACACTCATTACTTCTATTGTGGTTTACATGATCATGTTCTTGAAGATTACTTTACTAAGAAAAATGACGATGAATGGTCTCTCAAAAGAAATTTTTCATATCATTACTGTGGTGAACTTGAGCACATGATGAATGGCTGAATCATCCAGGAACGGGTTGGAAGATGCTCTGCAACTCGGGCCAGAATCTGCCTGCGAACCAGAACTGAGATGGCGCCACGTTCAACAGCGATACGGGCGTCGATTCCTTCACGTCGGGTACGGTGACCGCTCTCACCACGTCATCCACGGGGGCCTTCTCGATCAACGACCAGCTTAAGCACACGCTGACATTCAGCCTCACGAATACCGGGTCGGGATATGACCTGCTGTTTTCCGATGGTACCAATTCCTATACGGCGAGCGACGCCGGCACGGGCATTGTGAATGCGTTCAACACGATCGCCATCGTCCAAGGAGGCGTCACGACGGATTTCCGTTTGGACAATGTGGTCGTGACCTACACCGCCGTTCCGGAGCCGTCCGCCTGCGGCCTGCTCGGCGCCGGAATGCTCGCCGGTGTCGCGTTCGTGTGTCGCCGACGCCGGAGCGTCTGAACCCGTTTCGCCGGAGACGTTTTTCCGATGCGAAAAATCGTGTGCCCGAAACCGGCTTTGACGCCGGTTTTTCTTTTGGCCGCCGCGTCCGCGTTCGCCGACGCGCCCGCAGGCTACACCACGACATTCGACGACGAGTTTTCGGGGACGTCGCTCGACACGGCGAAATGGGAATACCGCGGCACCGGCGTGCGTAATGACGCGACGAATACGCCGGACGCCGTTTCGGTGGCCGGCGGCGCGTTGAAGATCACGACCTACACCGAAGGCGGCGTGAATTACACCGGAATGATCGGCACGCAGGGCACGTTCCAACAGACCTACGGCTACTACGAGGCGTCGATCGATTTCAACGGCTCGCCTGGCATGTGGTCCGCCTTCTGGCTCCAGTCGCCGACGATGGGGAGTCCGGTCGGAAGTCCCGCCACCGCCGGCACGGAAATGGACGTGGTCGAGTTCCGGACGAATCCGACCAACGGCAAAGGTTACAACTCGGCGGTGCATTGGGACGGCTACGGCACGTCGCACCAGTCCACCGTGAATTATGCGGACAATGCGCCGTTGCTTTCCGGGTACCATACCTACGCGGTGCTGTGGACTCCCGGTTCGACGACGTATTACGTGGACGGTGTCGCGACATGGACCGGCTCCGGCGCGCCGGTATCGCAACGTTCCGAATACATGATCCTCAGTTCCGAGGTGAACACGGGGTCGTGGGCCGGCAACATTCCGGCCGGCGGCTACGGCACGCAGGCGGCGAGTACGACGACGATGCTCGTCGATTACGTCCGGGTCTCGCAGGCGGCCGGCTATGTCGCCGTGCGCAACGATACCTTTTCCTCGTCCGTCACGCCGTCCGGATGGCGCGGCGTCGCCGGCTCCGGCGGGACGGGCGCGGCGACGCTCACCTCCGGCGTGACCGACACGGCTTTCAACGCCACGACCATGGCCGCCGCCGCGACGAACCGGACCGCGATGTCCGTCGTGGGAACATCCGATGCACCGACTCGCGCCCAGGTGGGGTTCGCTCCGGTGACGCTCGCGAATATCGGCGACTCGGTCATCGTCGCGCTGGATTTCCGGCTGACCACCGCCGTCGGTTCGAACGTGGACCGGCGCTTCTATCTGTCGCTTTTCGACGGCTCGAATCCCGGCGCCGGCGCGGGCTATCTCGCGTACTCGTCGTTGGAAAAAACGAGCTCCGGAAGTTATTTCACGAGCCTCGGAAAAAGCGGCTCCATCGCCGATTCCGGCGCGCCCGGTTCGGGAACGGCGCTGGCGACGGTGGCGCAATATCTCGGTTCCTCGACGACGGACGCGCGTTCGCTCCAACTCACGATCACGAAGACCGCGACGGGTTCGCTGCTGACGTTTCTCTTCGAGGATTCGACCGGCGTCCTGCGCACGATTTCGGCGGGCGACAATACCGGCGCCTACACGACGTTCGATTCGCTCAGTCTGAACACCTGGGGCAACAACGGCGTGAACTTCAACATCGCCGATTTCACGGTCACCTATGTTCAGGCCGTGCCGGAACCGGCGTCCTGCGGCGCACTCGGCGCCGGTGTTCTCGCGGCGGTCGCGGCGGCGAGGCGACGTGTGAAAAAATAATTTCGTGCCGTCGATGTCGCCGGAGTTTCCCGCAACGGGATTCCGTCGGTGCCGGCGGTTCCGACTACCGCGTACAGATGCTCTAATAGGTTTGAAAGTCAGAAGAACAGTCCTGGATGTATCAAAAGAAACATTTTATCTTCCATCACTTATGCACTCGACAAGCTGACTTTCCACTCACCTATGTCTACAAAACAAGCTGCTCACCTGGCTTCTTATAACCTCAAGCCTCATGTGAAGCATAAACAGCCAATAATGGTTCTTCGCAGCCTGGCGGTGAGCAACTTCACACTCCATGTTGATGGGGCCTCAAAGGGCAACCCTGGCAAATGTGGTGGAGGGGGCTGCATCTGCAGTCCACGTGGAAACATGCTGCTCGATTTTGCCTTCCACTACGGAGTTGGTAGCAGCATTTTAGATGAAGCTAGGGTGCTGCATGATGGGCTATTCATTGCCCTACAAGGAGGTTTCGCACTATCTGCAGTTTTCTCCGACTGTGCCCTTCTTGTTGAAGTAGTCCGCAAAGGTGTGGCTCCAAACTGGACAGTATTGCCCTGGTGGAGAAAGACCATGGGGCTAATCTATGCTAGTAAATGTTCAGTGCATCATGTCTATAGAGAGGGCAATCAGGTAGCTGACTCTTTGGCATCGTATGCTTGCGGTCTTCACGACAACGCAGTTTTCACTCAAGTGAGGGATCTTCCACAGATGGCTAGGGGCGCTCACCATGGATAAAGCTAGAATGCCTACCTTTAGAAATTGTAATTAGTTCAGGAGACTCCTTATATTTGTTTTTTTCTTGCTTTTCCACTTAGGATTCTTCAAGGTTATGCCCTGCTGATTGTTTAACCATTTTTATATCAATAAAATTTTTGGGCCACAGGTTTATTGCTTGGGGGAGTGAGAACATGCTCCCTCTCTGGGGGAGGATGCACTCGACCAGTTGCTGACCCTGTTGGTCTGCCCTTTTTGCCAAAAAAAAGGAAACACATTAATTTTTCATATGCATACACCAAATAGAATTTATATGATTCCTAAAAAGCATGTAATTGTTTTCATTTCTTTGACTCCAGAATTCTTGCACATTTGGAATTTCTTAAATTTATTCCTACGTTTTTCACAATCTATACCGAAGAAGCCCAAATCAGTCTACAGAACAAAAATAGGTAGACCTGAAGCAGCCCAAATCAGACTACACAACAAAAATAGATAGACCTAATTCTTTCACAAGAGACATCTTTATCACAAGTCATGAGTACTTGAAAAGAACAGATTGGCAACAGGACTAATTGTTGTAGATCCTATAAGACTACAAGCAACTCATTTATAATGTGGAAATAATCATAAAAGAGAGAAGAGTGCTCACCATCCAGTCCATCTCTACTCACCATGTTGCTTCCACCTAGATTGTTGCATGGACTACCACCAATGATGAGATCAAAGCCACCATATTTGCTGATCAGTTGCTTAAATATCCCCTCATTCACCTCCTTCACATTTGTAATGTCAATTAGAGTCCCTTTTTGCTCTATCTACTCCCACCATCCTCTGACTATGTTCCTATTCACCTCTAAGATCTCCACAGACACGACAACTATCAATTGAATGCCCAGTCTGTGAAGAGCCACTTGTTGACACCACACAAAAAAAGAGCACAAGGCTCTCATCCGATAGTGGTGAAAGTGAACTGGCAACCCCAAACGTGAGCGAATCGGCATCTACCAGCTTCATCCGGTAGGGTATTTCACCCCGTCCAGTAGGCCTCCCATCTGGCAGGCTCATTGCCCATCGAGAAACCCTTCGTGGCTATGGGCTAAGTCCCAATCTGGCGGCTCCTCAGCAGCAAACCAGCAGCCTCTAACACGGGCCATCCGATAGCCCGCCCACAGTGATCTGGTAGCCTCTAATGCAGGCCATCCGATAGCCTCCCAACACATGCGAACCGGTGGGGTTCCCCACCCTGCAGAAGAATGAAAAAAAAGGAAGAGAAAAAGGGAGAAGAAAAAAAGAAGAAGGAGAGAGATGAAAAAAAAGGAAAGAAGGAAAAGAAGAAGACGAAAGGAAAAAAAGGAGAGAAGCGAATCGGCCAGCCCCCCATGGGCTTTAATCGGTCAAGTCCCTATGGCCGTTTAATCGTATATTTGATAATTTAGTAAGATGCTTTTACATTTTTAGATAATTTTTAATGACATTTGTAAATCTTATATAATTGTGGAATTGTGCTCCTCCATAGCGGTCGCCAGCTCCCAGGCGTCCTTCCACGTCTTCTGTTCCATGAGAACAGATTAGGAACGCATGCCTATCCGCGTCAAGGCAGGTCTAAAACGAAAAAGCCGCCGAGCCCTTTCGGACCCGGCGGCTGAGTTGGCCTCTCAGGGCAGGGAATTCATGGCGGCGGCCGGCCGGTGAGCCATGTATAGGCCGCCGCAGCCCAGCCGGCGGCGGTGACCACGCCGATGCCGAGCTTGATCAGCCAATGACCGAGCGTTCCGGCGCCGGCCGCCTGGTGACGGAGCTTCTTCACGTCTTCGGTAACTTGCTCGACGGAATCTATCCTATCCTCGATCGAGCCGACCTTGCCCTTGATGGACAGGACGTCAGTCTCGATATGCGTCGTGCGCAGGACCATCTCGTCGATGCGTTCATGCATCCTGCCGCGGCTATCGTCCGCCCTGTCGAAGCGGTCTTCGATCGCCTCCAGCTTGCCGATGAGTATGCCCAGCTGACGTTCGACATTGGTTTCCGGCATCGGCCCCCGCCTCGATCATGCACTTCGCATCAATGTGACACCCCACGCCGCTAGCAGGGCTATTCCGACGAGGCAGCTCATTCCAGCCCGGCCTTGGTGGCGTCGTAGAAGCCGGCGCAGCGACTTACGCGGGCATTGGCGCGGTCGGTGGCTCTACGCTCGGACCGGAGCGCCACGCGAGCCTCCATGCCCACGGAGAGGGCGGCGTGCGGCTCTTCTTTACGGCAGTCGTCTGGCAGACTCGGCAACGTCACGCGGGCTTGTGCCCGGCCCTGATCCGCGGCGGCCCGCTTCAGCGCGTTACCGGCGCAGCCAGTCGAGATCAGACTGATCGAGGCCGCAGCTACGGCCAGCAGCAGCGAGTTCGGCTTCATATTCGGCATCCTCTTCGGCATCGATCGCGGCCTGCTGGGCTTCGCGCAGTTGGGATTGGCGGAGGAGTTCGGCGAAGCCCTCGGCGGCTTTCCGGCCCGCCTCGAGTTGGCGGGTGCGCTCGGCAAGCTGGGCTTCCAGCGCGGCTATCTGCGCGCCCGCAACGGCTTCGGTGATTGCTTTGTCGACCGCGCGGCGGACGGCTGAGTGCTTGTCGAATTGCCACCACCCGACGGCCAGGGCGATGACGAACAGCGGGACCGGCAGGGAGATGGCCAGCACGCGGCCGGCGATGGCGAGGATCGCGCTCATTTAGTGCCCCTCGGCGGATTTTTGACCAGCCCCTTCCAGACAATGAAGAAGCCAGCGATGAAGACGAACACGACCACGCCATGCGCGATGTTTCCGAGGATGCCGCCGCTCATTCCGGGCCTCGTGGATCTTGTGCGGGAGGAACGACAACGACCGTATCGCCGGCGGGAGGCGGCGGAGTTGGCTCGACAGGCGGATCGGCGTATGGGCGCGCCGTTCTGGTCGTCCAGATCGCCACGACATCCTGCACCGTGGCGAAGCCGGTATAGACCAGCGCCAATACGGCCATGATCACCTGCCAGCCCCAGGCGATGGTTTCATTGACCCGGGTGTCGGGCATCGACGTCAGGCGGTGGAGTTGCCAGCCGGCGAAGGCCATGACGACGAAGGTCATGGCGCGCCGATATCTCCAGGATGGTTCGCCGATCGGCTTCTTGGGCATGGTCACGCCTCGTTGGTCGACACGCGGCCGTCGGAGGCCAGCAGCGGAAGCTTGAAGCGCTCGTCGTAGGGATAGACGCCCGGCCAGCGGTAGCCGAGCACGCGGGAGCGCGAGAAAGGCTTGATGTTGACCGCGTCGGCCTGGTTTCCGCCGAGCACCATCAGGTTGCCCGCCTTGTCGCGGCCGAGGACGAAACCGACATGGCCCGACCCGCCGTTTGGATCGCCGCGGTAAAAGATCACCACGCAGCCGACGGCCGGCCGATCGAGCTTGACCGGCAGTTTCAGCCAGGCGCGCGCCGAAGCACCGCCGGCTACGGGCTTGATGCCGGTTTCCGACAGCACGCCGCCGACGAAGGCACCACACCACGGCGTCTCGTCGTCCTTGAACGGGGCGCCGATGTTCTTCCACCAGCGGAGCACATGCGGGTTGTGGTGCGGGCCTTTGACTTCGCGCTGGCCGAGATACCGGCGCGCGAGGCATAGGGCAGAGAGATAGATGCACCAGTGGCAGGGGAGGGGGCAGAGCACAAGCTCCTCTCCCCCCCAAGCTCCCCTCTCTTCTCCCACTCTCTCTCCATTTTCTTCACTTCGCAGAAGCAGGTGGATGGATCATTCTTTTTTTCTTCGGTCGACCTCTCCTCTATTTTTTCCAACCCCCCTTTCTTCAATGAGCTCACCTCCTTTTATAGGAGGGAAGATAATGCCCTCTTTCCCCCTCTCTTTTTCCTGCTCGAAGCCGTCGAGTGGCCTGCGGATAGGGGGGTAGTAGAGTAGGGAAGGTGCCTCTGTGGGATTGGTCGATGGCGACAGGCGGACGTCGACGCTTCATTGCGGGGCTCGAAGTCTTCCATTCTTGGGGGCTTGAGGCGTGCAGGCGGTTACCCGTCGGTCCAATGCAGGAGGTTCATCCATTTCAGGCAAGGGTCCCTCTGTTGGCAGAGAAAAACAGAGCATCAGACTGAAGATGGGATGGCCCTTTGGTTAAAATAGCGCAGTGGGGGGGCGCGCTAGTTTAGCACCCAGGGGGGCGGGCCGGTTTAGCAGGGTGCGCACCGATTTAGCAGCCAGGGGGCGTGTCGGTTTAACAGGAAAGGGGCAGGCCGTGCCGGTTTAGCCCAAGGAGAAGCCGCGCCGGTTTATAAGAAAAGGGGGGGTTCTGCCCCAGCTCCAAAGCAGCCCAGACAAACGCTTGGCCTCCAGTACTATCTTAGCTTCGATGCACCATCTCCGGGGTGTCCATTTCGAGGCCTCTGGGCCTCGATTTACGATTTCGAGTGATTTTCGGCACGTGCTGAACTCGTATTAGATTGCTTAGGTTACTCCCTGATTCGGCCTTCGGCACTGTGAGTCATGCCCTTAACCCTGCTCCCTACCCGTGGGGAGTGTCTTCATTGAGTGAGCAGCCACCTAAAGTATTTTCGCCCCCATTGGGCAGTTCCTCGGGCTTCTACGGACCTTTCTGGCATGATGTGCGCCCAAATCGAGTTACTCGAGTTTTTCGTTGATTCGGCCTTCGGCACCTTCTTTTGTGGGGCCAGGGCTATTTCTTCGGCTTGAGAAGCTTCCTTATCAGGCAGCAGACCACCAGATGTGTTTTCGCCCTGATCGGACAAGATATGGGGTTTAGTCGGCCTCTCTGTCCTCGACTTGCTCTCGGGTGCCGAGGCATACATGCCATATGATTATCATTTTTTTGACGTCAACAATGCCCCCGCAACTCGGGCCTAGACCCTGGGGGCCATCCCCATCATGGTCATTGCTCGACCTCGTTCTGTGCTAATATATCTTGATACTTGACCGGTCTCCGGTGGGATTTAATAACACTCTCCTATCATACTTGCCGTACACTCGGCAGACATTTGCACGGGTTTATCACCGTCTTCATCTCGCTTTCAATACAGACTTCCGTCCGAACATAAAAATGGTCCGTAAGTGATCGACAAGATTTGAATAGTCACACCGATAACACGGAGCCTTTAATATAATTCTAGACTATCATCATCTCATTTAATTAGCATAATCCTTTAGGCCGTAGGGCCCTTTCTCCTGGCGATTAAACAAGGGTGTTCTCCCCTCTGGGGAGATGTAATTAACGCCATGACCTTTATGGCGTGACGAATTTTGGACCTGACCTGACACTCACTTTTATCTGATGAGTCAGATAGTGCGCACCAGTGGCCTCCATGAAGTCCGAATAAACTGTCACTTTGTGACTGGCATGTCCACACACTTAACAAACAAATAAATGAAACTCATAAATGAATAAACAACTAATTTAATAAAAAGTGTGTCCACAACTGCCTAGGCTTGGTTGGCTTACAGAGCACGTGAGGTGGCCCCGACGGGGGCATTGGTGATTACGACGATCGTGGTGGAGCTTGGCACTGGATGTGACTTGTGAAGATGAGCCAAGAGAAAAATTTGTGAGTTAGTGGCTTACCTTTAGCCACTATAAAAAGAAAAAAAGGGGGGATTGTCTTATGTAACTTTTGAGAGGTGGGAAATAGTCTCTCATTTTCATGCAATAAGAGCCATTCAAACACGAGAGGATCAAAATGGCTTCTCCTTCTTATAAAAAGGAGGCTCCACTCCCTTGTCTTATAATCCAACCCAAGACCAAGACCAAGAGAGCGAATAATTTTTTGGATTAAAGATCTTAAGAAAAGAGAAGGAAAGGGAAAGGATGTTGGCAAAATGCAATAGAACGGCCAGTTAGATTGGGCTAGAGATAAACTGGGGAGGACGGGAGGAGATTGAGCTAGAGATAAAGTGCCAAAACCTATGGAGAAGTTGAGTCTGTGATGACTGATTGGGAGAGGGAATCAGTGTTTTTGGAGATGTGCTAGGGACAGCCATGATGATAGCCTGATAACTAGTCTTATTAGACAATTCAATGTGAAGCAGGCCATCAGCCATCGTTGGGTTTACTTTGTAACGAGGAAGATGCAATGAAGCCAAATACAAGAGGAGGATGCTCCTACTATGCTGAAGCATGATCAGTAGAGAATGTTGGGAGAGGTTTTTTAAGGTCAAGTATATATTAATGAAAAGCCTGTGAGCTTGGAGAATGATGAAACCAGAGCGAAGGCGGTCCACATTAAGGAAACAGTGGAGTCTTTAAAGGAAAAGACAAGCAAATGGTCCGATCTCTGTATTCATCTCAACTCTAATGTGATAAGAGCATTTTTTTTGATGTTTTCAGTTCTCACTCATTATTTGTATAGCAATCACATACAATTGCCCTTTTACCCACATTATCACTTGCTTTCATATTTTTTTGGTGGGAGCATTTGGGTCTACTTCTGGGTTTTTGGTTGTCCGTGTTGCACAGGATTTCTTTTATTAGCCATCATCAGCCTTGTCCACCTTGCCCATCAGTATGGAGGCAGCTTGGGAGCTGAGTGTCCCAGAGTATAAGACAAATTTGTCAGGCTGATGCTAACTTCTGATTTAAATGGCCATTCACTAACCAGGCCTGTTAGCATGTCAGAGAAAGGCTAATTTATGAATGTACCAAATTCCTATGCATTGCTAGTTAGTCATGTCAGTATTTACTGAACAAAGAGTAACTTAATGACATAAAAGAAAAATCACTTAAAAAAAGAAATACAAAAAATGGTGAGAAAAAAGATATGCATTAATGTGTAAATAGAAATTTAAATCAAGGAGTCATCAGTAGAAAAAAAAGGCCTGCCCAGTGCACGAGGCTCCCGCCAGCGCGGCGTCTGGGGAGAGACGATATATGCAGTCTTACCCTGGCAAATTCGAGAGGCTGTTTTCTTGATTCGACCCATGACCTCCGGGTCACGGAGGAAGCAACCTTACCTTTGCTCCTAGGTCTGCCTTCTAGGAGTCATCAGTAGAAGTTGGGTAAAAAAAGAGCGAAAGTGGATGCTCTCAAGAGTTGGAAATGGAGAAAAAAACACTTTAAGACATGTGGATAACTTAATCACATAAAAGAAATACAAAGCAAATGATGAGAAATAAAAGACAAATGCATTAATATGTGATTACAACTTGACATCAAGGAGTCATCAATAGAAGGTGGGTGAAAAAGGAGCAAAAGTGGATGCTCTCTGGAGTTAGAAAGGGAGAGAAAGAGCATTGTATTTATATGACATTCTTCAAATAAATCATGGAATACGTTCCTGATGCTGATAGAACTTTCTGTTGACTCGTGTATTGGGCAAAGTGTTTGTCTTTAGGATGAGCATGCTTGGCATAGCTTTGACCGACAATATTTGGCTTCACAGCCATGTGGAAACATGAAACTAGTGGCAATATTTAGATCTTGTCCTCCCTTATTGTGAAACACAGTCTTCCATGAATTTCCAGAAGCTTCAAAATGGAGTTTTCATTGAGAGAGCATTATATGTGGACCATTATATCCGGGATTAATGCCTTCCTCCCTGTGAGGTCACAGATCTGTGGACTGCCTGCAAAGTTCAAAGCAGCTTTCAGTTGGAAGACACCAACAATGCACTTAATTCCAAGCTTTGCCATATTTTAGTTTTGTTTTAGTTTATTACAACGAACCAATCCTCTCTGAGGCTCTCAGTTGATAGGCCTCATCGTTGCCATTTTGTTGATGGACTCTGTTAGGTTTTATGTTTTCAGGATGTAATGCTTAGAGAATGACTGATGGACTGGTCAAACAGATGCTGGTGACATTTGTTTGTGAGAAAATCAAAAGCAGGGGTTGCCGTGCTGTCGTGTCGGGTCGGGTGGAACTGGTCCCGTGGTGACATGTTACCGCACAGGCCGACTTGGACTGTGCCACTGGTACCGTCCCAGAGTAGGAGAATGCAATGGTTCACCCTATACAGGTTTCTAAAAGTCCGACAAGGAGAAACACGTGTGAATCACAAAATGTGCTTTGGGACCTCCGAAAGTGATCCAAAACCCACGGATCCAGATTTGAAAAATGTCTGAAATACCCGGGACATTACATCGCCCCCTTCAACTTTCTACCTCCTAAACCTCTGGATGTCTCACTTCATTCTCCACATCTTTCCCCAGGGCATCGTGTCCCTGGGAATTTTCTACCTCTGGAAGCTCCGGATTCCCCTCATTCTTTTGATCCTCTTTCTCTTCTCCTAGGGCATCACACCCCTCCTTACATGCTTCCTCCGAAATCTCCGGATCTCCTTTCGGGGCATCGCTTCCCTCATTTTATCCCTCCGAAACCCCCCGGCCTTCTCATTGCCTTCAATTCACCATCTCATCTCCAGGGCATCGCGCCCCCTCCACTATCCTTTCTGGGCATCGCACCCTTCCCTATTTTCTTCCTTCGGAACCTCCGAATTCTCTATTTCTTTCTTCATCTCCTCTCCCAGGGCATTGTGCCCCTTCGTACTCTCTTCTTCCAAAATCTTCAGACTCTCCTCTTCTCCCGGGACATCACGTCCCTTCCCACTTTATTCCTCTGGAGCCTTCGGACCTCATCTCTTTCTTTCGATTTATCCTTCTACTCCTCCAGGACATCATGTCATTTGTTCTTTTCTTCCTTTTAAATCATCTCTTCCCATACCTTCACCCGGGGCATCATGTCCCTCGGCACTTTACTCCTCTGGAACCTTCGGATTCTTCCTCCTATTCTAATTTTCCTTCTTTGCCTCCGGACCCTCCGGACCCTCCGGACCCTCCGGATCCACCTCTTTCCATTTATCAATTCCTTCTCCTAATTCCACTCGATCTCGGGTCCGACTCGACTTCTTTCACATCCACTGCTTTGGGCATCTGCCCATTCTCCCACTGCTTTCGAGACTTTAGCCCTCACTCCTCCTTCTGATTTCCCCTTTTCTTCTGTAGACTTTTCATGTGATCAGGGTCTCTGTACCTTAGTGAGGGAGTTCTAGCCCTCACCTCTTTTCCTTTTCTCCTTATTCGTCTGAGTCTGGTTTAGACACCACTCCCTCTTGTTAAGCCACTTCCAATCCTTGCTCCTTATATTCTTCTCTGCCAAATGAGGATAAATCCCATATTGCTCAACATCGCCACCGATAGCTGATTTCTATGACAAGGTCATAAGGTAACATATTGGTGCAAGTATGCATTTTTATGATGTCATTACTTCATTACTTCACACACAACTTTCAAAACAAAGTGCCTCTTAACATGATTAAGAGTGGTAGTCTAGGCCTTTATCCTGGGTCTTTAATTAATTCAAAAGAGTCTTTAGGCTTACTTTTGCAGCATCCTTGGGTTATAAGAACCCCGCGCTAGGAGTTTGACGTTCCCTCCCTGCTCATTAAGGGCAACCCTTAACTGGGCACTACACACACTTCACGGCATCCTTAGCCGTCTCTTTTGGTAAACACCGTTGCTACTTGGGCCATGCTTGAAGACACAAGGTCTTTTTCTCTTCTCTATTCAGCTGAAATATGAGGGCAGAGGTAGTCTGGGCAAGAGAACTAACCTAAGCAGACCCCGACCAGAAGAAGTCTCAAATAGGGGTAGTCAATTATGACCTTATTCTCAAGTTCAAAGCTCAATTGCAATATCTCTCAAGTCCAAAGGACGATAAAAGCACAAAGTGACCAATCAAAGACAAAAAATGGAAAGAAAAGAAAAATCCAATTTGGCATGGCAAGAGGGCAGCACAGTTTCCTCGCGGGACGTTATGAGTCTGATCGTATGTATGCCTACAAGAGAATCAAGGTTTGATGATATAACACAAAGTCCCGGCGCAACAGATCGAATCTCTAGGGGTTGTGCTATAGACAGAAGTTAAACCTGATAATCTCTTAACTCACAACAGGCTTATCCCCAATTTTCTTCTCTTCTCCCTCCAAGGCATAGTGTTCCTTGGGTATGGCCTTAGTAGGGGTACCGTTAACCAAGGACAGCCGGCTATAGGGCGCCACTTTAAATACACGCCCTGCTTTGGGCAGTTCTTAGCGAGAGGGGAAGGAACAAGAACGGAGAAAATAGGAGTATATATATAAAAGAAAGGTGCCACCAGCTGGTCTGCAGACCCCTCACTGGCTGCAAAGCCGCATCCCCTTGCCAGATAAACCAAGAGGGCAAAAAAGGGAAAAAAATAAAGGAAAGGGAAGGGAAAGAAAAGGAGTAGCCAGCAGGGGGCGGCTCAAGACCCCTTGCTGGCACTAAGGGGGGTGTGGGGCTGGACAGTATGGCAAATGAAGCGGTCTCATCAACAGTGCTTCCTTGGTCAATGAGTAGAGATCCGCTTGTGGCAGGATAGACTAAGTCTTTTCTAGACCTCTTCTGCATTTCTAGTCCTCATGATGCCATGGTAGGAGGTTTTAAATTGGAGATACATAGGAGGTTGGGTTGGACCCCTACCTTAAGAATAGGTCTACGTGAGGAAGAGATTGTTCAACTAAGTGAGCTTTTCACACTACTACACAACTTGACCATTGTCCATAATAGTGGAGAGAGAGGACACCAGAGGCAGGAAAAGAATGGAAGGTGCACCATGAAATCTGCATGCATGATCATAGCAAATGGGGTCCGATTACATTACATCACGTCTAGAGTCTCTGCAACCCGATAAAGGTTTAATTCTTGAGTGGAGAGTTGCACACACCTGTCTCCTGACACTTGATCAGCTAGCCTGCTTCATGGATCATATCGGCACTACATGCCACTTAGGATGTGGATGAGAAAGACCTAGATCATCTCCTAGTTCACTGGCCCTTCTCACCCGCGGTTTAGAGAGCTGTCTTCCAGAAGATGAGACTGCTGTTGAACCATGCTCCCCTTTGGTAGGTTTGACATTGGATTGGAAGTTGGAACATACAATGAAGGCAAAGAAAGAGAATTGTCCAATGAGGGAGGTTGTCCACAGAAAAGGTTCCAATGACAGATAGGAGGACAGTGGCAACAAAAAATCAGAGTTTTTCCTGCACCAAAAGAGTCCCCATTGGAGAGATTGTTCAAGTAGAGCCAGCCAAAGTGGATGACTTAGTGAAGAGGAACAGGACTATGGTGGAGGTAACATGGTTTGGACACTACAAAAAGAATTTAGATATGTGCAAGAGGAGTGTGGCGGGTCATGCTGTTGTTTGAAAACTGGAGGAAAAGTAGGCTCTGGCAGGAGAGAAGGGAGTGCAGATAAGGTAGGATTGATGAGAAAAAGGCACTGGTTACTTGTTCATCCAGATAAACTGTCCAGAAGCTCTTATCAGAGGAAGTCCTCATGGAAGGATGAGGGTCTCTTTGTTGCCAAGAAAGTAATCTGCAGCTGGCAAATAATGTTTTTGGGTATAGAATGGCCGGCGTAGAGTTATACCATGCCAACAGCACATCTTTTTGGGTTTTAGAGGAAATGGATAGAGATGGAAGCAATTGGTTGAACCTAGACTTTGACAGAATTTGCATTGAAGTTGATGACAGACCTATAATCTCAGTTCATGAACCTTAGATGTGGAGACCCCAGCTTTTGAGTGATTGTTGAAGATTATCATACAACCAAACTGGCACAAGTGGACTGGTCCTACAAAGACTCTGGTCAAAGCCTCAAAAAGCTACAGGGTAGCAAGGGAAGAAGAGGCTGTCACAAAGGAAAAAGATGAACAGGTTGACTAAGTTAACCAAGCCAGCCCAAGACATGAGCCGGGCTGTGTCAGCTCAAGGACCATCACACCATGATATTGGACATGTCGGTGTAGTGTATGATCCTCAATCCTCTAAAGGTGTTGATATTTACTCAGGCTAGGAAAGGGAATTCTGCCTTTGTTGACGTGAGCAACTCCAATGGACTAAGTGATGGACAAATTTGTCCACTCACCTGATGAGGCCAGGCAAGATGCAATTTCTTCTTTGACATCTTAGGTCGTCAAGGGCCATCAGCATAAGATCCAGCAAAGGACCAGATGCAAGCCTCATCTCCAGGTTTACAGGCAAGGTCATATGCAGGGAGGCAACACTGGAGCTTCTCCATTTCAAAGGAAAGTTCACTCAAACAGGGGTAATGCCAGAAGGTGTTGATGGAGACCCAGTGGTTGAGGATCTGAGCTCACACTGTTTCTATCCTCCCTTGGCAGAGGTGACCTCGGTGATTGTGGTGAAGCAGCTAATCATGGTGTGTCTCTTTCACAGAATAATAACACACACATACACCCCATTTGCTAACTTTCTCTTTGCCAATCCACACATGATGTCATCAACCTGAGCAAGTAAATGCTTCCAGATTCTGAGCAAAGAGGAAGAATGTGATGTTGACGAAGGAAAGCCATCTGTGCAACAAATAACTTTCCAATGAGGAAACCATTGCAATGTTGAATACTTTTGGGGCTACAGATCCTACGTAAAGTGGGACAGTGCAGATATTGAAGATAGAAAGGGAATACAGTTGTTAAAGGGCAGAGGGCAGAGGGAGCTACAGAGCCTGTTGAACCAGTCAAAGCACAAAGAAGACAGAGTTGGTGAACAGGGAAGCAACTGGGGTTTAGATTCAGCACAATGATCCTGCTTTCATGGAATATCAGAGATATGAATGATCAATTGAAGCATCTGAAAAAGTAGGGAGATTATTAAGAGGCAGAAGGTTCAGACTGTTTGCCTTCAGGAAAGCAAGGTTGAATGGATGGAGGCTGTGGTGGTTAGAGCTGGCATTGATCTTAGAAGGTTGAAATTTGCTCACAGAAGGGCCAGAGGAAGGTCCAATGGTATCTCATTATCTGGACACTGACTTTTGGGAAGAAAGTTTACTAGAGATAGGTGACCCCTATGTTACTGTTCACCCAGCTTGTTGGCAAGACCATAAAAGCTGCATGTTGTTAGGGGTGTATGGGCAAAGGAGTTTCTTAGTAAACAGAGGGCATGGTTAGATTTGTCTGTCTATATATCAGAACAAATTACTTGGTGTATAATTTGGGCGATTTCGATGAAATCTGGCATCCAAGTTAAGGGAACAGAAGGAAAAAGGTCACAATTGGCAAGAAGATGTTTGATGCACAGATTAAATATTGTAGTTTAATTGAGCTACAAATAGCCAATCAGAAATTTACACGGAGTAATTGCAGGGAGCATCCTTCAGCTTGATGCTGATAGCAACTGGGAGTCATTTTCTGTTGGTAAAGGTGGCTCAAGTGTTTCTGATCATAAAACTCTAGTCGTTGACTGTGGTGAATGCTGTGAAGATAAGACCCTTCCAGTTTGAAACTGTGTAGCTGAACTGTGATGATTTCAATTATTTAGTTGCTAATACCTGGAAGCAGCTGACCGGCCATCCTTCAGGGGTTAAGAACCTAGCTCTGAAACTGAATATTTGAAGAACACAATCAGGATTCAAAACTGAGCATATAACTGGAGGAAATGGAAAATTGAGTGCTTAGAAGGTTTGCAAAATTTAGAGAAGATGGAGCAAAGTAGGAATCCAACTCAGTTGGAACAAAAAAGACCACATCCCAAGAAGGGCTCCAAGAAGAGAAAGATGGAAACAAAAAACTAGTCAATTTTAAAATCTTGTATGTGCACCAGAGTTCTTTTTTCCACTAATAGTTGGATTGTGCCATCAATGGATTCAAGGTTTGTTCGCCCCTGATAGAAGGTGATGATTGGACGACACCATTACTAGACTCAAGTGAATCTAAAGATCACAAGATCCAAAAGAGAAAATCTCCATTATTATCGAGAATATAATCTTGGCAAAATAGCATGTGTACCAAAAAAAATGATTTTCACTGCCCAAAGAATATGCATTCACCTAACAAAACTCAACATGCTCAAGAATATTCTGCTAAAGATGAAAACTAAGAATGCCACACAATAAGCTAAAAAAAGCTAGTTCCAAAATAACTTGCTAGTGCTAGAAAAGAAAAAGTGAACGAAAAGCATTTAACAGCAGAACCTGCAATTGAATGCTGCAAACAGCCCATAGCAAAAATCTTTCTTCAACCACAATCTTGTACATTTTGATGGCTGTCTGCCACAAGAACAAGAAGCAATAAAACGCAGCATGATCAGCTTAGGTGCACCCAAAGTCAATGTAGAAAATAACAAAAATAATTATCATTTATTGGATACAAACAGACCTGTTGTTGCTTCACAAATGCATATTCACGAACATAACAGTTGAAGAGACCCATCATAAGTTCCAAATTGTTTGGATATTTACCACAAGCATGTTCATAACAAGAAGTTGCCAGATCCACTGGTGAAAACATTAATAACATAAAAATCAAATCGAAGAAAAAATAAGTTGCTGTTAAACATGTAGCGAAATTCTAAAGGACGACAGACAGCGATTGAGCCGTTGGAGGACCATCTGTAAGGTGCTCAGAGTGAGATCATCAATGTGAACTATGTCATTGGAAAATAATTGTTCCCTTGCATCTAAGCATATACTGAGTGCTTCATCAGGCTTTCCCATCCTCTCCAATATAAGAGCCTTGAGTGCCTATGTGCAATAAAATAGCATCTTAGAAGCAGACACATCTCGTGTGCAAAAACACGAAGTAACAGAAGTGCATAAATTGATGACACCATGCACCATGAATATATAAAATATTCAAGACAGGCTTTATAGAAAAGGTAGTAAACCATTTCAAAGATGCTCTTTTTCAGGAAAAAGTATATTGTAGCAGCAATTTTAGTGAGAATAAACAAAGGATACAATTCAGAAGGAGAGATTCCCCCCTCAAAAAAAGTTGCAGATAATCACCAAGGTTAGTCTGTAAAGAACATAACGCAATCCAACAACAAGAAAATCAACTCCAAATACAACATTTATAAAAATACTATAAAAATTGCTAATGGTCTAATAGTTTCATGGTTGTAAAATTTTTAGCCATGGGTTAACTTCAAGTGAAACAGATTTCAGAGCTCATGCATGTAACAGAGGTGATCTTGTGATTAGATATCTACGTGTAGATGATCATGCAAGATTTACTTATTAACAAGTTTTTTACTTAGGTGAGAGAACACCTACCTCTTGTGGATATAGAAGGAAGAAGGAGAATGGAAGAAGAAGACAGGGACGATGACGTCGCATCCAGTGAGGAGGAAGAAGAAGAAGAAGAAGAAGAAGAAGAAGAAGCCAACGCGTCCCTCCCCATGGGTTCCCTGCAACTCGCTAGCAACTGCAGCCGTGCACTTCAGCAGCAACAACGGCAGCACCTCCCCCCTTTCACGCACAGGCAATAACAGCCTTCATGCGTTCGAACTGGTTGGCATATATGTACAGGGGAAGAATCCTACGAGTCCTAGCGAAAACCCTCAGTTAGAATCCTAAAACATGTTACTATCTATCCTTTTAATTCCTATTCCTACCCCAAGGACAGCCGCCTTTCCCGATTTTGCTCACAGGCTCCCTAAATGCTCTCATGCGTGTATTGAACGTGGGCAAGGGTTGTGGCTGTTTTTCAAGGGCCCATTTAAATAAGTATTATATGTATATATATATCCTGACGTATGTTTCTATCGTTGAGGTCTACTAATCCCCTTACGAGACACTTTGCTAAAAGCCCATTATATATGTATATAAGTTGAATAAAGAAGCCCACGTAAGGCTTATTATCTATTAACATATTTAAGACTTAATGGGTCCTTAACATATTAATTTGTTGATACGGGAGCCCATGTAATGTTTAACCTATTAATCAAAGATGCTACTGGCCTACGTTGATATGGAACCCTTTATTCTTTTTACGGATTTTATATTAATTATTTATGAAGGCCTAATATGCTTCACTCTACTACAAGATTATTTTATTTTATTTTTACCCTTCATAATTTTTATATGGATAATATCATTATTATTATTCTTTCATTATTTTTGGGGTGCTACATCCTCCCCCACTTAAAAGAATTTGGTCCCCAAATTCACATAAAATTCATTCCCAAAATAATAGTGGGGTATCTAATCCTATTCTTAATCATCAACAAGATCATATAAACATGCTTGCAAAGTAATCTACAATCTAAGGAAGGACAGCTAGGCTAAGATTAAGGGGTATCTCTAGTTACTTCACTGTTAGTAGGCTCGACTCGCCTTATTGCTTGGAATCGTCCTTGACGCCGTTCCTTAATACGATCCTTCGCCTGCTGGGGTTGATCTTTGGGAAGGGGACATTCGGCTACCTTGTGTTCTCGACTTCCACAAGGGAAACAAACTCTGTTCTTCCAGCGACACTTCTCGGACTGATGATTATTATTCCCACAATGCTTGCACTTCTCTTCCTTTTGCCTTTTGCCATTTGGAACACCATCCTCAACATTAGGGCTCTTGTTGCCATTACTTAAGTTTTTCTTTTCCATTCTTGCCTTAACCTTGTCGGATAATTCCGTGGCATCCTCTAATAATTGAGCTCTCTTAACCATCTCGGCATACGATTGAATATCCATTGGCGCCAATTGAGGTATGTATTGTAATGTCAATCCATTCAAAAATCGCTTGGCCTTCATCTTATCCGTCAATATTAAATGAGGCTCATAACGGGACAATCTAGAGAACTGGGCCTCATATTCCGCCATGGACATACTTCTTTGTTCAGGTGAAGCGAATTCTCCCGCCATTCTCTCCCGAATTCTCTCTGAGAAATACTTCTCATTGAAGTGTTCTAAGTATTCTACCCATGCTACTTGATCATCGGCAGGGTTGCTTCCACGAACTCCTACCAAGCCCTTGCATCTTTCTCTAGTTGGAATGTTACTAAAAGAACCTTATCTTGGTCCGAGCATTGCAGTACTCAAAAAATTCTCTCCATCTCCTTAGTCCAATCTTCTGCCACATCAGGATCAAGGGTCCCACTAAACCTAGGGAGATTGAGCCTCCGAAACTCGCGATGTAATTCTCAAGCTCCACGATTTGCTCCACCCTCGGCTACTCGCTGAAGAGCCTGGGTCAAACCCTGAACTGTCTTTTGCATCTCTTGCCATTGTGCACGCTCAACGGCCATTGATAGCTTCATGTAGCCGACCCCAAATAGTTGGGATAAGGCTCTGATGATGATGATGATGAATTGGTGGTACTATCCACTTAAGAAAAATAATTTATTCTAGATTTTTTGATTTTTTAGATTATAGCTTTCATGGACCATCATTTTATCTGAATCAAGATGAGTAAATGGGAATATAGGCACATGCTTCAAATTCTTCAATAGTGCAGTCTTGACCAAATTGTGTTCATCAGTTTGGTGAATAGTTTCCAGATTTTGCTCAAGCACATGTTGCAATCAGAAAGATTACGGTACATCGCCATTCTTCGGCACAGTTTATTTGTTAGCATCACTGTGTTCTCCCACCTGAATGATAATATTCTTATTTATATCCGCTATCCCAAACAATATGAAGAGATGATATGACCCAAATATTTCAGGATTCACACAAGAAGCATAATAGCTTTGGCAGGAATCCTCTCTTCGCAGAGTCAAAAAAGTAATTGAAAACAAATTCCACATAGAAAAGAGAAGTGTACGAAGACTAACAGCTTTCAGATTTCTAGATGCAACACATGAAGGTTGGTTGTTTGATAAATCCCAAAGCTTCACCTGAGAAACCATAGGATTAGACAGCCAGTACTACAAACAAGGATAGGCAAAATGGATTTAGAGACAAAAATGTTGAAAATAAATTTACCGTCTTATCCTTTGACCCAGTTGCAAGCAGCTACACGGGAAAAAGAAATATTAAGCATTTCACCAGCATTACTACTTCAAAAAGAGATCAACATGCATTATTCAATGATCCAGAGCATACATTAGGAGCAGATGGACTATAAGAAACAGAGCAACATGCTTTATTATGTGCATGAAGGGTGAAGCATGGCTTGGAACCAGAATCTGAATCCATGCTGGCTGCACGGACATCAAGACCTTGAACTGTACCATCACCCAGACTGACCTGACAACATTAACATTGAGCATATCACAATCTGAATATCAAGAGTAGAGAAGGAAGAAAGAAGTCAATTGAACAAATTATCTGTTTCTGTAGATTTCATTATGAGTGCTAATCTGTCTGTACATAATTGATGTAATACTCAGATCAAACTACAACGATGCCATAGTTGTAGAAAACTGACCACAAAAAAGTGTTCATTGTGAGGGTCCCATTTAATGCTCTCCACATCACTTGTAACAGCCCATTTATTAGCAGGCCGTCCATTAGACTTCATGTCCATCTGCAAGTTACCAATCGAACACTAACAGGTTTATTCCCATGGCCAGAATACTGATGTTGACAATCTTTACAAATACTTGAAAAAAAGTAACTTTTTAGTCAGCAGGATACAAGATTTTTGAATAATTTAACCAAGAATGGAAATCCAAATGTGAATGACAAGACAGTGGATGACAATACAAACATGGACAAGTTGACAAGAGGCTGACAGATATTGCAGGATCTAATGGAATGCACTGAGCTTAAAATGATCGTGTTCAATGTTTAAAAATGCCTCAGTCAGCCAAGGCTGTAGAGTGTCCTTACTGCCTAGGCAGACTGCCTGAACAGGCAGGTGGGTACCTCACAAAGGAGGCAGTTATTTTCATCACTTGTTAACAGTTAGACAATATTCATGCACCATTCATCTCACCTAAATATATTTTTATTGCTAATGACACTTGAAAATTTGGGGCTACGAATTAAAATTTTGGGCTACGCATTAATCACGAAGAAAGGACAATTATGGTTTCTTTTCACTTTCCAAATAAAATATATGAGAATATAAGATATTACATAACTACATATGATGATGAAGAACCATATTTGAGGTATGAGGCCATTCGCAAATATTGTTGCATCTCAATAGTTTATGCATACAATGTGACATGAGACATCTTAGAACTATATGCAAAGATTAAGTACATTGATCGTATACTAGATTTGTGAAGATTGGGCCTACATATTGTTAGTTAAAGTGTGTACTGCAAGCCAATCATATGAGATATGATGGAACACTTCCTGTACATTCTTTGTTCGAATATAATTTATGACATTCATATTCATTATATTTGTATTATGTGCTTGTGCAGATTATAATAAAATCCGTAAACTTATGCAATGAAGATTGAATTGCTATGGGATTGCAATAATGAGATGTTTGCACATGTGGAGGCCAATGCCAGATGTATCCATGTAAACTTCAAATCCACCTCCTTCAACTGGAAGTGCCAAGACTGGAGCAGTGGTGAGATGTTCCTTAAATGTTTGAAAACTCTTGTCACAATCCTTCATCCATATAAAAGGATTTTTCTTTATTGTAAGTCTAGTTAAAGGGGTGGCAATTTTGGAGAAGTCTCTAATGAATCACCTATAATAGCCAGCCAAACTGATGAAGCTTCTAACTTCAGAGACGGTCGGTGGCCGGTTCCAATTCTTGATAGCTTTTACTTTTGAAGGATCAATAGCGATACCTTCCATTGAAATAATATGGCCAAGGAAGGAGACCTCCTTTAGTCAGAACTCACACTTGCAGAACTTTGCATAGAGTTGTTGCTCTCTTAGAGTTTACAAAATTATCCTCAAATATTCCTCATGTTGTTCTTTGGAATAGACAAGAATATCATCCATAAATATGACCATAAATCTGTCGAGATACGGCCTGAAAACATTGTTCATGAGTTGCATAAATGCTGTAGGGGCATTGATAAACCCAAACAGCATTACTACGAACTCATAGTGCCCATATCTACTTTAGAAAGTAGACTTGTGGATGTCTTCTTCCTTGATCCTTAGTTGATGGTAACCCGACCTGAGGTCGATCTTGGAAAAATACACTGCCCCAGAAAGTTGATCAAATAGCTCATCAATATGCGGCAATGGATATTTGTTCTTGATGGTGAGTTAATTGAGTCGTCGGTAGTCAATATATAACCGAAGAGACCCATCTTTCTTCTTGACAAATACAATTGGCGCACCCCAAGGGGATGTGCTGGGTCGAATAAAGTCCTTGTCCAGTAACTCCTAAAATTGTCTTTTCAGTTCCTTGAGTTTTGTGGGGGACATCCTGTAGGGAGCTGTTGAAATAGGTGTTGCTCCTGGGATGAGTTCAATGGAGAAATTTACTTCCCTTTCGGGTGGTAAACCAGGTAACTCCGATGGAAAGACATCGGGAAACTCTTTGACAATAGAGATTTCTTCTATGCGAATTTCCTTGGACTCGGTGACAATTACGGAAGCAAGAAGGGCTTTACATCCTTGCGACATGTGCTTGCAAGCATGATGAGAAGAGATAATAGTAGGGAGCTTCTTACACTTTATGCCAAGGAAAGAGAAACGCGGGAGGTCTGGTTTTCGAAAAGAAATTCTCCTGCTGTGACAATTTATGTAAGTGTCATGGTCAACCAACCAGTCTACACCCAGAGTGGCAACGTCACCTTCCATATCAAGGCATACAAGATTTTTCAGATGATTGTGGCCTTCTAACATTACCTCATTATCAGGGTAATAGGTTGTAAGTTCAGTTCTGGGATCTAAAGGTGTTATAATTGCTAGGTTCGATGGTAGAGGAACATGCACAACTGGTAAGATTTTTACAAAGGCAGTAGATAGAAAAGAATGAGAAGCACCAATACCAAATAGTACAAATGTTGGATGTGAATAAATATGAATTGTACCTTCCATCAGCCCATCATCCTTGGGCATTTCATCATCGTCTAGAACTACATTAAGACACACTTGCCGCTTGCGTCCACCATTAGAGGGTTGTTCCTTCATAAGAGGGCAATCGGGCACACGATGCTCCCGACTTCCACAACGCAAACAAGCATCGAGGCGCTTCCAACATTCTTTTGCCGAGTGGCTGAATTTCTTGCAGAATGTGCAAGCCATTGCGACTTGTGTTTCTTCCCCCTTTATCTTCTTATTCGTGTGATTATTTCTTCCATTCCCATTACGGGACCTTTTCTTGTTATCACGGGAGGAATAAGTACTTGTGATGCTGAACTTTTCCTCTTTGCTCCCTCATTTATCAAATCGGTGGCTTGATCCCTCACTCTTGCTTGTATACTTCTCGACCTTCTTCAAGCTCCTTTCCACAAATGAGCCCGTTGGACCATCTCCGCATAAGTCTAGATATTCTGAGGTCCAAGTTGTTGAATAAAACCAGGTCTTAAATCGTCCATAAAATGATTGACCTTTAAAATATCAGTGCTAACCAGATGAGGGGCATACGGTGGTGCACGAGAAAATTGGAGTTCATACTCCACCAAGGACATCATGCCTTGGCGAAGGGAGGTGAATTCAATGGCCTTCCTCTCCTCATCCCTCATTCTCCGGTCTACCTACTATATCTTTTGTTCTTTGATGCACTTTACTTCTTTTGTAAATGTAGCATCTGCGGTACTCTATGGAGGAATAAACATTATGGATTGTTTAATTTAATAATTGATTGTTTCATTTTTGCTCTCTCTTTCCCCCTTTCATGAGACTGAATAATAGATTAGATATTTGAAGTCTTGTGTGAATTATCCCCTTGATTTATTTTCTATAATTCCTTCCCAGAGGTTTCCGAATAACCCTAAAGGCCGCCAGAGGTTCATCATTGCTCAGATGCGACCTCTATCCATTCCGGGAGTGGGTACATATAGATTTGGTTCTCATATCGCAAAATAGTTTTCAGTAGGTTATGAACCCTTGAAGGGATGTCAGGGACCTGTGAAATAATCACATGGCCTTTGGTTTGTCATTGGTGAACAAGGAATAGTTCCTAGTCCCCTATGTTGTTTTTCAGTCCACCACTCTGTTGGTGTCAACCGCCACGTTAGCGGGTTAATTCTTCATTTGTTTACTTCTTGAAACCACCGGACTCATCTAGCACCTTCACAACACACCCCTCAGGAGGGACCAGGGACCTGTGAAGTCATTACATGGCCCTTGGATCTCTTGCTCATCAGCCTGAGGAATAAATATAGCTCTGTGTCCCTTTCGTGGCTCAGCAAACTCTGTTCATGCTCTCAATGGGATCTCTAATCCCTACAACCCAAAATCAAATCCCCTCACATGTTTTTCCTACTCCCTAGCTTTCATATCTTGCCTCCAGGAGTAATTGGGTCACATCCCAGGCTGAAAACCCTTGAATCTCATTCTCTCTGTCCCATTCCAGTGCATAAGGCCCACGATATGGCGCTCAAGCACTGTAGCTACTGTGCCAGCCGCCACCTTGCTCTCACATGGCACTGTAGCAACGATGTCTTAGCCGTCGAGTCCCTCTCTCATTTTGCCTTCATTCGACTGCCGAGTGGTGCCCCCTTGGCCGCCAGATCCCACATTTGTCGCCACCCCATTTCCCTTAGCCGCCGGATAAAGTCTTTCATCCCTGGCCGCCATTTGGCCCTCTATTTGTTGCTCCAGCCGCTAGATCAAGCCCATGCCACCAGGTTGAGCATCCAACTGCCGTATTCATCCTCCCACACTAACTCTGCCCAGCCTTTGACCCCTCCTTTGGTCATCCTATTCTCCCTATGATCCCCTGACAGTTTAAGGCAGAGCCAACTACAGTGCGTACAGCTACATTAATGGGATTTATATCCCTATAGTATAATCATCCCTCCAGATTACCCTGTCAAGTCAAAGAGGTTCTGCTTCATACCATAATGTGTTCTCCACCAACTTTACATAAGGGAAAAAAAGAAATAAATTGCTTCAGTGATGGATGATGTCCCGTGGTGGGCCCTCGGGCCTCGATATGTCTGCATCTTATGGACTCCATCTCGGCACTCTGTGGACGGATATCCAATATGTCTCTCGGCACGCTCTAAAATAAGGGAAGATGCTGCCGAATTTCATTCAAGAGGCATGTCTATCGTATCAAGTCTTATCTTCTAAACACCCCTTTTAAGCCACGAAGGTCCACCAATTCCCATGGCATGTTCTTTGATGACTTCCCTAAAGTGGAGAATGAATAGGCCTCCTTGATGGCAAATAATGCCCCACAGTTCCATTCGGCCTTCTCGACCCTCGGGCTCTAGTGGGCTCATATGTTATGGACCACGTCTCAGCTCTCTGTGGATGGGTATCCTATAAATTTCCTGGCATATCCAAAGACAAGGGGAGATGCTGCCAGAATTAAATACCGAGGTGGCATTATGTCATGCTTTTCCTGGTACTCCAATCATTCCATTAAGTCATGAGGCTTCATAAGTTATCATAGTGTGAGCTCCAATGACATCGATGGAGAAATAGAACTTTAATCGCCCCTAAGGTGAATATTGCCCCTTACCTTTTATGTTCCTCGGCCTGCAGTTGTGCTAACTCCCCTGGGAGCTCTTACACATACCCTGTGGCACTAATGGGCCAAAAATAATTGGCAGGACTCACCTGGGCTATCATCTTTGATATGTCCATCTGTTTCGGAACCTATCTCAGTACTCCGTGGATGGGTCTCCTATACCTCTCCCCCAATCCATCTCCAGTCCATTCCTTCTCCATTCATTTGCTTACCTGTCATGAACAAAGCATCACGTATGTCAGTCATATGAAAGTGGAAAGCAATAATGACTTATAGTGTTAGCCATTATCAAAACCATGATATACAAATAACTACAGGGGCACAACAAGACTCATAGCCGGTTCCTCAACTACGCACGGTCCCACGTTTCCCTTGCTTAGGGACGCCTGCGAGCTAGAGTCCCAGGTTCGCTATCATCCCGCATCATTCTCAGGTGTTTTTGGTTGACTGACTCGGGCAGTTCGATCAACCGATCAGGCATTCACCACAGGATGGGGGTCTGCCCCAGTTCGGTCGACCGACCAGGGTAGAGCACCCCCCTGCTGTGGGCCGGTCAACTACCCAGGTTGGGTTGGTCGACTGACCCCTATTGGTCGACCAACCAACCAGCAGCCCTTTGGCTCGTTTAACCTCCGGTTGATCCGGTTGAGACCCAATGGTCGACCCTTGGCCCCATGGATGTCCCAGACACCCCGTGGGAACCGTGACCATGTTTGTGGATGTCCAGAGGTACTATGTTACCTCAATTAGCTTGCTCGTGGGTTTTAAGGGTCCGGGCGACCCTCTTGTGTTCTAGGCTTTCATGTTACGCTTAATCGAGTCACCGTGTACTGGCATGAGTGCAGAGGGCTATTCCCGCATGTTGTTAGCTTTTTCAGAAAATAGTTTTCATGTGGGCCACGCGTATGGCCTATGGACTGTGAATTCAATCACGCAGCCTGGGGCTGGAGGGTTTCTTAGCTCCCCTTTGGAAAGGGATTAGGTTTGGCAGTTATGCGCCACCTCATCAATTATTTTACAATGGTTTCTGACCTAGGGATAAGCCAGATTGACAGCATGAAGATATCCTGTGAAACGGTCTTGACCTTGAGTCCTGTGACTCAAAGGCCATTAGATGTACTAGGTCTATGATATATAAGAAAGACAGATATAAAAGGGGGGGATGAATATGCCTATCTCTAAATTTGAGCAAATAATAACCACAACTAATCAAAAATAAATTAGCAATAGCAGCACTAATTAGATCTCACACACAGGATAGATCACCAATCAGACAGATAGAGTGCACTATAAAGGTAGTGAAATAATCTCGATGATAAAAAAGATAGTAGGAATAATCCACTCTCAGCACCTGAATGTGCTTGCAACCATTGTCTCTGATACTTAGCAGAGGTTTGATCGAGAGATCTCCTCACGCAAGGGGTAGCCTTTCTGATGGGAATCAACACCAAGCACTAATATTTTTTTTAGTTTGCATCTATGTCCTTTTGTTTGTATTTATATCCTTGGGTTAATTAGGTTTGCAATTATATGGCATCATAATCCAAACGGTTAGTCATTAGGAATTATTGGGTTTCTTTGCAAAAAGGCCATGTAGGCCCGGCGGGATGCCCACCCTCTCCCCATTGGGCCACCTAGACTCTCTAGGGCCCACAGGGGTGGTCAAGGGTCCAAGGTGGACCAGCCACCCTTGTTGACCACCAAGAGGGGGGTGCCCCCCTCTCTTGTCCCATGTGGGAGATTAAACAATCTCCCCCCCTTTTACCCATTTCTTTATTAATGTTGTATTTGACCACATGGGAGAGTAATTCTCCTATCCCTTATTTGCCTCTCCCTAACCCTAGATTTGAGGGCAAATAGTTCTTTTGGTTAGAGTTATATAATCCTTGTATTTTCATATTTTGAAGATTAATGAAGAGAAAAATTACATTTTGCACAAGATGCCCTTGGGTGCCTCCTCTCTCTCCTCTCCCCCTGACAGTTGGATTGCTGTGATTTCCATGATGTGAAGCCATAATTTTGGTGGATTCCAAGGAATATCATCTTTGCTGGATGCGACTTCTAGCCACCACCGCTGCCGCCTCCGTTCGTGCCGCCATCGAGCCGCCACAGCTCCATCTTTGATCTGATGTCCAAACCTGCGACCTGCAGAACAAAAGCTCAAAGATTAAGTTCGTTCTCCAAATCCTGTTGTCTGATCGACCACAAATTTTGAGGGTTGGTTCCCCCTGTCTTCCCCCACCTCCAGTTAAATTTTCAGGCCAACCAGCCTACGTTTGCTATTTTTTCTAGTCATTTAGTTCCACCCCTGATAGTTTGTGCAAGTCTGAGCATATTAACTTCCCTATCATTTTTCAGAAATGAATTTAAGTACACAAGGTATACAGAATGACTTCATTCTGACAGCAGAAACTTATGTCATAGGGACCCAAGATTAACTTACGAGAAGCAGCACGCCTTCACTAGCTCAGTCACGTGGCTCAAGTTTCTATCTTACAAGCACGTGATCCAAGACTGGGATCTCCTTTAGAGATTCTACCACGTGGATAAAGCATCCTTCATGCTTACTCGTGGAATCCTAGCAAGGCTTCGCTTTCCAAAGACTTTGGGCGGGAACGAGTTTTCCACGTGCCCAATTCTTCGAGCCTATAAATAAGAGGCTAGATCGCTCAAATCGTTGTAGAAGCACTCATAAGAAGAAAGCAGATCGAGAAGAAAAAGAAGAAGAGAAGAAGGAGAGAAGGAGAAGAAAGGAGGAGAGCCAGAGATCCAGAGTAATTGAGATTGTGAGAGACGGTCTATTAGGTCTTCATAAAAATAGAGTGCCATAGATGATCAGAGAGTGAAGAGAGGTTGTGAGAGTTGGTCTATGTATTTGACTCCTGGATTAGATCCAGAGTCAATCTGCTCTTAGAGAGCTACAGTTCTCTATTTTGTTCTTGTTCCTCTTGCCTTTCATTTTTTTTATCTTATTCTCGAGTAAGTTGTGTATCAGTGGGCGAGGTTGAATCCTCGTATAGCAAGTTGTAAGGCTCAGCAGAGCAAGCTGTGAGGCTCAGCGGTCTGGGATCAATTCCACAAAGCTGTGGATTACTGGTCTATAGGGATTTACTCCCCGAAGCTGTGGATCAGTGGATTGAAGCTATGTATCAATAGTAATCCACACTCTGGTCTGAGTGTGGGGTGGATGTAAGTGAAAATTGAACCGCCTAAAAATCTCTTGTGCCTCTTGTGGGATCTGCTTTAATTCCTCTATGCTTACATATCAAATCTACTTTTCCATTAGATGAATGAATCAGAATGTCTAAGACAATGCATGCTCTTTAGTATTAGAATTGTTCTTCATGCTTAAATCCATCATCCAATAGGTATATCAAAAGGCGTGGTTGAAAGGATAGGTTACGCCTATCTGGAATTCCACCTCTTGCGTGAGGCTAACCTCTGCCATCGTACCGTACCTGGATGTTGGGATGAATATAACTGCAATTCTGTGATGTCTTGATACCTACTGAAATATATTCATCTCTTCATTTGGAAATTCTTTCCTTACAATCTACAGTTTTACAGTAATTCTCTGGCTAGTTCTGTGAACTGGTTTATCTGCTTCTTGTTGGCGTGAGAATCTGTTCAATATTTGCTACCTCTGATAGACCTGTAGCAGTTTATTTTAATTCCGCATTGATTTAATTGTTGTAGTTCTTTTAATTAGGGTAGATCTATTCACCCCCCCTCTAGATCTATAGTCATCCGTTCCAACACATCGGCCTTAGTCTGACTAAGGCACGATGTGCATCGACCTTAGTATGACTAAGAGACGATGCGCATCGACCTGGGACGATGTGCATTGACCTTAGTAAGACTAAGAGACGATGTGCATCGACCTTAGTAAGGCTAAGGGACGATGTGCATTAACCTTGCCTCTGCCTTACTATGCAACATACATCGACCTTCATACGCAAAACAGTAAACATGCGTCAACCTTCATATACACCATGATAAACATGCGTCGACTTTATTATGAACAAAGTCTATCATGCATTGACCTTAGCATGAAATGCATGCACATGAAGCTATAAAATGCTAACAGTGTTGTCATAATAAAAATGGATTCAGAATATCACTATTATCAAAATCCAAGAGCTGAAAACAAAATGTATTGTTGCCAATCATCAAAACAAACTAAGAATTTAAATTTAGAGAATTAAGTCAAAGGATACATCACATGAGACACATTATCCCACATTATCTTCCCACAACATTCTCCCCATTTTTGATGATGGCAACATGTTTACATTTTGATGACAATAATGATTTTATTAAGGATGCAGAGATATGCACACAGTAAGATCCAGAAAATGCAGCATCTCCCCCTAATGCAAAAGGTTCCCCCTAATGCAAAGCTCTGGCAACAATGATTTTATTAAGGATGCAGAGATATGCACACAGTAGGATCTAGAAAATGCGTGGGTGAAAGATCAAGTGGAGGATTGGGTATGACGGGCTTTGGGATTATAGGGACAGTGGAAGGCTTGGGTAGCGGTGATGGAAGGCTAATTGGTTGAAGAAGGGAAGACTTAGTGGAAGGCTCGGAAGGCTTGGTGGAGGTCAATGGTACGGTGGTTGGAGGGATAGTGGTTGAAGGGTGGATAACGGTTGGCTTAGTACGGATGAATCGTTTAAATTTGGTTGGTCGTAAGGGTTTTGGTGTTGGCCGACTAGGAGGAGAAGGTTGTGCGGAGGGTGCACGGTACATCGACATGGGTTGTTGAAGTATCGACCCATCGTCAAAGCACCAGGTGGTTTCGAAAATAGGGGTAAGGATGGTGGCATCATCCTGAGTAGGGGATTCTTGTGGGTTTTGTGGTGGAAAAGGGAACCGAAGGAGTCTCGGAGTGAGTATAGCTTGAAAGGTTTCATCATGTGCCAACCCAAATTCTTCATAATCAGGTTCAAATGAATGCCATGGTGGAGATGTATTGGTTGGCAGAGCATGGTGATGTGGATGGTTTTATGGATATGGATGTGGAGGCAGTGGGGCATGTGAATGAACGAGATTGATAGGTGGTGGGCGGACGGCGTCCACTTGATCATTGAAACTTTACGGATCATCTTGCCCACTTATATTTGTGATGCCATTTGCGCTTCTAGTTTCCTTCCAGTCTTTCTCCATTAATCATTCTATCCATGAAAGCTTGGAGGGGATTGACTTGGGGAGGACGAGTTTGAATCGGAGGCCGCGAACTTGAGACCCTCTTCAATTGCTCCTCTATTTTAGTGCTTTTATCAATAAAAATTTGCTGGAGGGGACTCACTTGTGAAACAGAGGGTTGGCCTTGAAACCTCGGAGGGGCTTGGAATGAAGGCCGTGGAGCATCAAAGGGCTGACTCGTAAAAAGACCCGGTTGGGCCAGGGTGCAGGAAATACATGGGACTCGGGGCCATGAGGGAGGATGAGTGGAAGAAGGTGGGTGATGAGCCACCCGAGAGGGAGTGGAAGGAGGATGAGAAGAAGAGGAAACTACTCCCTCAACAATAGCCTTAAGAGCTTGGATTTGTTGAGGGGTGAGGCGATCTAATGCATGTAAAATTTGGGAGACCTTCTCATCATGTGGAGGAGATGATTCGACGGGAGTAGTGGTTCGCATTTGAGGTGAGGGATTATGGAATTGAGAGTTGCCCACTGGGTGGACAAAACCAGTTTGAAAGTTGTGATGAGAATTATAGACTTTGAGTGTTTATAAGATGGACTAGGTTGATCATCCTGATAGTCATATGTGCAATTAGACATATTAATATGATTGCCAAAGCACAACATTATGCAAATTAAATAATAACTCAATCAAATAAAGTTGGAAAGATATCAAACAAGTGGATGTTTACGCTTGGTTATAAGTTAGATAACTTTTAACAAGGTTTGGTGCAATGCTCTCAAGGGTATAAACATAGTTTCAATATAGTTTAACTTTGGTGCCAACTAGGTTGATTCTCACCACGTTTAGGCCAACTAAACTCGGAGAACTTCAAAGGTACAACCTGCCCAATGATCGAAGAGGGAATCCTTCGATATCGAAGACTTATGGAGGCCTTGGTGGAGGAGATTCCAATCCAATGAGAGGAGTTCTCAATTAAAGGGTCTTTCCTTCACCAAAAGAGGGTAAAATATCTCCTAAAAGTGTAGGGAGAGAAGGTCTCCCCAGCCAAAATGTCCTAAATGTAAGACTAATGCTTAAGAAATACAAAATAATACAAATATGAACAAGGGATGTAGAGAAAGAAGCAAAGCAGACAGGATAAACAGAGTCCTACGAAACAAAAAGAATTCGCGTCTGCCACAATGGTCGCCACTTGCAAGAATTGGCGTCCAATGCAAAAGACGCTATTTTTTTCAACAGAAGCAGAATGCGGTTTGATGGAGGACCGCGTTAAGAATACGATTCCCTATACAACCGCGTTAATGTCTGTCAGCGTGGGAGAAGTACCCCAGGTCGCAAACCTATAGGTTACAATTGATGAAGGACCGCATTAAGAACGTGGTTCCCTACCATGACCTTAACCTCCGGATTTCTTTCAGGGCATCGCGTCTTTTGTCTTCTTCTTTCTCTAGAGTCTCCGAAGTTTTCGCTCTTCTATTCCCCTATTCTTTTCCCAGCGCATCGCATCCCTTGTTACTCCCTTCCTCCGACACCCCCAGAACCATCTTAATCCATCCCTTTTCCCAGGGCATCACGTCCCTAGTCATTTTCTCCCTCCGAATCCTCCGGGCCTTTCCCCCAAAAACTCTCATCCTCCGGACCCTCCAGATCCATCTCTTTCTATTTATCAATTCATTCTTTTGATTCCTCCTGACTGCGGGTCCCACCCAATTTCTCCTGCCTCGATGGCTCATCGCATCTTCCCTTTCTCCCATTACTTTCGAGGCTTTAGTCCTCACTCCCCTTGATTTCCTTTTCCTTTTGTAAACCCCTTTCATGTGATCAAGGTTTCTACAATTCCTTTTCCTTTTCCCATTGCTTTCAAGGCGTTAGTCCTCACTCCCCTTGATTTCCTTATCACTTGAAGGTTCATGCGCAAGTAACATTTCCCTTGGTGAATAAGCTATCAAGTAACATCCTTCTTAATTGTCATTTTTGGTGAAGGAGGTTTAACTTGTTCAAGAATTCCCTTGATAAAAACTCAGACCGGCATGCGGCTGATATAGTCATGGGCCTTCAATGGCAGGTTTAGGGACAAAACGCCTTAGTTTAGTTGGTGGAAGAGAAGGTTTCGATAATGGAAGGTCAAGAGGAGAAGGTTGCAGGTGTGCCAAGGTGAGTATCGACTCATTATCGAAACACCAAGTGGTTTGAGAGATGGGAGTGACGGTGATAGACCCGGCCTGAGCAAGGGGTTGGTGTTGTGGAGGAGAAAGTTGTTGTTGGTGAAGTAATGGTCGGAGGAGCCTTGGAACAGGTGCGGTTTGTGGCATAACAACATCAGTTGGCCCGGAAGCATTACGAGTTATAAGCGGATGCCGAGGCGGAGGTATAGCGGATGGTGGATGAGGGTGATACGGATGACTTTGTGGATGTGGAGGCGGTGGGCCATATGAATGAGCAGGATGGGTAGGTGGTGGATGGACAGTGTCCACTTGTTCATTTGCTTCGAATGCCGCAGGACTAGTTTGGTCAAAAGTGTTTACAAAAGAAGAGCATTTAAATTGGGCCTGAACATAACGAGCCCGCTCAGATAACTCTTCAATGGTATCAATCTTGTTCATGGCCAAAATATGCCAGAACCAAGGCATAGAATTGGAAATCATGATCTTAACTTGTTCTGATTCCGACAAGATGTCTATTAATCGCTCAGCCATAGCTCTCCACCTATCAACGAACTGAATAAAATCTTCATTGGGCCGCATATTTTCAGCCAATAAATCAATGATGGAAACAGATGGGCCAACACGGTCCCTATACCGTTGGAAAATTTTACTTTTAACAATTTCAAAATCAGCTGCTTCATTTGGCTCTAAGGAATAGAACCACTCCAAGGCAGGGCCATCCAAGGATTTTCTAAATAAACAGCCAAGGGCTCTCTTGTCATCTTGCCAACATGAAGTCCTTGATATGTACGAAGGGGTTGCTCATTCCATTATAAGTCCAGTACTTGGGCACTTGTGAAGAAGGAATATAATATGAGGGAGCAACTGTCAGAACATCTTGTGCATCTATCATCTTCTTCAATTGACTCTCCATACGATTAATTTTATCGAGGAGGACTTGGGTGGAAGAGTCAATTTGAGAAGTAGAAGGTCTCAATAGAGCCTGAGAGAGAGGCCTCGAGGAATAATATGGGTTGTAGGGAGGCTGGTATCATGCACATGCCAAGAGGACCGTGAAAGATCAAAACCTTTAATTCATTCTTTAGTCTTTGCAGTTTAACCTCGGATCAATACCAACACACACAACACGCTTAACTCTTAAGCTCAAGCGGCACTGAATCCAAGGTAAGTAAAGCCAAACTGAGAGTGAAAGGCGTTACTTGTTCTCTTCTCTTCGGTTTACAAGGGGGGAAGTAAGGACTTGGTTAGATCACCAACCCTACCCGCCGCCCTAGTAGGTGGAAGTCAGGGCCCAAAAGGGGGTAAAATCTGCCAAAAGCCTATGAAAAGTTATTTCCAATCAAAAGCATGTCAGGAGGGCAAAATCCCCGCAGGGAAAACCCTGGACGTAAGCATGCATGAGGAGCAAAGTTATTTCCAATCAAAAGCATGTCAAGAGGGCATAGTCCCCGCAAGAAAAACCCTAGGCGTAAGCATGCATGAAAAGCAAAGTTATTTCCAATCAAAAGCATGTCAAGAGGGCAAAGTCCCCGCAGAGAAAACCCTAGGCGCAAGCATACATGAGGAGCAAAGTCATTTCCAATTAAAAGAAAGCATGTCAAGAGGGCAAAGTCCCCGTAGGAAAAACCTTGGACGTAAGTGTGCATTCCAGAGGCAAGGGCAACCAAAATTTTCCTAAGTCACAGACCGAACCCCAACAGGCAATAGAGTAGGAGAGGGACATCTCCAAGCCTCCCCGCCCCCCTCGTAAACTTCCCTTAGTTGTTGTCTTCCTTCTTCTAAGGTGCACTATAAGTTCAAGGGGCGGTAAAGGCAGGCCTAGGAAGATGTGCCGTGCGGGGTGTTGAGTAAAAGCAAAATCCAAGCACCTTAACCCTTTGTTACGCGGATTAAGAATATCGAATGAATTTAAGGTAATGAACGAGTAACATTCCTTATGATATGCGCACGCTACCCATAGATGAGCCTCAAGAATCAAAACAGGTCTTTTTGTTGGCTCCTTTTGAGAATTCTCTATGGGTTTTTGAATGAGAAGGGTGTTATTCTGAAAGTTATGTAGAAGCTTCAACAAAAGACAGGATCAAGTGGAGATTCACCTTAGCCCATTTTATTTATGGATATTGAAGAGGGGATCTCTCCTTCTTCCTGAATAAGCCCAACAACACGACCCCATCCCAGAAGGCTAGAGGCCAGCCCATTAAGGTCACCCAGCTCAATAAAAGTAACTTAGGGCTCAGCAAGTGCTGCCAAACCCAGCACGCCCCACGTGTTGAAAGGGTCCCTCTGCCATGTGTCATGCTGGGGGAGAGAGCTCAAACCCCTCCGCCAGGTCTCGGGCCGAAAGAAACACCCCAGGTAAGCAGTGCAAAGCCCCTAGGTGTTAGCTCAAGAGATCTAGTCTTATCTAGATCTCGAGCCGTCTTAGGAGATCTAGTGTCTTAATTCGATCTACAGTTATCTCAGGAGATCTCGAGTCTTAACTCGACTGTGAGCCAACACTAGGAAAGAATATTAACTCGAATCTCAAGAAGGGCCTTAGCTCAATCCAAGTCATGGGAGATTCTTAGCTCGATCCTGAGCCATCCCTACTCAACTCGGTCTCTACAAGCATAGCTCGACTGATGACCTATAGCTCGATTAGGTAAGCTCCGACCACCAACGTAGCAAGAAGGAACTATTGTCCTTCTCCGTGTCAACCCTCGACAGCTCATTGCGTGTCATGCGGCTCGCTTGCTCCCACCACAACCGAAGCCTTGATTACAGGTGGCATAAGTAGATTGCCTCATCGCGCCAGGCATTCCACTCTCCCGCCTTTCCAGCTACTACTGCTGTCCTATCATGATGATGGGGCGTGATGATAGTATCGCAAATCGCCAGTAGATCACGCCCATTAATTACTAAGGCAGCCTTCCCATCGAACGCCACCTAATGGATTGCATGTGTGTTACCTAGACAAGGGATATTTGGATCCCTACATGTGGCATGGCTCACCTCACCCGGCCACCATCAGATCAGGATCCCGCATCATCTGATTCCTATAGCTTTGTGGGATTTATGGGTTCGCACAATGATCATGGTGCATCATCACCTCCAACTATAACGTTCGTCTCAACGGCCACCTGGGGGTAAGAACATTCTCTAGAACTCAAATCTTTCTGTTGAGAAAACCTTCCCTCCTACTCTTCTCTAACTTAAACATCGAAGGATTTGCTCTGGGAGAAAATCCCGGGCTCCCCTTATCCTCTTCTTCGTCTAGTGGCATGACATCTGCCTAGGGCGTGATCTGTCTCCTATGACAAAATCTACAGGGCATCCAACATTCTAGAGAAGCTGTGAGATCCATACGTCCATAGATATATTTAGTTACCGGCTATGATTTTTGTGTGCAACATGTCAGAATTGAATTGAATGTGGATGATTGGCCATCAAGAAGGAATCTAGCTTTTATTGATATGTTGCTAGAAAATATTTGATGGTTATTCTCATGATCATCATCATCATAAACCTTGTCCCATCTATGAGGGATCAATGAAGCCCTGATGAAGGATTCAAAGATTTGGCGAAGTTTTCTTGATCGGCTGCCTTTAGTGACATCTCTAAAAGGTGGTGAAAACTGAAGTGCTTGGCCAAGATAACAGGTGAGGTGGGGTATTTCAAATTTTTATAAGAACATTGTTTCCTCCAGAGCTGTGTACTGTTTAGCATTGAAGAAAAGTCACATGACAATTGAGTATTGATCACTAGCGATGAAGAAGAGAGATTAACTTAATTAGTGTTCCCTTGGCTTCATCAATTGAGTACTCATACAAAAAGAGAGATTTCATTGGCATTCCCATGCTCGCCAAGAGAGCTGTTAATGAATGAATCCATGTCTCTATTCTGCTGCTTCCACCCGCAATTGAAGACAATATAGACCATCATGTCCTTTGCAGACCATGCCAAAGGGATTGCAAGCTTCCCTGTTCGAAGGCTTTCATTAGATTTCCTAGTGTAGTAGTCCATGTAGAGGAGATTTAAAGGGCATGAACAGTCCAACTAGCTATTGAGAATCCCAGCATATATTTCATTGAGATTGTGAGATCCCCATGTCAAATTCTTATGTTTCAGACTTGCTACAGTGAGCAGGTACGAAACCGTTTCGGTCCCAGCCGAAACCGATATGTTTCGGCCGCAGATACTGCCAACCCTGAGATCAAGTCCCTGAAACTAATTATACATCAACTAACAGGCATTCATTTTTCAATACGCTTATGCTTTAGAGGTGACAGGAAAGCAATATTTGCAATGTCAATCCACATGCAGAACAGTAAGATAAACACTTCACCTTTTCGCCTCTCTATGTTTGATCTATGCCCTGGAAGACCAGAACAAATAGATGCTGCTAGAAGCTCAATGCCACTGAACCTCATAAGCACCTGAAAACGATTGAGACTCCTGGAAGCTTGAGCAACCTGGAGTAGTAATGACAATATAAACCCATTTGCGGATTGGAGTTCACCATATAAAGCTTCAAGCACAGAATGTAAACCATCAGAACTAGTAGCCATTCTCCCACGAGAAGCAATTTCTGTGGATATAAGTGAGTATCTAAGCATGTCCCATAGAAGCAAAGAGTAGCTTAGCTGACCAGTTGCTGACAATCTATCATAACCATTAGGAAAATACATTCCACATAGTTTACGAAGCACAGGCTCCAGAGCTGGCTCAACAGTTTCTCTGAGGTGCCCTGACAAAACTTTGAAGAATCTAACCTGCCCAACCTTTTCAGCTGTGCTTCTTAGAAGAGATATGGCATGTGAAAGATGAGAACTATTATCTGATCCTGATGAATTTGATAATCCAGAAGTCGATGCATAACTATCTGGTAATATTGAATGTCTCTGTATCATCCTAGTATTGCCAGGATACACAGGTAGAATAGAATTTGCGAATCTCCGGCACACTGGGCAAAGCAGTTCACCCTGATACATAATAAAGTGAAAAGTGACATAAGAAATGACTTCTATAACTTCAGAAAATGGAAGATCATTAGAAACCTCACCATATCAGGATCTACAATATGCCCTCCTTCAAACCCAAGCCTCCTGATATGCCTACAACCAGAAGAGATGTCATAAACATGCAGTTCAGTAGAACACACGTGAAGCAAATGATTTTGATTAAAGACATTTGACAACAGATCGCACTTGAACCATGGCTCAGAAATTTTGTGCAAACTTATGGAATCTGTCATTTCAGGTTAGATGCGCTCAACTTTAGACGCAAACAGGTCTTATTTGGGTCCTTGTGTTGCAAAAAGTTCCTTTTTCCTTTGGGGTGGGGTTGTGCAGGTTGGTGCCTAACTTCTTATATACAAGTAAACAAGGGAAGTAGGAAACACTGGCGGTTTGGCTATTAAAGGGAGACTGTAACAACATATGAGGAACTGGCCACACTACCACCCTGTGGGTAGTTTACCATCCATAGTTTTTTTCTCTCTCTCTTTCTTATTTGTTGGGTGGGTATGAAATACCAGCCCCAGAAAAATCTTATTTACATCATCATTTGGATTGCCATATCATGCCATGAGCAGATTAGATAAGAATCAGTTGGCAATGGAACGGCTTTACATGCCGATGCAGCAATTAGCAAACACAGCATAATTCCAAAGGCATATGGTCAAACAAAAACATGTCCCTATATTGATGCTTCTACATTGTATAGTTTTGAACTTATTACCTTTGTTTCAAAGAAAACAAATAACGATCATGGCACTCCTGATGCACAGCATGCCCACAGGAAGAGATATGAATACCGTCACAATTTATGGGGCCAAATCGTTCAAAATTCATATTTTGAATAGCTGATTTTGATGGTGAGTTCAGCAGACAAGAAGGGCCAGGCCAGCTTTTTGATGTTCGTATTGGTAGTGATGCAATTTGTTTTCCAACAATACTAGATTCCATATCTCTACTATCCCTCGGACCCTTTTCAGGAAGGAAAACTAGGTCTTTATCCATATCTGCCAGAACATTTGAGAATTTTCCAGTATCATATATATCTTCCAGAATGGATAGGTAAAGTTCATTTTCCATGATCACAAGTGAAGATGCAACATTTGCGTCTGTACTGTTAGATGCATTAAGCAGTTGGCCGCCTCTGACTTCTTCTTTGGCAGCATCAAGGAAAGCAAGAATTTCTGTAGGCTGCAAATCATGCATTAGCTCATGGCCTACACTCTGAAGCAACTGCAACAAGTGAGAAGTGCCACATCTTGTTGTTGAGGAGTTTCGTGTTTTCACGCGCCTGGTCATTTATCTAGGACTACGGCGTGGGTTCTGCTATTTTTTGGAGGGGAAAGGCTTGTGTGAATAAGAGGATGGAGATTTCCACTACCCGCCGGCATCAACTCGGTTCTGTTGTTTTGCGAGCTGGAAATTAAGAGAGCAGGTGATCAGTGAGAGAGAGAGAGAGAGAGAAAGAGAGAGAGACGAGTGGGTTTGGTTTGGTTAGGTTATTGGGGAAGCTAGCCAGCCAGCCAGGGGAGAGAGGAGAAGGAAAGATGGTGGACGACGCCGCCGCCGCCGCACTGCCTTCATCTTCACTGCTCCTCCTCCTGCTCGTGCTGTCGTCCTCAATACTGTTCCTGCAGTCGCCGGTACTGTCGAGAACCGAGGACGCCGGCGGCAATGAAGCATCATCGGATCCAGTACTCGACTCCAATTCCACGGCCACGTCGCTCAACTCTAATTCTTCCGTATCCAAGCAACTGGTCAAATATCCAGCAGTTTCGTTGTCCCTGTCCCTCGGCATATCTCAGGAGCTCAATCCCAACCCCTTCGTCCACCCGGTATTTTATTAAACTCTCTCTCTCTCTCTCTCTCTCTACGTACCTGTGATCAACCGATCGGTGGCTTGCCGATGCATGCAGAACCCGATGCTGTCGTTGTCCCTGTCGCTGAGCGTGTCGGAGGAGCTCAGGGGCAACCCTTTCGACCTCATGAATATGCTGCCGCCAACCCCACAACCAGAAGTGGATCAAGAGGACCGACCTCAGCAGCAGCAGCAGCAGCAGCAACAAGAGCAACAACATCGTGATCAACGGCAACCAGCTGAAGAGCAGCTGCAGCTAATCAAACAAAGCGTCTCCCAGCTGGTGCGCGCCTTCTATACATATATATATGCATGCGCATTTAATGAGATATATCTCATCCCCATTCGATCACTGTGCGTCATTAATGATCTCCTCCTCCTCCTCCTCCTCCCTCCCCCTCTGCTTTGCCGAGAGCCAACTCTTATTCTCTGCAGATTAATGCTCAAACTCCGATCTTAACACCCCCGATCGAGACGAAAACCACATTCGTTTGACTCCAAGAACGTACTTAGTACCCCGTGACAGGACGAAATGAACCATCCCCCTTGTTTCCTTTCCCCCTCTCCTCGTCCGGGCTTTCATTTATTGTTCTTCTCTCTCTCCTCTCTCTCTCAAAATAACAGAAATAAAAGGTCTTATCTCTTTTATGCTAATAGCACACACAGGACATGCATATGTATATCATATATCACGGACGTCCTCAGAAGATTAAGGGAATCCTCATTATTACAATATTGCATTGATATACATACACACACATATGATGGATATTGGTTTGGGGACATTAATGGTGCAGGCGAACAGGAGCGCCCGCAGTACTACCGCCGGGAGGGGCAAGTGCACCTACACGGTGAGCATCAAGACGAGCTGCACCTCTCCTCGAGCCACCCGCGACGTCATCAGCCTCGCCTTCGGCGACGCCAGCCGCAACGAGGTATGCATACTAATTAACTCCTTCCCTCCTCCTCCTCCTCCTCCTCCGCCGCCCTCTAGAAAACGAACTAATTGCCCGAACGTACGTAAAATGGCTACGTACATCGACCCAGGGTCTGATAATATTAACTTCTCGTCACAATTAATCACATTAATTAGTGGGTCAATCAATTGATTAACTAAAATGCTTTGGCCGTTATATAAATATAGGAATGCATGTTCCGATACATATACATATATATATAGATATATATACCTATGCTTCTGACCCCATATATGGATCCGGTACTCGGACGACTCCGTGGGAGCTATTTTGGCACAAACCAATGAAGAGTGTAAGGAAAGAGCCACCTATTACTTATCCAAACTTATCAACCCCTGTGAGTAAAGTATAGGACTATGGAGAAAACTTGTGCCGCCTTTGTTTAGGTGGTATAGACATTAAAACACTACTTTCTGGCTCACGAAGTCCATTTGATTGCCCGGATGAACCCTATCAAGTTTCTTTTGAAAAAATCTGCCCTTACCGACAGGCTAGCACGCGGGCAAAACTTCCTCTCTCAATTTGACATCACCTATATTCAGCAAAAGGTGACTAAAGACTATGCCATAGCCGAGCATCTCGCTCATCATCCTCTCCCCAAGTTTGACCTTGTCCAGTCAGAGTTTTCAGATAAGAAACTAATGTCCATCAACTAATTAGATAATTGCATGTGGACGTTACATTTTGATGGAGCTCTGAATTCCCAAGGGAGAGGAATCGGCATTGGCCTCCTGTCGCCTGAAGGTGTCACCATCCCGCAGACATATCACCTCGCATTCCCAATTACTAACAATATAGCTGAATATTAGGCTCTTCTAGCCGGTCTGGAACTTGCCCATTCTCTTTGTACCACCGAATTATGAATTGTAGGTGATAGTCAACTCATTCTTCGCCAGGTGCTCACCAAATACTGTACCCGCGATCTCAAGCTCAAGCCTTACTAAGAACTTACTATTACTTTTGTCAAGCTGTTCACCAAGCTGATCTTTGTCCATGTTCTTCGCAACCAAAATATTCTGGCCGATGCCCTCGCCTCGCTGGCATCATCCTTAAGGTTCCCTCCTGGTAGATGGTTTGAATCTATCTCCATCTACAAGTGTCATGCCCCTACTGTCCACGACGCTTCCTATCTGAGGATTAAAGAAGAATTGTCAAGAAAGGTCCGAGAGGGAGAAATCATTGAGAAGAGGAAAATCATGTTGGTAGAATTGGAAGAAGAACTGGCTGATAAGGAGAAACCATGATTTTATGAAATTGCCAAAATATTTCAAAGATCAGTCCTACCATGAAGAAGCCACCTTGGAGGATAAGAAAGTCATAAGGAGAGTGGCCCAAAAATATACGTTGGTTGGAGGAGTGCTATACAAGAGAAGCCTTACTGGTGTTCTTCTAAGATGTCTTGATGACGATGAGGTCTGGAAGTGTGTTGAGGAAGCACACTCAGGTGTGTGCAGTGGCCATGTAAATAGCCAAATGCTTGCTAAGAAGATCCTTCGGCAAGTCTTTTACTGGCCCACCATGGAAGAGGATTGTGCCGTCTATGTCCGTAGATTTGTCAAGTGTCAACTTCACACCGATAAAATTCACTCCCCATCTTCCTCGCTTCATTCAGTATCCTCCCCATGGCCTTCCTCCACGTGAGCTTTCGACATCATTGGTCCTCTCGGTGATCCTAACTCTCTCGCCAAACAAAAATCTTTCATCCTTACTGGAACGGAGTATTTCACCAAATGGGCCGAAGCTGAAGCTTATGTGGAGATCAAAGCATCAACAATCTACAAGTTCGTCATAAAGAACATCATCGCCAAGTTCGACATCCCAAGCACTATCATCACCGACAATGGACCACAATTCATTACTCAAGATCTTCAAAACCTCCACAAAAGGTACAAAATTACATTGCATCATTGATCTCCTTATTATCCACAAGGCAATGGCCAGGTAGAGGCCATCAATAAAACATTGATTAAAATCATAAAGAAAATCAGCGAGTCTAGTAAATTCTCAGATTAGTCGAAAAAGCTTGTTGAAGCTCTATGGGCCTATCACACTTCAATTCGTACTCCCACTAGGCAAACCCCGTTTGCCCTTGCTTACGTAATGGAGGCTATACTCCCGTACTAGATCTTGATTCCTTCTCTCAGGGTACAATTGGACAAGAAACTTTTCCTCGACAAACGTCGTGATTCACTCCTTGCCCAATTAGAACTCTTAGACGAGAAGCGACTGGCAGTTGCTGACCATGCACATGTTTACCAAAATAGACTCACATGTTTTTATCAAAAGAAGGTCATTGAGAGAAAATTTAAAGTTGGTGAGATGGTAGTGCAAAGAATTTTTGTAAAACCTGGTGGGCCGCATTCTAAACTCCAACCCAATTGGGAAGGACCATATGGCAGAATGGCAGATATAGAAGGGGGGATAAATATGTCTGTCAATAAAAAGTTTCAGCAAATAATTTCCCACGATAATCAAACGTAAATAGGAGCAGCAGAACTACCAAGTCCCATGCACAAGAGGGACCATAAGCAGATAGATAGAGTGCACACTTGAAGGCAATGAAGCAATCAAGATCAACTAGCAGTAGCAGTGTTAAACAAATCTTACACGCTGTAAGGGATACCAATCAAATAACTAATCGAATAATTGAAGTGCACTATTGAAGCAGAAAGCAATTTATGAAGACCGAGGCTACTGCATGAGGAATCCATTAGTGTCAACTGAATGTGCCTGCAATCACGGTCACTAGTACTTGGCGGAGGTTTGATCAAATGATCTCCTCAGGCAAGAGGCAGCCTTTGACCTATCCTTCCAACTGCGCCTTTTGATATACCGATTAGGTGCTGCACCACACTCTGAATGCCTAGTAGGTTAACCCACGGAATGAACTATATAGCTAAGCAGATTGGTTGATGAAGTGAGCTATGTAAATTCAGACAAGGAATTGAAATGAGCAAACCATCAAAAGAGATACAACCAATTTTTATCGTTGTTTGGCCAGATCCAAGACCTGCCTATGTCCACTCCTCCACTCTAACTGAGTGAGGCTCCTTGCTTAAACAAGTAACAATCACAGCAGAATTAGTCTGCAACAATGGTTGTCACACAGCTTCCCCAAGGAACAAGTCCTTGCTTCTCCTGCAACATAGGAGGAAAACACGGAGGATCAACCTCCCTTCCTCTTTACCAAGAGGGAACCCGGTGAATTGCTCCCAGCAATTCACCAAACCAGAGGTCGTAGACCTCTCTTCCTCTAATTCCATAGAGGGAACTCCAGAGTTAGACTCCCTTCCTCTGATGTTGCTCAGAGGGAAACACAGACCAAAATCGAAATGGTGAAGAACAAAAAAAATGAAAAATGGAAATTGAAATCAAAACACTTCAATCGAGATAGTAAGAGAGGACAATGTAGCTTCAGATTGAAGCAGAAGTGCGATGAAAACTAGCTGGACAAGCTTCTCTCTCTCTCTCTGGAGTTTTCTCTTCTTCTTTCTCTTAGAGCGAATTCCTAGATGGGTGTTCTCTCTGCAATTCCTCTAGCCATCCCTACTGAACGAAGGAGCCCCTAATTTATAGAACAGAGCACCATAGTCCTTCTCTCCGCGATCCAGATCAGCAACTAAATGTTGATTCATCCACATGTATTAAGGAATATTATGATGGCAATCAGAATTATCAGAGAATTGCCATGTGTGCTAGATGTTTTCGTGCCACTTCTTTCCCAGTATGGTCATCACACGTCCTCTCTATAACTGATCACGTGCCTGGATCGAATCCTTCTTTTGCAGCTCAACTTTTCCCAAACTACCCTTCACTGATGTTCCATATATCTTATTGAACCTTAGACAGATCAATTGACACTTAAAATAATCCAACTAAGTCAGATAATAATCCTTGCATGCAGACAAACAATATGGAGTATGGCCCATGTCAGACAGGTCGAGACAATAATGTTCAGTCTTTTGTGTTAGTCTTTGAGGTGTCGGAGCATTAGGTCTTGGTTCTGTCTTAAAGCATTGTTTATGGCTTGATACATCGATGCATAGCAATGATGCTTCGACATTGCTACCTTTTACAATTTGAACCAAGACTAGTGCTTCAGTGAATCACCCTGATGTGTTGACGTTGTTACTGAAGAAGGTACACAGTCTTCCTTGATGCGTCGGTGCATCGTCCTGATGTGTAGTCCCCATGTTTGCTCAGGTAGTTTATCTTCTCGATGTGTCAGGGCAAGAGACTTCAGTGTCATGCTGGATGTCTATGCAGCATCTAGTTTGTATCGATGCATCTTTTGAGTGCATCAACCTTTCTGAATGACTTCATATTCAAGTGTCCTCCATGATGTGTCGAGACATCTCTTAAGTCCAACTAATCAGCTGTGCGAGGCTCTCTTCTGAACGAGACATTTGCTAGATGCGTCGATGCATCTATTGTATATATGCTGGTTGCGTCGATGCATCATGCTAAGGTTGCTTCGATGATCTTGACTGCATCGGTGAAGTTCCGATATAAATCGCCCGTGCCAGGGTTTGCAGCTCCTTATGAAATTATCTATTGTCTAATTGAAGAGTTTTGATTGTAAACTTGAAATTTTATAGTTGAGATTTTTATATCAAGTGATGTAATTAGAATTTCTAGTCTTGATTGAGTGAGTTTTCTCCCTTGTCGTGCTCTGATATTCTGTGTTGGGGCATGACACCAAGTAAATGAAAAGAAAGATTAGGCAGTGATGCATAATCGATTAACTGAATGACAGAAAAATCTATACTTACATCAAATTCAAACAGGCCCAGGTTGGAAGAACTGGAAGAAATACTGTGTGGCGGTACAGATATCGGTGCATCATTACTAAATAGGCCAGCTTCAAGTAATGTGCCCTCTATATCAAGTGAGCCTGGTGCTAATTCCACACCCTCAAATATCCCTTTGCCTCTGGTCAACGGCTGTAGGTGGAATTCGCTAATGTCGGTAGAGGCCGTATCAGAGGAGTAGTCATAGTCAACTTTCTCACTTGGAAAAGAGCTCCTCGAGGAGACATCGACAGGCCCCACTACTACTAGCCCAAGTGACGTACCTCCTAGCACAACTTCGAATAGATTCTTTCTAGAGTCCATAGCTACCTCTCGCCTGGAAGTGTGGCGAACCAAAGCAGTCGTGGCCTTTACCACTGCCTTCTTGTGCTTGTGTGGTAAGGGGGTGGCAGCGGCCGGTGCTGGAAGACTCAACGATGGCACTGCTTCCCCTGAATCAACTAGAGCACAAATAAATCTTACAAAAGAAGAAGCAACTGAAGAAAGGAACCCATAGCTATTAACTAGAATATTTCTACTTACCGCTACCCACAGGTGTGGGAGATGGAGTGCGCTCCTCAGAATGCTCCTTTATAGTGACCGCTCTAGCTGCCTCCTGAGCCTCGTCACCCTCAGGGCCAGTCGAAGTCTCCTCTTCGAGAACGGCCTCCGAAGGGATCCCTAATATAATGCCTGGGGAGATGAAGATGTCAGAAGTAGTTCAAGGGCGCTACATATGCCTAATCCAAAGCCTTACCATGGGGCTTAGGCGATGCAAGTTTGGCGGCAAATTTCATAAATGTAGGAATTGTTAGAACCACGGCTTCGGCCGGGCTTGGGCAATTGACATCCGACCGTCCTCGCTTTGCCACCTTCTCAAGACCCTCCTTAGCTTGAGAGAGAGCCGCTACAATAGGGGACTTGGCCCGCTTGCGTTTGGGACCAGTTGGTAATGGCGTTGTGGTTGGTTCAAGTGCCCAACAAACAAAATATGCCGGCATCTTCGCCACCGACATGAGTTGTCAGTAGCTGTAGGCTCGGCCTATCTACAAGAAGCAAATGAGAAGAAAAGAGAAAATGAAAGCATTAGTCCTCTTTGTGCCGTTATTGGAGAAAGAAATCTAGTTGGCATATGAGATAAAGCAGATAGGTTATATACCTACCGACCCATTATACAAATGAGAGAGGCGCCAATAAGTCAGGGACACTTTCTGATCCTAGAATGCGGCCTCTCATATGAGCCAGCATATGTCCCCTATCCTCTCACAAAGCTTGACCAAAGAGGCCAGATCAGGGTGGTTCTATGAAGATAGGCAATGATAAAGGATCAGATGATCCACTCCCCAGCCATTGGCATATTTGAAGGAGGGATGCAGTTGCTGGTTCAATACCATCTCCTCCTGATTCTCTATAGTCAGCCGATGGGTCTGCAACAAAATAAATAGCCTAGTGGTCTGGCTATAATAGGAAGGGTTTCTGTCTACCTTCCTTACAAAAGTTCTATAAGGTTGAAATTTATCAACCTCGGGACGCCAAGTACTCACAAGGGGGATACTCTCTTCCACCAGCAGGGGGTAATTAGCTAACTCTAACCCAGCAGCCCCAATCTTGCACAGACCTTGAAGGGTCTCCAAGAATTTGTCTTTAGCAACCTTTAGCAGGATGGGCTGAGGTCTTGGGCTACACCTCTTTTTAGACTTCCAGGCAGCCATATAATCTTGCACATCTTTGGCCCGATGAGATTTTAATCTCATCAAATGATCCTCATCTATATCACACACTGGGAATGATTGCTGGCTCAAAAACTTCCTCTCTGCTACATCCCAGCATTCTGCCTTGCAAGCTCAGTAAAAGCAAGTATGGGCATTCTACCACTTGATATATTCTAGTGTAACGAAAAAGAAGGGAGGGCCCCCTAGCTGGACCTACTACATATTTACACAAAAATTCACACAATCCTAGGGAATGACACATCGACTTATGGAGCCTTACAATTGCACTTATACTTTCCCAAGGATATAAAAATAAATAAAAAGATAAAAATGTAAAAAGAAAATACTAATGACTAGAGTCGATTCCCATCACCCATCCCATGACTCATTCCGACTACACGCGGAAGAGCCGAACACTCGAGACTCACTGTCGATTCCTCAACCGCGCACGATCCCACGTTTCCCTCGCTTAGGGACGAGTTGCGAGCTAGAGTCCCAGGTTCGCGTGTCCGTCCCGCATCATAGTTGTTGTCTTGTCTACATGATTTAACTGTACTCATGCGGCCCAAACCATTGGATATATGCTGCTTTGATGATGCCTGACTATGACTCATTGATTAGTTCTTTTTAGCATTTGATGATGTCAACACTCTTGTATTTCAGGTCAAAGTCTGATAAGTGCATGCACAGATATCAAGAAAAGTTTGGCAGGCATAGAAACCAAGAAAGATCTTGGCAAACGAAAGAAAAGATTAATCTGCCCAAGACAGATCAACCTCATTTCACGTTGCTTCGACCTGATAAGCAAGCTGCTCTGACCTCCAGCTGATGAAGTTCAAAATCCAGGGTTGATGCACATCAGGTGTGCACACTACAAGGTCGGTGCATATATACATGTTGCATCAGTAAGGTCAATGCACCATTGCATGTAAAGGTCAATGCACAATTTAGCTTGAAGCATATAGGTCGGTGCATATACCTTCCTTCTGTCAGGCAAGGTCGATGCATATTCGGACCATTGCATGTAAAGGTCGATGCACATTCATCCTCCTGCATATAAGGTCAATGCACATTCTTGGTTAGTATAACAAGTCAGTGCACATTTTCATATCAAGTATGTCAGGTCGATGCATGTCCTTGGATTGAGTCATTCAGGTCGATGCTCGTACTGTAGTATACACCATAAGGTCGATACAAATGCTCTAAGCATACTATACTAGGTCTGTGCACATGTAGGTTTGTGCATGTCTAGGGTCTATGCATATGATGCATCCAGGTCTGTGCACATATAGGTTTGTGCGTGTCTAGGGTCTATGTATATGATGCATCCAAGTCTGTGTACATGAAGAAACCAGGGTCGATGCACATTTATATTGAATTCACTATAAGGTCGGTGCACATCTACATGTAAGTCTGTCAGGTCTAAGCACATGTTACATCATGCTCAGTAAGGTCGATGCACCTCTCGCCAGCACAGAGCCAAGGTCGGTTCACATGAAGAAGGTCGATGCATAGTTGCACTACAAGGTCTGTGCACATGCTCAAGGTTAGTGCACATGCTAAACCAAGGTCTGTGCACATGCTCAAGGTCAGTGCACATGCTGAACCAAGGTCTGTGCACATGCTCAGAGGTCGATGCACATACTTTGAAGAAAGGTCTGTGCACATTTACATTTCTGTTCAAGAGGTCGGTGCACATTGCGCTAGGTCTGTGCACATATGCGGTGTTGTTCAAGATAGGTCGGTGCACATGCAGAGGTCCTACACTGTCAAGGTCGGTGCACATATCCTCAGGTTGGTGCTCATTTTTAGCAAACCTATAGCTTCTTCAGAAAAGGAACTAGAGACCAAAAATAGGAACCATAAATACCCAAAAACACATCTTTTGAGGTCTGGAGGAGTTTCCTAGGACTGACCCCTATCCTCTCTGTCATAAGGCTACAGTACAATCTTTTGGGGGGAACTTTTTAGCAGAGACTAGATATAGAAAAGGTAAACTTTTCTGTGCTATGCTTTTTGGTCATATCCCATCACGTCTTAGTCCAAGAAAGGGACCAAGGGTAGAGGACTGTCATGGGTCAATCAGGAAAAGGCTCCTTGGACAATCAATTGTCCTTGTCATCATTGGCTTTCCATATCAATCCTTTTAGTCAATGAAAAAGTCAGGGACCAAATCTGGGAAAGGTCACATCTCATGGAAGCCACCTTTTTTGCCTCCTCCCAATTAGATTTGTTGTTCCAGAAGATTTCACTGGACAGAAGGACGTCCTTGGTGGTGCCAACCAAAGAGAAGACAAGATTCTGTAGATCTGCCTTGGAAAGTATTCAAGCTCACATCAGCGCATGCTTCAATGGAAGAAGACCTTTTGGTAGCAAAAGTTTTCCCTAGGCTTTTCTATTCTTATATGAAGCTTCCTCAAGAGAAGAAGTTGCTGCTGGAGTAAAAGGCCAACCCTGAGATAGAGCAGAACGTAAGGAAGAAAAAGAAGAAAAAGAGAGAGGAGCTAAGTAAGATTCTCTCTTAGCTAGCCAGCCAACCACTCACTCAGCCAACCAGCTCTGTTCTCATTGCCTCGCAGTCTTGCGCTGTCGTTCGAGGTGTCTCTCGATCTGAAGTAGATACTGGAGAGAGAGAAAAAGTCACGCCATTGTGCATTCAAAGAAGAATATTTGTGAGATAGAAAAGAAGAAAAGAGAATAGCCTAGCCCTGCTTCGAGCTAAACCAGTGGTGAAAAAGGAAGAAGAAGTTGATGGGAGTGTAGCCCCTCTTTGTGACCAGTGGTGCCTTGCTTTAAGCTTTCGTCTTATTTTTCTGAATCAATATTTCAAGCATGTGTCCGGCACTCTGTTTAAAGATCAGAAGTGAGTCCTTGGCTATGTTCAGCCTTAGGTGTTCTTGGGAGTCCATCCCAAGTGTGGTTGCTGCAGTTGTAGCTTGGTGTTTGTTTGTTTTTATGAGTGCGTGTGCATGGGACTCATCTCGTGTGTGTGTGGAGAAGATTTCATCCACGTATGGTAAACCGTCCATGTCGGTTTATTTGCAGGAAGACAGACAGAGGGTGTTCTCTGGTCTGTGGTTGGCGGGTCATCCCTGTGTGGTGCTGCATTTGTAGTGTGTGGAGAAGTCTCACCGGTTTGGTGAGGGGTGGAGGCAGGTTGCGGGTTTGCAATCGAACCACCTTAAAAACTCATGTGTTGTGGTTTGTGTACTTTGTGAGATTGCTCCATATTCTCTATCGCCATTCACAGGTTGGTGTTCTTGTTTCAACGTATGTAATCTTGATTATCTCCATCGCACACTCAAGCTCGTAGGACCATGCTTTGTCATTCTCATTTGAGCGATCTACTTATTCTGCTGTGATTTATGTCTAAGTGCCCCATGTTCACTCTAGTTGTTGTTTATGATTTAATTAGCTAAAGTTTTAATAGGTCATAGTCCTTTAGAAGGATCTATTCAACCCCCCCTTCTAGATCCAGTTGCAGCTATCGGACCCAACATGCTGGTCCGAGGCCCGATCAGCTGAACATCTATCGGCTTGAGCCCCGATTGGCTGGACATCTGACATCTATCAGCTTGAGCCCCGATCAGCTAAACATCTGACATCTGTCGGTTATAAGTCCCGATTAGCTGAACATCTGACATCTGTCTACTTTAAGCCCCAATTGGCTAAAAATCTAACATCTGTCGGCTTTAAGCCCTGATTGGCTGAGCATCTGACATCTGTCGGATTGAGCCCTGATCGGTTGAACATCTAACATATGTCGATTTTAAGCCCCGATTGGCCGAACATCTGACATCTGTCAGCTTTAAGCCCCGATTGGCTGAACATCTGACATCTGTCGGCTTGAGCCCCGATTGGCTGGACATCTGACATCTGTCGACTTTAAGCCCCGATTGCTGAACATCTGACATCTGTCAGCTTTAAGTCCCGATTGGCTGAACATCTGACATCTGTCGACTTTAAGCCCCGATTGACTAAACATCTTTGCATATCACTGATTCTATTGACTTTCTTTGGAGATCTTTGAAAATCCATCGGCTTAAATGCTAATGGTTCTATTCGCCTGGACATCGATGGTTAGAATTTTGACTTCTCTTGGCTGGCATTGCCAGTGATTCATACGTGTAAGCATTTATCGACTTGATCATCGATGGTTGGACATCTTGGACATTTTGGAGGATTGTCGGGCATCTATCATCAATGGTTCCAATGGCTGAATGTGTGGCATCTATCAGCTAAGATGCTGATGGTTGGATGTTTTTGGTTATTGTGAAGCATCTATCGACCTGAATACCGATGCATTCATCATTCTCTTCTTTGGGTGTCATCGTTCATCCATTGGCTTAAATGCCGGCACATTGATATTGTGCATTCTTGTGGATATTATCGAGCATCTACCGACCAGAACATTGGTGGTTAGGTGTGCTTCTATCATCCTTCATTCATTCATCATTCATTTCTATCTGGGACTCCATCATTTGGATAGCCCTCGACATCAGCAGCAGATGTACAGTGTAAGAATCTGCGATAGAACGGCCCTTGAAAGGCCTACATTCCCATTTCATTCATCACTGCTATAGGTGATCATGGCCCTTATAAAGGGGAACATATCCGGCGGTTGTCATGTATACCATTATTGACATTTCATACATCTACCCCCAGAATGGGGGGACCATGTGTATCTTTCAATCTTTCGACGCACATTTGCCCCCAGAATGGGGTAGCATCTATATCTTTCATCATTTGATATACATCTGCCCTCGGAATGGGGTACCATCTGTATCTTCCCATCATTTCATTATTTTTATTCTCTCTCTTTTTTTGATGTACATCCCCCCCTCAGAATGGGGTACCATCTATATCTTTTATCACCATTTTTTCTTTTCTTTTTTTTATACATCTGCCCCCAGAACGGGGTATCATCCACATCTTCCATCATTTCACCCCTTCTTTTTTTGATATGCATTCCCCTCAGGATGGGATACCATCACAGAGAAAGAGAAAAAGAAGCAATTACACGAATGAAATTTCTATTGCTAGAAGTTGAAATTACAAAGTATATGAAAATGAAAAGTACAATTAGTAATAAACTAAGACAAAAAAGGGAAGAACTAGGGCCGGAAAATAATGAAGAACGTCACCATCTCCTCCTCGTCGAGGCTTGGAGAGGATCGCCCCGCCTTGAAGGAAAACACCGCCACGAGAGAAAGATGAAGAAGACATCGTTCTCCACACCGTCGAGCCTTGGAACGTCGCCTTGCCTTGGAATGAACACCGCCGTGAAAAGGAGGTTGTAGAGGAGAGATATAGGAGAGAACTAGAGAGTGATGTGTAGAAGTTTATGGAGGTTTAAGAGGTGAGAATGGTGAGGGGAAGAGACAGAAGAAGTGGGAGAGGGAGAGGTAATCTACTTATGTGAAGGGAGAAGAGAAGAGAGGGAGATGTGAGGGTGCAAGAGGGAGAGAGAAAGAAGAGAGAAGGGTGCCTTATGGTGAGAGGAGGAAGAAGAAGAAGGAGGAGGAAGGGAGGAGGGCGCACTTGGACAAGAAGGAGAAAGGAGGAAAGGCCAAAAGAAAATTCTATTATTGCTAAAAAAAATTTCTCCCTTTTTTCTCCATTATATGGGCTATTTATAGGGGAATTGGGCCAAATAGAGGGTGGAGATTGGGTTGGATGGAGATGGAAGGCTGAAACTGAATGAGAACAAAATGAAAGATGGGGAGAGAGGAGAGGGCCGTGTTGTGTAGGAATGGCTGATCTAGAGGGGAGGGGTGAATAGATCAGCCCCTTTTTCGAGATTAAAATAGCGGAATATAAAAGATCTTTACACAAAAGAAGAACCTCACACGGTAGATGCAATCACGAATATGTAAACTGGCCTAAGCAAGCATCTAGTGAAAGATAGTCACATGAGTAAACCACAGAGAAAGATTTTAAGGTGGTTCGGACTCTACCTAGAGTCCTACGTCCATCCCTCACTCAACTGAGTGAGGCTTCCCGAGTGAAATTGCACTAAACTGCTGATACACAGCCTGAAGGCACACAAGGCTAGACCATAGATCAGAGCACACCAGTTCAGTCGGTCTTCCTACTATCACCGGTAGGGACGATTTACAGACCACAGAATAGAGCACACCAGCTCAGTCTATCTTCCTACTATCACTAGCAGTGACGGTTTAAAGTCTCAGCCGATAGATGTTCAAAATGAAAAAGATAACAAAACATAAAACTCAGACAGAATAGAGGAAACTCAAACAAGATGAAAATGTCCCTATCTGAAATCTGGAGGGCGCTCTTGGCTGCTCCCAGATTAGCTGCTTCCTTGGAGAGTAGCTTCTCCTTTGCCACAGGAAGTTGGAGAGTGGAGCTTCTTCTTCTTGCGGAATGAAGAAGAGTGTGAAGGAACAGACGTCCTCCTGCTTTAGGGCTTCACAAGATGGCAGTGCTCTTCTTCTTCTGTCTTCTTCTCTTGGACTAACTGGGCTTCTGTTCGAACCTTCTATTCTCGAGCGTGCTCCCCACACTTCTCTTTTTCCGCTCTCTCTCTGTCTCGCCTTCTTCAGCTCGTGCACCCTTGCACTCATTGTCCTACGTTCCGAAAAACTTCCTTTTCTACATGCAGGAGTACAACGCATGTAACTCTTGATCTGGTAGCTGGAAATCTGGACCGTCTAGATCCTAAGAAGAATGACCACTGATTGGCTCGAGGAAGATAAGGTACAGTGTCATCTCATTGGCTTACCAATCCCCTTCATGCAGTACACAACGGCTTGAGGCTTTTTCCCCAAGGCAAGGTGCATTTTCGAATAGAATCATTTTCAAAAGTTTTTTTATGATTAATCTAGTTGAAATCAAAGAATATTCTCCATGAAAGTTCTTCTAGAAGGGTGCCACGTGACCTAAGAACACGTGCCAATCATGAGTTTGATAGCACGATGTCCACTTGAGTGTCTCACGTGAGCTTGATTCGAGCTTGGCTATTTTTCAATTTTGGTGACCTATTTTTCACCCCTAATAGCCATTTGTCACCCTTAGCATTTGTCACCCCTGTAGCCATCTGATGTGGCACAGCCCTATGATGTTGTTGGATGCAATGACAACCCTAGGACCTAGACCAGCAAGCATATAAAGAAGCTACAATTGCAGCCTACGACAATTTAATGAGGGCGTGCCAAGGGGTGATTGCAGTCCAAGCTGAGCTCAAGCCGTTGACAATGCCCATAGAACTTTATGTGCTAGATATCGACCCGATGTTCAAGGCTATTTTGGGTCATCCGTGGATCGACAACCTTCATGCCGTACTATCTACCACCCACCAGTGCCTTAAATTCCCATTCCAGGGGAGGGTGGTAAAGGTCAAGAGCATCTCCACGGTCTTGTAAGTTGAAGCCATTTCTAACAAGATATTGCCAACTCTCTGGCCTAGCAACAAGCCAGTCATTTCTGTGATGGACCTTGATTTTCCATGGGCCTATGCACCGTGCAAGCCGGCCGTCGCATCGATGAACATTAAGGTGAAGCACAAGATGAGAGATCCCAAGGGCTGGAACATGATATTGAAGCTAGGCTATCAGCTAGGCATGGGTCTCAGTGCTTAGCTACAGGGATGAACCAAGCCCATCCCAAGGGGCAAGAAGATGAGTAAGAGAGGCCTGGTATATCAGGAGTCACCACTGTCTATTCTAGAAGATGCACTATCGTTAACTTAGAACTATCGTCAACACTTCGTGAAGGGGCCGCTACAGCCTAGTACTTTGAAGACACTGTCCCAACATGATAAAAAAGAAGATGCTACTTGCATAGTCTCTGGCCCACAGTTGCTACCAAAGGGGCCTAGTGATGATATGGGTGATTTTGGTGAAGCCTTTGCAAAGTTGTTTTATGAAGAAGAGTGTTCAAGAAGACCAGAGGTTCGGATTGTGGAATACTCGTGCATGAAGCCAGCTTCAAGTCCACAGGAAGAGGGGTGCTTTCTTGTGACCTTTTCTTGGTCTCTTTCTCACCTTATTTCTATCTTCCAAAAGTTGGATTTTGTTCCCCGTTCACCTCCCATTATGGTTGATCCTCTACTATTCCAATTTCCATTTCGGCTTGAGATGCCGTCTGATTTTCTGATTGTCCAAACCTGTGATTGTGGGTGCTGCCCGCCGATTGATCTCTCCAGTATGTGGTTTTCCTCCTCTGATCATTTCTTCGATATCTTCTGTCCATCCATTTATCCTCTCACCCTTCCTCCTCCTCCTCCGTCTTCCTCTCCATCGTGTTGTGTGCTCTCCACTGATCTCGAAAAAACATACCAATTTTGAAACAGAGATTTCAGTGGAAGATTGCGCTATGTTTTGTCCATCCTCCTCCTAGGGGCATGAGGCCCCTGCTTCCCTTCCAGTAGATTTCCTATCTCCTAGGTTAGATGTAGAGTCTGTCAAGCCTCCTAGGGTAGTAGAGTCTATCGAAGTAGGGTCTTATTCTGTTGTCTCTAGCCCTTCCAAGCTTCTGGTGTGCCCAATGATGTGGCACTCCAAATCTATCCCTGATAGGTTCCTCCAGGATCTCGCTCCGTGTTGTCATGCCCTCCTTGGATGTCCGGAGTTCGTAGAGACGGCCATCATCCTAGAGGATGATGAGGAGCAAGATGGGGTATGGGGCGATGACAGATTAGGTGTTTATGAAATAATGGATGAAAAAGACCCAGACGATTTTGAGGATAGCGGCGTGGATGACACTGCCGATCTGTACGCACAAGGTTTGAAGTGGTTTGATGAGCCATCATCGATAGTGGATGAACCTACAAATGAAATTAATCTTGGAATAGAGGAGGATCCCAGGCTCATTATCATCTCTACTAGTCTCCCTCCTCAGGTCGAAGAGGAGTTGGTCAAGGTGTTAAGGGAGTATAGCGATTCCTTTGCCTAGTCCTACGAGGACATGCCGGGTCTTGACCCCGCCTTGGTGGAACATAGACTTATACTTAAACCAAGGACAACACCCGTAAAGCAAAAGTTAAGAAGATTCCACCCCTACATGGCCTTGAGAATGAAAGAAGAGGTAGATAAGTTACATAAGGCCAGATTTATTCAGGTCGTTTTATATCCTCAGTGGGTGGCGAACATGGTCCATGGGCGTGGATGACACTGCCGATCTGTACGCACAAGGTTTGAAGTGGTTCGATGACCCATCATCGACAGTGGATGAACCTACAAAAGAAATTAATCTTGGAATAGAGGAGGATCCCAGGCTCATTATCATCTCTACTAGTCTCCCTCCTCAGGTCGAAGAGGAAAATAGGTCAGTTTCGGCTGAAACCCTTAATGGTTTCGGCCGAAACCATTAAAAAAGTATTTTTTAAAATGGTTTCGGACCCGCTACAGTGATTTGGTGCTGTTTCGGATCGGTACGATACTGCCTTCCATGAGCTGAGGACAGGAGAAGATTGAAGAACTGTGCAGTTGTGAAGGTGATTGGGGGTTGGGGTCCTGCTAAGAGGGAGATTGAGGACCTATTGAAACACTATCGGCCTTCTATCAGGTGCTGGATTAGAGAACTGATGGATGGGTCCTTCCTGGTTTGGCTCCTTGATGAATTGCAGAGAAGACACCTCATCTCCCTGGGATCCATCCAATGAGAAGGCTGTTCTTTCACTTGGTCCCCATGGAAGATGGACACAGCCACAACAATTGTTCCTGAAGGGAAGGCAGTGTGGTGTAGATTGGCTGGGATTCCCCTTCACGTTTGGAACCCGGACAATATGCACTGCATTGCGGCATCTTTTGGCAGCCTGAAGATGATAGATAGAAGAGCTTTGGACGAGGAGTAGCTACCTTATGCAAGAGTCTTGGTTGCTGTCGATGAGAGACAGGTCTTTCCTTTGAAGGTCTTCGCCAAACTTGGAGGAGTGAGGTATCTAATATCAGTCTCAGAGGAATTGGAGCAGAATGGTGGTAGAGAAGACTGGACCTGGGCAGAGGTGGTGGCGGCCTATCAGAACCATTGTTAGGAAAGGAGAGGAGATGCTTCAACAGGGGTGAGCTCGGTTTTGACTCGGCCGAATGAAGGCCTTTACTCACCTCACCCTGACTCCTTCGGGGGTAGGTGAACTGAGGCGTCATCGGGAGCAGGCGTACGGAATAGATTTCTATATCTCAACCTACCGGTCTCCCGAGGTTCGGGATGCTTCTTTGGAGAATTCTGGGGCTTCTGGAGATCGATTGCGTGTGAAGCAACCATCTTCGAAGATAGAGCTGGCAAGTGGTGGCGGTGGCTCAGAGCAACAGCAACATTTTTCGCGGGATCGAGGTCTGGCCGTGGAAGGCAGGAACAGGGGCATGCCGGGTCAGGAAGATCAGTAGTGTCGGGTCTCGCGGTATCCGACACCACCCGGAAGAAAGTTGGCTGGCCATAGGGTAAGTCATCCGAGCAGGCGGGTCTTCATTTCGCGTAAGCTATCGGGTATATCAGAGGGGCCCGTTGGGACTTCGTCTCCCCTGCCCGACAAGAGCGGGAGATGCAATCTCCCTTCCGCTTCAGGCAAGCGGCATCCCGGGGCCTCTACCCCCACTCCTAGGCCTTCTGGTGAGTGTGGGGGTCTCGACGACGCCATCCGAAGATATTCTAGTCCCGTTCACGACCTGCCCCCAGCCTGTGACCGTCCTTTGTCTCCGCGGCGGTCACAAGCGGAGGTTTACACTTCTCCAGTCCAATCCCCTGGCCAGTGCTCTGAGAAGGGGTCCGGCTATCGTGCTCTTCAGAAGACTCCACTTGAACAGCAGCTCTATGCAAAGAAGGAGCCATAGGAGGAGCTCCTTAGCAACCCAGAGCTGGTGGACCCGGCTTCTGCCATCATTCCATGGGGTTACAGGTAAGGGGCAACTGATTCAAGACAACAGGCACTCAGAAAGATCCCTCAGCCTGTCTGGGGCCAGACTTGGATGTGGACTGATCCAACCAGTGCATCAAGAAGATTGGGCTCATGGTGGGCATCTCCTTTGAAGGCAAGGAAGAATGTGTTAGGAAAGCTCTGAAAAAAAAAATCAGGAGGGATCTAATTCTGCAGCTAAGTGGTAAGAGAAAAGGGACTAGAGGTGTAAGAAGATAGGCAAGAGGGAGGTGTTTTTTTCATCAGAAAAACACCATGCTCGATGATCTCATATCAAAGAGAAATGAGGAGAAGGGAAAGAAAATAGTGTGTGAAGATCCTAACATGGAATGTAAGAGGTTTAAATGGGAAAAGGAAGATAAGGGAAGTCAAGTCCATGATTCGGAGACAGAAACTGGACCTTCGATGTTTTACAGGAAACTAAATTGGAGAAGGCAGACAGCTGGTTCATCAAGACTCTGGGCGCATGGAAGGCAGTATCGGCCGAAACGTATCGGTTTCGACCGGTACCGATCCGAAACCGCACCAAATCACTGTAGCAGGTCCGAAACAAACCCTCCCTAATTGTTCATGTCGAAGCCCACTTATTTCTTCCCATTTTTCCAACATGTCGATGGTTATACACTTGAAGTGAACATATAGAATGGCATGATACGTGTCAGCATGATTTTCTCATTCCAGTTGTGCAAGAGTCATTCTCTATTTTGGAATTTCAGACCTTTCTCTGAAAGATATGTGGATAGATGTTCAATGTTAGTGTAAAATAATGAAAACTAACAGTTGTAAAAATTATGACTTGAGTTGGAAATATTGTACCTTACCCACACTCCAGCTTTTAAGAATTTGTTCCCAAAGGTTATATGTTTACTACCTCTTGTTACCAATAAATCAGTTTTGCTAGGAAATTGGCATCTCTTGCAAGGTAGCTCTTCCCTTTACCACTGACCCCCATTTGCTTAGTATTTGGTTTGGCAGAACAACACAGGATACTGGATGTCAGGCTTGTGGTTGTGGGAAGGTAAGGGTGCTACTAGTGGTTTAGATGCATCCCTGCTTAAGCTAACGTTGACATGGGTTGACCCTAAACTATTTGGACAATGAATATGAGGATTAAAAAACCCAGTCATAGTGCCAAATATGCAAGGAGTTTGGTGTTTTTTTTAAACCTCACATGTAGCATATTTGATTTTATGCCCTTGAATTGCTATGTTTGCTTCTGTATGCCTGAAATTGCAACCACCATCACAACCATCAATCCGGAGGAGGCTGCTTCTCGAGTATTGCCATATAGTGTTTAAATATTGTAAGGTGTAAAATGTTGTTATACTTATACAGATGAAAAGTGTCATCTCACAGCTAGAATAAGAATAACACAGCTGTATTGGTCTAAAGGAAGTGATGATATAACATTAGTAAATGTATGGAGCATTTTGAGCGTATAGGACATGCATGGTCGTTGAAGGATATAATACTAAAATGTGGATTTTCAAGGTTATATATGCTGAAAACCCAGAGACTTATTATGGTTTGTGTTTGTGTGCAAATATTGTACCTTATCTAGGCTTCAGTTTTAAGAATTTATTCTGAAAGGTTATTGCTGCTTTAGTATTTTTTTACCAGCTACTTTTGGGAAGGGAATTGCAGGCACTTTCAAAGTAGCTCTTCCCTTACCCACCGACTAACATTTGCTTATTGGTCAGAGAAATAGAGGGTAGTACAATGGATGTCAGGCTAGCTGGAAACTTAGGGGTTCAATTGCGGCTAATAACTTGCAAATGGCTGAATCTGTATGCCCATCCAACCATGCTTCTGTTGAACCTCAGTCCAATTGCAATGGGATAGGGTTGAGTTGGGATGGCCTATGCTCTGAGAATGAAACACAGGCTGCTATCGGATGATTATTGTGGTTCAATTAGGACTGGATCATATTGCTCGGGGTCAAGCTGAGGTAGACCTGATGGGTTCAGGTTGGTTATGATGCGGGACGAAGGTGGATCCGTGATGGGCTGAACTGGGCCTCACTTGGGCGCTACTGGCCTCTGTTGGCAGAGATTACTGTCGGCCCAAAATGGACCTCGATGGGCCGAGTAGCGTGGCAGTGGTTCGTGGTCGGCCATGGAAGGCGGAGCAGGGACACCTGGGGCTGCTGCGGTGCAAGCGGAAGTGCCCTGCTAGTGGCGTTGGCGTCACTGTTTTAACATCTGGCCCAGATCTTGACCTGGATAAGTTAGTGGGTCACAGGTCAATGGTTTAACCATTCGGGTTGACCCGTGAGCCGTATGACTAGAACCACTCACGTCAATATTATATATTCATAGAATTTTAATATGCTATAGAGGCAACTGAGAATCATGAGGGATGCATTTCATCGATTTTTCGCTCCCTTGACAATCTCTTTACAACGAATACATATGAGCATTTTCTTGCCCATGGTTCCTCTAGCTATGATATTACATGGTTCCATTCTGGATCACTTTTCCTTCGAACGGATTGCGACGAGGTCGCACAGATTATGCAAATCATCTCAACTTCTAGAAATTTGATGTTAGTACTATTAGATGATGAGAGATAGAATCTCAAAGTTGATTCCTCATATTTCACGTTTCTTTGCATGCCAAAAGCCTGGAGTAATGATAGAAAATATAAAGAAATAATGGAATATGTCTAGACCTGATCGGATTATATGGGTTTTTCCAGCCTACACACAGGAATACCCAGGAGTAAGACCCATAACTAATGAGAGGCCAAATACGGTGGTCTCATGAACCAAAATGGATGTGGCAACCCTTAGGACTAGCCTGCTAAAGGCCCCCAATGATCAAGGGTCAGAGCTTTACTGCACGGGTCTCTTATGTTGTCACATAGGTGACTTTTATTGTCCACTCATAGGAAGGGGTTCCAGGAGATCACACCATGACAAGGTAGACCTCCTAGAACTCAGAGTGGTTCAGAACGACTAAAACAAAGGAAAACGGGTGAATGAGGATTTTCCCCTCTTTTGTCATGATGGACCCACATTTATTCGATATTAATTGGGAGAAACAGATCATTCGTATTATTGCCATAATACCAGAGACCTCAGGTTATGCTATAGACAGCAGCAAGCCATGGGTCCAAGAGGGCGTATCGTGCTCGAAGCACTCACTAACCGAACAGAAGGTGTGCGAGTGTGATTAGTCCCAAGGACTGGGGTGGTTATTGTAACCACAAGTAAGGCATACACTTAGGAAAAAGGAGAGATTATCCAAATCCCAATAGATGTAAGAGAAGTAGCCTGGACCCTTACAACTCATGAGAGTGAGTGAAAGGGACCAGTGGTCACCTCCTTTGGCGATAGACTGTACATGAGTGATTCAGCATGACCTCCGTATCACCATAGCTAATAGCACCAATAAATTACAATGGGATCGGAAAAGGAGCTATCATAACTGGGTCCATTAAGACAGAAAGGGGAGAAGGATTTAATGTCGCCCATATGGGCGTGGCTTATGGCCATTCTAATCGGGGAAATTCGGTGCATAGCTTACAGATACCTGAGCGATCACAGGATCAAGACCACAGACATAGCCTCAGAGAGGCCTCCTCACACTCAGGCTGCCCGCCTCAGCAGGTTAGAGGGGAAGCTTCAAGTTCACAGAAGCACGAGAAGGGAAATGGAAGATAGGGAATCAGATGTAATAACACTAACATTCAACTCACCGTTCTGCAAAGCATAGTTACAAGCACTAACTAGGCTTGACAAAATTTTATTCCTGAAAGCACATGCAATATAATAGATACCACTGCTGCACCTCTCCCACTCACACAGTGTATGAACCCAACGAATAGCACATACAGAGTAGAAGAGCATATATGAAAGCAAGAGAGAAAAGAAATAATCGAGTAGAAAACACTATCGATCCTCTGGGGCCCCTATCACCATGGAAACCCACCTACAAAGGGGATCTGGGAACTGGAGGAGGACTCTCCCTCACACGCACTCAGGGACTAGTAGCAGAAGAAGGCTAGAATGGATCAGCTCTTGTGCTCTCTCCCTTCGTTGGTGACCCCTCTCATCTTCTCTTTGTCTGTCTTTCTTGTGCTTGAAGGTAAGGGCCTTTTATAGCGAAACAGGGTGTCGGATGGGCGACGGGATGGGAAGCCCTTCGCCGACCCATCACCCCGCCACTTGCGATGGCCTTGCACTAACTCGCCAGGGAAAGGGCACTGACCCAATAGGCTATCGACTCATGAAGACCGCGTCGAATCGAGAAGGTGGGAGGAAGGGTGCCGACTCACCTGGGGGCGCTAACTCACCCTAAGGGCATTTTTGTAATTTTTGTTTACTACATCAAAACTAGTTTAGACGAAAACCCAACATCCAGTGCAACTTAGGGTTCGATGCGGTAGCCTCGAGGTGTAGATTTCTTGCTTTCCAACCCTGATTTGTGATTCTGAGTGATTTTCAACACGTACCGAACCCGTGTCGGATTGTTCGAGTTTTCTGATTTGGCCTTCGACATTGTGACTTGTGCTAGCAGGCCTTCTTTGAGGACATGCAGAGCTTCTTCATCAAGTGGGCTATCCCCCGAAGCATTTTTGCCCTGACTGGGCAGCTTTCGGCCACTTACGGACCTTTCCGGCATTCCACATGTGCTGATTAGATTACCTGGGTTTTCTGCTGATTCGGCCATTGGCACCTTGTCTTGAGGAGCCAAGAACATTTCTTCACCTCGAGAAGTTTTCTTATCCGGTGGTGAACCACTAGGTACATTCTCATCCTGATCAGACGAAGTATAGGGTTTGTTCGGCATGACTGAGTCGACGTCAGTTTGTTGGGTTTGTTGATTTCGACAGGCCATCAAGAATATAACAGAAGAGTTCATCCAGAAGGGCCTAATTAATATGTTGGGCCATGCGGTTGACCTGCCGCAGCACCATGTTTGGAGCCGATTGAATCGGTTGGCCAATGTGGTCTACATGGTGGCAACTTCATCGAGCTCCAATACACCAGAGGCCGGTCCATCAAATCAACGCCCTAACGCTGGCCTTGGAGTCGCTTCTTCCTCATTACCTGAATGTCTGGCACTGCGGAGGACCATTCGAAGATTCGAGGGGAGGTCCGACAGCTACAGCTGGAACAACGACAGCTGTTGCAATTCCTGAAGAGCATCAATGAATAGTTGACCACCTTCACCTTTGGGCCATTCGCCGGGGGACCAACTCCGACATACATGCAAGGGGCAAGTGTATCACTCGTCGCCTGGATCCCTCCTAGCTTGGGGGGTTGGCACTCTGAAGAATCGTCCGATTTATTTGAGGACGAGGGGCCGAAAAAGTTATACTCATTTCTCGTGAGAAGGCCTTGCAAATTTTCTTTGCGTGTCGCCGTGAAGGGTTATTGAACCTCCCGCTGTCGGCCAACCATCAAACAATAGGCGCCGCGCTACACCAAGGTTATTGTCCATACCACGAGATGGTAGGCCACATTATTCATGATTGCTAAGACCTCGCCGAGGACTTAATCAAACAAAGGGTAATCGATATGGGTGACTCCTTGATTTGTCCGCCACAACCACACAGACAGGGGAGTTTGAACTTCTCTGTCAATATCATACATACTTCGGTTGTCCTCGAGTTAAGAGAGGAAAGAGTCAGCTTTCGACCACACTGTGGTACCCAGGGTGGCGACCATCTCATCAGTGCTCTTTCCCCAAGGAAGATACTGAGAAGATCTTCGACAAACTCCTAAACGAGAGTCGAGTGATGGCGCATGACCCACCGTCTTACCATAATGAAACAGCCAAGGGTTACCCCCACTATTGCAAATATCACGCCAGGGTGTCTCACCCCATTGGGGAATGTATGGAGGTCCAAGGCTGCATCGAGGCCCTAATCCAAAAAGGGGAGATCGATACACAAGGGAACTCAACGGCGAGGCGACGTCTCAAAGAGGTCCCTGAGAAGATTCTCTGACAAGCCCAGCGGGGGCAGATCATGCCACAAGAGATCAAGCCCACGTCTCAACAGGTTTAGCCGGGCAAGTCTACGTGGCGAAAGTCCCCAGCCGAATCCTAAAGGCAAGGCCCAGTGCGAGGGATCGAAAGCCCAGAGTCTAAAAGGCCAAGCCATGGGAGGAGGTTCTAAGTCCACTTTCGAGCCGAGCCAACCCGGAATGACTACAGATGAGAATTCTTAGCCAAGTAACAAAGGCAAGGCCCAGATGAGGGAGCCCAAAGCCAAATCTCAATCTTGTGTTGAGCCAACAAAGTCGTCAATTGTAGAAAGACCACAACAGCTCGAGCAGGCAAAATTGCCAACTAAAGCAAAACCTATGGAATTACAAAGGCCCCAAGGGCTCCATTTTGGCCTGGCGGAATTTCAGGAGCTGTCGTCGGAAACAATTGTTTAGGTGGTCAATGCCACCTTTCAGGTGCAACCAGAAGAGGCTGACTGGACCAAGGTTACTCCAAGAAGGAACCGCATAACCAAGGCTCCTAAGGAGCCGACCCATAGTAGAAAACAAAACGCTGGGGGTAAGTCAGTCCCATCATCGAAGCCAGTCCTACTTTCTTCTCAAGAGGCGGCACACCAAAAGAAATAAGAGAAGAATCACAAAAAAGAACCTGAAAAGAAGGTTAAAGAAGCAAGCCGAGCAGGCAGCGGCCATGGAGGCTCCCGAAGAGCTGACTCCTCTGCAACAATTGTAGAAACTGAGAGACGAGTTGGAGGAGTATGTTCCTCCTCTCCCCACCAGGACTGTCACTCTTGACAAATATATTTCCTGGGACAAATTTGGGCGTAAAGCCCGGCTCATCAGTTGGCTTTGAGAGATGGTTCAATGCCTAGAAGACGGTGAAAAATTTCCCATCCTACAGAATCATACAATCCGGCCAGGAAGAATCATACAAATCCCGTGATAGTAAGAAGAGATCTCGGAATGGGAGTGGTAGTGGCTACCACAAGAACAAGAAGGTTAAAGAAGAAGATAAGCAAGTCATGGCGGCCGCAAAGATTCCTCTGTCTACCATGTTGCTTCGTGCGGCCATGATTTATTCCATTGAACTTGGACCATAGGAATAGCTTTATTCCTTAGCTGTCGCACTTTACGATCAAGAATCTTAACTGGCTTCTGCTCGTACGTCATATCTTTCTGAATCTCCAAATTATCATAAGTAATAATGTGGTTAGGATCATATACATACTTTTTTCGCATTGAGACGTGGAATACGTCATGAACGCACCCGATTTAGGCCTTTTGTATAGGCCAGATAAATCTAATTCCTTGCATCGGCATAGTCCCAATGTCGATGATATTACTCTGATTGGAACCTGACCCCCAATCAGGGCCAATCAATATAATTCGCGGCCCAGGTTGTTCGTCTAAAGCCTAAGATGTTCTACCCCAATGCTAGCTGCACGCCAGTCGAGCTAGAGGCTGAACCCCCAGGCCTCGCTCCCTCATCCCTCACTAGCGCTACCCGTGGGTGGGGGGCATTTTTTGACATCCAAAAGTTGCTACACGACGAGCATGCCCTAGCAGCCAAGAATAGCCAATCGAGGGCGAGGGGACCAAACAAATCCCACATCTTGTCCGATCAGGAGAAAAACACACCTGGTGGTCTGCCACCTAATAAGGAGGCTCCTCGAGCTGAAGAAATATCCTTGGTCCCTCAAAATAGGGTGCCGAGGGCAATATCAGCGTAGAACCCAAGTGACCCGATCGGGGAACACGGTTTGCCAGAAAGGTCCGTAGGAGGCCAAAGATCTGCCCAATGGGGGCAAAAACACTTTGAGTGGTTGCCACTTGATGAAGACACTCCTCACAAGAAGGGAACAAGCTTGAGGGCACGATTCACAGTGGCGAAGGCCGAATTAGGATGAAACGTGAGTGATCTAATGTGAGTTCAGCACATGTCAAAAATCACTCGAAATTACAAATCAAAGCCTGGGAGCTTTGAAATAAACACTCCGGAAGTAGTGCATTAAAGCTAAGTCAGTATTGAGTGTCAAGTACTCGTCTGAGCTGGTTCGGGGTCAAAGCATTGAAGAACGTAAAATTGACTAAAATTCCCCCTTCAAATCCACCTGAGTTGACGCTCAGCCCCATGTACCAAGTGAACTGGCGCAGGAAGCTTAAAGAAGGCCTGAATCGACGCAGGCTCCATTTGGCCGTTTCTAAAGCCTTGAACTGATGCGATCGTGACACCCCAAGCCACTTGAATTGGCATGCAAGAAACCTCCCTCCACATTTGAATCGGTGCCTCTTATCTCTAGCATGAATCGGCGCCCAGTTTGCTTCTTGATAGGGCGTGCACAAGTCCCCCTTATGTGGTGAACTGGTGCACATAAAAGTCTTCTAAATGGCCATGCACCGGCACCCTTGGCATGCCTGATACGGCACCGCCCTTCCATGGGCTCGATTTGACGCAGGCCTATCATCCTTTTCCATACGTGAACCCGCGCAGTTGCCACGCAAACCCACTTGATCTGGCATGCAAAAGCTTCCTTGAAGTGCTTGAACTAACGTCGTTGCCACACCTTGGCCCCATGATCTAGCACCGTGGAAGATGTCCCATCCTTCCTCTGACACTCTATTTCTCTGCTAAAACTTAGGTGAAACAATAGGAAGTGGAAGGGGAGGGCATTTAATGCCCATATCAAGCCCGTCGCATGAGCACTTAAGGCTCGTGGGTTTGTCTCATGCTCAGATCGATAGTGTAATGGTGGCAGCAATGGTGGCAGGCGTCGACAATGGGCCGACCCGTCTGACAATGGCGAAGACCCTGGATATCCCGCAGAACATTCCATCCTCAGACACCTTCTTATCCTGCACCAATGGATGGTCGGTAGCATAGTAGTCAACTCACCCCTTTCGTACAGACGAAGAGGGAATGGCGGGAGTTTCATCCCGAAGAGAAGAGACCTTCCCATTCTATATATAGAGCTGGCTGGAAGGAAAGAAAAAAGTGAGAACTAGCTCATGGGCGTGTGTGAGAAGCTCTGCGTGAGAGCCCTGTTGTGAGCACCTGCTTTCTATCCGTCTGGGAGGAAAGCGAGATCAATAGGGAGTGTGAGAGTATTGTAAGGAGGGGTGGGTCTTGTATGCCTCTACCTTCCCCTTTGCTTCCTTCTCTTCTACTTCTATTGTACTCCACCAAGTGGTGAAGTGGCTCTAGCTCAGGGTTGATATCGCTTAATAGTGCTTACCTTTAGCAGGAGGGTTTCCCAGGTTTATATAGCGACCCATGAACGTAGGAGCCCAGCGAGGTGAGGAGTTTCAGGGGAGGTTACGTCTCCTTCATGGGCTCGTTAAGGTGCGAGGGCTCTTAATCGCCATTATCCCTACTATCTCCCAGCTCTCAAAAGGGCACGCAACGGTCACATGGATAAGCTTCCGTCAGTCAGTCCGAGCATGTGGCACTGGCTTCAAGGGGAACCCCGAGTGATAGGCGCAAGGCTCAGGCGGGACGCATAGGGCCTCAAAGGGGGCCTCCCGATCGACCTGACACTTGGACTTCCGAACCCGAAGGTCACCTAGGAAGCGTTTAATCCGAGTGAGTTATTGGGCTTAGTGGGCCGTTGGAGGGCTGTCACTTGTGGGAGTTGGGCCTCATTTGGTCCATTGGGACCTTGTTTGGCCACTCTATTCGGGCAGTAGAAATCCCCCTCTCCATCATGGATATATTCAAATCTCTAATTTTATTTTCCAACAAGGATATGTGCAATTCAGAGCTATCAAGTTCTTTCTCACATACAACAACCCTATCATTTAACATTCCATTCACAGTTTAATATCTTTCGATTTCTTGTTGTAGGGTATTCACTTTTTTAGAATTATCAACAATCACACACTTCCCTTTTTCATAAGCACTCAATTTATCAATCAACAAACTATTTTATATTTTTAATTTTTCATTCTCCTCAGCGAGTTTCTTGTTCACAATCAATTCGTCAAGTAAATGTTGATCACTAGACATAGATTCCAATTTGTCCTTGAGCTCTTTATCACTTTTCTTCAAGTTGATTGATCTTTTCAAGCAGGGTGTCATTTTCTTTTCTTAAAGAAGCAATTTGTTCCTTTTACATGTCAATATCAAATAAGAGACATCACTTAAGTTTTCAAGTTCTACACATTTTTCATTGGAGTTATCATGAAGATTGTTGTCAACTTTCTTTTTTAATTTTTAATTTTCATACTTTATTCTCTTATACCTGTCTAACAATTCTTCATAAGCATCCATTAATTCTTCAAATGATACATCATCACATTTAGAGTTTACCCCTTCAAATTCCTCATTCACTTTACCATTGCTATTGGCCATAAGGCAATCATGCTCCATCTTCTTCTCATGGATCTTGACCAAGCCATCCCAAATTCCTTTAGCAGTGCTACAGGTAGAGACAAAAGGGAATGAAATAGAATCAACTACAGCCTTTAACAAGTTCAAAACCATAAGATTCTCATTATTTTTGGACCTATGTTTAGCTGGCCATTTAGACTTATCTGATGGCAATTCATGAGGACCATGAGATATAAGGTTCCACAACTTTATCTATGAAGTTAATGAACACACACACTTTCCCTAACCACAATGAGTAATTAGAACCATCAAATAAAGGTGGACAATCTATGGAAAACAAATCGGCGGAAGAACTCATGATCGTAGTTGCACAAGGATCTTCTCTATAGATCGTTAGATCTAGGTGAAACAGAGTCTCGCTCTGATACCAATTGTTGTGTCCCTTAGTGCAAACACAATCAAGTGGGGGGGTGAATTGATTGTGCCCTATTTAAAAAATTAAACTAGATGATACTCTAAATTTTAGCATACAGTGGGTTCAACACATCACTTGGAACCAATTAAGCGAGACTTAGATTAACTAAGTATCAAATTGATCGTGGTGAAGAACTTAGTGTAGCTTGATGAAACAAAATCAACTATGCAATTATGTGTGTAGATTAAATGTGTGCAGTAGTGAAATCAATCTAGTGTGTATGATAGTATCAATTTGAACCTGTAAATGAAGATAGAAGAAATGGACAATCGCACAAGTATTCAAATATGGACACAGTGATTTTTAAGGTGGTTCGGAGCCGCAGCCGAGCTCCCTACGTCCACCCCGCACCAAAACCCAGTGAGGCTTCCTGTGCTACAAATGCAGCAACACACAAGGGGACAAGTCCCCTACACCACATTGATACACAGCTTAACCAGAGCTGTGGGGGGGGGGGGGGGGGGGGGGGGGGGGGGGGGGGGGGGGGGGGGGGGGGGGGGGGGGGGGGGGGGGGGGGGCGTCAAGCTTGATTGTTCGATTAGTTGCATTGTTAACTCGTGTGAGATCGGAAAGCTTGAGAGAACACTTTTAATCTTGCATTTGTTTAGGGCAATTAACGTTGTTAGTTTTAATTCCATCGTGTTTAGTTTAGAAAGTTTTTAAAATCCGTCATCTCGACAAGGGGACAATTCAACCCCCCTTCTTGTCCGCCATCTCTCTGGGCCAACACTTCGGATATGATCAGCATATCCCTGTTTATAGTGCACAATTAGGCTTGCCCGTACGAAGCCTCCGGGGGAGCCTGACTGCCGAGCATACCAGAACCTGGTGGGACTTCACCGAGCGGACACTGCAACCTTCAGGGTGCCAGCCCCCAGCTGTGTTCCTCGGGTGACTGCCGAGTACGTAAAATGGTGGAACGCCCGGACGGCCTTTTATTGGTCGTGTAGAACCTACTACTGGGATGGGGCCGAGAGGAAATTCTTAAGCAAGCAATCAGTGCCGGTGCTCGACATCGACCCGGAGCACCTCCTTCGGTTGAAGAATAAGAAGGACAAAGAGGTAGCGGCATATCTGGCCGCGTGCCGGGAAGCCCGAGAGGCAAAGCCAGCGCTACAGGTCAAACTACCTCTGGTGGTGAAGGATGAATATAAGAAGACCTTGAGGGACCTCTGTCGCATCAGGGGTGAGCGTCTGGAGCTCATCAATTACCCACTCCCCATGGAGGAAGAAGGCACCCCTGCGAAGAGCTGGCGTCCAGAGAGGGACCTAATATGCCCATACCGCACATTCATAAGGAGGGAGGAGCGGAAGCCCGAGAATTATAAGGACACCACATGGCTGTACATCCTCCTCCGGGTGCACGGGCTAAAGATCGATGACCAGATGGCCGCCATCCTGGACAAGCATCTGCGCATCTCATACTATTATACTGACGGGTGGGGTATGGACCACTTTAATCTTTTCTGCCACTTAACCTCCAAGAAGCATGCGGACCTGGCCATCCTCGCCGACCGCTGCCAAAAGATCAGGGACCTGTGCTGGCTGGTCTGAGAAGTGACACACCGGTACAAGGAGCCCTCCATGAGCTACTGGCCGATAACACTTCGACTGTATACTGGCCCTCATGGTATTTGATGTTTCCCCTTTCCTTTTATTTTCACCCCTTATTGTCGTGACCTTTTCAGGGCATCGGATGCTGATCAGATCCCCTTTTCTGCTCTTCTTCTCTTTTCTCTCTAACAGATCACCCCGACAGCACCCAAATGGCAACGTACCGAAACCTTCTGCGGTTCGTCCAGAAGCCTCCCTACTTCAAGTAGCACTGCCAGCCCCAAGTATGACTCCTTTGCCCAAGGCCGCGAAGAGGTCCCGGGCAAAATCACCTGTGAAGAAGGTGGTGGACGCTGCCAAGGTGGCCGGGTAGCGAGAGGCAAAGTGGTGGAAGACGGAAGATGCCAAAGCTTCAGCGACCATTCCCCCGGTGCCTTCGATTCCGTCATTCGAAGAGTTTGCCACTACCCAGGTTGAGCCAAGCCAACCTATAGGTTAGACTTCCCAACCATGGGCGCCCTCCTTTTGCAATTCGGGACGAGACCCTTACACATGTTCTTCCTCCTTTTTTTTTAATCTTTTCTTCAGTCACCATGGAAGAGCCAGTGCCCGTGCCCATCCCCGATGTGGGTGAGGCCGCAACTGGAGCGGAGGCGACTCCTACTCTGACTCTCCCATCCAAGGCTAGGGAAAGATCTCAGGCGAAGTCGCCTGTAAAGAAGGCGTTGGCTGCCGCCAAGGTAGCAGGGCGGCAGGAGGCCAAATGAAGAAAGGCAGAGGCCACCTTGACTTCAACGGTCACTTCTCTAATCCCCTCGATCTCATCTTTCGAGGAGTTCATAGCTGCTCGGGCCGAGCCAAGCCAGGCCACAGGTTGGATTCCCTGGCCACCGGTGCCTTTCAGTGTTAATTTGCCTCCCAGGGCGAGGCCCTTACATGTGTTTCTTCTTCCAGTTGCCGTGGAGGAGTTGACACCGACCCCTGTCCCTGATGCAGGCGAAGCTGCTGTCCCTGGGGCCGTACCGGCCTTCGAGGAGACCACCCATGAGCCACCTCCTGCTGCAGAAGTCAGAGGAGGTAGTTATCTTCACCAGCGTGCTTAATTTCCCTCATCTTTTAGGAGCCCGTAGGCTTTGGTCTAATTTTGCATCTTCTTTATTTAGCAGACCTCAGTGTGGCGCCTGTTGGGCCGGCGGTGTACTTCGGGGTTCGCCAGGCAAGCCGAACAAACGTGAGGAAGGGGTCACGGTCTGGCATATCACCATTGCCGAGCCCGCGCGAGGATGCACTGGTCATTGAGCTCGAGGTGGAGGCTTCTTCCCCGGTGAAAGGAGTGCCTGCCCTGACTAAGTCCTCATCAGGCGAGCAGGTGGATTACGATTACTCTTCCGACGAGGTGGCTTCGGGTGAAGGCCGGTCTGAGGAGTCCGGACCTCCTGGGCTGGTCTTAAAGGCACCTCTATTGGCCGCTTCGCTAACCTTGGTGGGCAAGACCCTTGTAAGTGTGAGTTTGTTCATGTGGGGCTTCCCCCGTGGTCATCTGCTGTTCTCACTTCTGTTGCCTTCCTTTTTTTTGAAATCCAGGAGCAGTCCTTGTCGGAGGCTACAGAGGTGCCTGCCCCAGACACATCGGTCGGTCGACCGAAAGGAGCTGATGCCGGCTTGGACAAGCTGGCATCCCTGTTCGAGGTCATGCGGCAAGAAGTGGCCGCGGGGACCTCCGTCACTCCCGTGCCAGAGGCTGGGGTGCCACCGACGGTGAGGGCAGAGATAATTACGGGCATGGGCTTTCCCTTCTTGAATCTTCCTCCAAGATACTGATCTTCCTTTGCCTTAAACAGGAGGATGCTCCCCGAGGGACCGCAGAGACTACAGCGCCGATGGATAAGCCCCTGGAGGAGGCGGAGATAGCGCCGAAAAGTGGCCTAATTTCGGTGGCCGAGGTAAGCATGGGGGCCTCGGGGCCCCTCTCTCATCTCTTCAGGATTTGGGTAATTCGCCTCGAGCGATGAGTGACTAACTTTATCTTGGATGTGTAGGAAGAGGCAGAGCTTTCGGAAGCACGTACCACCAGAGCTCGCAAGGCCATTCCCAAACGGAGGGGACCGATCAGTCCTGCGGGGGTAGGTAGGCTAAAGTTACTTTTGGGGCCGAACGTGGAGCCTCTGGTGTCTTTTCTACAATCGGGGGCCAGCCTGAAGCTCATGGTCCCTCTTCCGCCTCTTCGAAAGCTCGCCGCGCCGAAGGAGACCCAGCTTTTGCGGGAGATCTTGGCAAGCATCCCCGTTCCCTCAGAGGAGTCACCAGCAGGAGGGGCCATGGGTCCCTTGGCGATAACGTCTGATCCAGCTTCGCTTGACGCCCTTCCTCCAACCAAAAGCAAGGTCCTTGCCCTACCGAGCTGCGAAGTGACGGCGGGTTTGGATTTTACCGGGGAGGTGAGAAGGATACGGGCCCATCAACCGCGGTAGAGGTGGAGTAGCCCCTCATGATAACGGGGTAGGGTGATTCAGTCGCGACCTTGCCTGTTCCTCTGGCAGTGGCTGGCCAGGAGTTGTCTGCTGAGGTCAGGCGCTTGAGTGACCTGGGTTCCACTCTCTCATCCTCCTTGGCCGCGGTGGATGCAGACCTGTGGGCGGCGGTAGACAACAAGGTAGAGTTCGATCTTCCGACCGTACCCTCCATAGATCATGTCACCTCAGACGCGCCGGTTTGGCGAACGCGCTGGCTTTGCGATCAATGATCTTCGTTGATCCTTCCCTCACGTACTGGGGGTGCACACCGTAGTGATGCAGTTGACCGGGGCACTGTAAGTGATGGGCTGCCCGCTAGAAGAGTGGTCGCGATGGGTTTTTTTATTGCTAAAGTACGTGAACCGTCGCGGGTTCCTTGAGACCCGGGCTCCCAACGAATTTGCTGCCATCAGTGCCCAGAAAGATGAGTATCTGCAGGCCCCGGAGGTGCGGAGAGGTAGTGAAGAGTAGCATGAAAAAGTCATGGATGAAAGCCACAGTCGTGTCTACCCCCTCACGAGTAGAATAGAAAAGTTGAAGGGCTATCTTGCTGCAGCCGAGACTGATTTGGCCGAGGTCGAGGCGACCGTGGTTAGAGAGACCGAGGAACTAACCGTTGCTAGGGTTGAGACGACGTCCGTGGCGACAGAGCTAACGCGCCTCGAGGAACAAAGAAGCCAACTACGCGATATGGTGGATTTTCCTTGCATTGGGATTCTCCCACTCGAGGAGATTTTTCGGGGCATCAACTAAGCGCTGCTCGAGGAGATTCTCCCCCTCCTTTTTTTCTCTTTTCTGACATGTAACACAGGGGTATGGCCCGGAGCACATGTAACCCTTTGTTTAAAGAAAAGGGAATACTCTTTATGCGCATTCCTCTTCTATATATATGATAACTCAGAATCTTTTCTCTCTTCTTCTTCTTTCTTCTTCTCTTTTGCATCTCGGCGAGGGGCGAGCTCGTGCCAGCGGTTTATTCGGGGAACACTTCGGCTGAGCTTGCGGGGGTGCATAGGAGAGTGCTCGCCTCCCTAGAGGAGAGACGAGGGGATCACTCCACCATGCGAGCCACGCGGCTCACCAAGTGGTTCCATGAGGGCGTCGGACCCGAGCAGGTCGATTCAGCCCATGGGGGGATGAAGAGAGGAGTTTGTCGTTCAAATGACCTGGACGAGGGGTCCAAGTCAACGGGGATATTCGTCACCCGAAGGGACGGTGAGAAGAGTTTGTTGATTCAAATGACCTGGACGAGGGGTCCAAGGATGCATGTTGTCCTCACATTTAGCCGTGACCACCCAAAAAAAACACTAATATGGAAAGGTGGGGGGTGTGAACTCTCTATCAAAGAAACCTTCTCCCTGGAGTTAGGATCCCTTGGCCAAGGGCTGACACTTTCCACCTTGAACTCCATTCCCATCCAATTAGGGGCATTTCCCCTATACATAGTAGTGTAGGATCGAGTCTTAGTCTAGGAGAGTCTAGTTCCTCCCTGTCTAGTCCTCCAAAGAAAGCTAGGGGCAGACATGTTCCCGCCCACTACATCAATGAGCTGGCGGAGAAATGTGCTCAGCTATGTCAAGTTTCTGACTTTTTGATAACTCCCATTTTCCTAGGGGCAGATGGTGTAGAAGGGTTTTTACTAGATGACGATTTAGGGGCATACGTTCTAGAAGAGGAAAGTGAATAAGAAACTAAAGACAGTGACCTTGAGGATGGCACTGATCATGTAGCTCCCTTTGTTGATGGGACAAGAAGGTTTGATGAGCCTAGCACTTCAATTGGTGAATCAACTAAGGAGGTCAACCTTGGCACTGAGGATAACTCAAAAATTATTCTGATAAGTGCCAATTTGAGGAAAGAGGAAGAAGCTGCCATTGTGGTGGTGCTCAAAGAATTCCCCGATAGTTTTGTTTGGTCCTACGAAGATATGTCGGGCCTAGATCTTTCATTGGTAGAGCATCATCCTGTCTGAAAGCCTGACACAAAAGCTGTCAAACAGAAGCTGAGGCTACTCCATCCAAAGCTTGCCCTCAAAGTCAAAGAACTAGTTGACAAGTTCCATAAAACCAAGTTCATTAGGGTAGTCCTATATTTGTAATGGGTAGGTAATATCGTCCCTATCATGAAGAAGGACAGTAGGGTTCAAATTTGCATAGATTTTTGTGATCTCAATTGGGCTTGCCCTAAGGATGATTTTTCTCTTCCACACATAGATGTCCTGGTAGATAACATCATCGGATACGAAATATTGTCATTCATGGATGACTTTTTGGGGTACAACCAGATCCGCTCGGCGGAGGAAGACCAAAAGAAAACATCCTTCACCACCCTATGGGGGATTTACTGCTACGTCGTCATACCTTTCCGATTGAAGAATGCATGAGCTATTTATCAAAGGGCTATGATGGCGATCTTCCATGCCATGATGCAAGTTTATATGGAAGTATGCGTGGATGACATTCTGGTGAAATCTAAGACCATGAGTGGTCACACAGAAGTCCTCCAAGTCGTTCTCCAGCAGTCTCAGGAGCACCAACTCAAGATGAACCCCAAGAAGTGTGTATTTAGGGTGTCTTCAGGAAAACTCTTAGGGTTCATAGTCAACAAGAGAGGGATTGAAATAGATCCCAACAAGGCCAAGGCAATCCCCGAGTTGCCTCCACCTAAGAACATTAGAGAAGTTCAAGGACTAATCAGGCATCTGCATTTCATTAGAAGATTCATATCTCATCATTCTTAAAGATGCAAGCCCTTTTATGATATGCTTAAAGGAGAGGCTAAATTTGATTGGAATGATAAATGCCAAAGGGCTTTTGATGACTTAAAGAGCTACCTCCTTAATCCTCCGATCTTGGCACCCCCAGTTGTGAGTCAGCCTCTACTGCTCTATGTATCCACCACGGAGGAATCTGTTGGAGTGATTTTGGCTCAGTATGACGACGAGAAGAAAGAACAAGTAGGTACTACTTGTCAAAGTTGTTTAACGAGGCTGAAAAGAAGTATACTGCTATGGAAAGGACATGCACAACCATCGTCTGGGTGGCCCAAAAGTTGAAGGACTACTTCCTACCTCATGAGGTAAAACTTTTGGCTTGGATTAACTCAATTAAATACTTGCTTGAGAAGCCTGTCTTGACTGATCGCTTAGTAAGGTGGCAAAGCTTTCTCAATCAGTTTGATATCTCTTATGTCAGTGAGAAGGCAGTCAAAGGACACGCCATTTGTAACGACCTAGAGCTCCGAGTACCGATAACTCGATATGATATCGAATTACCACTACCAGGAACTGAGAAAGTCACCCAAGAGGCTGATGAGGCCCCTGAAGGGTTGGAGGGGTTCATCGAGGGAGCGCATAAACAATTGGAATTACACCATGCACAATATTAATTAGAGCAGTAGTTTGACCATCCCATTGAAAATTGCTATGTCTTCAAGGATGTGATCGAAGGCCTAATAAAGAAGGGTGAGCTTTATATGGAAGAGTACAAAGTTGATCCTCCACAGCCCCATGAAGCACCAACAAATAGGGCAGCTGCCAATATGGTATCCTTATATCAGGCATTGCCAGAAGAAGTTGTAGAGGCCAGTACCCAACACACCTATGAGCTGTGTTTTCTGACACCACTGAAGGAGCGGCAAGGATGGCGAGAGGTCCCCGTAAAGAACAAGAAGAAGCCTGCACCCCATTCTGCGATGCGGGCACATGTCTGTGGTGTGACAGTATGGCTAGCTACACCAATTTTGGCACTAGTTTGGGTTAACCAGCCTGCTGCAATCAGAATACCTACCTACAACTGGAGGAGACAAACTCTGCTGCCGATGAACAAAGAAATAAGCCCAAAGGTCTGAAGATTATAGGCTTGCATCAATGGGCTAGATGAATATGAACAGTCCAAATTGTAACCCCTACTAATGAAAGATCATGTGCCATGGGAACAGCTCGAGCAGCTTACTCTAGAACATCAAGAAGAAAAACCAGAAGAGCCGAAAGAGGATAGCAACCTATTCTGGGGGCAGGCGCCACCAAAGAAAGAGCAAAAGAAGAAAAGAAAAGCTCGGAATGCCCAAAAGGTGACAACCCTTTCTTGTAATACCCTGTTTGCTCTTTTCAATTTGTCTGGAGTGGACGAGGAAGAAGATATCCACTTTGCACCAGCTACTGAGGTGGACCAGGCTAAAGCCACCACCTCTGCTCATACAACTCGATCGGGTCAGAAGTGGGGATGCCTGCCACTGGCCAATCATGACATCATTTTTAGGGGAGAGCAACCCTACCAAATACCACCTCTAAAGATCAAGAGAATTCAGATTCATCCTCCACCTAGGCTTTACCTACAAGGCAATGAGGGCAATGTTGTTCCCTCTTTTTCTCAATTTCTCAAGGCATCTAAGGGTGAATACCCTTGCCGAGAAGCTGGCTCTACAACTGACGACACTCATTCCCAGCCTCCCCACCCTTTTAGTCTACAAGATAAAGATGGGGCCTGCCCTATTCCATGTGCCAAGGGTCAGTAGAATGAGGACACAGTACATCAGAATAGTCTAGAGCTAAGGTCTGATGAGGCGGGACCATTGGTGACTGAAGCACAACACCCTCCCAAGCCCAGGTATGCGGAAGAGATAAAGTTGTAAAATGTCTGAGACAAGACCCGAATAATGACATTATTGAAGAAGCTCCTAGCCAGATTCACTATCTAGGAGATCCTCTCCTTGAGTGAAGAGACCCAACAAGATGTCATTACGGCCCTACTGACTCCTACACAATAAGAAACCCATTTTGCAGAGACATTATCAGAGGTAAATGTGACATTTATTGAAGAAGATATGCTACTCCCGTCTGTCAGCCACAATAGGCCGTTGCACATGAGAGGACAACTAAATGGCCAGTCAGTAAATAGAATTTTAGTAGATCCGAGTGCAGTAGTCAACATACTCCCTTATCAGATTTATCAGAAATACTACTTCGATGTTTATCGCACTAAAGTCAGAGATATGCATATCGTCAGCTTCAATCAAAAATTTATTGTCGCACTGGGAGTGGCTGATTTCACCCTCACAATGGCCAACTTCACTACAAGGGTGCAATTTCACGTTATCAACTCTAGCACCTCATACAATGTGCTACTCGGCGGGCCATAGCTGCATGAGAATCTCGTGGTGCCGTCCACACTGCACCAGTGCATCAAGTACAATCGAGACGAGAAGGAGGAGAGGATATTTACTAACCTCCAACCATTTGAAGTATTTGTATGTCATGTCCTGGATGCCTCTCTCTACATGGAGCAACCTTAAAAACCTACCAAGTCGATAGCTCCTACTAAAACAACAAAAGGAACCTCAGGTGATAGTTGGTTTCCACCACCGCTGTTGGGTTATGTAAGCCCTCGAGTTGTATCACATATTGCTACTACAAGTGACATTAGTAGAGCTACACCACCTGTTATCTATCCTAAGATGAATCAAGCCAGGGTTCAGGACTTCTACAGGCATACCAAGGTCCCTGGCGAGCTCATCAAACCAATAGTGAGCCTCAACAATGCAATAGTCGAGTATAATATAATTAATATTAAACCCTAACCCCCCTTTCTTCCCCTTTGACCCCTCACCCCCCACCTATGTCCCTCTTCTCCCACACACTCTCTCATCTCCCTCTCACTCTCCCTTCTCACACTAGAGGCCAACAGAGATGGCGAGGGGATGCGTGGCGGTGCGATAGTGGCGGCGTGCGGTGAGGATGAACCCAGAGGCGCGGCGTGTAGAATCCGAGGCAGAGGTGGCAGCTTTCATGAGAAGCTGACCATGGGAGATCGTTGATTTTCTGTGGATTTCAATGGTAAAAGTGTCATTCATGTAGGGGGATGGATCCCTACTCTCCTCCCGCGTTTTCCCACCGATTCCATGCCCAAAGAGGTCGAGAGAGGTTTATATTTTTGTTCAAGGTTTAATCCATGCCGGGAGGGGTTGAGCAATAGTTTTGGGTTTTGATTCGTGATTTGTATTGGGATTTTTGATTGTAGAATGGTCTAGGGATGATTCCCAAGGTTTAACCCTTCGTTCTGCGATGTCTAGGGCTTCGATCAGGCTCCGGGTGAGCTCGAATGGCACTTTTTTGTGAAATCAGTAGGAGACGACCGCGGAGGTGGCCGTTGCATCTAGGGCTGGGTGGCCATGCGTCTAGCCGCCTAGGCCTGCAGGGGGCCAGGGTTTTGGCCACCCCCAGATGGCCATCAGGGTGGCCGTCCTGCCATTTCCTACGTTGTTTAAAGCCCATGTTTGGGCTGCCAAAACGGCGGCTACCCAGGCCCTATCTTCTGCCTAGGGTGGGCAGCCAGAGTGTTGGCCACCCAGCACCCTATGTGTCTAGGCTCTGGGCGGCCAGGGTGATGGCCGTGGCCGCCCAGGCCTGTGAGAGCCCCTGGGTGGGTGGCCATGGGGTTGGCCACCCAGCCCTATTGGGCGGCCAGGGATCTTGCCGCCCAGCTCCCTTCAGCTCGGGTGACTTCCTATCCTGAGTTCTGATACCCGAGGTCTCCATGGGAGTTGGGGCTTTGCGTGAGGTGTATCCGCGTGATTCCCAAAGTTCTGTCAAGTCTGGATGGGGGGTGTGGACCACCCAAGTGTGTGGCCTTATAGGGTGGACAGTCATTCTTGTGCCGGGCTATTGACTATCCCCGCGAGAGTCCCGTGACTGCGGAGGGTGTTCCCAAATGAGGGCTATGATCACGGCTAGGTGTCTTTGTAGGAGTCGTGGACCATGGTCCTTGTGTTCCCGTCCTGTGTTATGTATAGTCTTCTATGGACTGACAGACGTGGTTTAGCTGACCACTTAGTGGTCCTTCGTTTTGATGCTAGTGAGCAACATTGTGGTGGATCGGTGGTTTCTATGGTTGCGACAAGTTCTTGGTGACTCTACCCACTAAACATAGCTGACCTAGGTAAATTTGTGTGCCGACCCACCTCGAAGTGGAGGAGGCTTGTCCTGTGTAGTGGTTTGTAGGCCAGTTACATGAGGGCCCCTTGCCTTTGCAGCCTGAGTCTGGCTAGGGAGAAAATCAGCTAGAAGATTGACCTAGAGTAGATGGTCTATGTGTGCACACGTGGTCAGGGGCAGTGGACGCATGCTAACGAGCACAACCCTGGCTAGTCCTTGTTCTGTGGTACAGTGTATCGTGTCTCAGTTTTCACTGGAGGGTGAGTAGGGAGACACGTGAGGCTACGGTGTAAGTCTTTAGAGGACACTTCCGGTCTCTTTGTCAGTGGGGTAGTACTCCTGTCACCTGAGAGGTTTTCATGTCCTTGGTGTAGTTTACTATGCTGGTGGCTCAGTCCATGCATTCTACATTGGGCGTGGTTCTTTCCCTATGCCGTGAAGGTGGAGGTACCGACTACATTGTCATGGTCCTTCCTGTTAAGGGACTGGTGTTGCCCTGTGTGTGTGGGCATGGTCCTTCCATTGGTTCTGGTATGGGATAGAGAGATTCTCCTGAGTGTATCAGTTCAGCGGCTACTGCTACCCATGCCTTAGGATCTAGTTGTGGCCGTTGCATCTTCTCCTCCCTGTACTTTTCAGTCATATGCCTGCCATATGACTCCTGCAAATTGAATTTTTTTTGTTGTAAATGTCATATTAATCAATCATATTTAAAAATTAAAATACAAAAGAAATATGTATGTAAATAATCTTACCACTACTGAATCATGTGTGTGTGTGTAGACAGAGAGAGAGACACACACACACACATCAGAGAGAGAGAGAGAGAGAGAGAGATTTCACTAGGATTGATGCATGTAATAATCCATTGGATTCTTATCAATACGATCAACAATTTTTTTTCGCACATTGTCCTCATCGAGTAGAAGATTATTACCAGCCTTTGGTAACATCTAAGCGGAGACAAAAATGTGTGTAATGGTAGAAGCTTTTGGCTTTCAAGGGACAAGTTGAATCGCATTTGCAGTACCAGTGGCACATCTTTTTCTTTCCCATATTTTTTTATTGATTTTCTATTGAGTGTGCATACGTAACTACTGTGGTTAGTCATTGGATGAGGGCCTTCTACGTACGCGCGTTCTCACGAGGGGTTTGCCAAAGGGAGGTGTGAACCTGCGCATTTATATATATATAAACGCACTGATAATTAGGGGAAATTTTAAATTAAGATATCGTTGACAATTTTCTTTAAATGAGATTATGTGTGTAGATGTAGATATATTATATATGTTCGCATGTATCTGCCATAACTCTACCTTCTTAATTTGAATTAATACTTGATCGAGCCAGGAAAATATTTTCCTCCAGATCGAATCACTTGCTAGGACCACATGGCATTGCCCCCCTACAAAATTAGGATAAACATTTCACTTTCCACCCCTGCATGCACATATTCATGCATGAGAAGTGACATTTTATATACAAAAACTGGGCTTTGCCGCCTTTGAGGCAGGATATGTTTGGCAGCAGCTCTCCGCGCGCGGCAAACATACATCAATCGGTTTTGGAAATCACATACACATCTTCATAATTTCACATATATAGATGTACCGTGCCTTCACACTAAGCATTCAAACGTACCAATTAACATCAAGCATTATAAATATCAGCATACAGATCCATGTATATGAAACCAAGATCGAACATCGTTATTTTCCCTCTAGAAGAGTAAAAGCATCCCCACTCTTTCTTCGCCCTTTCGCTAGAGCATGTCCAACTTAGACTATCAGTATAACAGGAAAAATTAAGCATAGTACTCACACATGCATGCGTTTACGGGTTATATATAAATAATGGTAGCACACCGTAGGAGTAGCAATTTTATCTATCTTGTAGTGATGATGCAGTGCTCTATGGTACGTACGTAGTATGATCTTCTATGTAGAAATGGCGTAGGGCCGCTGGCCTGGCATGTTCCCCGGCGGGTCATAGCTGCAAACAATGTAGTAGGCGCCATTGCGGCATCGCACGCGGCCGCAGCCGACCCTCTTCGTGCCGGCCCACACCACCTGAGTGTAGTGGCCGCAGACCCTGCCACGCACACACGAGTTGCTATCGTAGTCGTAGTATCGCTTCTCGCTCACCCACGACTCCACGGCATCCGACGCCGTGTAGGCGCGGCCATATCCCCAGAAGATGTTCTCGCCGTATGGCCCGCCGGAGTGCACAAGCCTGCAGTCGCCGGCCCTCTTCTCTGCGTAGCTCTGGGCGTACCTGGCCAGGCGACAGTCCCACCTGAGAGGTTCCACCCCCACCTGCTCCCGGGCGGCGTTGTGGGCATCAAGATAGTCCCGAGGGGAATTCTGGGCAAGGGCGGGTTTGAGGAAGGGGAGGCACATGGCGAGTGCTAAGGCCGTGAAGGATGTCAGGATTCGGCACGCCATTTCCCACACTTCCGGGTATCCCAACGTCTGCATGTACAAAACCCTTCCTTTCCTCTGTTAAATATACATTTGACGTAATGCCGTGATGCAGAAGCTGATCCGATCGATATCGATTAGTTACAAAATTTTTCTGGCACAGCTCATCACAACCCCACCATCCCCCTCACATCACGAGGAAAAGAAGAAAAGTATGAAGGGCGAAGATTCCTCGAGCAAGAACAGTGCATTATCTTAGAACATTTTCTCGGGGCACCTTGCTCACGTTAGGTGAGTTGTAATGATAGCAACTTCAATCTGATCAGGTGAAAACAATGAACATAGATGTATTGTTGACATATATATATGCATCTGTGTCATTGTAAGTTGTAGAACGGAAGTTCTTGTGATAACGACCACTACGACGGACAGATAATGCTGTGAATTTGATCCACAAGACAAGACGAAAAAAATAATCACACGAGACAAGTAGCATGAAAACCAATATACCTTAAAATGAGCAGATGATTCTAGATCTGATCTAGAAATCATGACTTCTGTAGCGATCACTTCTTCTGCTCTTCTCCTCTTCTCTAATGCTCTGTTCTAGCACTTCTCCTTTCTGCAGCTAACTCTCTCACTCTCCAACACTTTTCTCTTTTTGAACTCTGGCACTCTCACTACTCTAAATTCTCTCTTCTCCTTTGATTGCCTCTCTTCTTCTATTGTTTTCCTCTCTATGTATCTATCTCTTCCTTCAATGAATTATTTTTATCTTCTCAGAAATCCCCCTTTATATACCAGTGAACTAGATCATGTGCTCCCCACACGGTTTCAGTTCGGCGCTTGGAGGGAGGATTCCAGCCAATAGCTTTTTCGAGAAGTGGCTTGAATAGATCCACGTGTCAGATCTTGAAGGTGAAGCGAAACCACGGGGCTGATCATTCTTGAAGAGCTAGCCGCCTTGGATCACGTATCTATTTAACTCAATTCTGGGATCACGTGATCACTTAAGTCTTTGCTACTCTCTGTCCTTTAGGTGTTTGATTGAATATCTATCAATAAGATATAAAACATTTCATCAAATGCCTTTTTCATCATAATTGCTCAGGAGAATGCATACTTAGCCAATTTCACAAAAATCTGATTCTCAGGTCAAAAGAATGTATGATGATGTAGATTCCTTAAAGTACAGGCCCAATGCACAGAACTGATGACATGGATTCTTTATGTGCACCAACCTTGGACTCTACATGTGCACAAACCTTAGAATCTTCATGTGCACCGACTCTACATGTGCATCAACCTTATAAAGCATGTTATAGAATGTGCATCGACCTTGTAGAACATATTACAATACGTGCATCGACCTGATGTGCATAATACTTGCATGAGCGTCGGCCTTCTAGAATGAATGTAAGGATGTGCATCGACCTTACATTACACAAGGTGTAATGTACATCAACCTTGCTGAGCAAAAAGTCACTAGTGCACCGACCTTGCTGAGCACAAGGTTCACTAGTGCACTGACCTGATATACTGGTGGTGTATTCATGCACCAACCTGTGCAAGTACATGCGAGTATATGCATCGACTGCAAGCACAAACATGCATAGACCTTATGTTCAACGTGGTACAAAGATGTATCAACCTGATAGGCTTAAGACATGCACGTGCACCGACCTAATAGACATAAGATGTGAATGTGCACCGACCTAACATACGTAAGATGTGAATGTGCACCGACCTAACAAACGTAAGATAAGAATGTGCACTGACCTAACAGACGTAAGACAAGAATGTGCACTAACCTAACAGACTTAATACAAAAATGTGCACTGACCAGATGGGATGAAAACGTGAATGTGCACTGACGTTATGTTCAACAAAATACATAGCTGCATATATGTACATCGACCTTATGTTTTAGACACATAGACAAATAAAAGACTTGTATAACCTGAATGATCAAGATGCCTTAACAAGTCATGCCATTCTGATTTATGGAAGATGATGACTCAATCAATCATTATTAAGCAGTTTTGCCGCAACATGATTCATAGTTGTGACATCATCAAAATCAGCATTCCACTAATCTCTCCCTTTTTGATGATGACAACTATGAGTCATGTAATTATTCACATAAGACAGAAATGATTCAATCATTCATCCATTGAAATAATCATTCATCCATTTCAAACAAAAATTTCCATTCATTCAACACTAAAATTTTTCAGAACAAATTTTTATACATCATACCAGAGAAAACTACAACACAGAAATGCATTACAACCAAAAACTAAAGTACACAACTAAAGTGCTACATGCATCACTAACATGCAGACTTAAATTTGGTGTACAATAAGAAGGAAGGGTTGCTGTCTATCTGAAACTTTAGAATAGTACATCATAGCTCACAACCATTAGACCATCAGACAGGAAAACCATCAGCCATAACTAGCCATCAGACAAGAAAACCATCACAGACATGATCATGATCTCAGACATGACTCTTCTCTCCCCCCTTGTCATTATCAAAAACCAACAGAAGTAAGCGATCTTTCTCCCCCTGACATGGTGAGCTTCTCATGAGCTTCTCCCTCTGAATCATCAGACATCTGCTGTAGAGGTTCTAAGAAATTTGTTTTAGCTCTATTCAATATTCTAGCACACGTTTTCAGGGTTCTTACGCTCAGATTTTGGGCTTATAACCTTTGAACCATTCATGTACATAATGGTCTTCATTGTTGGTGCTCTAAAAGGAAAATGTTGATCCATTAGATTTTGCTAACCCCTGCAATATGAGCTCTATTAGAATTTCTGCCTTAGTTTGCTGGTCCTTTGTATCTTCACTGCATTTCTAACCATCTTGCATATCAGTAGCTCACTTCCTTGCACTCTCATATATTGTATTGAAAACCTAACAATCTAAAAAACATAAAAACCTGAAAATCACTCTTGCTTGAAGGGACCTACCTATTCGCTGCATTCTGGTTTGTATTTTGCATCCTCTTGATTGATTTCTCTTCACATTTATGGCTCTTGCAAGATCTCTTCTATGTCATGATCAATGCCTGCTCACCTCTTGTTCTGACAATCTACCTTGGCTCCTGTGTTGTACACTCAAGAATTCACACCTTTGCTGCCTTTTTATAGTAGATATCATATCCTCATCTTATTGTTCATCTCACCCTGCTCTGATCACCTCCTTTCTGTTTGAGTTTTTCATGTCCTCCCTTCTATATTCCCATTTTGATGATGACAAAGGGGGAGAATATTTATGAGTCATTCTTATTGTCATTTGGGGGAGATGCTTGTCTAAGAGGGAGAGTCTGTGGTTGCTCAGTTGCTTGTAGCATGTAAATGATTGAGTTGATCATAATTGTTATTTGATATTGAAATAATGACTCACAGTTTGTCATCATCAAAAAGGGGGAGAATATTGTACATGTGTGGAACATGCATGATTCTATTATTTTGATGATGTCCAACTATGACTCATTATTATTCTTTTGGAAATGATTCTATTATGTTTGTGTGCATAACCATGGTTTGAGGTTTACATGCAGTAATTATCATGAAAAGGCTCTCTTGTGTAAAGATCTTAGGATTAAAGAGTAACAGTGTCAGACCAAGGCACTCAGCCAAGTTGACTTGGGGAGCAACAGCAAGCAACATCAAGATCAGTAGTAGAAAATGGCAGTACAAATGAGAAGCTTTATACATGTTCAGTCTAAGGTAACAAGGGCTCTCCTCATATTGAAATGAAGCTGAAAAGGATTGGGTAGAACATCAAGGGCAAAAGAGCTTTGAATCAAGAAAGAAAATTCAATTTGTTCAAAGCTGTGTCGATCTCAGTCTCTCAGAGCATCGACCTCGGGTCTTCACAGAAGGAAGAAAAAGCCCAAGCATCTCTAGCACGTCGACCTCACCATCGAGTTACGTCGACACGATCAAAGGACCCAACTCAAAAGTGTCGACCCATGGAGTCGACCCCTTCATACGAAGGTTCTATCGTGCCCAGCTACATCGACCTCATCTTAACTTCTGTCAACAGGAGATCGACCTCATGTTGCTAGACAAAAGATGACTTCATCGCATCTCTCAACTGATGCGTTGACCTCACCTCCACAATAGGTCGATGTGGGGTGCTTCCCAGAAGTTGTTATAAACGCACCCTAAATAGATGCGTTGACCTCAACTCAACAGTAGGTCGATGCAATATTGCTTCCAGAAGCTTTTCAGCCTGTTTCTGTCTAAACACTCCAGATCATCTAGAGAATAAAAATTTAGGCATAAACCTCCAAAAACACACTTTTTGAGGTCTGGAAAAGGATCCTAGGACAGAGATCCTACCTTTCCATTATATGGAGGTTAGTACACCTTTTTGGAGACAGTCCTTTAGGGATCAGATTTAGGTATTCTCAGCTTTTCATGGTACTCTACTTTTTGGTCACACCAATGGGATTTTTGTCTCTGAATTGATACCCAAGACGGAGATCTGTCCTTGACTTCCACAGCCAATGAGGAGGCAGATTTGGTAGAACCCCTTATCCAAGAAGCATCATGTTTTTTCAACAACTCAAATGGAGGATCTTGGGAAATTTATTTGCCTCTGCTCTACTGCCATGGGCCAATCAAAGGCCGCCAAGGAAGGAGTTCATTTGAAAGAACTCTATTTTATATCAGCCAATCACATGAAGTTCTGCTAGAGGGAAATGTCTAAAGAACAAACCCTCTATCTCTTTATGTTCTCAAGCCTACTCAGAGCAGTCAAGGTCGAGCTACCAAGCCACACCCACGTCAAAGCTAAAGGAGCAAGCTTAGTGGTGACAAATAGGTCCTTAGTGGTGACATATAGGTCCTTAGTGGTGAAAAATAGGTGGGCTCAAAAGAGTGAAGAAATTGCATGAAGAAGCGTTGACTCCAGATTGAAATGGAGTCGACTCGATTACTGTTGGGTATTGTTTTGCAAGGCAGAAAAGGCTTGATCAGTGGCGACGGCTTTCATCAAATAAGTCTGACAAATAGCTCCTTAAAGGTGACAAATAGGTAATAAGTCTGACAAATAGTTCACTAAGGGTGTAAAATAGCTTGGCATGGAAGACAAAGAAGAAAAGCTGACTCTGCTTGAAGAAGCAAAGTCGACTCCAGTAAGAGTCAAGACCAACCACTATGCCAGTCAAGTTTGACCAAGTCAAAGTTAACATCAAGTCCAGTCAAAGTCAAGATCAAGTTGAGTCAAAGTCAGAGTTTTCAAAGTTATAGTAACAACAGGGCGAGAATTGTACAAAGAAACCCAACGTTGAATGCAACTATAGTGGCGACAGCTTTAGGGAAATAAGGGTGAAAAATAGCTCGCTAAGGGTGACAAATAAGCATTAAGGTTGAAAAATAACTTCCTAAGGCTGAAAAATAGGTCACCAGGGTGAAGTTTTGAAAGGCAAAGAAGAATGTCGAGTCCGTGAAGTTTTGGAGTCGACTCCATCGTCATTAAAATTGAAAGAAGAACAAAGGCGACGGTCCTATATGGTTAAGAGTGAATAATAGATGCCTAAGGGTGAAAAATATGTTGTTAGGGCTGAAAAATAGCTTTGTACGTGAGAAAAGGAAGATTCACTCCGAAGTTCGAAGGCAAATGACTTGGCGCACTATCCTAGGACACTGGGCGCGTGATCCAAGGCAATCTAGCACAACCCCCTAGGCCACGTGGCAATCTCTCTGAAGTTTCTTGACATGTGGACGAATTGAGAAATAGCAAAATGAACATCATCATATTTGGAAGGATTTCAGAGCCCCTATCCTATATATATTAGGGTTCTTCCTTCGTAGAAAGTAGAGATGAAAAGCTGGAAGAATTGAAAAAGAGCGGGAAAAAAGGAGCATTTGTGAAAAATCTGAAACAGAGAGATCTATGAGATCGAGCGACAGAAAAAGAGAGAGATACTCCATAAGCTCGTTTTCTAGCACCAGGAGCTTGAAGAAAATCGAAGAGAAGGAGAGGACCGAAGAAGACGAAGTTACATCCAGATCGTGCCTCTCCTGGAGTTTTTCACTGCGGATCAGGGAGATTTCCTTGATTATCATTCCTTTGATACATTTACTTTGAACATTCGTTTTTGTTTCTGATTTTATAGTAATTCTATGTGTGCGACCATCTGCGCACGATCGTGTGAGGCTTGCTGCATTTCCGGCAACGTGTGTGTGTGATTTTCAGATCTAGTTGTTGGATCGTTCTGGAGACGAAGTCTCCGTGTGTGTGTTGGAGGTAACACTCCGTGCGTGCTCTTATTGGAGCGAGTGAATCCTCACCATTTTGGTGAGGGAGGATGTAGGAGGACGTGAAGGTCATACCGAACCACCTAAAAGCTCACTCGCACTGTGTGATTGCTGTTTGTGGTTTGGCTGCCTATCTTATCATGCTTAGTCGAGTGTGACTGGGAGATAGAGTGAATCACTTCAATCTTTGCAAGCTTGAATTGAGTTATATCCATCTATCAGCCTTAATTTTAGTGTAACAATTTCTTTTAAAATCTAAATTCCGTTTGGAGGACAATTCAACCCCCCCTTCTTGTCTACGCATTGGTATACTTGGGGGCAACATCGAAAATGTCCACTGCTCTTGCAAAATTATGACTATGTCCTCAAATCATAGGGTTTCTCGCTAAACCTCGTAACTTTTGACGAAACCCTAATCTCATTAGTTCTTCAGTGGTGAGTGAAAGTTAAATATGAGCCCTACAAGTAAGTATGCCCTCAACATCAGAACCTATAGAAAGGATTTAAGATTTTCTTTGACAGATAAACAAAGGTGTTCGGACGTTAGGCCGATGTAAATTAACACAGGCCACAGTGGCATACAAAGGCCACTGTCATTGAGGATTCCAAAGATCTGAGCAAGATGACTCTTGATGAGTTAATTGGCCTTTCCGCCGTGATTTTCTCTGTTGAGGTTCCGCGGGACCCCTATTGAGTCTCTATTTGGAGACTCATCCCTTTTTTTCAGATGCGGCGGTTCTTCCTCAAGGTTCGAGGGCATTGCGTAGAGGTCTTTAACTGCCAGCTTGTCAGGCCGAGTGTTCACTTGGCATGTGGTATATTTTACTGTTTTAAACTGTACTTTCTGTTAGATTGGACTATGTTGTAGTTAGATTATTTATTTCTATTAATTATTAAATTATCCTACTTGATTTTCTATTTCTTTGTACCTCCACACTCCTTTTTAGCCCTTCTGAGCCCTCCAGCTTGTGGGCGACGAGCTAGGATTGGAATGGTATCGGGTTCCTCCCGGTATCTAGATCTTGGGTCGTTACAGCTGGTATCAGAGCGTGATTGTGGACGTACATAGGAATTCGAGATATTGCAATGACCAGAGTCCATAACGTCCAATACAGTCGACAGCTGGCTTAAGATTTTGTGTTTGTTCTCTGCATGATTTCTCGCTTGAGAGCTTGAGTGCGCTGTGCAGCGCTGTGATGTGGTTACTGTTCGCAGCTTTCGTGCAAGTGTGGGGGCCCAAGGGACGTGATAGAGTGATTTCTTCCCGATGGGTCGTGGCCTCGACTGTGCTGCGTTGGGCAGAGGTTGCCGGCAGGTGTGTTGCTGCAGTGCTATGTTCGAGGAGTTTACAGCGAGGTCAGGTGGCTAGCGATGGTTGTTCGTAGTTAAGTACCCAAAAGCGTGCTCTGAGGGAGCTGCTGTTGGTTTTGGCCGCTCCAATCTGCGATTGTCTAGCCCCTTAGGTGTTAACGTCATGGTTTAAGGTGTTAGAGTAGGTGCTATGATCGAGAGGTGTACTCGGGCAAGCGGAGGATCTTCTGTTGAGTTGCTGATTATCGAGCCTGATGTTCTCATCATGCTCTATGGCGTCAGACATAACATGTTGGTCCTGACTATTTTTGCAAATTTTGAGGTAGGATTAGGTAGGGTTGACCCAGGAAGTTCTTGCTCCTGCAGTTCTGTGTGTGTCTGGGTTGTGTTCGCCCTAGAGTTGGCTTGAGATGTAAAGGCTCCGTGGTTAGTTCAGGACTTGAGGATGAGCGTTGGCAGTTGTCGATTATGGCTCGTGTTGCGGATCTTGGCATGGCGTGTTGCAGTTCGATGAATTACATCGGTGGTGCATCGAGGGATGTTGTGATTGTGGTCTGACGTGACACTCGTTGAGTGTGTCGGGGGCGCTGACCTGATGGAAGTGATGGTTTTCTCGGTGCTGGAAGCTGCTATTCCCAGTGTGTGCGAGATTTAAGGTCAGGTTGAGCGTGGAGATTTTCCGTTGGTCGGAGCTATGTTAGGTTCTCCTTTGGTCGGAGAGATTGTGTTTGGCCAAGGTTCGTCATCTTGCATTGTATGTTTAGATTGGCTGGCCTTTGTATGCCATGAAATCCGTGCGAGACGTGTTCCCTATCTTGGCAAGGTGGTTGCCTGTGAGAAGTTGTGCCTGTTCCCTTGTTGTGTAAGGGTGTGTTGGCGTTATTCCAGAAGGATGAGGGCCGATTGGGTTATATTCGTGAACATTTGTGGTTGGTGTTATGATCCCCGATGTGTTGAGAATCGAAGCCTGCAGAGCGCAGATGATTGTCAGGATGGAGGATCCCAAGTTGGCACTGAGATGGCTGTGCGCGTGGATCAGAGTGTGCAACGAAAGCGTGGTGGGCCCATAACCCACAAGTCTAAGATCGTAGTGTTGGCTGCTACGGGTGGATTTTCGAGATTGAGAAGAGCATTGGAGGATTGGTTCCTCGGTAAGCGTTATCTCCAGCTGTGTGAGACGTGTTTTTGTTATGCCGTTGCTTGAGATATTATGGTTCACGGCACTGACAGGGTGGAGAATTGGGAGAATATGTTGGCAAGCGTGCCGCATAAGTATCCTATTTCTGTATTGGAGGTTGTGTTTACAGATGAGATAGGTGATTTTTGGAGAAGTGATCTCTGGCAAGATTATGGGTCCTGGCTGGTCGCTGCGAGTGGCTAGTGGGTTGGCCGAGTGATCAACCATGGTGAGATGTGCATTGCCTGGGGATCCATTTGCTTTGGTCGTGGCGTTGTCGACCAGGATGCTGTGGTGGCAGGGAGAGAGAGAGAGTAACATTTAAGTCATTGATAGATGTAGAGGTAGAAAAATGATCTCCCAAACTTCTTACCACACTTTTAAGATTTCTTTGTCGTGGAAGAAAGTCCAGTCACCCGTGAAAATTTACAAACATCAGAAGAACGACGTCAAAAGAAGTCCTGGACGTTATCTCAGGGGACAACCCTCCGATTCTTAAGTAAGGACCGAGTTACGTGGTGATCGACAGGGGATGGAGAAGAGAGAGGAGGATGAGAGCAGAGATCAAGCGTGGAGAGGAGATGCACCCAGCGGATGCTTGGAGAGTGCTCGATGGGCCAATGGCGTGCTCGGAAGGGATCGAGGCTCTTCTCTGTCAGTGGCTCTCTTTGTCGGTGTAGGTAGGCATTTGTCTCACTCGGTCTGTCTGTGTCTGTCCATATGCATGTGTCTATCTGTGTGTGTGTCCGTCCCTTTTGTCGTCCTGATCAGAGGTCCATTTATAGTGGTTGTCTCGGCAGTGGAGACCTATCCCTTAACAGGGAAGGGCGTGAGTCGTGAGGTAACATCTCCCCGCGATCGTGGGGGCCGGGTTTTCCGTTGTACGCTCGTTCATCCAGGGCCAGACGGTCTTCAGGTGAATCTTATGGCACCCGTGGGGCATGCTCACCTATATTGGAGTGGAGGCCGATGATGGAGAGAGTAACGTTCAGTCGTCGGAGAGCCATTCAATGTTTGATATGCCTGAGTCGATGTCCTTCGTGAGCCGACGAAGCCAATGTCTGGCTTTATTAGGCCACCTGGCGTGGGCCGTTGACTGTCGGGGTCCGCTATGTGCTGTGTAAATCTTGGGCCGACAAGAGTCTGACATTAATCGGTTGCGTATGGGCCGTATGAAATTTACCCTCCTCAATAGATATATATGGGAAGGGGGTCGCTCAATAGGGAGTGGTATGACCTAGATTACACAATTACCTACCATTAGAACAACTATCAAATTAGAGTTATCATTGAATTGCCGTTGAACCTAATCACAGCAGACGAAATATATAGATGATGAAACAGTGGCAGAATGAAAGAGAAATAGTGCACTTTTGAGGATATCAAACTAGAAGCAGCAACGGAACATGGCGATGGTGGGACAAGGGAGGAGTGTCTGGCGAACCAGCAAACCCTAGCCATGATCTACATGAAGGCTAGAAGCAGCAACGTCGACAGCGGCGACTCGTAGTGGCAACAACATCGATAGTGGCAGAAGTAGTGGTAGGGTGCGTCGGCAGAAGGTGGTCTCCGGTGATCGATGGAAGCTCCGGAGGTGCATACAGGGTCGGACGACGATAGTGTGCATCAAGGGATCAAGGGAAATGATCGGTCCCTGAACACGAAAAGTTGTATATAAATTATTTTTACAGCATGTTTTTAACAAAAATCGTGATGGAAATTTAACTATTCCATTACGGTTTAATGAACTGTGATGTGAGAATGGATTTTTTCATCATAATTTATGATAAACCATGACATAAAAGTTTTTTATATATCCATCACGATCTTATTTAAAAGCATGACTGAAATATAATGGTCGTGATCATGAAAATATTTTTAATCTCAATTTATTTTTGACATAATACCATGTTATAACATCATTTGGTTGAGATGAACTTGAGATTCTCGTGACTGAAATTTCTTTCACGATCCTAATCCCAACCAAATGCTGGACGTGTGCTCCGACTTCTGTCTTTCATATATTTTATTCATGGGAGAGAGACGAACACATCAAGGAGGGCATCTCAAGATCACATTTATCCCATGAGGAGAAACTTGTGGGTGGATGCATAAAGTATTAAATATCCATTTTAAACCCTTCAGCCATTTAACTAGCCCATCTGCCCATGTATAAACTTCCAACCGACTATTAAGCATCGTATAAAATCTCGTACCCACTTTAATGACACAAGTATTTATTACTTATCACCGTGCCCAAATAAAGGCAGGAGGGCGATAGAGGCGTGAGATTATTGTATCGTACATTAATCTTTCACGTAATCTCACTTAATCCATCCGAACCAAACGCACCCTAGTTATACCGGATGTTGTGACGCGGCGGCGACGTGGAAGTAGATCGACGGCAACTCCGGGATCACGAACAGGACGATAGACGGCTACCTCGCGAGATTTGAGCGTTGGACTTCCACATAAGGTGACTTCAATTACCTTCTTGTGCTCACATTTGTGCAAGCTATACAGCCCAAGATAGTTAACAAATCCGGGGTTTTGCTATCATCAAAATCAAATGGAGAAACTCAACAATCTCCTCCTTTTTGATGATGACAAAACATCACAGTATGAAATACATTAGTGTGCCGTTGAAGCCAATGTAATCTTGAATTCAGTTCATTACATCCTTGCAAGCTCTCATATGGTTCTTATATGAGGTGGAGTTTACACTCACGCATAGTGAAAGATTTCAGACGAGCTAACCTGTCTTTCGTCCAATACCATTTGATATATAGAACTAATTAGAGGGTGATCAAAACAATCCGTAAGGCAATGTCAATTCTTTCAAAATACATCATCCAAACCAATAACAATCCATTCATGCATATTTGCCAAAATCATATGAGAAGAAATGAAATGGAGGAACCAATATACGTCCAATAACCAAGTGCATTCCATTCATTACAAGTTCATTACACATTACATGGACACTTGACTCATGACATTGGCACTGAATCCTAGACACATGGACAATGCAAATGACTCACAAATGGCAAACATGCATACAAACACTTGGACACGCATGCATAATCTATATAAGACTACTTCTCCCCCTTTGGCATCATCAAAATAGGGGAGGGGAGTACAAGAAGAAGTGGACCAAAACTGAAATTCAAGACTGAAGGACAATCACTGAGGCGATGAAGCAGAAGGTCCTTAAGCATCACCATCAGAAGGCCCCTCATCAGGCAGACGGTCTCAAATATCGGCAAGAATACAATCATGGGCTTGGAGATGGTGTTGGAGATGGGTAAGGTGGGTCTCATGGGCCTGGCCATGGTGCTGAATGTCCACGAGAGTACCATTCATGGTTTGAAAGGCCAAGAGGGAGTCTTGGTGACTAGTGGAAAGGGTGACCATGTGCTGGGAAAGGTTATCCAAGATTTGTAAAAAAGAGTCGATCCGGCCAGACATGGAGTCAAGAATAGTGCCAAATGTGTCAAAAGAAAGTCCCAATGGTAGTCCCAAAGTTGGAGAGTTGCTCCCAAAGGCATCCACAATAGTCTCTATTCTAGTGAGGCACCTATCAAAAGCTTCAAAATCCCAAGAGGGTTGTCCAGCCCACTGAGTAGATGACTCACCGGGGTAGAACTGACATGGCACCCCCTAATCTAACTACTGTGGGGGAGGAGGCTGCTCCGCAGCCTAAACTGGAGGCGAGGCTTGTTCTTGAGCCTCCTACTATTGTGTCTCTTGTTCTTCCTCATTTTCGGATTCCTCACCATATAGTCCTACATTTTTATACAATTCTCCATCGGGACCCAAATAATATGAGAAGGGAGTGAAAAGCTTGTGCTTGTTGTAAATATCATCCAGCCTAACTATAACTTGCACTTCTCTGGCCAAACTGATCCCAGCAAAAGTAAATACTCCGTCAGTTGGGATGCATAAGGCAGAGATCACCTACATTGAGTGTGGCATGACCCAATCAAGTCAGTCATGAGCCATCCCATATTGATTGGTAAGCCATTTAAAACATAATAGAACAAGAACTTGTGCACTTTAATCACTTCTGTTGTACCCCTGTGATTTATGATATGGTTTATGATTTTAATGATGTCGAACACCATGAGTATGTATAGGGTTTGATGATGTCGAACACCATGAGCATTGTCTTGTTGAGATAGAATATTTGCTTCATATCATGTGCCTGTAGGTACATAAAATTCAAGCTTTATCATCAAAGTCAATGTCATAGGCTATCAGATGAAGGCCAGACTAATAGTCTTCCTGGAAGACCGCTATGTGCACTTGAAGCAAGTGCATCAGAAGAGCATCTGTAGAAGAAGACTAGATCAAGTTGTGATACGTCAAAGCAGTCCAAGCAATGGAGTCTAAGTGAATAAGAAGAAGAAGTGAAAGGAAGCCCAGGTCAAGCACCTCAAGAAATAAAGTTAAAGTCAACTCAGTAGATTTCTAGTGCAGCTGTGGCAGTAGTACAAATAGTGGAACAAGAGAAATTCAGCAGAAGTCAGTAATGCTAGTTCTAAGTTTTCTCATGGAAGATAACGCTGGAAGAGTTCCTGAAGCTCAGCAAGTCAAGTCAATTTTAGTAGGAAGCCTGAAATTCAAAGCCCAGTAGCCAATGCCAATAGTTCACCTCCAAGAAATCAAAACTATTGGAGTCAAGAAGCGAGACGAAACTGAAGCTCTAGTCTAACATCCAAAAGCTGCATCGACACACCAAGTCTTCAAGTCAATCTGCATCAACCTCAATGTTACAAACAGTAGCAACAACCATATTTCAACATAGCTACATCGACGTAACATCTTTGTGCATCGACGTAATCAAGTTGAAGTAGCAAGCATCCACAAGCTAATGAGACTAGATGCATTGACCCGACTATCTACTGCATCGACACATAGAAGCCCTTCAGGGGAAGAAGAAGCTGGTTCCTGTAAAGCTGCATCAATGCCATCACTTCAGTGCGTCAAAGCATAAAATCCAAGTTGCATGAGAAGTAGGTGTTCATCAACAATACATCAACCTATCTTCACAATGCATCGATGCATCAGGCCTAAATAGAACTTGTTGAGGATGTTGCTTGTTGAAGGATGCCTCGACCTCACCTACTCAACAGGTTGATGCATCAAAAGACTTTTGTCCATTTAGTGAAGCACGTGACGAACTAAAGGGATTCAAGTGTTCTCTATCTCAATCATCGACACGTGATCCGAGGACACCTGGTGCATTTCTAGAAAATTCCTTATGAAGAGAATATTTTTATTTATCAAGTGGACCAATGGGAATTTAGCTAAATATCTCTTTTATCCACTTGGATTTGCGGAGACCATGTCTTTATATAAAGAGCTCTTGCCCTCAAGTGAGGGTGTGCCTCTTAGAAGATGCTACTATAGCCATCGAGAGAGAGCCTCTGCTAGAGACAGATCTATGAGGAAAAGAGCCACAGTAGTGAAGAAGAAAGAAGAGTGAGCTTTGAGAAGAAATAAGAAGGTCCTCAGCAACTCCAGACGAATGGACCGGGGTTGACGGTAGTCCGGGTCCCATCCAAGGCTCGTCCGCAACCGGGGTAGGCAAAGGTGGAGGCTCCTCCCTAGCTGGCAAACATAGAGAACACCTGGCATGAATATCCCAAGCCGAAATGGAGACAAGCCCTCTTCACAGGGCAAAGGTGCCAAAATAAGTCTTACCAGTTGGTCGGCTCGGCTCAGCTTTGCCCGCCTCAAACTCCTCCAAGGACGGGACCGGAGGCGGCACAGGGACGGCCCCCGGGTCTAGCCACGCTGTTCCTTCAACCAATTAACGTATAGATGTTGTGCATGGAATCATGCATGCAAACATGCATGGGGATATTTCCAAAAACTGTTTAGAGCAGCTCTATCTCGTCGTGATCCCCTCTAGAAGTCGTGGCCGTGGTGGAAGAAGATTCTGTAGCAGAACCAGAGGGCCAGCGCCGTCACCTCCAGCAGGAGGACCACCGCCAAGGCCAACGCCACCGCGGGCTTCGTCAACTCACACCGAAACCGACGGAGAGGGCCGTCGCCGGTGCGACTCACTGATCCTTCCCCTGCAGGCGGCGTCGGGGGAGTTCCCCCCTCCCTTTGGAACCCCCATGGAGGCGGAGAAGAGGCGGTCCATGTGTCCCGGAGAGGTGGAGTGGCCGCGGCCGGGGGAAAGTCTTGTAGTTGCGCCGGTCGAGCTGCCTGGCAGGGAGGAGGAGAGATGACGAGTGATCCGATGGCCGCCGCCGCCGCAGCTAGGGTCAGCAGGAACCTGTGGCTGAAGAACCCCATATCTCTCCTGCTCACAACACACACACGACACAGGTTTTAGGTCGTCACATGGGGCAAGCTACCTGTAGAGTGTATGTACCGGCGGAAGGGAAACAAAAAACGGAAAGTTAGCACGCGAACTTGCTACGAAGAATAGGGGAAGGGGCAGGATTTTTGCATCTTCTTAATTTATAAGGGGGAGAGAGAGAGAGAGAGAGAGAGAGAGTTTTTGTCGCTGAAGTGAGCAGGTTACTTGTGCACAGGGGAGACAAAAAGGAAGCAAAGACGGTGAGCTAGGTTGATACGAATGAACTTGCTATGCAGAAGAAGAAATAGGGGAAGGGAAAGGATCCTGTGTATCTTCCTTAGGTTAGAGAGAGAGAGAGATGTGCAGATGTTGGCAATTTTCTTCAGAGAGAATTTAAACGTAATGAAAAGAAGCAACGCAAAACCTGCCATGTTGTGAGTTTTGCCGCACATAGACCAGCATGTTTATGGGGAACTTCCAGGGTTTGCATTGCGGATTTCTGAAGAACAGGTGCATGCACAACCCTTGGGTGCCCCTCCCCCCCGGCCGCCATCCCACGTAATAAAAGACGACATATATTTTGTAGAACTATATATGGCTTGTGCGTTATATCATCATCCAGCTACGGCATATTCCAATAATTGTGTGGAGCTAATTAATTAAATAGTGGCACCCATAGCTCAGCTACATTTTCGTTGAGACTTGTGAATATATCGACCGCAGTAGTGTGAGTACAACAACGAAAATTAGTCTGGGAGGCGTCGACCCCAGACGACGCACAGCAATTTGTTAATTTGTCCAGGCATGACGACACTGTCGGAGTGAGAACAAACCTAAGCTCCAACGCCAACCTAACCAAGAGAAGGGTTTATTGCACACCAGTGTTATCAGAATCGGACCGGACCGGCCGGTCCGACCGGGAACCGGTCTCCCAACCGGTAAACAGATACGCCATCAGGCGATCATCATGCTGAAACTGTGCTGACTCATAAAGGAACTCCCTGATATGAATGAACGAGTTACCGTTCCCATCATACTTCTAATAAACGGGGAGCTCAGACTGAGGTGGAAAATGAATATCCCTGAGGTTGGGAATGGGTATAGCAGCGGGAGACTATGGGCTGACCCTCTTGTAGAGGAGGTTGATCTGCTGTTGCAGGGTAGCCCACTTATCAAGGCTTTCCCGTTCCCTAGATGGAGGAGCAGAGACTGTATAAGGAGGCGACAGGTGAGGAGCAGATGGATAACTCGACAGAGGAGGAAGCCCATAGGATGAATAATGGGCAAGGGAGTGGCCCATGTCGGAATAAGCGAGCTAGGCTGCCCTTGGCTGCAAACGGGCAAAATCTGCCGGGGCCACGAGGGCCTGGGGCGCTGGAGAGATGGTGACAGGAAGATCCGAATAAACTGGTGGGGGAATCTGGGCCTTCCGCTTGTCAAGTTGTTGATGGGCCGAAGTAGAAGCCTGGCCTCACTCTAGATTGGGGAATCAAAGAGTCTGAGGACGAATAGCGGTGAGATCAATAGCGGGCAGAGTGGCCCCTGACCCAATAGCAGGGGAAGCAGAAGTGGTGGCAGGTACTGGAGGCGGGGCCTCTGCCCCTAGAGCTTGTTTAATGAGATGAAGTTGGGTAGGATCGAGCTGGGCCATCATATGTATGATATGACTAGCCGAGTTGGTGGAATCAGGAAGAGAGGACTGGGTGCCCTTAGCAGTGGTGGACGGGAGGGGAGCAGCGGACCCCTCCCTCCCTGAGAAGGAAACGATGCTAGACGGGTCAGCCAGAAGTCCCTGAGGAAGGGAGTCCTCATGGGCATAGGAGCGATCAAAAGAAGACAAGACTTCGGAGGAATCAAACAGGGGATTGAGGTAGGAAATGAAGTGAGGGTTGCCCCTAGGAGATGTTCCTGAGGGATGGAGGCAACTCCACATGCACTATAACTATTGATGATGAAGAGAAAACAAACAGCCCTAACCAATGTCTAAAGCACACGGACCAATAAAACAAACACGCAATGGAGGGGGAAGATGACAGAAGAATCAACCAATTATACAACCAAATTTTCAAATGTTGCAGGCAATTTTACTGATTTCCCCTTTAGAGCTTTAGTGGATTTAATTAAAATGCAAGTTCACTCGACCACTGGGTGCCTAGCCTGGGTAGGAAGGGGGAACTGGCTGACTCTAAGGGACTCTCACTCTCACGTATGCTGACCCTAGACTAGGGGTGGCAACGGTACAACCAGCCCGGCGTCCGTGTGGGAATCCACGGCTCACAGGGACTTACGGAGGTCCTCGACAAGGTTCCCTAGTCGTCTCCAAGGAATATGGAGACGAGAGGAAACCCTACTTCGGTAGGAATGCAACTATTGATGGAATAGTATGATCCTATGCGCACTGGAGTGCATGCAGGAGTCTAGCCTAAATCTAGCTAGCAATGATCAAACACGTATGGATAAATGAGTATGCCAATCATGCAACAACAAATCAAATCAGGAGAGATCAGCGCCAAACAACATGGGATGAATGTAACACGAAAATCTAATTAAGGCTCGGGTGCACTGTAGCATAGATATGCGGTCTTCTGCAGACCGTCCAGGGAGGATAGGCGGTTCTTGTTGAACCATCCAACAGCAAAGGGGTGACAACAAACGCTGAACAAAGGTGAAACAAACTGGCAATTTTAAACAAATAACAAAATCACTGGTGAACGTACCTAGGTGGGCGGCCTGTTACAGGCCGCGCGAGACCTGGAGTGGTCCTGACACAATCGCAGATAGAACAATGCAAACAGAGGTACGTACCTGTACCAGGAAGACAGGCGGCCTACGACTAGCCGCAGAACAGAAGAGTGGGCACTGGTTAGCTACAGGAAATAGTAGGGTCGCAGAGTAAAAATGGCTGGGGACGACGACGAGTGGTCGACCGCAGTCCGCATGAAATATCAGGTAGCTCTTACAGGACCGCATGACCTCCAGGGAACAGAAACGCGAAAAACTAGCCAGGCACCTGTGACAACTTGAAAAGGAGAATACTAACAAAGCACCGAACAGAGGGTCAGCAAACACTAACACGATGGGCACTCCCTCTTTCGTCCCGTTGGAGACCCCCGCTCCCCCCATTTGGTGATCATTGGCCCCCCTCTCTCCCCCGGGGGTCTGTGAGCGCGGCTTCCTCCCTCTGGCTGTGGCGTGCTCATGACGACGGCGACGAGGTGGGCTTGGCGGTGGTGATTCGCGGCGTGGGGGCGTGGTTCGTGCGGCCGGGAACAGTGATCGGTGGCGATGCGGCGGGATTCGGCCTTCTTTGAGGTAGGGGTATGGATCTCCACCCTTCTCCCCTTCCTTCCCGGGATTTCTAGGCCGTGGAGAGGTCGAGAGGGGTTAAATTCATGCCGGGGTGGGGAAAATGCATGTTTAGGGTTCGTGAGAAGATTCTCCCATTTCTCAGAGTTTTGATCGATTGCGGGGGCTTAGATGCATGCTAGGAAGGGCTGGGGATGTTTTCCCCTTGTTTACCCATCACCTGGGTGTGATCGGGCGTGGAATGGGCTTCGGCGGAGCTCATTCCGCCTGCTGCGAGAGAGCAGAGGGCGGCCACCCAGGACCTTGGGCGGGCCAGTGCTTGGCCGCCCAACCCTGTCCCGGCTCTCGGGGTGTCGTACTCCGTATTTCTTTGCCCCCAGGGTGTCTGGTTGGGGTTTCATCTCGCAGGTGAGGTGTCTGCACGTGGTCCTAGAGTTCGAGCTTCCCTTGTGGGTCATTTGGCCGTTCTGCCTCCATCTATTCTGAAGCTCATGTCCTACTTAATTTCAACTTTGTTGCTTCATATCACCGCGATAGGGCTTTGCCTCACGATTGTGAACCCGGCGGTTCCGCTTCGTTTGATCTTGAGCTTGGGTTGAAGAACATATTCGCATGTTTATATCTCGCCATGTTGCCTACATGTCATGCGTCCATGTTGTCTTTTGTCCCGCCATATCATGGTCTCACACATGTTGTTATTTGTCCTACATGTTGTTAATCATCTCTTTATATCCCGTGTTTTATCCCCTGTGGTGTTGTCATCCCTCATGTTCTTGTCCCAACAGTGTGTTGTTCGCGCCGTGTTATCTTTTCCCACCATGTCCTCACACTCATGCATGCTTGTTATTTGTCCATGTGATGTTTTGCTCTTATTCGTATGCTCTGATCTGTTATATTTCATTCATCCTGTCATGTTTCATTCATATTTGCGCATGTTGTTTCATTCTTGTTTGTCATATTTGCCTTATACATGAAAAATCCATAAAAATCACAAAATCTAAAAAGATGTCATTTCGCCTGCACAGGTAAGTCAGGTATGGCTCCCTATCCCTATATCCCTTATTGCATTACTATATGATATCTAAGCTATATTATCTCGAGAACCAGTTGGCTGCTCGCATGTTCCAAGATCTGATGTTCCCCTTTAACAAAAACAAGTGATAATCTAGGTGCACGTGTTTAACCTCCGGATAGGCCGTTAGGTTGGGAAAATCAGGGGACAATGGACTCTGTCTCGCACGCCGTGGTTGCGAATAGTATCTTGACCCTTGTTGCCCCAGTCTAGCATTACTATTCTCGAGTATTTTACATTTTATTCTTTCTTTGCATTTGTTGTAATGATTTCTCTTATTTTAGCCCAACATGCATCATACGCATATTTTGAGCATTCATGACCCATGATTTGCCTACTAAGTATCCCACCAGTGATGGACGATTATGCGTTCGTGTTTGAGTAAGAGGAGTAATTCCGCTCTGAGTTGGAAGGTTCTCTTTGGTCTTTTTGCTTGGTCTGGTTGATTGAAGGTCTCCCGTCTGGAGTTTTAGTCTGTCTTTCCTTTTTATGTCGGGCTCCTCATTGGACCGCGGGATTGTGTCCCCCATGAGGTTGCTCGTGCTCCTTTTTACTTTGGTCTCCTCATTGGTTCGAGGGATTATGTCCCCCATGAGGTTGATCTTGTGTTCCTTTTACTTTAGTTTAGTTCCTCCAGATTGGTGTTGCTTCTGATCTGATCGTTCCTTGTGAGTTCTTCAGAGTTTTCCAGAAGATTCCCATCGCTTGTTGGTGAGAAAATGGGTGTCGTTTGCCTTAACGCCCACTTTTCAGTCCGCTCTGCTTCATTTTCGCTTCATCTCCATGTTCCATCTCGCTTTCGCTTCACCTCCGCTCGCTCCCCTGCAAAGAGGACGTTAAGGAGGGGCATCTAGCAACTTTCCAATTAGAATAGGATGCCCAATTTTGGTTGGAATTAGTAGAAGCTACACTGCCTCATGAACACATCACATAGGGTGAGTTCGTGGAATACTTCAACAACAAGTTTTTTTCTGATAGGTTACAAGAGAAGAAGCCCGTGAAATTTGTCGTGCTCAAGCAAAGGGCTCTATCAGTGGCCGAGTATGAGGCCCAATTCTCCCGTCTGTGTTGGTATGCACCACATCTGTTGGGAACCGAGAAGATGAAAGCTCGAAGGTTGCTCAACGGGCTTCAGCCGCAATACATTACTCAACTGGCGCCGAAGGACATTCAAGTCTATTCGGAGGCGGTGCAAAGAGCCCAGTTATTAGAAGATGCCATGTAGCTGTCCAACCGGATTCATGGGAAGGAAAAGAAGGAGCATGTTACAAGCTCCAATGCTTTCAAACCCTTATTCAATAAAAGGACGTCAAACAGTGGAGGAGATTCCTCCCAAGAGAAGAAGTCCAAGAAGAATAGTAAGCCCTTTTCCATTACTACCACACCTTCCAAAGAGGTGTGTAGACATTGTGACAAGGCCTGCCATAAGGCCGAGGAATGTTGGAGGAGACTAGGAGCGTGTCTCCGATGCGGGAGCCGTGATCATCGGATTCCTAAATGTCCTTTACTTAATGACCAAGCTAATGAAGAAAAGTGCCCGGTAAAGAAGCAAGGCTGTCTTCAAGCTCTCCAAGAGGCTGACAATAATGAAGGTGGACTGGTGGAAGGTACATTAAAGATTTGTTCTAAGTCTACTCGCGTATTGTTTGATACTGACGCAACTCATTCTTTTGTTTCCAAAAGATTTGCTGATCTGCTACCTATGGAACCGGAATGGATAGATTTAGTTATTTCCACTCCTCTCGGAAATGAATCCAAGATTTCACACCATTATCTAAACTGTGAAGTTATGATAAAAGGGAAAATTCTACCAGTCGACCTCATATGCTTAGATATGGACGGGTATGATGTCATACTGGGAGCTGATTGGCTATCCACACACAAGGCAGTTGTAGACTGCCAAAATGGAAAAGTAACTTTTAATGATTTCACGGAACGTGTCTACACTAGTCCTCAGAGTCGAAACAAGTCACCCCTTATTTCAGCCCTCCGAGCTAGCAAACTCTTAAGAAAAGGGTGTATGACTTTTCTAGCATTTGTGTCTACCACGGAAGTTAAGGAGTCCAAGATAGAAGACATCCGTGTGGTTCAGGAGTTTCCTGATGTGTTTCTAGAAGATTTGCCAGGATTACCCCCACAAAGAGAAGTGGCCTTCACCATCAACCTTGTCCCTAGTGCTAGTCCAGTTTCTAAGGCACCGTATAGGATGTCCCTCACCAAGCTCAAGGAATTAAAGGAACAACTGATGGAGCTCTTGAAGAAGGGATTCATCAGGCCGAGTACTTCTCCGTGGGGAGCACTTGTACTATTCATAAGAAAGAAGGATGGATCGATGAGATTATGCATCGATTATCGACAGTTGAACCATCTTACTATCAAGAACAAGTATCCCCTACCGAGGATTGATGAATTATTCGATCAAATATCTGGAGCCAAGTATTTCTCAAAGATTGATCTCAAGTCGAGATATCACCAATTCATGATCAAGGATGAGGATATTCACAAGATTGCATTTTGGAGCAGGTATGGGCATTACGAATTTACTGTTATGCCTTTTAGACTAACAAATGTCCATGCAGTCTTTATGCAGCTAATGAACAGTATATTCAAGCCTCATCTAGATCAGTTCGTTGTGGTCTTCATTGATGATATATTGATCTATTCAAGGACCAAGGAGGATCATGAGGAGCACTTAAGAGTCGCATTGTAAATATTGAGTAATCAACTTTATGCCAAACTCAGCAAATGTGATTTTTGACTCGAGGAGGTGTCTTTCCTAGGGCATGTGATCTTGAAGGACAGAATTTCTGTGGATCCATCAAAAGTAGAGGCAGTGAAGAATTGGGAGAGACCCACGAATGCTACCGAGATCTGTAGTTTCTTGGGACTGGTTGGTTACTACCGGTGATTTATCAAGGACTTCTCCAAGATTGCAGTCCCTCTTGCCATGCTGACGCGAAAGGAGAATCCGTACATATGGTCTGATAATTGTGAAGAGTTTCGAGCGACCCTGAGGTAGGGTGAAGGCTCCCTAGCCCAGCATTTACCTTACCCACAATTTCTAGGCTGACTGGAGGTCGAGAGGGGTTCATTTCATGCCAGGAAGGGAAAACCATGATTTAGGGATCGAGGGTCGATCTAGTGTTTCACTGTGTTAATGGACAGTTTGAGGGCGTCATTGGGTGCCTAGGGGCATGGGGATGAGTTTCCCCCTTGTTTCCCCATCACCTGGGGGTGATCGGGGTGTGGAATGGCGAATCCCATGGTGGTTCGGCATTCTCGGGTTGCCGGAATAGAAATGGTCCTAACAGGAGCAATTTCAGGAGCAGTTTCTATGCCTGCGCGGCCCAGAGGTTGACCGCCTACCGACCAAGGAGTGTCGGTGGAATATGCGGTCTATTATATGATCGTTTCACTCCTCCGTGGCCTATAGGTTGACCTTTTTCCCCGTGGAGCCAGCGTGATTCCCAAGGTGATTTCGACCGATGAGTTTTGACCGTTGCACAGTCTTGGGCTTAGCGGTCATGAGGTGGCCGTTTAGTCTCTTTGGACAGTCCCAGGTGAGACCGTCTAAGTCTCCAATGCTCATGAGGTGACCATTCTACTTTCCGTGGCATTGGGTGGCTTAGCGGCCCCAAGGGGGACCGCTTAGATCCTCGAGCGGCCCAGTGTTGGACCGTTTAGGCCTTGAACGGTCTGAGGACAACCGTTTGTTTTCCCATTCAGTCCAGAGGTGCGGCGGTCCCGTGGGAGACCATTTACCCTCTTAGGCGGCCCCAAGAGGGACCGCTCATGTCTTACACAGTCAAAGGTAGACCGCGTCTATCCATTTAGGGGTGGTTTGTTAGTGACCATCCCTGATCGTCTGGTGGTTCAGAGAGGACCATCTCAGTCCCCGAGGTGGTCCATCGACTGACCGTTTTTCCAGGAACGGCCCAGGGTGGACCGTTTCCTGTGTGCTGTCTGACCGGAAGTTTGTCCCTTGTCGATTCGAGTCCAGGGTGAGTGGATCTCGATCCACGTGCTAACCCGTGGCCTAACTGATACTAGGCATCATGTGGGGGCCATGCGTTAGGGTGCCGTGGGTCCCGGGAGGTGGTGTTCTTGGCTTGTGTCACCGTGAGTCAGTATCGATATAAGGAGCGGTCCTTGTACTTGCCCAGTTCAGGCGTCATTTTTCGTTGACTAGAGAGTCTACTCCTTCAGCGACCCTCCACTAGTCGTAGCATTTCGACATGCGTGTGGTCCCACCAAGGAGTGGTGGCGAGACTACCTGAGAGAGATGGCTTTGGGCTGGTTGTCGTGGGCCTCCTACCGTGGTGGCTCGAGTCTGGGTCGAGAGGAAGAACCAACTAGGGGGCCTGACATAGCGCAGTCAGTCAGTGTATGCACACATGGTCGGAGACTTCAGACGTGTGCTGACGAGCACGACCCCGACTAGACCCTTGTCAGTGTTACTTGTGTGTGTCTCAGTTTCCGCCTGGGGCGAGTAGGGAGACATTGCGGCCCGGTGTAAGTCATCAGGGGACGCATCCGACTGTACTTCTGGTGGGTGGTACTCCTGTCTTGTTAGGTAGGGACTCTTGATCTTGTCCTGTGACGCGTGTCTCGATTTTGACACCGTGAGACCAGTGTCAATAGTAGTAGGGCTTTTCCGTTTATTCATTCCCGTTGTATTGGCCTTTAGCTACTTGTGACGCTGTTTCTCATTTTGCGAGGTAGGGGTCCGAATGATCCCTACTGAGCCTTCTGCTCTGATGCTCATTCCCTGCGTGTTTCCACCGTGTTGCAGGTGAGGCGAGGCTTCAGAGGAGCGTGTCTGAGGCTCAGCGTGGTTCTAGTGCCCAAGGTTAGTTGTCAGTTGTCAGAGCCGGGGTATTCCCCATGTAGTTGTACTTTTCTTTTCGTCACTGTACTCGTTGTGGACTACTGTTGTATTATGAGCTGTTACCTTATTGTGGACCATGTAATTTACTTAATGTTAATTTAATTTCCTGCTTATTCATATTAACTATTAAATTCTGTAATTATTTTAGATTCTTGGGTATCTCCACACCATCCCTTTAACCCTTCCGAGTCTTCAGACTCGTGGGTGGCGGTTCGGGATTCGGATTATCGGGCCTTTCCTGGTATTCAGATCTCTCATCACCAAATAGAATTTGATAAATCAAATTGTGATTGAATACATTTGAATCTCTTAATTAGTGTTTATCACATATTTTGTAAAAAGTCAAAAGTTTTCTTAAAATTTATAAACACCCAATTCAGCCCCCTCTTGGGTGTCATTGATCGCGGGACTTCAACTCGGGGGAAGAGAGCAGGGTGCAAAACTCTGAATGATACATCTTCTCAGCGGTGGAAGTAGTCCCACCACACACGAGCTTCATCGTTGGCCGTCTGGCTGGCTCTGTGTCTATTTGGCAGCCCAAATCGTGCTGCAGAAGAAGGAATGTGCTGGTCATAGCCAAAGTTCCGACTGAATCGGAAGGGGTAATATGGCTCCAGCCACAATATACCGCTCTTTCTAAAGATAAGGAGGTTGGGTCTAATAGCCAATGCCCAATCAATCAGTTTCGATTCCAAGATGCATCTTGTGCACTTGGTGCCAGTGATCAGATGAATGTATTCTTCGGCTTCAAATAGACAGCACTACCGCATCTTGTTCACTAGTGGACTTGAATGGGCCACCAGGCTCCAAAAATACAGAGCTCTAGGTGAGTCCATTGGAACTTTGGTCAACTTGCCCCAAATAGCAAATAGCTGCTCCGCTGTTGAAGATAGTTCAGTGCTAGCAAACTCTATCATTCTTGGGACGGGACAGTCTGGTTGCAATGCCCAAGGAGCAGCCTCTGGGAATAGGGTGCAAACCCAAGCATTGAAAAAGTGCAACGGACCGACAGTCCGTAGATTTCGGGGGTACGTGATCGATGCAAGTCCCCCAACATCTTATAAATCAGGCACAAGGCCACTGGGCAAAGGGACAACTTGGTGCCCCAAGCCATCAAATAGGCAGGGTAGATGGCTTCTACCCAGATTACGGTCTTGTCACCTTGAGGAAGGGCGAATGAACAAATCCAATATGTTAAGTATGCAGCACAGTGAGTGACTGCATCAACTCTGGTCGGGTTTGGGCCTCCCTGCTGCCCTTTCTTTGAGGTGGACAAAAAAGTGGCTGGTCGACAGACCCTCTTCTTCCACCCTACAGTTGTCGGCGCCATGGTGGGGAAGTCTTCATACTTCTGCTGACCACCAAAGAAGTGTTGAAGCCATGTGCCATCCGCACGCGCCTCTTTTCTTCAGGCTTGCGTGCCTCCCTCGTATCGTGTGTCAAACGACATAATGTATGATATGCTTTCGTGAGATAGCGATAGGCGAAGCCTATCAAATATCGGCCTTCGCCATCGATCTAGTCCTTCAGCTAGTCCGGAAAGTAAATTCCTTCATACGGCTCTCCATTGATCGATAGGCTGCTAAGCTGTGAGAGACTCCAGAGGTCCAAGGAAGTTTCTCCCTCTGAAGTATAAAAAGCGTTGTATTTCAGACAGAACACTTCAATCATTCTGCAGCACAAATCTCTGGAGATTGGATAGTGGTACCTAGAAGCGTACACGCTGTGATATATTTCAGCTTTCATCAGAATCGGAGCAGAGTGCTGTAACACATAATCAGTGAACTCCACGGCTCTGGGCTTGAAGGTGTGTGGCCCTCAGCTCTGCAAATCACCCCACAGAAATCTGGTGTTTGAAGCGGACCGACAAGCAATCCAGAAGAAAGGACTCATCTATGTGCCCCCACTTCAACGGGGCGAGGAACAAGCCAAAAATGGGTTTCTCCCTGTCAACACAGCCCGCTGTTTCGTCCCATCGTGCTGGCATAAATTTGGGGGCTCTTGTAAGCAGTCTGCTCTCTGGAGTCAGATCTTGGAGGCCAAGCACAGCATCCCACTTTCTGGCTTCCCCGGGAAGATATATGGGCCTCCCCCGCACAACAGATTCACTCAAGCTATCTCTTTCCACGAGTATAGCTTGTTCAACTCTGCGGATGAGGAACAAATGATATGGGACGAAGACGCAGACTCGATGCCAAGTTGTAATGCACACTTAGGACTCTAGCAAGCTCGCATTCGTCCCTTAGCGAGGGAAGTGTCGGAATTGCACGGTTGAGAAATCGGCAGTGAGTCAAGGGTGGTCAGCTTACTCTCTCGTGCCCGGGTCGAGTCACGGGACGGTCTCGCTCTCTCACTCACAGCGGTGAGTTGAATTATACGAGCTAGGAAGTAACTACTCAGGCCCATTGTAAAGTCGAGGGATGACATTTGCTTTCCCACTCCCCTTATCTTAGTGAATGTTTCCGCTTTAAATGCTTATTTATTTGTGAACTTCACTAATGTGTGTTTATGCAGCTGCAGGTCATATAGCATCGGGATTCACTCTCGCTCATCACCGCCCAGTCCTACAATTGTATATACTATATATTATATAGAGCCCAGAGGCTAATAACTTCGGGCGCATAAACTCTGAGTTCCTCTCTAACAAAAATAATGAGGGGTTTATGCTCCCTAAGTTATTCGATGGCCGTTTGGTTTCTTGATTGACCTCGGGATGACGGACTCGTCAGACTCTTGACCGACATCTTTCCCAGAGCCAGACAATAATACCTCTGGATATGCATCAGGTAGATTTTCTCTTTCAACCCAGCATGCATCATATAGGTCTCCTTTTAGTCCCACCATGAAAACAAAACAAAACAAAAATGCATTTAGAGAAGCATGGCATACAGCAAGAAGGAGACAAGGGTCGAGAGAAGGGTTTGCCAATTGACCTGCCCTGGGCTCTATCCCTCTTTTGTTAATCATCCAAGTTCTTCAATTCCATTACTCTTTTGTTGACTCCCTTATTCCACTCCGATTCGACAAGTCGAGAGTGTGTTTTGCATGTGACCGTCATGAGTATACTAAGATTTGAAGGTCATGTCCCCTTATCCTGATTTTGTTACTTACTCCTGTTTTAGGTGTCTTGTATCTCCTTGAGCCTGGATTGCATTTTCGTCCCCTCAAGTCCCGCAGCGCCATGCTAGGGGGTCCCACTGGACCGCAGATACAAGCCCTCTTAGATTACTTTTCCTTCCTTCCTCCCCTTTTGAATGACCTCTCTTATTGCATTATACTTGTCCGTTCATTTGTGAAGCTCAATCTCTGCTCAAGAATCTCCTTGAGCGGGATGTCCTATTAGGCTTGTTTCTTTGCCGAAACACCCATTTATCAGTCTGCCGGGCTCCCCTGCAAAATGGGTGTTCTGGAGGGGCATTTGTAGACGCCTAATTTTGGACATCCCGCAGACCTTGTCTAGCCATCATGAAAGTGACTCTTTTTCCTTGGTTGATTGAGAGTGTGGAGTCTTAGCCTTGTTTAGGCTGGCTCCACCCTGTCCCTTCGCGGATCCAACTTCACGGTAAGTTGGCGAGGGGTTGCAGGGGGGCAGCACCCCCTTGCCCGTAAGGTCGGGGGTTCGGGGGGCGTGAGCCCCCGAGGTAAAATTTTTGAGGCTCTAAACACATTCTCTGCCTTGATCCCTGGACGGCCAAGGTGTTGGTCGCCTACATCCTTGGGCGGCCAGATAGCTGGCCGCCCATCCCATTCCAGGGCGACCAGAGAGCTGGCCACCCACCTCCCTAGGTGGCCAAATAGTTGGCCACCCACCATCCTAGGTGGCCAAACTGTTGGCCGCCCTCACCCTCAAGAAGGCCATTGATCTAGCCGCCTAGATCCTTGGATGGCCAGGACCTTTGCCGCCTCTTGATAACTACCAGTCAACCCCACAATCTGCCCACTCCAGTCATGTCCTCCAGAACTACTCCCACTCTGAGAGGTTCGAGGCTCACGTAGCTTGCACGTAATCTATTTTTGCATGATTTTGATGGAGGGAAATTCCCCACATACAAAACCCAATCCTGAACCATCTCACGAAGAGACTCCCCATGGAGGAGGTTGGACACTTGGTGGAAGGACACTTCAGAGGGGAACAGTTGGTGAGAGAGATTAGACATTTTTTCTGGAGGAGGAGAGGAGGCTAGTTCTTGGAGAGCTCAGAGAGAGAGCTATGAGGATGAGACCACCTTCCCTCGACCTTCCCCAAGTAGCAGAACCCGCCATTGGAGAGCTCTGCTGTGGACGAACCCAGTTGCAGGGGGTGGCCATCAACATGGATGCCCACCATCCTTGAGCGGCCACAAAGCTAGCCGCCCTCCTCTTGGTTGACGGGCAAACCCCGTCTTTCTTCCCCTGTTCTCTAACTTGCTGTGTTTTTACTCTGTTTTACTGCATTACATGCATATTAGCCTTGCCTAGATCCTTTTCTAAAGAGCTTTTCCAATCCTAAAACATAGGGAAGGTGGATGGTCAAAAGTCTCAGCCATCCCCCTTCTTACCCCCCTTAACCTCTAGATGTGCTGCATGCCAAGTTTAGACTTTAAATTTTGAACACAATGACTCATTGTTGCCATCATCAAAAAGGAGGAGAATGTTATGTAAATTATATTTTGATGATGTCTTACTATAAGTCATTGGACTATTAAATTAGAAACTCATAGAGCTTCTCTTAACAGGTATGAAGAAAGTCTCAAGAAGAAGAGTCGACTCAAAAGTCTTTTGGAGTCGACTCGGTTACTGTCTCGCAAAGCAAGTCAACGCTAAAGTCATCTGCTACCCCAAGCTCATAATGGTATAAAATGCTTCATACTGGTGACAAATAGCTCTGCACGGTGAAGAATGGCTAAAGATGAAGCTATCATGTTCATGGAGTCAACTCCATCAGCTCATGGAGTCGAAGTAGCTAAGCAAATGAAGTTGCTTGTTATCGCTGACAAAGGCTAGGCCAAGGGTGAAAAATACACCCTTAAGGGTGACAAATAGGTACCTAAAAGTGAAAAATACATCTCTAAGGGTGAAAAATAGCTAGCCAAGATAAAAGCTTTGAAGCAGCATCACGTAGTAGTCAGTCAAGGGTCAAGGCCATCAGTCAACATGCCAGCTGAAGTAAGAAGCAGAGTCAAAGCTAACTTTAGTCAAAGTCAACATCAGTCAAAGTGGCCCAACAAAGTTCAACTCTTAGTTGACTCAAGTCATGAGGACTCTAGTCAAAGTCAACATAGTCAACAACTTGGGGTCAACACGGTTAGAACCTGAAGTCAACATATTTTGACCTCAGAGTCAACACAGGGAAGCCAAAAGTCTTCTGCCAGCTGAAGAAGTCATGAAGCCTTGATGCCGTTTGGTATCAGGATCGGGGTGGGTTAACCCACAAATAACTTCGTTCTTTGTTTGGTAGGCCCAAAATATATGAGGTTATCCAGGGATACATGAAATGAGTTTAACCCCATAAATGAGGTTAAACATGGGGGTAAGTCATTCCAAGTAAAACTTGGATTACTTGGAATGACTTATCCCATCCCCATCCCCGTTCGCCCTCTCCCGAACGACCCCCTCGATCGTGCCCTCTGCGATCCCACTGTTCACGTGTCTCTCACGATCCCCTTCTACCTTGGCAGAGCTCTCCCTTTGCTATGGCCGGTGATCGTCTCTGACCGACTCCCTTGGAAGGTTGTGGGTTCTTCAACCGGCTCTGGCTCATCCCCTCGCTCGATCGTGGTGTTTCTCCCTTCGTGCCCTCCGACGGATCTCTCCTGGTCTGCTATGGCACCACCTCCAAGCATTGCCGTTGGAGCTCTCCTTTGCTACAGATCATCTCTGAGTCATCTCCGCTTGACTTCCTAGCTCGTGCCCTTACTCGATCGTGCTGTTTCTCCCTTCGTGTTGTTCGACAGATCTCCCCGGCTTTGCTATGCACCGCCTCCGATCATTTCCATTGGAGCGAGCCCCTTTGCTACGCATCATCTCTGATCGGGCGATGGCTCTATTTCTCGCTCTCTCGCAATTAACCCCTCTTGCTCTTCGACTAAGTTCGCAAGCCTCATCATCTCTTCCCTTTCCCCTATCACGGTCGTTTATCTCAATGCGTGAGGAAATCCGCATGCCATAGAAACCAGTGTGTGCTATGTCTACTTCTCTCCCCTCTCCCCTATCTCGGCTATGTAGGTCCTTCTGTGATGAAACTCCCTTTTTTGAGGAAACCCTAGGCCAACGCCCCCTTGTATGCTGTGTCAACCTCTCTCCCCTCTCCCATATCTCGTCTGTGTAGGTCCTTCTGTGAGGAAACCCCCTTCTCTGAGGAAACCCTAGTCATAGAAACCTTTGTATGCTATGTCGACCTCTCTCCCTTCTCCCCAATCTCGGTCGTCTAGCTCCTTCTGTAAGGAAACCTTAGGCCACAGCTACCCTAGGCCCTGGATAGAGGAACCCCCCTCCCCTATAGGCTCTGTCAGGCCCCTTCTGCCCCCTGAAATTTGTTCCTCTTCGTCATCTCATCAGTGTTTGTGTTTGTTACTACTAATGAAATTTTGTGATAAGCTTGCAGGCTGCCCCTTCTCCTGTTTGTGGGCCACTCCTTCCTGTTGAAAAATACCCTCCCCTTCATTGCTCCTTCCCATCTTGTGTGCGAACTGCTCCATCCCATTTGCTGTTAGATAAGTAAAACGAACAAACCCGGAAACTCGTGTAAACAAGCAAATAACAAAAGACAGGAGAAATCCACGTAACCAGATAATAAAAATAATAATAATGAAAACAGAAAATCCAAGATCACCCTAAAATACATAAAAAGAAGAGGGAAATGGCCAGCCAAGAAGTACGGTCAAGAACTCCACTAATCATAATAAGATTCGACACCGCAGCTCCGCCCGCCCCGTGACCCGATGCTAAAGGAATATCAAGGCCGCCCTCGCAGGCTGGGTCTGGGTCTTGAGAATTATCCCAGAATGGCCGTGACCCGGCCTTACTTCGGGCCGACACTTTGATTTAACCGGACCCATTTGCCGAACCGGACTCTCTCCGGATTATCATTAAAATTACCGTCTACCCGGCAGACATTTGAAGATATTTCTTCCGATTTTTCGTCGTGTTCTTGCCATGGACTCCCGTCCGAATATGAAAAGGTCCGCGAGTGACCGATATGACTCCTGGCTCGTATCCAGATGCGGGTCTTCAGTGCGATTTATTTTTCGCCCTCTTTTCTTGCAATTAGTATTATTTCCTTCGGCCGCGGAGCCCTTAATTTCGGCAATTAATCAAAGGTGTTCCCCTGTGTGGGGAATGTAAATGACATCATGACCTTTATGGCATGGTGGGATTGGGTCCCGACTCGAACCACACAGTCGTCTGACGAAGTCAGGTCGAGCGCACTATGGGCTTCCGTGAAGCCCGAATAAATCGTCACCTCGGTGACTGGCACGCCCACGCACTTAATAAACCAACAAGCGAATAAATCAGCTAATTCAATGAAGAAGTGCGTCCACAGGGGGACTTGAGGACGATGCCTGCTCCGGCTCTTATCCTCGCCTGCCCTGCCGGGGATGCTTTTGTTCTGGATGCCCCATCAAAGTAGAGCTGACATATAGCTTGCTGAACTTGGCCCACTTCTAGTGTCTCATCATCTAGGAGCTCCATGATCAACGGGGAATCTTCAGGCACCGGGTGCGTTGCAAAGAAGTCTGCTATTGCCTGGCCTTTGATGACTTTTTGCGGCACATAGGTGATCTCAAATTCCATTAATATGACGGCCCATTTGCCTAATCGTCCCTTCAAAGCTGGCTGGGACAGTATGTATTTGATTGGATCAGCCCTTGATATCAGTTGTACTTCATGTGAGAGCATGTAGTGCCACATCTTTTTGGCCGCGAAGATCAGAGCGAGGCAGACCTTCTCGATCGGGGTGTATTTTCCTTCTGCTCCGATCAGTCTTCGACTAAGGTAATAAAGCGCATGTTCTTTCCCTTCGTTGTTATTTTGGGCCAGCATTGCCCCCAGTGAACATTCAGTGGCAGCTATGTAGAGAATCAGTGGCCGCCCCTTTACTGGTGCCCCTAGTAGTGGCGGAGTGTTCAAATATTCCTTCAGTTGATCGAAGGCCTTCTGGCACTCTTGGTCCTAACAAAATGGAACATCATTCATCATTAACCTGTGAAATGGCTGACAGCGTCCGGATAGATTGGAGATAAATCTGTGGATGTAAGCTATTCGGCCTTGCAATGACTGTAACTCTGTCAAATTCTTCGGAGGTGGCAGCTCCTGGATAGCTTTTATTTTGGAGGGGTCTATTTCAATTCCCCGATATCTAACAACGAAGCCAAGGAATTTCCCACTTGAGACGCCAAAGGCGCACTTCATCGGATTCATTTTTAGCTCGAACTGTCGCAGCCTTTCGAATATAATACTGAGGTCACTCAGGTGGTCTTCTCTTCTCTTGGTCTTAACAACCAAATCATCAATGTAGCATTCGACTTTGTTGTAGAGCAACTCATCGAATATCTTCGTCATTGCCCTTTGGTAAGTGGCACCAGCATTTTTTAGATCAAAGGGCATCCTCTTGTAATGAAATATTCCCTTGGGCGAGCGAAAGGTTTTGTGAACTCTTTCATGCTCGGTGATCCATATCTGGTTATATCTGGACGAGCCATCCATAAACGACAGTGCCTCGTGGCTAGTTGTAGCATCAATCATGGCCTCGGTGATTGGCACTGGGAAGTCATCTTTCGGGCATGCATTGTTCAAGTCCCGAAAATCCACACATATCTAGATCTGGCCATTCTTCTTGACAGGCATAATGTTGGGCCGAGAAAATGAAGCCAGATGAAGAATTCGCTACATACACAGACAGATGGAGGCAGATGGCTGCTCGGGTGCCAGGCCACATTTCAGAGGAAGAGAAGGTCAAGCTATTGATTTCTAATGCTACTCCCACGTTCCACAATATCTTGGACATGAATGATATAGCCAATATGCACCAACTATATAGCCGGGCGCATTTTATTCAAACGCAATTCAAGGACTCACCGATCCATTCACTCTTTGAGGCCCAAAAGTTCAAGTACAATAGAAAACCTCAAGGGTCCATCACAGAAGGAGTCCAGACAAATGAACAGGTGCAAGCCGTTGCGTTCCCATTCCCTAACCAGTCTACCCAGATCCGCTTTCCACAGAACCCTCGCAACCCCCAATTCTCTACTCCACAGAACCCTCCACCAGCCTTCTCTCCACAAAACCCTCCACCAACATTCACCACTCCGCAAAACACTTTCCCCGCTCCGCAACAACCCCAGCAACCTCTGCAATACCACAATGTCCCTTCACCCAATGGCTACACCAACAAGCGCCCAGCTCCGAAGAGAGCCCAGTACCCCCCTCTGCCAGAATCCCCTATAGACATCTTTTCGGCTCTCATGTCAGTAAGTGCAATCTAGCTTCCTCTGGAGCGGCCCATCTGGAACCCGACCGTTGATCAGACAAAGTATTGTATGTTCCATAGGCAGCCAGGGCATACGATAGAAGGATGTTTTCAGTTTAGGGATTTGGTCTATGACCTGCACGAAGGACACATAATAGATTGGGACGAGATACATAAGGCCATCATGGAAATCAAAGAAAAGAGAAGGCAAGCACCGAGACAGCAAGTGCAGTAGCAACAAGCACCGCCGCCACAGCAGCAGCCACCACGGCAGTAATAGTCGGTCCAAGACTTGGGGATCCATCAAAATCCCATGCCAAACCATCCTCCCACTCCGCAGCCTCAGTCGTCGGCACCTGCTTAGGTCAACTTGGTCCAACCCCCGGCTCTTGACGCCGAATGGTCCTATGATGATGATGGTTTCGTCCCGCAAGTAATGGCCCTCCATCATAACCACCGCAACCCTTCCATCCTCACACCCAGCCACCAAACCCTTCCTTTGCCTACTAGACCACTTGTCCAACCACCAACTGCCACCTTTACCCTGCCTACCACTACTCCACCACCAATGCCCGCACCCATCCTGCCATCTCACACTCCGCTCATCACCCCTGCAGTCATCACCACGCCTCATCCAACCCCTCGCCCACTATCATTTCTCCACCTGCCTTCACGCCTCCACCTGCACCCGCTCCCATCATCACCATACCTCCATCCAACCTTTCGCTCGTCATCCTTCCACCACAACCCATTACCTCCAGCACCACTCCCATCATCTCCGCCACGCCCTCTTCCACGCCACTTATCCACCCTATCGGGCCCATTAGACCGTCAGCCAATGCCATACCGGCACAAAATCTTGCCCTACGGAGTGGGCGGTTGTTCCACAGAAACTATACTTCCACTGGTACGCCTGCACCCAATCCCCAGTCTTCACAACTGGCTGTCGATCAAGAAGAGGCCGAGCCACTGTCAGGCACCCAATATGATCTACTGCATCACTTAGACCGGGTGCTCGCCAAAATATCTATGCTAGAGTTGATAAAAAGGTCCACCTTTCACCAAGATGCATTAAGGAATTTTCTTCAAAAGGTGATGGTTAGTGAGGACATGGCAGTTGACAACCTACCTACGACCTTGGCAACTATTTCAAAAGGGCCAGCAATTACATTCTCCGAGACCGAGCTAGCACCTCCAGAAGCTCGGCAGATGCCACTTTGCATTTCCATTATCTTGAACAAAGTTACCATAGACGTGGCTTTAGTCGATACAAGGGCATCTATCAATGTTTACCTGCTCAGCACTCTCAGGGCTTGTAATTTATCAGAAGAACTATTACGGTCGACCCCGACTACTATAGTAGCATATGATAATTCAAGGAGAGCATACGGGGTTGTGACCATTCAAGCTGAGCTTGGGCCTCTTACTATGTGTAGGTAGAAAAATCCACCCCTTCTTTTACCTTCGTCCTCCTTCCTTGGGTTCACTTGCTTAAGGCTACCAGTATGCGAGAAAAAGAAATGATGACTTAGATCACCCTCCTACTAGCATCCCACGCAGGCTCCCCTTTATCTCTCTTTCCCATACTTTTTCTTGTTTAATAATTCTTATCTTTCCTAAGTGTATTTCTTAGATCTACAACACATACCCTGAGCCCTGGCATTAGCAAAGGGGCAATTCCCCTCCTCCTTTCCAAAAATCATTCCCAGTTGTATTGCCTTAAGTATCGAAGGGTTTTTCTAGGTTAACTAACACCGGTGAATACTTTTCTTTCTTGTGTAGGAAGATCGGCCCCCAAGATCTGTGAAGTCCTCTGGCCTCCTTCCAAATCACTTTCTGATCATTCAGTTGCATCCTCAGCGTAGATGGCCATGTGCCTTGCTTCTCTATTAGTCCCAATACATACAAAACTAAGTGTATCATATGCAACACTTGGCGCCATCTATGAGAATGCAAAAAGCCATGGCAATGGGTCGCAAGAAGGTGATGCCATGCAATTGAACACCGAAGTTCAATCTTTGTCATCCGGCTCTCCTTCCCCCATGGGGGTTACCCAGGAGGAATTCAACATGTTGGTGGAACAAGTGAAAGGCCTATAAGAAGCCCCTCATGGACTCATCAACGGGCCCTCACTGTCGGCACCTCCTGCCATTGTGGTGGCCAAAGACGACAACTAGCCTCCTCTGCCCATCCAACTGGAAGACGTCGAGGAAAAGTTAGTCCACCCTACCATCTCCACCTATTCTCCCTCAACCACACCAACTAGCCCAGGGGCCCTCCAATCCATGGAGTGCCAAATTGAGGACCCGAGGAAAGAGATGTAGGAGGCGGCTACCAAAGTGGCCGATCAACCCCATTCTTCCACCCCAGTTAGTAGCCCCCCATTCACCTCAGAGGTCCTAGCCACAGTCTACCCTGGGAATGTGGATCTATCGGTGCTAAAGCCATATGATGGTACCATTGACTCGACAGAGCATTGGGAGAGATTTGATACTCTCCTCACTTTATCAGGGGTATCAGACTCCCTCAAGTGTCATGCTTTCCCTCTTACTCTAGAGAGGGGAGCCACTACCTAGTTCAAAGCCCTAGCATTAGGTTCCTTCACCACATCCAAGCAACTCAAAGAAGCCTTCCTTTCTCACTTCACTAGGTATGTCTGACCTATCAAAACATTAGCATGTCTTATGGCCTTGAAACAGAAGAGGAGCAAGCCCCTCAGGTCCTACCTGGGGTGGTTCCATGCTAAGGCACTCCAAATTCAGTGCTTAGATGTCTCCACCGTGGTCACATCAATGCTGGGGGAGCCACTGACCCAGGCTGCAGAGTTCCCTCACCAAGAAGCTCCCTGCCTTTTTCCCCGAGCTTATGGCCAAGACTTAAAAGTATAGCAACAGAGAAGACATCTTCTCTGCCCTTACTGGAGATGAATTAGCATAAGAATGCTAGTGCAGGTCCAACGTGGGACATGAAGAATGGCACCCCCGCCGCGACGAATGGAGGGATGATCAGGGACCTGCGTGGGGTGAACTTCCAAAGCTAGCCATCGCACCTAGCCAAATACTCCTGGAGATCTAGGACAAACCTTTCTTTCGATATCTGCCTCGGATGAAAACCAATCCTAGTCAGCATGAGACCAAATACTATGTGTTCCATTGGGACCACGGTCACAACACCAACGACTACACTAACCTCATCTGAGAAATTCAATGGTTGATCTAGAGAGGTTGCATTCACCCTAACTTCGCCTACAATAGAGGGAAATGCCTAGCACCTGACGCTGAGCCTGAAGAAGGAGATACTCACAAGTAGAAGCTTAAAGGGGTCATCATAATCATCACTGACGCTATAGCTGTGGGTGGCGACAACAACCAAAGAAGGAAGGCGTATTATTGGGAAGTCCTCTTTGCTGGCCCTGAGTGCCAGATGAAGCCATGGGGGGAGATCACAGATGAAGATTTGGAGGGGTCAAAACCCAACATGAAGATCCCCTTGTATTGTCAGCCTCTATCAATGGCTATGATGTAAAAAGAATCATAGTAGATAATATAAGTGCTCCTGATGTTCTCTACTACGACTGCTTTGTACAACTAAAAATCCTGAATGACCAGCTGTGACTCATTAGGACTCCCCTGTATGGCTTCAACGGGCAACTTGTAACCTTCGAAGGGATAGTCAAGATAACTTGGGTGACTGCCTTTCGCTTTCAAACTTTCCAGGTCATTGGTTGCTGAAGGATGCTATCTGAAAGTCAACTACAACAAAGCAAAAAACACAAAATCGGTATTCTTAATATAATGATGATGTTATGTGCAATGTGGGGAAGTCTGCAGAATGCTTGCCCCAATTACAAATTTTTCCCCAATATTGAGGTCATGGGATCTGCCTTTGCATATTCCCTCAATCCTCACTTTCAAAATGTTCCAAATTGCTGAAAGTACAGTATGCACGCACAAGAAACAGAGGAAAAACGAGGATATCAAGTATTTCCACGTCCTTAATATAATGATGATGTCATGTGCATTGTGGGCAAATCTGCATATTGCTTGCCCCAATTACTAGTCTTTTCCAATATTAGGATCATGGAATCTGCCTTCGCACATTCTCTCAATCGTCACTATCAAAAATTTTCAAATTGCTGCTTGAGTTAAAATTCCACATTGCTTGTGTTTCAGAGTCCCAATTTCCTGAGTATTGCTGCCCTAGATGCAGTTGATCTTGGTACATGAAAATATGTTTAATAGAAAGGGGCTCCTTTCCTATGTTTTGAGCTGCTATAGACATGTGATAAAATGTCCTTCTGTTTCCCTAGATAAGGTGCTTATTGGGCATTCCTCACATCCAATGCTCCTGTTTCTGATGCTATCTTTGGTTTTGCACCTGTCAAACTAGACTTGTGAAGAGAACATTTGATCTTCATCTGAGTTTCAAAGTTCAACAACTCCCTCTTGCATCCCATGCTGGATGCCTACTCTGAATCTTGCCTTTAAATGATTTTACTGGGAAAAACACATTTTTTTTCTCCTTCCATGCTAGCTTCTCCTGCCGGAAATTCTCCACAACCACTCTGTTGAGCTGCCTACCATTAGTTCCAACATTTTAAATCTCACTTTCTACTGGGTTCTTTTTGAAGATTGAGCTCAAATATGACTGCTGGTTGTGGATGTATCCTTTGATTTCAACATTCTTTCCATGGGCAGCTGCGTATACCCTATACCCTTTGGTCTGCAACCCCAATTGTCATCCTGAAACTTATTGTCCCTTCTGCTGCCACCCCTGGATTCTAATGTTCTCCTTGAAATTATCAGCTACTTTCAAAATAACTTTCTACATAGGCGAAGCACTTGAAATGTGGAAACTGTCATTGTGTTGACTTCGCTAGCATTTGCGAATGACCACCAATTTGCACAAGACTTGTTAATTTTTGAGGTTCCATGACCACTTCCTAAAAGAAACTTGCTGAAGGTCCTAAAGGCCTTAGACCATAGATCTTGCTCTTGTTTCCATTGCCAAATTTTAGCCATTTGGTTTTCTAGTGGAGACTCTGGAGTCCAAACATTTGCACTACAAAAATTCTATTGACCTTGACATATTGTCTAACACCCATGGTCCTCCAGTTTTGTGCACCACTATAGAACATCATAGGGCAGCATTCATACCTACTACTTTTACATTGTTAGTTTGCCTTTAAGCCTCTCTGTGGATGCATATGAATCCTCCTTGAGCTGCACAAGTGGAAGTTGGGTAGCATACAAGAACATGTGACAGGAAAGGGCTTTATTTTGCAACCCAGTGTCCTGTCAAACTTCATCAGTCCCTCTGGAGTGATATTGATCCCTGGTGAAGTGGATTCACCCTGGATATCATCTCAAATGCTTATTCGTACATTCTCTCTTCTTCAACTTGACAAAAACAACAGCATGTCATTTGTAATTGGAGGGTAGTGGGGGAGTGACCTGCAACCCACTGTGCATCCACTGAGTAAATCGTTAGTTGTGGTCTTATCTGACATTATCCTGAGCAACTGTTGCCATAAACGTTGAAGCAATAGAGAGAGATAGGGGTTCCCTTGCCATTATGTCCTGGAAGTTTCCCATACATTGTGGGAACATGATTTCCTCCCCCAAAAAATAAATAAATAAACACTTTGATTTTGGAAAATGTTGAGATTTGGAGTTTGGTATTTATGCGCATATCTGAGCCTTTGGATTAGACTTCGGGTTTGCAATCTTGACCTCATTCCCCACCAACTTTGATCGGTGTTAATTACATCGTTCTGATGACCGAAAACCACTGTGTTCTATAAATTTTTCTGCTGCTCACCGCCACGTGACTAGAGTGCCTCACCACCAGAAGAACAGCCAGCTGCGTCCACTGACGTCTTATGCTGTGCCTACTAGCATCTTATCCACGTCACCTACCGCAAGGACTAGGCCGAGCTATGACACTGTGAGAACCAGAACAGTACCACAACGCGAGTGACTAGTCTGGGTCACGTCTGACGACGCAAGTCCAAAGCCCCTGACCATGTGTGCACACACTAGCTATCATCTAAGCTAGGCCTCTAGCTAGTATTCCCCATCCGAAGGATGCTTGGGTTGACGAGGGGCCCATGGAACTAGACTAAGAAACATAAACCGGGAAAGTGCCCTACTACAAGAGCCGTCATGTCGAAGCGTTCCATAAGGCTATGACTAATGGAGGCTCACAAGACACAGAGACTCAAAACATGAGTGCAAAAATACAGATAGGCAAGAAAGCACTGTCGCACGTACTCCGAAGCACCAATGGCAGTACAACCACTACCGACAACTCAAGACAAGGCAACTAGACCTACTCACATAACAATCCTTGAGTCAGACAACTCGGAGGCAAGATCATCATAATAGCGGAACAAGTCACCAAATCGGTCTAAACCTAATCCAGAGAAAACAACACTCCGTAGGAAATGACTCACGGAGACCAGAGGTAACACCGAGAACCCTCAGCACACCTAGATACAGAAATCGAGGTAGGACGATACCTCGAGGCATCCAGAAACATGGTCTCAAATTGGAAAAAGTCACCGAGACACACACAAGGCCACATGTCAACCCCTGGTCTCACCAGGTTGACCGAAACCCGACATGACACAAACACACAGAGACACACACAGCATGTAGAAGCACTCCTGGCCATCCCATCATGGTCACTGCCCTCATAGGATGTTAACAGACACCCACAGGTCACGGGCAAACCACGAGATCTAGCCAAGACAAGCAGAAATCGAAGCGGTGGACAACGACTACACTCTGGACAGAGTGAACTATCACTCAACTGCTTGGTGAACCCAGCAGTCAAGTGACAGCCGCAACAAAACCAGAGGCAAAGACACTGGAAGGTCTAGATCAAGTCGTTAGGGTATTGTCATGGTCAAGGAAAAGACCACACCCAGTCACCTGAACCGACCGATCCAGAAATCACCAACACACAGACACCGCCCTAGAACACAAGCCTAAGACAGACCAACATACGAACAGACATAGAACAGACCAACGGCCATCATGGCCAACAATAGGACTATAACGCACTAGCATAGGGGCGTTACCTACCATAACACACCAGAGAAGGGGCGTTATGGCAGACAGACCTACAATCTAACATAGACCATATAATGCACCAGAACAAGCACGCCACATCCGCATAACGCACCAAGACAGGGGCGTTATGGCCAAGGGACTAGAACTCAAATGAAAGGGCATGTAACGGACCTATATAGGTGTGTTACACAAGCCTAACGCACTAGGACAGGTGCGTTTTGGCCAACAGACCCAAAACACAAACACGGACCATGTAATGCACCAGGCTAGGGGTGTTACACAACATGGCGCACAAGCGAAAGCCCGTCATGGCTAACCGACTGACCCAATCTTCGAGGCAGACACGGTCGTCGAGAGATTGACAGCCACAATCCTCGGAAACCACAACACGTAACACACCAAGCCAAGCGCGTTACAGGCATGTGACTGTCCTATGTTGGTCCATCACACCAATGGCATAACGCACCTCCATAGGCACGTTACAGTCATGTGACGGTCCAGTACTGGTCCATCACACAACCCCTACCTCGAAGAACATGAAACATCCCATGGACATAACGTTCTATCGTGGGACCATTACATAGTGCGACGGTCTCTGGAAGGACCGTTACACAGATCCGGTGAGCAAAATAGGGGAACGGCCGAATCAGCCCATTCCACACCCCATTCACGTTGAAGCGCAGGGGAAACAATGCCACGCGACAAAAAAAACCCTGGAGGCTAAAAACACCACATGCATCCACTAAAACACAAGATCAGGGCGATTCCAACAAATCGACCCTAAACAAGTCACCGGGGTTCCCGGACTCCTAACGGCCCCAAATGACAACCGATCAACACGAAACTGGTGGGGTTGGGATCCTGACATCCCAGCGGTCAATTTGACACTATGCGCACTCTGTCTGTATGTGTTGAATGCACTACGCTCTGATTGACATGATCGTTATAGACATCGTCACGCCACTTCTGAGTAATCTTTCGCGCTCGGGGCGTGACATGGTGACTCGCGGTGGAGCCCGTGGTGAGTTCGTGAACCGGTGGGGCTTTCACGACGTTTTCTTAGCGGATCGGCGTCCTCGACACGCGGAATCTTCGGTGGAGGTAGGGGGATAGTTCCCTAGCTTGTGTACTTCATTTTCCTCGAGTTTGGTAGCCTGAGACAACCTGAGAGGGTTTATTTCTCCATCGGGATAAAAGTGCATGATTTTGGGGTGTGAGCCTGATTTCGCGATTCGATGTGATTTTTACGATTTAAATGGGTTCTCTCGGTGCTAGAGAGGCTGGGGACTGGTTTCCCCTTGTTTTCCCCTTCACATGGGTGTGAACAAGGTGTGGAATGGGATTTTCTACCGTGTTTTTTATTTTCGCGTTCAGGACAAAGTGGCGGTCCTACTGAGAACCGCCACTTGATGGGGTGGTCCTCTGGAGACCGCCACCTGTCCCCTTAAGTCCGTTCGAGGGTTGCAGTCTCGCGATAGACCGTCACTAAAAGTAGTGCTCTCAGGGTAGACTGCTAATCAGTGAGTAGTGGTCAGGGTATGACCGTTTTATGCTAACCGATCGTCTGGGTCCCCGTAGAGTAGCAGCCTTACGACTAACCGCCATTTGATGGCAGCGGTCAGGCCAAAGACTGCCACGTGGGTTACGATCTTTTAGAAGATCGCCTCTCTTATCCAGGTGATCTTGGCGAGTTGTGGTCCAGTGTGGACCACTAGCTGAGGCTGGGGGTCCCGAGATAGACCGTCACCTGGAGGCGACGGTCAGGGGGATGACCGCCACCTAGGTTTCGTGATTTCTGTGTTCCGGTCACATTATTTTGGCACCCAGTTGACCCGGTTATGACCCAGTGGTCGACCTTCGGCCTTGTGGACGTCTCGGACACCCGTGGGTGCTGTGTTCATATTTTCGAGGTGTCTAGAGATGCCGAGTTATCTCGATTAGCGTGCCCGTGAGTCTTGGGGGTCCGAGTGACCCCATGTGTTCCGAATTTTCATGCTTTCACTAGATCGAGTCACCGTGAGTTGGAGTAAGTGCGGAGGGCTATTCCCGCACGTCATTGGCGTTTTCAAGATGTGTTTTTCGTGTGGGCCTTATGGATGGCCTTGGACTGTGAGTCTAGTCATCCAGCCTAGGGCTAGAGGCTTCTCGCTTCTCCCTTGGATAGGGATTAACTCGGCGGCTTGTGAGCTATCTTGGGAATCATGCTATCGTGATTTCAGACCTAGAGATTAGGCCAGATTGACGGTGTTGTGCCGTCAGGTGCAGCGGTCTTGACCCGAGTCTTGTGACTCAAGGACCGTTGGGTTTTGGTATGTCTAGAAGGCTGTCCCGAGTCCGATGGTCCTGAGCCACCAGTTAATTCGTGTTACTCGCGATGGGTGCATATGTGGTTTTCGTTGTTCACGTTAGTGACCCCCCCACTAGTTGTGGCTTTCCTGTGCACGCAAGTGCGGACCCACTTGGGAGTGGTGGAGAGCCTTCCTGGTGTGACGATTTTTTGGCTGGTTACCGTAGGGCCCCTCGCCTTTACAGCCCGAGTCTGGGCTGGGGGGGAAACCAACTAGAGGACCCGACTTAGAGCGCATAGTCTATGTGTGCACACGTGGTTGGGGGCTACAGACCTGCGCTGACGAGCGCGACTCCAGCTAGTCCTTGTTCTGTGGTTACTAGTACGGTGTCTCAGTTCCCGCTGGGTCAGAGGGAGACACCTGAGGCGCGGATTAAGTCGTCAGTGGACGCATCTGGCCTTGCTTCTAGTGGGCAAGTACTCCCGTCACTTGACGTGAGTCCTCGTGACTTGAGTTTTCGTTTCTCTTCTACGAGACGTGATTTTACGTGCAGTTCCAGGTGTTTTCCCAAAGCCGGGGTCTGGGATTTCTGATGAGTGTCACCGAGGGTTTTCCCCTAGATGGCGTGGAGTTCGCGACGGCGAGGTCGTGACCGTGGTTCCGGACCACGCGATTCCAGAGTGGGCCTTCGTGTGTAGCACAGGCCTCCACGACAGAGGTGTCGTGGCGTTTTCCTAGTAACGTGACGGCACTAACGCTAGGCACCTGAATCATGCTGAGCCTCAGACGTGCTCCCCTGAAGCCGTGCCTCACCTGAAACACGATGAAAATACATAGGGAATGAGTCTCAAAACAAGACTCAGTAAGGATCACTCGAACCCTACCTCACAAAATGGAAAACCGCTACGCTAGCAGCGAAGTGAGTACCTCGGAAGGAAATACCATGCAACTACAGACACTAGTCTCACGCCGTGCAAACTGACACACGCACGCCATGGTAAAACAACCCAAACTCAACGGTCAATCCGACCAAAAACCCAAAGGTCAAAGTGACTGAGACTGACAATCTATCACTCCCCGGCTCTACAAGACTACCTCCCACTAGAAGCACAGTCAGCAGCGTCCCCTGACGTCTTACATCGCACTGCAGGTGTCTGCCTGACACGATGCCCTGATGGAGGCAAGGACACCATACAAGTAACCACAAAGCAAGTGACTAGCTGGGGTCACGCTCGTCAGTGCGGGTCCAACATCCCCCAACCACGTGTGCACACACAGACCATGCATCTCAGGTCTGGCCACTAACTGGTTTTCCCCTCAACCGGACTCTGGCTGCAAGACATGGGGCCTGACAGAAACCAGTCTAAAAATCATCCTCAGGGTAGCCTCTCCACCACTCCTTGGTGGGATCACTAAACGTGTAAGCATGCTACGACTAGTGGGGGGTCACTGAAGGAGTAGACTCTCGAGTCAACAGAAAACAACATCTGAATCGGACAGGGCACAAGGGTTGCCCCTCGTACTGACAATGACACACGGTGACACAAGCCGAAAATGACACCTCCCGGGACTACATAGTACCATGACACCTGGCCTCGACACGATGCCCAGCATCTGTCAGACCACGGGTCAACATGTAGATCGAGGTCCATGCACTTGGGGCTCGAATCAGTCAGGAAGGAATCACCGGTTAGACAAACCCATTGAACGGACCACCCTGGGCCGCTCTAGGGGACAGACGACCAACAACGGACCGTTCTACTCCTGGTCCAAACAGAAAATGAACGGCCATTCTCTAGCCGCACAATAGAAGAACGGCTAACCCTTAGTCGCTCGTGGGGGATGGGCGGTCCAACCCAGCCGTTCATCTTCCCAACGGTGCAAAACATGGGCGGCTAGCCCCAAGCCGCTCAAGGGAAGGGTGGCTAGAACCTCGCCGCTCAAGGCATGAGCGGACCCACCCGGGCCACTCATCGTACCAATGGTACAAAGTGACGAACGGCCAGCACCTGGCCGCTCATGGGGACATGCAGCTAGCGCCTATCCGCTCACCCCAAACACTGTGCAACGGGAACAAAGCCAACGGTCAAAAACCTACGGGATGAACGGTTGGCCTTGGGCAGCTCATGGGTTACACGGTCGCACGACGGACCGCGCATACCCCACTGCAATCCAAGCCGAAAGGTGGTCACGAATGGGCTGAGCATGGGGATAAATAGGCCCTGGTTTGACCGTTTATCTCTCACCGGCGCGAAAATGGCGAACTCACCGGAATTCACCATTTTTGGCCCCAAACAAGCCCCACGGAGGGTGAAACGAAGGGAAATCAACCCCCATGCCCCCTAACATAATTCTACACTCGTAAAACATGAAATGGCAGGCTAAAATGATGGATCAGGTGGCCACTCCCCGCGACATGCTCAACCCTTCCCGACATGATAAAACCCACTCTCGACCTCGCCTTGGCCTACAAATCATGGGGAAGGAATGCAAGAGGCTAGGGATCGTCACCCTACCTTCATTCCGCATCGAGGCACGCCAGATCGAGCTCAAACCATGAAGATCACCGTGAGAAATCTCGTTCCTCCATGCTTCCCATGAACACCACACGCCCACGAGATCGTCTCACCGCCACCTACGTCGCCACATCGTCACCCTACCGTCGTCTGCAGCCGGAGAGAGGGTCACCGCGGTCACCGTCGGTCGAAGAGAGAGGAGGGGGGGCACGGTCACGGCGTGGGGAGGAAGAAGAAGAAAGAAGAAGAAGAAGGGAAAAAAAGAAAAAGAAATGGGGGTTTTATAGAAAATCTTATTTTTTGAGAAAATATCAAAAAATAGAAAATCACATTTCCGCGATCCTCAGAACGCACCGATCGTAACGGTACCACTCACGAAAATTACACATGATAAGACTCAATAAAAGGAAAATACATAAGCAAAAATAAAGATAACCATGAAAACCACATCTCCAAGGGGTCACGAGGTCGGAGACGCCTCGTGCCATAGGGAATGCCGGGAGATGTCCTCATCACTTAACCTCCAGCATCCGGTAGCTCCAAGGCTTCGAGTGGCTCCCTACAACGTGCTAAGGAGAATTGTGCGTGTGTGACTTGTCAGTCGGCCTGGCATGCCAAGGGTACATCTTTTGCACTTCCCTCACGTGTTAGCTAGCCGTGACACACAAGTCCACACCCGCCTCATGTGAAACGCTATGACAAGGGTAGACGCCCCCTCATGTCGGGGTCACCCCTCACGTGCCCGTCGGCCATGACCATGCATGTGTCGTGACGTCTTGCTCCCTATCAGTAACGAGGCCACGTCGATCGCTCAACTCGAGCCGTGATCGACCCTCATCCAGATACCGGACCGATGTGTCCCCTCAGTTGCCCAGTCAGCCACAAGCCCCCGTTCGACATCGCGGCGACGGCCTACGTCACAGGAGGAACTCTCTGTGAAACATACATGTACTTATATGTCACGCATCGACCTGGGGACCGACTAGTATATCAGAATTGTCCCGAGGCATGCCCCTGTTGTACTTGGGCCGTCACGGCCCGCCTGTAAAAATATATACATCTCAGTGTTACACCGCCAGTGAACGTATGCTCTCGCATCCACTTTTGGGCTTCCAGCCACCCTCTATGTCACCTAGCGTGAACCCCCAGCACCCTTCACCCCCGGCCAACACGACCCACTCCGAGATGAACCTACAACTGCAAAGTACTCTTGGGTCTTCATCCCGAGCTTCGGGAATACGGACTCCACTTCGGCATGGAACGAAGGTCTTCGGATTCAATCCGATGTAAATAAACACCGACTACTTACAGTCGGTGGGGAAAGACGTCCTGTACATGACTCCCCACAGTCGCCTGCGCACTCGCACCCACGGAACCGTTCTTCCCTCCACGTGTCGCTCATCTCCCGAGTCCACGTGCTGCGCCCTAGCGGCGCATCCCCAGTTAAACGTTCGGTTCCACGGGTGATTGTTGAGAAATCGGCTGGCACGCCTGCATCCCAGCAATGTTTCCTGTTAACCCGGAAAATCTCCTGTGTCACTCGGTCTCCCCTCGACTCTCCGTAAAAGGCGAGTGCACGGTGCCGCCTTGAGGTGGATACGGTCATGGGAGGGGGTGCCCGAGGCCCATTAACTTCCGGCATCTCTCCCGTGGCTGTATCCTACCCCTCACTCTGGCCACCACCCACACCGACCCCGGCGGACCCTCCCAGGGTGGAACAAAAAGGATGGTACGCCTGGTGGGACCTCTCCCACCTTCCTTCTTTTTGCTGATGCAAAAGTCTGTGCCAGCCCTGATGTCCGGATGCCCTTTTCCTGTCCTTGCAGGAGGGGTAGCAGAAGGGCACCTGTTCGTACTTCCCAGTAGCTTCCAGTTCATCTCCCAGTTACCAGACCGCGTTTGACGACCGCGCCTGGCCATCGCCTCTCCTCATCCAGGACTCTAGCAACTATGGCGGCCGTCACCTATGGTCCCATCGCCATCGCCACCCATGCACGTGTGGGCTACCTGGCAGTGCCAATCACTTTCGGTAGCTTCACCTCAGTCATCAGATCACCCTACTTCTTGGGTGTGGTCCCCGTGGTAGTTCCACCGCCACCTCTAGCTCCTGTTTCCTCTGGTGCCACTAGGGCGCCATGCTAGCTACCAGTCCCGACATCCAGGCTGAAAATCAGGCTCGGCTCTCCTGCCACTAGTGCCCGTAGGGGTTCCGGACCAGTCCCAGCCTAGGCAAACATTAGTCCCCGGGCCCATTCTCGACCGGCTTCCGATGCAACCCTTGCGTCCCAGGTTCCGATCTCCAGTCCTGCAGTTCGCTCGGGCCTCCAGCCACGAGCCCCAGCCAAGCTGACTCCCAGTGCGGGTCTCCACCCTATGGTGTTCGGCTCCTCAGCACTTTGCTCAGGCCATCAATCTTGAGCTCCCACCAAGCCAGCTCCCCACACGGGCCTCCTAGCCCAAGGGCAGGGCTGCCCAGCACCCCGTTCGGGCCTCCTGACCCAAACCACAGAAGCGCGATCACCTCGCCCGGGTCTCCAACCCCTGGCACGAGGCATCCGAGCATCCAGACTAGATGTACAACTCTGGGGTTTCACGCGAAAGACGTCTGTTATGAGTGGTCTGCATCAGGCCTCAGATCTCTCGGCTCTACCTCGGGGGCATTCCTCCCGCAATTCGACAACGCCGATCCCCAACACGGGCCTGCCTTTGTGGGACGTGGTGACCTCGATATGGACTGAGCGCCCTCTGCCGTGCCTTCCGGTCCTGCCAGCTCCCAGTTTAGGATCAAGGCCTCAGGTCATCGGCATCCCGGTACCCCCTGCAGTGACAACTTCGGGCATGGACACATCGCGGTAAGCGTCTGCAACACTACTGTCGGCTTGGGCGAAAGCCTACACTCAAGCCACCCAGTCGCCGGCCGTCACTATAGGCTTCATGTCTCGGGGACCTACCCCGGTATTCTCGATGAATGGCCCTGTGCCACCAGCACCTGCAGGTTGGGTTTTCTCAGCCTACCACCTTGGGGCGGAGTCATCTTCCGCTCCCCAGAAGAAGCACCGTCGTAGCCGTAAAGGCAAGCGACCCATTGCTACCACCAACAACTCCGGCAAGACCATTCTTGTCAGAGACTTATGAATTCACCTAGATGGGGGCGAACCCATTATTCCTCCAGAATGGATCGTCCCTACGGTCCCCATCACCAACCCCTTTAGCCTCCTACGTCGAATGCGGGAAGACAAGGTGAAACTTAAGCGGGCGGACGCTTCGGCAACGGCCCGAAAGCACCAGCACCGGTTTGGCACTCAAGCTCCCAAGTCTTGTCGGAGGAATAAGGACGAGGGAGACCAGCAGTCAAACTTGAGAAGGATCTGGGACACCTCGGAGGAAGCTCAAGCTATCTGGAGAGCACGCCTCAACAACCCCTTTCGGGCACTAAGGCATCATGCCAAGCAAGGTGCTACTGACCCCGCAGCCGCGCCATCTGGCGGCGCCCAACCCTTCATCGCCTCTCGCATAGATAGGCGGAAACAGAGATGGGCTTGCTCCGGGCCCCACCGACATCTAGCCCCAAGCTCTCCTCAAGCAGACGCCATGATGGAGACTCCTCCGCAGTGTACCTCGGTCTTTGATAGGCTGGGGACACCTAGCTGCCCCAAGAGGCGCTCCCAGAAAAGGAGGATGGTCTGGCTCCTCAACGACGCAGCTAGGGTGTTCACGTGTTATACTGTCAGACACCAACCTGAGATTCAGACCGACGATCTGAACCTACCTATATCTCACCTTAGGAGGCCTCGTCATCCACCTCCGCTGCCGGCTCCAGTTGGCCACAATGGCACTTCTATCGGACCTCAAGCATCCACACAAGCAGAAGAAGTTCTCATCGAGGAGCGTGCCACCCCTGTCAATGCGAAGCCGATCAATAATGATCCTCTCGCTGGTGAAGTCCAAGAGGTGACTCTTGAGACTCTTATGAAGGAGAACTAGCACTTGAAGGCCTTCCTGCAAGATTTGCTTCAGGAACGTGACCTTCATCATCATCCGCCCACTAGGCCTTCAATGGATGCTCCGGCCCCACCGGGTGGGCAAAATGGTGCTAACGCCTCAGCGGCAGCTGTCCAAACTCCTACAATTATTGGGTTTGGCACGCCCTTGGCTGAGGTTCAACCATGGCCATCCAACATGCCAGTGCCAGAGAACCTCATGGCACAGCACCAGATGATCAAGCGGATCGTTGAGACCAAGGTCGCCTAGTTTGGAGAAGGGGTCGCGACTGTAGATCTCTACAGTGTCCCTTATCCACTACATCACCAGCTTAAGAAGCTTCCCCCAGAGTATGCCAAACCACCGAAGCTGTAAAAATTCGATGGACAGGGGTCTCTACATGAGCATCTGGCCTACTACATTACGGCCATGGGCGAGCTCACGTTGGACGAGTCTTACCTCCTCCGCTACTTTGCCACCTCACTTATGGGAACCGCCTTCCAGTGGTATTCCTACCTCAAGCCCAATTCCGTTATTGACTGGGCAGATCTCCAGAAGAAGTTCCTCGACCATTTCCAAACGGCCGAGCGAAAGGTGTCCTTACCCGAGCTTTGCTCCCTCTGACAGAAGAAGGGCGAGAGTGCCCTTGACTTCATCAAGAGATGGCGAGACCTCAGTATGAGGTGCGTCAACCCACCAGTCCAGGAGGATGCCATCACTATCTATTGTCAAGGCTTGGCAATCGAGGTCAGCGAAAAGCTTCTTGGCACCAACGTTAAGGGCTTCGACCAGCTCAACTCGACAGTCGCTGAGATAGAAATGTTCTTTGTCAACAACCCAAGCTACGCTGCAGCAAAGGGTAAGCAGACGCGGGAACACTAGTCTGGCAAGGAGGTGAACACCATCGAATTCACCCCCGCTACCAAAGCCAGCAAGGAAGCCAGAACAAGCCATCCTGACAAAAGGCCAGCTGATAAGCCGACTGCTCTCTCCTTCTCAGAGTGTATGAGATACCCTTCTCCTTCAAGAAGGAACACACGAAGATGCTCTTCGACCTCTGCATGGCTCAAAGGATTGTCGAATTGCTTGAAGTCCGCAAGCCGAACGAAGCCCAGAAAACTGACGACCCCAACTACTGCCTATACCACCGTATGTTGGGTCATTCTCTTGAAGATTGCTACGTCTTCAAGACCCAGGCATAGAAATTTTTTTTCTCAAATAACAATCTTTATTAATAAAAGAAAATAAGGAACGGAGGGCTAAAAGTCGCAAACCCGGACAAATGGCTTAAAGCAGATGAAGGGTGAGACTCTTATGACAATGTGAAGGTCAATTAAAAAGAAGGAGGAGAAGAAGAAAAATTAATTAAAGAGACCATGCAAAACAAACAACATACCTTCTTTAAACTAAGGATGCGGCGGAGAAGAGATGGATGACGAAAATCGGGAGACGGGAGCAAATGATTTACTTCATCATCTTCTTCTCGGTCATACTCCTCCGATAGATAATCTCCGATCGTCTCCGATATAAAATTATTTTATGATTTAGAGAGATCATAAATAGAAGTTTCGCCAATATCACCGCGAATAGAGAGCAGGGTCCACTTAGCTGCCAAATTTTCTGCTAAAACACCATCCTGAGGATCTTGTGAGGGGAAGATTTCGTTCTAAAAATTGCATGATCAAGATGCAGGATAGCATTTCGAGGAGGACTTTGACGAGGAGGGTTTGCAGAACGAAATCGAGGGAGGTAGATTCTAACACTTCCTTTTTGATTCGGACGAGAAATATATTTCCGACGGCTCGAAGATGATGAAGAGATGGTGAGACTGAGTGGCTTAAAGTGCCCTCAGAGGTGGTTAGTGTACGAGGAGGATCCTTAGATGGCAAACAATAAGAAGAGTCACAGGGCCTTCTCGCCCTCCACATGGGAGGCTGCCGAAGGATAGCCCACTGGGCCCTGCTGGACCAAATCCACTGTTCATCACAGCGCAACGTCCGGCAGGGTCGGGCCCATGAACGCAAGGAGTCCCAACCGCCAAGGCATTCGCCATGCGCGGCCGCCGGGAAATCCGGCCGGTGGGAGACCCCCGCACCGGCCTCTGTGCTCGCCGTTGCCGCCATTGCTGCCGTGTCCTGATTCGGACTGGGAGAAAGTTCGATTAGCACCACGGAGGTGGGAGCTCCAATCGCCGCTGCGGCTGCGACGGAACGATCCCCCGGTGCCTGATAACACGGAACGATCCTAACCGGGGAAGGAGCGGCGTGATTCCCGCTGGACCTTCCTGGCGTCGTCGTCTCCGCGCGGTGAAGCTCAACGGATTCGCGATCTGCACGCGCAACGGTCGCGCCGCCACCGGGAATCTCGATGACCGGAAGAAGGGAGGAGTCCCCCGTACAAGCCGGCGGCAGATCCGCCTGAACTCCCACAACGGCCGCGGACAGGGAGGGGCACTCGAGCGGCGCTGCCCCTGCCGAGAGACCGCCGTGAGCGGCGGCCGGAGGGGAAGGACCTCCGGCGAGACTCGTTCGAGGATCAGCCAGATCCTCCTGTGGCGCTGGAGAAACCAGAACCGTCGACGCCGCCTCGCAGATGTTTGAATCAAGAGCAGCAGGGGTTTGATCAAAAATATCTTCCATGCCAGGGACGCCGGAGGTGTTCTCCCGCTTGCTAGCAGACGACGGGTGACATGGCGGGGGATCAGAGTGCACCACAGGGGCGGCTTCTTCTTGCTCAGGTATCGCCGCGGGAGGTACTCGTCCATGAGTGTTCAACTCAGACATGGACCGCAACTGTGACGTGTTTATTCTCACATTCGAGACAAGACCACCCACTCCGTCGCAGTAACAAGTCCAGTCACCTGCTACGGGAGACGGAGACCCATGCTTCCCCTCTCATGGCAGTGCGTAAGCTGCAAGAAAGAAATCACAATGCTGAGAGGAAGAAAGGAGCAACAGCTGATGTAGGTAACCAGGCTACCACGAACAAACAAGAAGTTGATCAGAAGGATGCAGGCTAACAGGCAGAGGCCCTTGTGGCCCAGCTTGTTTGCAATATGAGAATATACCACCTCCACATATGTAGCCGACGGGCCTGCTCGCAATGTCGCGGCGCTTGCAGGGTTGGTAATATCGGTAGAAATCGTTATGTTTCGATCGCAAACGTATCAATTTCGACCGTAACCGAAGCAAAATTGGACCTACTCAATGTAATGTAAACGGCGAAAATGGTAATCGATTAAAGGGGAGATTGAAGTGTTGGTATGTTGAGGTTGATGGCGGAAACGGGATCGGATAAAGGTGACGATGTTGATGTATGTGGACGACGGGATCGCCCACGAAAACGGGTGTATCCGAAAGGTATCCCCTAGCGTCAAGTCAGATCTTCAGATTAAACCCTCCGCCACGTACTGAAAATTAGGTTAAGTCTAACTTTGTAGTCGAGTCTACATCCCAACGTTGCAATGTAGAGTGTCTAGGTGCTTACATTAGTCTTGCATAAAAAAAAAAGAAAAGAAAAGAAAAGTAAGAAAGTGTTCCCATGCATGCCCACCCCTAGGGGAATCAATTCCGATCTTTTTGCAACTCCCATGCCAACCCGTCCAAGGCAATAAGTCCGTAATTGAGTATATTAGGGACTTCGATGAGTATCGGTTGCGATATGGAGTTGGAGAGGATCGGTTGGGATATGCAATTGGAGAAAAGAGCGCCATGATCGCACGTGAGTTCTAGAGAGGTTTGCGGCTTCACTTCCAATTTGAATTACTTTGTCGCCACGTGACCACTCTGCCGTACTCCTATATGGTCACTCTAGAAGTCGAGCCATTTGAGTCATGGTTTGATGCTACCATACGGCGAGCAGATGCTGCCCTACGGTGAGCACCTACCCATCAGCAGAACGCTGAGCTGGTTGGCCAACCGTATGAGCCCACGAGGCAAGACCCCCCTATCCCACAAACACATGAACCCACGAGGTAGGACGCTCTTGCCCCACGGCCTCACCCACCTCAGCCAGAGCTACCCATACCTCTAACGGGGAAGCTATACATAGATGAGTCACTTCTTAGCTAGCTTAGGAGAGGCTTGGTCCCTAGGACACCGTGCTACCCATCCATGGACCATGCACTACCACTAGTGCCCGTCAACTCATTGCACACGACTTTTAGGTCTAGTCACCATATCAATACATTGGATGACCTTCTTAAGCGGTTAGACCGGCAGTTACAGTTGACGCACTTATTGGCCCCTGGCTTCGACAAGCCCGCGAGTCGTAGCTTTACGCATCCCGCGTTGGGGTCCATTACCTCTGTGTACACCGTGGGTCATGTCACCACGGAGGTCCTTTTGTTCCTCCCTATGCCTTCCCAAGGGAGGAAACATACCTCATACCCATGACCACCGTCCCACCTACTACAACGCATGAAGGTGACGATCAACACATTCTAGAATTCCACACATGGGACCATGAGATGAGGGAATCCATACCGAGGGGTCACACATTCTTTGATTCCTTCGATCCCTTCCTCGAGATTAGGGAACCCATGTCGAGGGGACACACATTCTTCGATCCCTTCGATCCCTTTCTTAGTGGGCCTCTTGACCCACGACCTCCATTCCATCTCTTTAGGGAAGTTCCCTACCACATCCCTTCCCCACGAGCCGGACCACCTATGCTCATCAAACCCATTCATTGGCTAGAGATGCATTCATATATGGGTGATGACGAAGGTGACTTTGGTTCTCTCGGCCCACCTAAATCACCCAAATTTCCTGAACCTCCCACACCCAAGTCCCATAGGAATTCAATACATGACCGGTACACACTTGGATGCCTAGGAGTCCCCCATGACGTCAACCTCCGGTTACGTCAAATGCATGCATAGCACACATTTGGGTGTCCTGGTCTGCCACTATATATGTATGGGTCGGACTAACTGTAGATTTAGGGTCATGTCAGAGTCCGTGCTTTTCTTTAGTTGTCCAGTTGTTAGGAGTCGGCATACGTTGAGTCGAGTCTGTCAGCTCGTGATGTTTGTCCCTTTCGAGTACGATGCAAGTCAGATCTTATGCATATGATGTAGACTTGCTAGAGAGATACGGGTTCAGCTCTTCTTAGTGTACCAGATCTAGTCACCAAAGGGACACAACGGTCATTCATAATGAGTCATTGAGCCGTCTCCCTTCTTTGAGAGTGACCCCACCCGGAGTGTCCACCACTAGTCTCATTCCCCGCAGCATAGCATATAGAAAGTATATGGGACGAGTAGGTGCCGATCTCTAGGAGTGGAGTGTGCTCCACACTTCCAGGTGCGGTGACAGATCCGCGGGAGCGACACACGAGCAGCTGCCCCTTACTCGACGGGGTCGAGTTCTTCCCACCCAGGGAGAATTGATGGGAATCGACATCGGGCACTAATGTTTTATTTTTGTATTTGTGTCCTTTTAGTTTACTTTTATATCCTTGGGAAAGTAGGTTTGCAATTGTGAGGCTTTATAACCATACCCCCTTTCTCCCCCTCCATTCCCCCATCTCCCTTGACTCACTCTCCCTCACCCTCTCCCGCCACCTCTTTCCCGTCCCCCTTTTCCCACTCCCGGTGGCCGACGGTGGTGGGACGGAGTGGGACAGAGTGGTGGCGGCAGCGTGCGGCAGCGGCGAGGTCGGGGACGTGCTGGACCAGAGGTGGAGGTGCCCACGTTCACATTCGTGAGGATCTGGCCATGGGACGTTCATCGTTTCGAGGTTTTCGGTGAGGCTAAAGCTCATATTCAAATAGGAGGACAGATCCCTACTCTCCCTGTGCGATTTTCCTGCAACTTCCAAGCCCGGTGAGGCCGGGAGAGGAATTTTCGTGTCTCTGGGGTTATACACATGACTGGGGGGTTGAGTGATAGTTTTGGCCGATTGGGGCCTTACTTGGTGGTTTGCTTCTGGTTTTCTGGACATAGGATGGTCCTGGGATGATTCTTCGTGTTTTCCCCTTCATCCCGCGACAACTGGGGATTTTGGTGTGGGTTTCGCGTGTTTTTCCATGAAAATTGCAGGAAATGGACAAACAGGTGGTCGTTGCGTCAAGGACTGGGCGACCATGGGTCTAGCCACCCAGGTCTACTGGGCGGCTAACCATTGCTCTGGCTGTCTTGCATGTTCCTCAACGATTCTGAAGCCCATTGTCTGGGCGGCTAGAGAAGTGGCCGCCCAGGCCCTATTGAGCCCCTAGGTGGGCGGCCAGGTGGCCATCAGGATGGTCGCCCAACTCTAGGCTCTGGTCGGTGAGAGAAGTGGCCGCCCTTGCCTATGCATGCCCCTGGGTGGGCGGTGGAACGACCCAAGATCTGGATACCGGGAGGAGACCGATACCATTCGAATCCTGGCCCGCCGCCCATGAGCCAGAGGGTTCGGAAGGACTACAAAGGAGTGTGGAGGTACAAAGAAATAGGAAATAAAGTAGGACAATTCAACAATTAACAGAAAATATATAAACAACTACAATGATAGAGTCCAGTCCAACAAAAGTACAGTCTAAGGCAAGAAATGTACCCAACACCGAGTGAACACTCTACCCGACAAACTGGCAACTAAGAACCTCTGCACAGCACCCTCAAACCTCAAGGAAGAACTGCCACAGCTGAAAAGCAGGGGTGAGTCTCCTATCACTAGCTCAGTAGGGGTCCCGCGGAACCCCAACCGAGAACCACAGCGGAAAGAAAAGCAGCACAAGCTAAACAACTACAGCAGGAACAGTGAACTAGTGGCTGGTCAAAACTCGGCACTACAGCTAATCCTACGGACAACAGAAAGGAAAAATGATCCCGCTTCAAAAAATCTTGATCTCACAATCGGGAACCGGACCACTCTAACACCAGGCCTACTGAGGAAACACTCGCAGCAACCCTTCCGTGGAAGCCTACCCACGCAGACACGACCAACTGAGATCGCACAGTCCCACACTGGCACGGCGAGGCCTCGGTAATCCCTACCAAGCACCCCTGGCCACCACCTCAGAAAAGCATGCGGAAACAGTCCAAAAGCTATGTCTCGCAGACGGAAAGCGGAACCCGAAAATAGGAGAGTCACGTCTCACGTGACAGGAGTACCTGCCCACTAGCAGCAAGGTCGAATGCGTCCACTGATGACTTAGTCCACACCCTCAGGTATCTCGCTGTGATGCCCCAGGCAGAGACAAAGGCACTGTACAGTAACCAGTACCATAAACAAGAACTAGCTAAGATCGCGCTCATCAGCGCGGGTCCAACTGCCCCCAACCACGTGTGCATACACTCACCATGCGTCCTAAGTCAGGCCCTCTGACTAGCTTTCCCCTCAGTCGGACTCTGGATGCAAGACGTGGTGATGGGGACATCAAAGCAAGACCACTAACTTTTTTATGTTTATTTACATTTATATCCTTGAGTCAATTGTATGGCAATTATAAGTCAATGTGTTAGTCGAATTAGTGGGTTTCTTTGCAAAAAAGTCATGTTGGCCCGGCGAGACCCCCACCCTCTCTCCCATTGGGCCACCTAAACTCTCTAGGGCCCATAGGGGTGGTCTATGGTCCAAGGTGGACCAAGCCACCCTTGTTGACTTCCAAGAGGGGGGTGCCCCCCTCTCTTGTCCCATGTGGGATTATTATATCGAATGACCTAGTTCACCCGCTACAGGGTTCTATAGACTTTTCTAAAACACACACGTGGGAATCGAAAAATATGCGGAAAAAGCTACGAAACACGTTCCGGGCCTCCGAAACATACGCGAGTCACACGGGCCCAAACATAAAAGATGTCCAGAAGATAATTCCGGGCACAATGGAAACAAATCCTCCGAGAAAAGTAGATCCAAGACCCAAGAAGAAGGATCCGGAGCATCCGGGACATCACAGCCCTCCCCCCTGAAACAAATTTCATCCTCAAAATTTGAGAACGAAGCGCAGGGACAGGGAAAAGACTCACGCAAACAAATAAGGATACAGATGTCACATCTCACCCTCACGCTCCCAAGATGCCTCACCACCAGAATGACGCTGCCAGACCACCTTAACCCAAGGAATAACCTTGTTTCGCAAGCGATGCTCATGCCTATCCTCAATACAGACAGGCCAAACAGCATCCTCCGAAACATCAGAATCATCGTGCATGTACTTTCGAAGCATTGACCCATGAAACACATCATGCACAGTAGATAGCTCCGGAGATAGCTGCAACCGATAAGTAACTTCCCCAACACGCTCGACAATGAGGAAGGGACCAGTATAGCAGGGACTCAGCTTCCCATGCCTGCCGAAGCGCATCACACCCTTCATGGGAGAAACTCTCTGGAATACCTGGTCTCCCACAGTAAAGCTGAGGGGTTGCCTCCTCAGATCGGCATAACTCTTCTGTCGGCTATGCGTTGCCAACATCTTCTATCGAACGAAATGCACCACCTCAACGCACTGCTGTACCAAATCCGGCCCTATCAGGACACGCTTGCCCACCTCGAACAAATCAAGCGGAGTCTGAAAAGGTCGCCCATACAACGCCTCCTAAGGAGCCATACCAATGCTCGAATGATAGTTGTTGTTGTAGGCAAACTCTATTAACAGCAAATGGTGAGTCCAACTCCCCTGCCACTCTAAGCAACATGATCTCAACATGTCCTCCAAAGTCTGGATGGTCCTCTCAGACTGACCATCCAACTGAGGGTGATAGGCTGAACTGAATGCTAACTCGGTTCCTAGAGCTCGCTGGAAACTCCTCCAGAATTTCGAAGTGAAATGCGGATCACGATCAGATACAATGTAGATGGGGACTCCATGCAATGGGATGATCCTCTCCACATACAATCGGGCCAACTTCTACACACTCCAACTGACTTTGATCGGCAACAACCGAGCCATCTTTATTAGTCTATCCACCAGTAACCAAATACAATCATGCCCACTGGACGTCCTTGGTAACCCAACCACAAAATTAGTGGTCACATGGTCCCACTTCCACACGGGTATCTCCAAGGGCTGAAGTGTGCCTCCTGGTCAGTGGTGCTCAGCTTTCACCTGCTAACAGGTCAAACACCTAGCCACAAACTCTGCTACACCTCTCTTCATGCCAGGCCACCAAAACTGCCTCTTCAGGTTCTGGTGCATCTTGGCCAATCCGGGGTGCATGGCATACTAACTCCCATGAGCCTCACGCAATATCGTACGCCTCACCTGCTCCTCGACTGGGACGGACAACCTACCTCTGAACCTCACAGCTCCATCCTCACCAAACTCCACCTCGGCCATCAACAAAATACAAGGTAGCTCGGGGTCCGCTCGCTGAGCCTCAGTCACCTGTCGACGAATAGCTGGCCTGACAGTCAGACTCGTAAGGACAGCCGAACCCTAATCCTGAGGGATCTTGAGCCTAAAAGTCATGGCCGACACCTGCTCCCAAAGCTTCCACTTCCGCAACAACATCTGACTGACCGTGACTCTCCTACTCAGAGCATCAGCCACGACATTCATCCTGCCAGGCTAATAAGACAAAGTAAAATCATAGTCCTTCATGTACTCCATCCACCTCCTCTGCCTGAGGTGAAGGTCCTTCTGAGTGAACACATACCTCAAACTCTGATGGTCTGTGAAAAGCTCAAAATTCTCACCGCACAGATAGTGCCTCCAGATCTTTAAGGCAAAAATCACCGCCACCAACTCAAGATCATGAATAGGGTAGTTCACCTCATGGGGCTTCAACTGCCGAGATGCATACGCCACAACTCTCCCATGCTGCATCAGCACAGCACCGAGACCTACCCCGGAAGCATGGAAAATATAATGATAAGACTCAAATAAAATACAAAAGCTACATGACATGACTCAAAGAAATGTAAGAACACGATGGTACATGATGACGATCCATCTGAGCTCCAAAAAATTTGGAGGGGTAAATGATGCCCCCATCACTTTAGAAGCATGAGGGGCTCCGTATGAAGTTTCAAGGGTGAAGGCTATGGTGAAACATCTCCCTCAGATGGGGAGAGGACGTCCTCCATGATAGGGAGGGGATGTGGGGACTCCGTAGATGGCACCGGGTTAAGACTATGGGCTATGACCTCCTTAGGCTCAGTCTTGGTTTCATCCTATCTTGAAGGTGGGTAAGGGGAAATCAGTGACTCAATATAAGCACACCTCTTATCCAACTGATCCAAAAGATTTGCAAGAGTTCGGCAAAGGTGGGGCTTGGAGTTGGGGCATCGTGGTGGTTTTGCTCATATTCAATCGGCCTATTCTTGATTCGAGGCTCATCCACATGCGGGGATCTTTGCCTCTGACTATGACCCACTTGGTTGGAGGTGACGGGGTGGGATAAGTAGACCCTTCTAAGCTTGCCCTTCATTTGGCACCATGACTCGATGGGTCTTTGTCTCCTAATGTCCCTTATGCGTTCAATGTTTTCCCATTTCTCGGCAGCTTTGTGGAAAAGTCTCTCTTTGGAAAAACTGACCTCCATGTCTCCAGACATAGAGTAACACTCGAAATATTTGTCCATGGTGGCCTCCCAATGTGGGTAGTTGCTCGGGACGTTGGAGCCATAAAAGTCTGAGGCTTCGGGCCTACGGAAGTAGAGGGGATGGTTGCCAAGCCCATGGGTACTACGCCACCATTCATATGGCCCTGGCAACTAGGAATCCATGGGAGACAGAGAGAACTTACAAGATAGACATGCAGAAACAAAGATTGGATTGCACGGACCAATGCAAAATGATGAACCTAGACTCAAACCAGTATCTAGTACCTGGTGGAGATATTGATCCGAAGAGCTAACTTACGAAAGGAGGCTACCTTACAAATAGGCATAACCTATCATTCCGGTAGCACCTTTTCATATACCAGATAGAGGCATGAGGTGCAACACCTTGGACAGATGACCCTAGACTCAAACACACTCTGATACTAATTTGATGTGAGATGTGATGCGACTCAGTACCGATTGGATGCGAACCTGGGACTCTAGGTGACGACGTGACCAATTTGATAACGTGACTAGCAATGACGCAGCCAACTTGACACCAATAGAGTTCTAAAAGAGGAGAATATGTCCTCAACAAGAGACATGAGCTCGCAGATGTCCCTAAGTGAGGGAAACGTGCGAATCTGCGTGGTTAAGAAATCGACAGTAAGTCAAGGCTATTCGGCTCTTCACGTGCTTGGATCGAGTCATGGGACGGTCACGCTCACTCACTCATAGTGGTGATTGAAATAATATGATAACGAGATAGATATCCTAACACTTAAGCAGTGGCATAAAAATAAGTTCGAAATAAGCAAATGCTAAACAAGAGGAGTGAGAACGTACCTCCACGCTCCTGGCGTGGGGAAGACGATCCCGGTCAGGAACTGTAACTCCCGATATAGTAAATATAAATAATTACAGTAATGAATTTTATGGCCCACTCCACACAGGGAGGTAACGGGCTACAACAGCAAACCAAGAGCGTCGATCTTGGGTTGACGGGCGGCAAATTGGAGGGGTTCTCAGACGGAGACGGGCTACTGATCCGGATCGGTACGGTTCTGCCTTGCTGGACAGCAAGCACATTCAGCATGTAGGATGGTAGCTTCCAATCTACTTCTGGCTGCGGCAGTAAGCTGGGACGTTGGTGGGAGGTCGCTCTTCGATCCCTGAAGTCGACGGTGGCTGAATCGAAGCCAAAGGACTGACAGGAATTTTAGATCCCAGACCTGTCCCACAACCCTGTGGCTAGACAGATCTACGTGACCTGGCAAAACTAATTGTTGAGCTCAGATCTGGGGGTAGATCGGAACGAATTGGCACCATTGGAAAGTAGACTGGAAGAGATACGACATATATAATTTTCACAACCATCCGACAATAGGTTTTGAAATGAAAAACTCTATGCTCCTGTAACTTTTTTGGCTCAGATTACAAAATAGACAGGACAGATTATGCTCCCGGCCCTCCACCCATGGCTTCAGATACATACAGGCTTCTCTTCAGCATAGAACGAAGGTGTTCGGATTCAGTCCGATGTAAATAAACACCGACTACTTACGATCGGTAGGGAAACACGTCCAGTACACGATTCCCTACAATTGCCTACGCACTTGCACCTATGGAACCTCCATTCTCTCCATGTGTCGCCCATCTCCTGAGCCTGCGTGCCACGTCCTAGAGGCGCTTACCAGTCAAACCTTGGTTTCGTAGGTGACTGTCGAGAAATCAACTGGCACGCCTGCATCCCAGCCATGTTTCCCCAAAACCTAAAAACCTCCTGCGCCACTCGAACCTCCCTCGACTTTCCTTAAAAGGCAAGTGCTCGATACTGCCTTGAGAAGGATATGACCATGGGAGGGGATACTCGAGATACATCAAACTCCGGCATCTCCCCTATCGCCTTATCCCGCCCCTCAGTCCGGTCATCGAATACACACCCCGCGTCTGGGGCAACCAATCCCGAGGGCATTCCCCTATGGATCCGACCCGATGCGCGTGAGCAAAAAGGATGGCATGTCCGGTGGGACATCTCCCGTGTTCCTTCTTTTTGTTGAGGAGAAGCTTGTACCATCCCCGAAGCCCTGGTGCCCTATTCCTTTCCTTGCAGTAGAGGCAAGGGAGGGCACTCGCCAGCAACTTCTAGTTAGCGTTCTGACTGCCAGACTATATTTGACGACCACTGACGACCGTCGTCTCCATAGCATCTAGCACTCAAGCAACCATGGCGGTCGTCACCTAGGGTCCCATCATCGTCGCCACCCATGCGAGGGTGGGCTACTTCGAGATGCCAATCGCCTTCGACAGCTTCGCCCCAATCGTCGGATCACCCTACTTCCTAGGTGTAGTCCACATGGCTGCTCCGCAGCTACCCCCAGCCCCTGTGCTTACCGGCGCAATGGATGCTCCACACCATCTCCCAGCCTCAACAACCTGCTCGAGTGTCAGGCTTGGGTCTTCCACCACTAGCCCTCACAGGGGCCCCGGACCAATTCCTACCCTGACAAGCGTCAGCCCCCGGGCCCTGTTTCAACTGACTTCCAGTGCAAGCCTCGTGCCCCGAGCGTCAGTCTCCACTGTAGCAGCTCGCTTGGGTTTCCAATCCTGAGCTCCCACTAAGCCGACATCCGGCATGGGTTTCTACTCCAGGATGTCCGGCTCCTCAGCATTCTACTCGGGTGCCCAACCCCAAGCTTTAGCAGAGTCGACACCCCGCATGGGGTTTTGACCTGGGGCCATTCGGGCCTCTCGACCCGAACCTCTAAAGAGCTGTCACCCAACTCGGGTCTCCGACTGTGGGTTCGAGGCTCCCCAACATCCAGACCGGGCACACAACCCCGAGATTTCTTAGGGTCAGTCCCCGGTATGGACTCTCCACATCGGGCCCTGGGCCTCTCAACTTCAGTACGGGATTCTGTCCCCTACCACTCAGTGATGCTGACTCCCAGTACAGGTCTTCCTTATGGGATATGACAGCCTTGATGTTGGCCATGGGTCCACTATCCCACTCTCCAGTCTCGCCAGCACTCGATACAGGTTCACAGCCTCGAGTCGCTGGCGCCTTAGCTCCTCCAGTAATACCAGCCTCTGGTGCCAGAGCGTCGTCTCTCACATCGGCAACACTTCTATCAGCTCGGGCGAGAGCCTACACCCGAGTCACACAGCCACCGGCATCCACTACAGACTTTGTGTCTTGGGGGCTGATTCCAGGATTCCCCACTGATGGTCCTGTGCTGCCAACTACCACGGGTCGAGTCTTCTCAGTCCACCATCTTGGAGCGGGATCTTCTTCGGACCCCCAGAAGAAGCTATTGTGTCCCTATTGTTTTGATGATGTCAAACACTTTTGTGTGAGAATTGAATTATTTATCTTTAAAGCCATTGCACTATTCATTACATTAGTTTGCTGCACTTCATGCCTTATAAAGTTCTTTCAACTCGATGCATGTGCTGATTGGTTGCTCATAAGGTCGATGCATACATGCCTTCAATCTGAATAAGGTCGATGCGTATGTTTATCACTGCATATAAAGTCAGAGCACATGCACATAGTCTAGCCATGCAGGTCGATGCACCACTCTAAGGTCTGAGCATATGTGAAAGAGGAGAGTTCAGTTCAACAGAGAAAAAGAAAGAGAGAGCAGCAGAGAGCAAGAGTAGAAGAAGAAAAAGGAATAGAAGAAGAGGGAATAGAAGAAGAAGGAGATCAGTGAAAAAGAGAGTGGGTGAAGAGAGGCTCAATCTACTAGACCGTTGATCAAATCTAGGCCAGTCAGCTCATCAAGAGCCACAGTTGTACTTCATCATTTGTAGTTTTTCGATTGATGTGTTTTTCCCATTCCTGTTTTTCTTTTCATCCTTTCTTCAAGCTGTTTGTCAGCGGAGCAAGTTATGAGGCTCAGCGGGTAGAGGAGGATTCCTTTGGACGGGTGAAGCTGTAATGCCCAGCGGGCAGAGGTGTGGTATCCTCTGGACAGCAAGCTGTATTGCTCAGTGGTTTGTAGGCAAGCTATGATGCCCAGTGGACGCAAGCTGTGCTGCGTAGCAGTGAAGCCACACTCGGGTTGAGTGTGGGGTAGACATAGGTCTGGAGGATCGAACCACCTAAAAGCTCTTTGTGCACTGTGGTATGATCATCTATTTGTGTTTCGCTAGATGAATGTATAGGCCGATCAATTTGTTCTTCCAATTCACCTAGAAGGTCATGTGCACATCAACCTTTTGATTTCTGTTGAGTCGGTTAGAAGTTAGCTGAATAGTTATCTTGACTGTTTAGTGGGTTTTAGATCGCCATCTCTCTACCTGTTCAACATTGGCAGCACCCATGTTGTTCTACTTACTTACCTAGATAACTACTGAGCCACTATTTCTCAACAGGTTTTCATTGGGTTAGCTTAGTTCGTTGTGATTCTGCATCATTGTTTTAATCCTACTTCATTGACAGTTAGATAAATTTTTAAGTGGTCAAGGTTTTTTTCGAGAAGGATTCATTCACCCCCCCTCTGAATTCGACACACGCAAACTAACAATTGGTATCAGAGCGGGTCTTTGTGCATTCAAGATCCAATGATCTTCAGAGGATCCTGCTATTTCTTTATGGTGCATTTCAGAGTGGGTCTGGTTCTAATTGCTTTGCGTATTGCAGTTTTACCGTGTTGGTGCTATACTGCACTTTCGTTGATTACAGTACACTTACTTGTTCTTATTCTTTCGATCAAGTCATTTCTCGATGGCTCATCCACCGATCTTCAGAGGTGAGGACTATTGATCGGAAAAATGACTTTTTCATTTTAAGGGCCGGCAATGGAATGAGATCACCCTTTTACTCCTCCCGGCTAGAGAAGCACGAAAGCATCAATGAAACCGAAAGGGTGGGGTGAAGACAGAACTTGTGCGATCGCCACCCAAGACCCCGGACGTGATGGACATGCCGTGTCTTGAGAAATGAGGAGAGACACTCGCATTTGCCTAGCGCTGGGAGGATGAGCGGCCGATGACGGACTGCTTGGAAGTTGTGCGGCTCTCTGTAGGCCGCCTACCAGCGCAGGAATGAAACGTGGGATGAAGCACGCTGGTAGTGGGATGGTTCTGGATCAGCCGCAGGATGAAGATGAACGGCCACGAGGTAGCTGCTCAATGTCTGGGACGGACAAAGATCGATCGCTCCACTTCACCTTCCTCCAAGTTGTAGGACTTCAACCTCCACTCTTTCCGGCCGGTCAGAAAGAGTAGGCCTCATGCTGGATGGCTGCTGACCTGCAAGACAACGTGCGACCGATAAAGGAAAACCCAAATTAGATCCACGCGGTGTAGTATATGCTAGAAATGATAGAATATAAACTAGCTAACATGAATGGGGGTTCACCTGGAGGTTTTTAAACCCCTAGGGGCACCAAAACGTGGGTGGGTGTGTAAAAATGATAATGAGAATGAAAAGAAGCAAATGACGATGATGAGAAATCGTGCATGCAACGACAAATGAACTAACGGGACTGACGACAGACGACACGACAAATAGACTACTCCCTTGAACCGGAGGCCTATAGGGATGTAGAAGGCCTCCCCCCTGTGCTAGGATCGCTTGATAATTCAACAGAGCTTCGCCGTCGATCCCTAGTCTCCCTCCCTTTTAAGCTGAGCCTCTAGAGTCTATTTATAGAGCATCCCGAGTCTTAGCTCGAAATTGGGGATAATTAGGTATTTTCAGGCCAAGATAATAACATAAAAGTTGGAGATAATTGAATAATTAGGAAGTTGTCAACTTAAATACTGATAATTAGAAAGCTGTCAGCTCAAGTGTCGATAATTAGGAAGCTGTCAGCTCAAATGCTGATAATTGAGAAGCTATCGGCTCAAATACCAATAAGTAGGAAGCTGTCGGCTTAAATACTAATAATTGAAAAGCTCTCGGCTCAAATGTAGATAATTAGGAAGTTATCGGCTCAAATATCGATAATTGGAAGCTGTTGACTCAAATGTCGATAATTTGAAAGTTGTCGGTTTAAATACTGATAATTGGGAAGTTGTCGGCCAAAATATTGATAACTTGGAAGCTGTCGGCTTAGCTGTCGATAATTAGGAAGTTGTTGGCTCAAATACCGATAATTGGGAAGCTGTCGACTTAAATATCGATAATTTAAAAGCTGTCGGCTTAAATACCGATAATTGGGAAGCTGTCAGCTTACATATCGATAACTTGAAAGTTGTCGGCTTTGCTACCGATAATTAGGAAGTTGTCTTCTCAAATATCGATAATTGAGAAGCTATTGGCTTAAATATAGATAATTTGAAAGCTGTCGGTTTAAATACTGATAATTGGGAAGCTGTCAGCTTAAATACCAATAACTTGGAAGCTGTCGACTTCGTTGTTGATAATTAGAAAGTTGTTGGCTCAAATACCGATAATTGGGAAGTTGTCGGCTTAAATACCGATAATTTAGAAGCTATCGACTCGAATGCCGATAATTCCAGAGCTGTCGGCTCAGCTGCCGATGGATGAGAAGCTTGAATATTCTTTGAAAAGCTGCGGGCTGGGATGCCGGTGGTTGGGGAGTTTCAATTCCTTCTTCTTGAACCACTATCGGCCTGAACGCCGATGATAGAAGAGCTTGAATTGTTTTGGATACCTTTAGGCATCTGTCAGTTTGGACGCCGATGGTTGAAAAGTTGTCGGCTTGGCCGCTGATAGTTAAAGATCTTTAGAATTGTTGAACATTCAGTTGCTCTTTTCTCACATGGAATGACCTGCAAGGGGTCGTGAAGGGTAGGGTAGATCTTCTCTCGGAGAGACTTCCAACTACATTGTTTGGCAGTTGGTCTTGATATTGGCCGACTTTGCTCTTCTTCTTCTCCTTCTTTTTTTGTGTTTGTCAACTTTGCCTTTATTTGTTTCATCATTTTCCCCCAGAACATGGCACCATTTGTATCTCACCTCTCTTTTGGCCTCCCGCCATAATTCAAGGGGCTTGAGATGCCCTTTAAAGGGCATCGCTCTTCCGCTGATGTGATGAGGCCTTGTTGATAGTCATCTTGAGGCTGGGCATTTGGTGAGGAGGTAGTGGGTCCTTCTTATGCTCGCCTATGCGCAGTTCACCCTTCTGAGTCAGGCCTTCAATGATATCTTTGGACAGATAACAATCCTCAATCGAATGCCCCCTCTGTTGGTGATAAGGGCAAAATTGAGGATCATCTTTCCATTTGGCATCGCTCGGCCTTTTGGGCTTCGGGAGGATAAACTTGCCACATGCACGAGCCCATTCGAACAATATTTGACTTTTCTCCTTTGGAAAGGAATAAGGTTTCTTCATCTTGTCCCTCAACGAGGGTGCTTGTTCAGCAGGCTGAATGGGAGGAACCATGGCTGCCTCTTTTATTTGCTTCTGTTGTAGCTCGAAAGTCCTAGAATCTTAGACGCATATTCTCTTTTGCGCTAGATGCTCGCCGGCTAGTTTGTTCTCCCGGCATGGGGCAATAGTAGTTGGGCAATACTTTGCTAAGAAGGCCTCAGCATCAGCTGCCAGCTTACTTAGCTGTTCAAAGGTTCTGACTTTGATGTTCATCACCCTTTGTAGGATTTCATCTTTCAGATTTCTTTCACATCTTCGAATGGCGTCTTCATAGTTCAGAGGGATCCTGCATCTTTCATGCGGGTCTCCCACTCTTCTTATGTAGTCCGGGGCGAACACATCGTCTCTTTGCCCGGTCTCATATAATTCTGCCTCGGCGAATTCTCCCTCGGCTGACTTCGTTTCAGTTGTCGCTTCTCACTTGACTTTTTTATTGCCACCGGAGCTGTCGGATTTGGGTGTGGGTTGGATGGGTTTAAACCCATTTCTCCCATTTTTCTCTTCATTATTTTGAGTTCTTGACGTAGCTCCATTATCAGAGTGGGCTCAAGCTGGCAGCAGCTTTAGATGCTGCCCCCCGTCTCGAATTCAGGCATGACCATCATCTCGCTGGAGTTGTCATCGGACACGTTCAGTCTTTGAGAGCTTGATATTCTTGCCCCTACCCCCATATGCGAGGGAATATGATGGCATACTTCTTCATTAGGTAGCAAAGAGTGCTCCCACTCCTCCCAGGACCGATGGGCATGGCAGGAGATGGAAGCTTCGGGTTGATTTGCCTGGGTCGGCATAGCATATCTCTTCATCATCTTATTCTTCAGTCATTCAGCTTGTGTCGGGTAAGGCCGACAATGTGTTGCAAGAGAGGGAAACGCCACTTTTCCTATTTCTTGACTTCTTTTTCTTCTCCCCATCTGTGGCACGCATGCGCTCCCACAATGGGTCATCTTGCAATTTTCGGTGTACAGACACCATGTCAACAACTTTCTTGAAGTCAGGAAGTTCGTGAGGGCGTGGAGGATCCACTCTGGATTCACCCATTTGGAGCTCTTCCCTCTTGATCATACCTTCGACAATGTCTTTAAATACATAACAGTCTTTAATGGAGTGCCTAAGCATTTGGTGATATGGGCAAAAGCGGGGGTCATCTTTCCTTCTAATGTCTCTCGGTCTCTTTGGCTCTGGCAAAGTAACCTTGTTATATCTGGTGGCCCATTCAAACAACAACTGAGTCTTATCCTTCAGAAAGGAGTAAGACTTCATCATTTCGGCCCGCAAAGGAGGACCTTTTTGGTGTTCAGCAAGGTTGGCCAGAGGAGGGTTAGCAATGCCCTTATCTTTATCTCTTTGTCACTCGAGCGTCCCGAAGCCGACTACATGAACTTCTTCAGGCGTAGGCCGCTTATCGGCCGATCTAGTCTTTTGGCTCGAAGCCATAGAGGTAGAGGAGAGGAAATTCTCGATTTCTACTACCACATTATTTAGTCAGTCAAAGGACCTAATTTCAATTCCAATAATCTTTTTGAGGATCCCTCGCTTCAAATTTCGTTTGTAGATTTACACTGCATCTTCTTGGTGTGGCGGCTGCTTGCATCTCATGCTGAGGTCTCACCATCTTTTAATATATTCCAAGGATGTTTCATCATTCCTCTGCTTGGAGGCATATAGTTTGGCCATGGTTATCTCTCTTTTGGCAATGTGAAACCGTTCTCAGAACTTCCACTGCATGTCTGGCTAATCATTGATAGATCCGGCCAGTAAATTTGAATACAACTCAAAAGTGAGTCCTGTGAGGGAGGACCCAAAGAACTTGAGTAAGTAGGACTTGTCGGCCACCAGATCGCCCATTACGTTGATGTAGTAGGCTATATATTCTTTCAGTGAGACTTGTCTGTTGAACTTATCAAACTTTGGCGGTCTGGTAATGTCAGGAGGTAGCCTTTTAGTCGCGTGATGGGCAGGATAAGGCACCTTATACACATCAAAAGTGACATGGTCTTCATTGCCCCTATCGGTCAGCTTCCTTTCAATCATTTGATCTATCATCATTTTATTCACCATCACTTGGTTGACCGGGCCTGGGCGAGGGTGGGCTTGCTGCGTCTACCGTGTCGCCACTGTTGCTTGAGGTGTAATGGCAATCCCCTAGTATGGAAAAACTAGGAGTTGTATTATAGTGATATGTGGTTGCTGGGAGGGAGTGCCCCCTCTGTAGCTAGGCGCTAGGTCCACTATTCACCACAGATAATTATATGCCGAGTGATTTTAACCTTTTGGCCACAGCCATCAATTGTCTTCGAATTCAGGTCCCAAACTCTGCCAGGTCCACTATTCACCACAGATGCAAGAAACTTGCCATCAGAGCTGAAATCTAAATTTTTCACAGATTGATTGGTTTCACTTTGTTCAAGAATTATCTCCATGGCTGGCCACTTGAAGATCCTCATATGACCATCCTCGCCGCCACTTGCCAGCAAGGAGCCTTCTGCATTGAAAGTCAATGCCAATTGTAGACCAACATCTTCCAACTGAGTCAATGTCTTCTCCGATGATTTTAGAGCTGGCTTATGCACTTTCATACCCTGTGGCAGATCCCACTCTCCACTGACAGCAATAAGGTAACCCTTTGGCATGCCTAGGCTTCTGTAATCCAAGACTATATTTTTATGCCTCCCCATAGCTGCCTGACCATGCCCATTTGGCATCTTTAAGGATAATGTCCATTCTGTTGGGATTACCCACATACAACAGCTCAGAAGATACACATTTCGTTTGAGATTTAAACTCAGGACAAGACACAAAATTGTTGAATCGCCGTGTGGATATTATAGCATCAACCAACCCATTAATCACCCATGGAAAGGAGTTTAAGGGAGAAATCAAAGTGCATGCATCCAAATATTTACGAGTCGATAATTGCTTCACTTCAAGTGATCTCTTTTCCATCAACCGATTTGCAAAGAGAAGTTCCCGGCTATACATCTTCAAGGCTCGAATATATGTTATACGTTCTCCAGGACTTCTGATCCTCTCTTCCTTCTGCCTCGTCATTTTCTCCATCGCACCAACAATCAATGTAGAGATCCATTTATTTACAATCTTCAATGGCAAGAATTTTACACATATAGCACCTCCGCATATCGTGAAAACTGTTACACAAGTTGGTTGTCCAGTCTGCATCCACAGACATACAAGTTTGGATTTCACCACGAGTTGGAGAGAATTCAGCTAGAAAATAGGATGAAACCCAGCAAAATCTTGTGGATAATATGCCGAAGAGTCCATAGAAACAAATAGATGGTTCTAAGGATCAGAATCGAGGGAGAAATCATAGAATCAAACTCTCAATCCCGCCACGGCGTAGCAGAGAAAGAGCAGTTCTGCTAGAACTCTCTGTCTGGATTGACGGTCTTACGATAAATCGCTACAGCCATTTAACGGTCTAAGGATGGACCACCAACGTTGGTCGTTCAACAAGGGATAAGATTTGAGAGTTTGAACAGGACTCTGCAAGGAAGTGACAGCCCAATATCCAACCGCCAACCGACTCTGATGGTCCTGCGATAAACCGCTAGAGCACAACGGATAAGATAAGATAAGATTTGATAGAAAGCTATTGTGTCTTGGACTCTGGCGTCATCAAGCGGTCTAAGGTAGGAGTGCCACACGTCAGCAAACGCACCATGTTATGGCCGCCAGAGATAATGGGGTGGCAAATGAAATAAAGGTTTACTAAGCTTCATCCAGTGGATAAAGGGTGAGGAACGAGATCCATCCAAGGAGAAATGACCCATGAAATAAGCCTCCAAACTGACCAAGATGGCCCAGTAAGGGTGAATAACTCGGAGTATCATAAAGATGAGCAAGGAGATGACCCAATTCATTGGCCATAAAATGGGTGTCAACACTAGGGTCTCGATGTTCGACAGACTAACCTTCCCTGGATGGCCAACTAGGAGGGTAATGCGGAGGGACAAGCACCTCCAAATATTCAGTTGTAACATGACCGGAGTGGCTGGCCACTATGGGTCTCTACCTGATAAACTTGAGGAGGTGACCAAGCTCTCCGAAAGGCCCAGCCCTATCACCAGAAGGAAGAAGGATGCAGCCGATGTAGTGCAAGCCCTTTTTGGGGAAACAAGTACGAGTGTAGTCACCATAACTTCAAATGTGATTACCACTAAAGACGAGAGAGAAAGGCCAGCTCTTGCTTCAGTTGCACCATTGGAGGGAGGGACTCAAGCACCTAGCTCTTCCGCCCCTGATCGATCAATGATGATGGTGCTCCTGAAGCATCAACAGAAGATTGAGGTGTTGAAGAAACAACTGAGCGAGCTGAGCATGCAAGCATCAACCTCGAAGCAGGTGGAAGCCCCTCCTGGAACATCACAACGAGGCACTGATGAGCTCGAGGGTTCACCCCAGATGATGGCTTCTTAGCCACTACATAACTATGTTGGGGGCATGGCCCCGATATTGCCACCGGCTCCCCAACAACAGGAGACTGCCACTACTATGCCTCAGGCCGTGATGTTGGCAGCACCTCAGATGCAACAAGCACACTTCTATCCAGACTCGGTAGGCCCGATGATGGTAAGCAAGCTGATGGTCGAACAAATAATAGATATGAAGCTGGCAGACCAAGGCGATGATGATTATGCCTCGTTCGATATATACAAGGTGCCCTATCTGGCCCACCATGCTACTAGAAGGCACCCTCCCGGCGTTAATAAGCCACCAAAGTTTGACAAGTTCAACGGGCAGGGATCTCCGAAGGAGCATATAGCGTATTACATGAACGTGATAGGCGATTTGGCAATCGATGAAGCCTACCTTCTAAAATTTTTTAGGTCCTCACTCACGGGACTCACTTTCGAGTGGTACTCGAATCTACCAGCTAGGTCCATTAGCGACTGGCCAGATATGCAGCGAAAGTTTCGGGAGCACTTCCATGTTGCTGAGCGAGAGGTCACAATGGCTGAATTGTATGTTTCCAGGTAGAAAATGATGAAATAGCCATGGAGTATATCAAAAGATGGTGGAATCTCAGTATGAGATGTATGCGGCCGCCACATCAAGAAGATGTCATTTAGATCTGCAAGCAAAATCTAAAGCGAGAAATCCTTGAGAGGATGATAGGAATTGAAATCAAGTTTTTCGACCGATTAAACAATGTTGTGGCTGAGATCGAGGCCTTCCTCTCTAGTCACTCTTCTACTCCTATTACTGTAAGCCATAAGACTAGATCGACTGATAAATGGCTCACGCCTGAAGGAGTTAATATAGTAGACTTCAAGGCGTTTAAGCAACACAGACAAAGATAAAGGGGTTGCTCGCCCTCCTCCTGCCAAGCGGAAAGCGATGACATCAGATAATAGTATTTAACGACTTAAACATAAAGTCATGACATCGTACAACTTGACTTAGGTTGAAGGCCATGATGCCAAGGCAAAATATTTACCGACTTGGGTAGAAAGTCATGATGCCAAACAAGGATATATTACGGCTTAGATAGAAAGTCATGACGTCGTACAACATGACTTAGGCGGAAGGCCATGACACCAACATAGAGTATTTACCGATTTAGGCAGAAAGCCATGACATCGGACAAGAGTATTTAACGGCTTAAAGTCATGACGTCGTACGACTTGGCTTAGGCAGAAGGCCATGACGCCAAGATAGAATATCTACCGGCTTAGACAGAAGGCCATGACGCTGGACATGGAGCATTTAACGGTTTAGACGTAAAGTCATGACGTCACATGACTTGGCTTAGGCGGAAGGTCATGACGCCAAGGTTGAATATCTATCGGCTTAGGCAGAAGGCCATGACGCCGAACATGGATGTTTAACGGCTTAGACATAAAGTCATGATGTCGTACAACTTTACTTAGGTGGAAGGTCATAATGTCAATGTAGAATATTTAATGGCTTACATGTAAGGTCACGACATCAAACAAAGATATTTTTATTGGTTTACGTGCCACCCTAGACCAAAGGTCATGATGGTGGCGGCAAAACTAATCTTACCGTTCACTAATCTAGATGGAAGGACAAAGCCACAAGTAAAAAGGATCTTTTTGTTGTCTGGTCAAACAAAAAGGTTCAAACCACCTGTCAAGGGGTCTTTTTGTAATGGGGCCAGACGGAAGCTCTGAACCAAAGGTGAAAGGGTCTTTTTGTTGACTGACTAGACGAAAGGTCCGAGCCAGAACTAGAAGGGACTTTTTTTGTCTGACTAGACGAAATGTCTAAGGCAGAGGTAGAAAGGTCTTTTTGTTGACTGACTAGAGGAAAGGTCAAAGCCAGAGGTAGAAGGGTCTTTTTGTTATACAGTTGGATGGAAGGTCCGAGCCAATGGTGAAAGGGTCTTTTTGTCTGGTTGGACGAAAGGTCTGAGCAAAAGGTAGACGGGTCTTTTTGTTCTATGGTCGGATGGAAGGTCCGAACCAAAGGAAAAATAGTGATGTCGACCCAATGGGATGTCGGAGTCAACAAATCTTGCTTGGACGATATGTCCAGAACAAGGGCAGAAATAAACACCATTGTCATCTTGACACCATGTCGAAACCAACTAACCTAGGAGAGACATAGGGTCTGGTCCAAGGTAGAATGTGGTTGTTGACTTGACAGATAGTCAAAGTCAGCTAACTTGCCTAAGACATGGGGCCTAAGGCAAGGGTGGAATATAGGATGATGCAGGACGACAATGAGACTTGGGGTGTGGACGCGTTCCTTAGACTTCTACTAGACGACGCGACTAGAGGACCAACGCGACCAGCAACTACGCGACCAAGTCATCACCTAGTGTGGTTTTCGAAGGGACAAAGATGCCCCAAAACAAGAAGGACTCGCTCACAGTCATCCCCGACGAGGGAAAGGGCTACACACGGGATCCGAGAGTAAAGCGTTTGGGTTGACGGGCAGCACTCGGGGCCGCTTTGACAGTGGCACGTGCTAGTACTCGCAGGGCCCACGTCCAGGTTGGCAGACCGGGGACGCAGAAGGCTGCTGCTACGTCCTAGACTCCTGGTTGGGTGGTCTCGGGGGGGCGAGAGCGTGCTGTTTGGCCTCGCAGAAGGCGAGGCGGCTGCCTCGGGGGTGGACGTCAGGTGCCGTCCACGAACAGGAACCGCTGTTCTGCTGCGCGCGGCCCGGCGAGAATTGTTGCTGCGATCAGCACCGACGTTGGATCGATGTAGGGTCGGTGGTGTTGGAAAGATCTTTCAAAATACTATCACCTCAAGCTAAGAAAGGAACTTTGAATCTTCTGTACTGGCCATGGCTGAATTTAGAAACTTCTGATTCTTAGATCTGGGACTGACAGGGCTGACAGTGAAGTTTCCTGAGAGCTGACATTGACCATGTCATAGATGGCCGATCTGGGTGATGGGGTCATCACCATCCGATCCCGCACTCGAGGCCCGTCTTCTCGCCACGGGGACATCCAGTATGGTCTAATTATTTATCTTCGAGTCCTATGTAATTTTTATTTGAGACGCTAAAATAGCAGATAAACAATAGGTAAGCAACAGGTAACAACAGTAGTCAAGTAGGAAAACCAAACGATAAAGCTGTAAAGAAAAGGGATGCAGGAGTATGGAGCAAGCTAATATCTGGGGGAGCTAAAAAAGGAAAGGGAAAGAGCCATACTGAATAGGCACGACTGTCGAACTAACCTTGGCTCCCTGAACTACTCCAAGCAATGACAGGAGGGCAAACTCTGATCTGACAAAGTCAGGAGTTGCTGATCCGCTGACAAGACGCCAGGCCCAGAGTGAAGACCTACAAGAACAACAAGAAATCCTAGGAAAACCTAGACAGACGCAAACACAGATGACACGACTAGAACATCGTGCACACTGTCCCATACACGACTAGAACGTCATGCATATGACAGGACACTGACCTCGAGTACAGTCACGAGAGGGCTAACCTAGGAGGTCACGACGTACAAGAAACGTGAAGAGAACCGCAAAAAGAACCACAGAGAGTCACGTGCCACGTGACTAGAGTGCCTCACCACCAGAAGAACAGCCAGCCGCATCCACTGACGTCTTATGCTGCGCCTACTAGCGTCTTGTTCACGTAACCTACTGCAAGGACTAGGCTGAGATAAAGACACTGCTAGAACCAGAACAGTGCCATAACGCGAGTGACTAGCCAGAGTCACGTCTAACGACGTAAGTCCAAAGTCCCAGACCACGTGTGCACACATTGGCCCACTACCTAAGCCAGGCCTCTAGCTAGTATTCCCCCTCCCAAGGACGCTACGGTTGGATCGGGGGCCCACGGAACTAACTTACAAACTGTAACCGGGAAAGTGCCCCGCTACAAGAGCCGTCATGCCGAAGCGTGCCCTAAGGCTATGACTAGTGGAGGCTCACAATACACAGAGACTCAAAACACGAGTGTGAAAGTACAGATAGGTAAGAGAGCACTATTACACGTACTTCGAAGCACCAATGGCAGCACAACCACTGCCGATAACTCAAGACAAGGCAGCTAGACCTACTCACGTAACGATCCTTGAGTCAGACGACTCAGAGGTAAGATCATCACGAACAGCGGAACAAGCTGCCAATTAGTCTACTCCTAAGCAAGAGGAAACAACACTTTGTAGGAAACGACTCACGGAGACCCGAGGGGACACCAAGAACCCTCAGCACACCTGGACACGCAACCGAGGTAGGATAGTACCCCGAGACATCTAGAACACTGTCTCGAGTGGGATAGAACTGTCGAGACACAGACAAGGTCGCCTGTCAACCCCTGGTCTCACCAGGTTGACCGAAACTAGACACGACACACACACAGACACACACAACAATGCACAAGCAGTGAAGATGACACTCTGGGCAAAGCGAACCATCACTCAACTGCTAGGTGAACCCGACAATCAAGGGACAGCCGCTATGCATCCAGAGACAGGGACACTGGCAGTTCTAGATTAAGTCGTTAGGGAACTGTCGCAGTCAGGAAAAAGATACCACCCAGTCACCTGAACTGACCGATCTAGAAACTACCCACACACAAACACCACCCTAGAACACAAACCTAAAGCATACCAACACACGAACCGACACAGAACAGAACATTGAACAACGCAGAATAGAACACCCGCTATCACAGCCACAACGAGACTGTAATGCACCACCATAGGGGCGTTACCTGCTCTGACGTGCTAAGGGTGAGGCGTCAGGGCAACCAGGCCTAAAGCCTACACTCGAATGATGTAACGGCCTATTATAGGCACGTCACACGCTCTGACGCACTAGGACTGGGGCGTTAGGACAAACAGGCCTAAAACTAAAACCCGGGCCACGTAACGCACCAAGCCAGGCGCGCTACACCACCTAACGCACCAAGAGAGGGGCGTTAGGGCCAACGGGCCTAAAGCCTACCACAAACAATGTAATGCACCAGTCCAGGGGCATTACACAACCTAACGTACAAGGGGAGGTCCGTCAGGGTTAATCGATCGATACGGTCTTCGAGGCAGACACGATCTTCGAGGAACTGACAGCTACAGTCGTCGGAAACCACCAGAATGTAATGCACCACCATAAGGGCATTACGATCATGTGACGGTCCAGCATTGGTCCGTCATACGACCCCAGTCTCGAAAGACCCGAAATGACTAGGAATCTTGTACAGGGTGAACCATTGCATTCTCCGACTCCGGGACAGTATCAGCGTGTTGTGTTCTTTCCGAGGATCGCGGATGTAATTTTTTCATATTTTTTATATTTTATAAAATTTTTAAATTTTCTATAAATAACCCCCACCCCCTCTCTTTCTCTCATGCTCTCTTTCTCACTCTCTCTCCTCTCTTTCTCCCCCTCTCACTCTGGGAGGCCGACGGAGGCGGTGAGGGTGAGGCGGCGAGGTTCGTGAGGCGAGGAATGACGAGGATGAGAAGAGGATCGAGGCGGTGGCGCTTGTTCGCGATTTTGTGGACCCGGCGGGGGTTTCGCGACGTTTTCTTGGCGGATCGACGTCCTAAGTGCGTGGAATCTTCGGTCGAGGTAGGGGGATGGTTCCCTAACCCATGTACTTTCTTTCCCGCGATTTTGGTAGGCTGGGGTGAGTTGAGCGGGGTTTATTTCACGTCGGGATCAAAATCGCATGCTTGGGGTGAGCGGCAGTTTTCGGCCGATTCAAGGCCCGATCGTGGTTTGGTTTGGGTTTTTCGGTAGTGGAAATGTCCAGAGATGAATTCCCCTTGTTTTCCCCTTCACCCGGGGGTGAATGGGCCATGGAACCGAGCTTGGGGCGGAGCTCGATCCATTCGTAGGTAAACGCAGGAGGCGGCCACTTTAGTGGCTGTCTGCGCCCTGGTCTAGGCCGCCAAGACCCTGGCCACCCAGGTCACTGGGTGGCCATCCCGATGGCGGCCCAGCCCTTTGGGCGGCCCAAGATGTGGCCGCCCAGGCCAAGGGGAGCCCAGGCCTCTGGGCGGCCAAGGGGTTGGCCGCCCAGCCCAGTCAGCTCCCGGGCCACTGTGTTTCGCGTTCCTTTGCCCCGAGGTGTCCGTATGCGATACGGACTCGTGGGAGAGGTGTCCAAGTGATTCTTCGTGATTCCAGAGGTACCGTGTTACCTCGATTTACACGCCCGTGTGTTTGAAGGGTCCGGGTGACCCTGTGTGTGTGTTCTAGATTTTCGTGTTACGCTTGAGTGAGTCCCCGTGAGTCGGTCTGAGTGCGGAGGGCCTTCCCCGCACGATGTAAGTTTCTCCGGAAAGTGATTTCTGAATGGGCCACGTGTATGGCCTTGGACTGTGAGTCCACTTAACCAGCCTGAGACTAGAATTTTTCTGTGTGTCTCTTGGATAAGGGAATTAACTTGGCGGCTTATGTGCTACATTGGGAATCGTGCCACCGTGATTTCAGGCCTAGGGATTAGGTTAAATTGATGGCACTGAGCCGTCACGTGCAGCGGTCTTGACTCGAGTCTTGTGACTCAAGGATCATTGGATTATTAGGTCTAGTGGACTGTCCAGAGTCTGGTGGCCTCGAGCCGCCTGTTACTTTACGTTACTCGAGATGAGTGTGTGCGTGGTTTCCAGTGTCCACGTTCAGTGAGCCCCCACTAGTCGTAGCTGACGCGGATGGCGTCAGAGGAAGGATCGACAGCAACTCCGGGATTCAAACAGGATGGATAACTTGCTACCTCGCGCAGCTCGGCCTCACGCTGGATGGTCTCACACCGGGTGACTCTCGATTCTCACACGGGAGAAAGGAGGGAAGGAAACACACAAAGGGGCCAAGGCACCAACGTGATTGCAAGTTCTAATTCATTCATCATATGTAAACACACACCCTAGCCCCCCCTTTATATAGGGAGGTCTATAACAATTACACCCCGTGGACGTGCAAAATCGCACGCCCATATGTCCCGCCAGTCCAACAGCAACAACAAATCACCAACAGAAGAGACCCCTGGAGGACACGTCACGTCCGGGCCCTCCGAAGAGACACCATGCTGACGTGAAGCCATCTCCGGAATCACGACAGCGAAGAGAAGTTAAGCCCTGAAGGACACGTCACGTCTGGGCCCTCCAAAGAGACACCATGCTGACGTGAAGTCATCTCCAGAATCACGACAGCGAAGAGAAGTTAACCCCTGGAAGACACATCCCGTCCGAGCCCTCCGAAAAGACACCATGCTGACGTGAAGCCATCCCCGGAATCACGACAGCAAAGAGAAGTTAACCCTTGGAGGACACGTCCCATCCGGGCCCTCCGAAGAGACACCATGCTGACGTGAAGCCATACCCGGAATCAAGATTCGTTACAGCGCATGCGTAATAAAACGGGCTTACAGGTAATGTTTTGTCATCCATTTCTTACTTTGTAAACATAAGCAAAGAAAGTTCAAAAATTACAAACTAAACTACAAGTCTAAGCATAGCACTTTGCAACCGATTATCCTTCATGACGTCAGTGCCAAACACCTAGTCAAACGTTTGACCATACTTCTGTGGCTGCATCGGAAAGGGCCTCAAATGATGAGAGATTCATGCCTTGATGCGGGTTGGAGAGCAAAGTTTCGTAATTACTGGCTCCTAAAGCCGCCAGGTTGATGAACGGGCAGCATGGGTCAGTATCACTATCTGTTAGAAACAGAGAGTGCGTGACAGCCATTCCCTCAATAAAGTTCACTTCTAGTAGGGAGCACTATAACTCAAAGACGTCTTCGACGTAATGCTGTCGTAGTAGCCACCATGCAGAACCTTCCTTCACCTTTGGGTCCACGATACTAAATCGCATCCCCAACCTTCTCGCGTATTCAATCGCCTGCGAATAGGCATTGGAACTCCAGACCCGGCCATTATAGAGACCAAGTTTGTGTCCAGTTGTTGGAAAACAAGGAATTACTTTCATGTCGGTAGACAGGTTGGCAATGTTTACTTCTCCAAGCTGCTGAATGGGGACAGCATAAGCAGTGGGAATCAGAGGAAACCTACTGATTCGTGGCCATTGTAGACTCACTGAGCTGAACCGTTCTGCGTAGTTAAGAATTATAGCTCTCACTTTGAGGTAGGCTACAACACAACATCCCGTTGTTAGCATGTGCGAATCAGAGGAAACCTACTGATTTATGGCCATTGTAGACTCACTGAGCTGAACTGCTCTGGGTAGTTAAGAATTATAGCTCTCACTTTGAGGTAGGCTACAACACAACATCCCGTCGTTAGCGTGCGTGACATTTTTTCGGTACGATTTGCAATCTCGGCATCGCTCAGTTCAGATTTGAATTTGAGCAAATGCACGAGTGCACCGTTTAAGGTACCCTAGATTGCGTTAGAGAATGCACGGGGATGGATCTCAAAGAACGCTGGTTCGGGAGTCATCTTAGGGCATTTCAAGAATAGACCTAAATGTCCGTTATCCTTCAACTCGATGGTATAGGCTAAGTTACTAGCTGATGTGTCATCCGTTGCTGCTTGTTCAAAAGCCGGGCCTACGTACGGCGGCAGCGCTGGTGCTTCTGTACCCAGTTGGATTCTTCTGCCAACTGGTGCTTGATCAGGCTACTGAGGAGTGGTCTTCTTGACCTTTTCTTTGGTGGTCGGAGATGATCTTGCAGACTCTGTCACGGTTGTCCTCGCAGACTCCATCAGGAATGTGCACGCTTAAAATGGGCAATAAGCGCCTGTAGCACAGTGATGTGAGGATCCTATAAATAGGGGTTTCCTGCGAAACACAACACAAAAGCAGTCTAGATGAGAGATCTTCCCCCAAAACATTGAAAGTCTTTATGTGAAAACACATTTAGACGCGAGAAAAAACGCTCAAAAAGCTTGATAATGAATCCTTCCTTGGATCATTATCCAGGGAACCCGGTCCCTTAACAGGGGATCCGAATAGCGAGATGAATAGGTGATAGATGAACCGAAACTAAAGGAAACGGAATACTGCAAGTGCAGTGGAGAAACAGTAGTGACAATGTAGACACCAGCTGAAAGAATAGATCAAGACATGGGAGCTGGTAAGTGCAGCTACAAGGTTAGATCTAAGGACCCTTTTCTTCAAGCACCAGTAGACTGTAGGATTGTCTTCTTTCTCAAGGCTGCTCTCTATTCTTCTATCAAGGCTTCTCTTCTTTTTCTTCTCTAGCAATGCTGGACTGAGGTCAACAGGCGTTGGGTTGCTCTCATGCTACTTAGGGATGTTCTTGGTGGATGCTCTAAAGCGTGGCACTTGGTGGACGGCAGCTGCAGCACGTGCTTCAGTTGAGGAAGCTTGGTGTAAATAAGAAGGCCAGTTGAAAAGCTTGGGAATATTGCACTTCAAGAAGTCTTTTGTTGGACTAGTGGATCAGCAAAATTTCCCTCCAAAACTCCCTTAAAGCGTGCGCCAGGAGGTGAGAGCTAGAAAGTCTTCTTGTGCAAACACCATGTGTAATGGTGGGAGTCAACAAGAGGAGGCAGCGACAGTTCCCCAGTGCTGAGTGCCTGGGGTTCTTTGGCAGAGCAGAGAGGTCAGGGGTCAGAGTTGGGCCACTGGGGCCAGCTTCTTGGGATTTGCATGGTCACCATCGCGCTGAGACAGAGGGGACCGCCGGACTGGTGCTGGAGCCTGCAAGCTTGCAGTATGCTGGAGAGGGCCATGATGACCACAACATGCTGGATGGAGTCATGCAGCAGACTGTCACTTGTTGGTACAGTTGCTGGGCCATGATTTCATCACACTACTACCGCCAGGGTGCCACAGAGTGGCTGATGGGGATTATCCATCACTACCGGGTGCTATTGGAGCGAGCAGGGATTACGTACGTAGTGACTGTCGCCTTGTACTTGTACCCCTACTACACTGGGCTGCTGCAGGGGCTACTAGAGCGCTTCAACCGCTGTTGGAACATGGTGGCCACAGCAGAGGGGGAGACTTCATTGGAATTGTGGTCTTTGTTCAGGATTTTCGGGCTACCGATCAGCGACGAGGGATACGAGGAGGTAGCGCTGGATGACCTACACCGTAGTCACAGTGATAGATAGGGGAGGTACCAGGTACCTTTCAGCTATTGGTACCTCCTGAAGACCTAGAGGGACTTGGCTTTGGCAGGGAGAGAGAGAGCAGCACAAACTCCGAGAGTGCCACTAAATGTATGGGTCCGTCATTTCTATAACGGACCGTTCTGCTTCTACCAGGAGTTTGCCAGGGACCAGACTCCCTGGGAGGAGTACATAGAGGTGGAGCTGCACTTCAGGACCTATAGCCAGTACATTTATGCTCCACGAGAGGGGTGGAACCCTCACGGTTTGCCAGACGTGACACACCTCACTGCCTATTTGGCTTACTGGTTGGCAACGTTCGTGGTTCCGCACGGAGAGGATGGTCTACTGAGGGCCGAGCTGCTGTGGCCGGCCTGTCTGTTAGTTGAGGGGAGACAGTTGGCTTTAGCTCCTGCTGCACTGGTCAACATCTACCAGGGGCTAGGAGTTATGGCGGCACACCCGGTGCCGAGAGAGAGGAGCATAGTCCTACCGACCCACTACCTCAGTGTGTGGGCCGGGTTGTTATTTCCAGGCTTGGTGACGCGGGGGACAGTGAGGAACCTGATGGCACCACTCTTGTTTAGCTTTCCTGGGCAGCCTAACAGGGATGTAGAGACGCAGCTGGAGGGGGCCAGGTGAGCCCTTTGTTACTTGCCTGCTAGGGGTGAGGAGGGGCTCCCTTTCGACAGTGCCACGAGGGACTCCAGCCTCTTCTTGGGGGCTTCAGGTGGAGGGCCGACCAGCGCCCATCCTGGTCAGGAGGTGGCAGATGCCGGGCTGCGAATGGAGTGGATACTGAGTACCCGGTCAGTGGTGCTGACATTGCACTGGTCAGCGATGAGTTCCTTGGAGTCATACTACCCCCATCGGTTTGGGAGAAACTTTGGGTACGACCATGGATCTCATCGAACCGAGAGTTCTCTTTGATAGGCAGGCAGTACCAAGGCAGAGACACCCACCTGCTTGTGGTAGTATGGTGGGACTTCTACAACTGTCGGGAGTCGGAGCAGTTCCCGATGCTGGGCCAGGGACGTCGAGGGAGGTTCGACGTTCACTACACCAGGTGGTGGTTCGAGCACAGCCACATGTACCGTCAGAAGGCCTCCGCGATCAGGAAGGCGGAGGAGAGCCGCTTGCTGAGGGAGGATTTGCCTCCTATTACACTGGACGATGGGTACCTGAGGACCCGCATTGCTCGGATCCATCGAGAGATCGAACGGGTTATGGAGCGGTGGCCCCGGGGTGGCCAGGAATCGACTTCTGGGAGTAGGAGCAGTGGTGGGGCACTGAAGCCCCTGGTGCAGACTTCGGTGAGAGCAGCGGCGATAGGTGGAAAGGCATCCCGACTGAGGGCGCCTAAGGCTTGGTGGGCCCAGTTTTTGGTCGATTGTGATTTTCAGAGTCAGGGCTCGCTGGGTCAGGAGCTTCCGCACGGGAGCTTTGCCAACTCAGCGATCGACGACTGGCGGTGACACATTGCTCACGCGATCGGTTCTACCGGGCCCGTGGAGTTCTTGTCCCAGATTGAGTGTGCCCGCACTCTGAGGGACATTTGGGAGGCTGTGGCAAGCGTGGCACGTTCACCTCTTCAGGAACCACGTTAGGTGCCAATCCACTAGTGTCATCGCTGGTCACATCATCTTTGGGTCGGGTCGTCACCTAGAGTCCTAGGTTCGCAACCAGTACGAGTTGAGTCTCATGTCGCCCCGCATCAAATTGGTATCAGAGCGGGGTTGAGTCTAGGGTAGTCATTGTTTAAAAAAAAATTTCTAGGTTTACATTTCATCCCAACATCCAGTTTATCAAAAGGTAATACTAGAATGATAGGTTACGCCTATTGGGAAGGTAGCCCACTTGCGTGAGAGGATCTTTGGATCCCCATCTCCGCCATGTACTGAATATTGGTTAGAGTCTAGGTTTGTAGTCGAATCTACATTCCAACGTTACATTGTTGTATAGGGTCGTGTCTAGTCCATTAAAGTGTCACTCAGTTGTCTGCATGTCCAACTACCCACCAGTCCATGGCCGTCCCCCGAGACCATGCGTCCACGTGGTCATCCCTGGTGGCCCAATTCGAGGCTCTCATGGCTCGACCCCTGGGGCTCGCCCTTACCATTCAACCACCAGTTGACCCGACCCCTATGCTGACAATCGAGTAGTTCTAGCGCCCTATAGTATCCACTGCCATTCTACCTAATGGGTTACATACGGAGATCGACTTCATCAATAGGGTGTCATCTAATTGTGTCTCTCAAGACATTGCGAGTCACTCTCTAAGACCGGGGAGATTGTTCTTAACGGTATCTTAGCTTTCGTAGAGTTCCAATGGAGGTTCGGCCACATTCTGTATTATGATGGAGCATGGTGCAAGATCGACACAGTTGCTGGTCCATGCATCATTTTAGGGCAAACGTGGTTGGAAGAGAGGAGAGCGACCTTTGATCGGGACAAGAGGACCTGCACCTTACACCCACCTCACCTACCCGGCGAGTTCATCTTCCACGACGGCATTCAACCGACCACCACCGTTTCGCCAGCCACCCACCCCTAGCGGCCCACTCCACCTCTGAGCTCACGTCAGCCACCATTCCCAGAGCCCACCCATGTGGCCCCCTCTAGTGAGATCAGCCATTTCTCCGACCAGTGTCCTTCACATTCTTCTATCTTAGAGGACAACCATTCAGAGGATGCTCCACCCGAGCTTATTCCAGTGAGTTATGAGGCTGACCAGGAGTTGGCCGAAGAGTACCTCGCTGAGGATGAGGGGTTAGAGAGCGATTCCAAAGAGTGCCTAGTAGGCCAGGGTGAGACGCCAGCCAGCAACTCCATCCTGTTAGTCACCCCTACATCTTCGGTCATCCCAGAGCTATCTGCCCCGCCTACCTTGTCCATGGTGGATGTGCCATCTGTCGACCCCATGCAGTTAGCCGACCCTCTCTTACCCGTCTCTCCTATGGTAGCATAGCTACTTGTGACTGTCGTACTGCTGTCAGCGCCCTATGTTGACACAGTATGGTCTGATTTTTGTCACGCGTATGAGAGATAGCATCCAGACTTCCCCTTTTTCATGGTCTACACCAGGCCTCTAGATTACCTTCCCGTCACCTGCCTCCTCATCCTCCCGCACTTCCATACCCGTGGGTGAGTCTTCTCGAACCGGAGACGGTTGACGAGAGTTGAGACTCACAGCATCAAATTGTAGGTCAACCTATCTTTACACCTAGTGTATTAGAAGGTATCCGTCAGCCTTACCGAGTCTTCCTTAGTACGCCCCCTGTGTTTGTGTCTATTTGTCAATCATAGTATTACTATAAGTGTCTAGATTTGTCTTGGGTCATGTGTGAGTCTTTGTTTCGTATAGTCTGTTGTGAGTCTGCATATGTCAAGTCGAGTCGGTCTAATGCAAGCTCATAGTGCGCATCCTTTTCGAGTATTGAGACGCATCAAATCTAGCGCGCATGTTGTGGACTTGCCTGAGGATTGAGGGATCAGCTCCTCCTTTAGTGCATCGGGTCTGGTCACCTACAGGGACCCAATGGTGATTCCTAGTGAGTCTTTGAGCCGTCGCCTCCCATTTATGAGTGACCCCACACCTGAGTGTCTGCCACTAGCCTCATTCCCACAGTAGCGTGAGCATGGAACATATACGGGATGAGCAGGTGATGATTACTAGGAGTGAAACATACCTGCGCTACCTGGTACGCTGGAGAGCACGCACCTTGAAACTCTCCAATAAGGATCCGAAAGACCTAATAAGAATCCAGGGTATTACAACCTCCCCTCCTTCAAGAAATTTCATCCTCGAAATTTAAGGAGCAAGCAAAGGAGAAGCAGGGAAGAACCAACCCAGCAACCCTAACACGGAAACAACACGAATCCTGAGAAACACAGCTCAGAGGAACACAGTCAAACTACAATCACTAGTACACGCTCTGGATCGAGCATGACACAAGTGAACACAAGTCTGACACCTCCGAAATAGGGCAACATCACTTACGTCTCATGGGAAAGGAGACACGACACATGCCGCGACAACAGATCTCGAGAAAACAGAATGATAGATACAGCAAGCATCAGCTTAAACAAGGAAACACAGTCCTCTCAGTTGACAGCTCGACATCAATGGCTCCTGTGCCAAAGGCAATAGGGAACACCTGGCACACATGACGCAAACGATAACACTAGACCACAAACACAATCAAATCAGTCCTCACTCAGATATGACATCTGATCGAGTCACATGCAAACTCTACCAGGAGAGAAGAGTACTGCAAGCTAACCGATAAGACCACGGTCCATACAATGCCAAGACAGATACACAAAATCATAGAGAAACAGTGATAAAACGACAACAACGGCAGCACTTGTAGGATCCCGACTCCGTATGGGACACAGAACCATGGAACACAACTGCAAACTAGGTCACATCAAGGCACAACGACAGCTGAATGCATGGCTACAAGGGACTAGTCATGCATCGAGCAGCTCACCAAGAAAAGACCCACAACAACGAGAAAATGACAATCTCGGGGAACGCATCTCAAGGACCACGATCACGCCTCGAGAACACAACACCCAAGAAAGAAATACAGAGTAGAGGGTACTCAATCAGCAGGAATGCCGATAGATTCCCCAATACTCACAAATGCCAATGCCAACACCAGAATGACTCCAGCAACAGCATGGCAACAGAAAACATCAAGGCACAGGAAGCCAAGAAGAAGTCACATCAAGAAGGATAAACCTCTCGACTAGCCAGAATCTCACAACAACGATCCTCGGCCCATGGGTAATCAGCCCACACGCTTCCGCTGCGCACTCATATAATGCACAGAGGCATCAGAAATATCTCGACATCTGCATTTCAGCACACACATGGCGCCATCGCAATTCATGAAAATTGCAATATAATGCGCCACGAGTACTGATCCTGTGAATAATCGATCACAATTAGCCTAAGTGCAAAGGAGGGAGAGTACCAACTTCAGCACAAAGCCCAAGGAGAAATGCTAATCTCAGCTTACCTTCACGTCCTAAAATGATTATCGAGCCTTTACAACACATCGGCCACTAGACACGACATGACGAACACAGTACACCACAGCTCTTAACACCATGATGGATTCCAAAGCCAAGCAACCGTAAGACAAGGAGCAGATCAGGCTCAGAATAAACACTGCCCACACTTAAGAGGACACATGACAAATGCATCACTAAGACAGTAATTTCAAGGCTTACCTCGAAAAGACTCCACCAAATGGGACGAGAAGCATCAAGCTCAACCAATAATAGCTCACCAGGAAGGGAATTCCTAGGTCTCCTGAGCATCTTCTCAACTAAGAAATCTAATCGAGCACTTTGACAGACGTGAAATGCATCAGGAGCTGCACAGACTCAAGCTGGAACGACTAAAACAATGTAAGAACGTATACGGTCATCGCACTAATGCTAAAAGTCACCAGCCACCTGAACAAACGATGAAAAAATCTTGAACAATGTACCACAGATTAAAACCTTTCGGTGAACTCTGCCAAGTACAATATGATCGAGATAGACACCACGACGACAAAGGAGCATCCCGTCACATCCTGACGAGAGCAAAACCATCTCGCACAGTGCTATCACGGCACATACAAGACAACACATGGAAAATGAAGTGACAAAGAATCACGAACCTAATGCGAGCTGAAGACTGTATTGGACCTTCAGGACACTAGAAACTGTATATCTTAGATTCTCATGTACTTCACACAACAACGCTCTGATACCAACTGTGACAACTCGGATCCCGGATACCGGATATACCCGATAGGACTACCGAGTAGACCCGATACCACTTGGAACCCGTGAAGCCTCCCAAGAGCTGGTGAAGAGAGAAGGAAATGCCCTTCGGAGCCTCTTATAGGCCGAAGGGGAGCTGTTGCCTTAAATGATTTTTCCATCGAAGAATCACGAAAGGTAAAAACCCTTTTCCCTAAGGCAGTTACCTCATTTTCCACAAACACCCCTTCGATGGAAACACGCGAAGTGGCAAGTCATTTAAAGCATGGGGAGATGGACAGGCGCCACGCCAACCAATCGACACGCAAGATATCCGCAGAAAGAATCGCCGCCTTTCTAAGAACTATAAGTACAGTGGTCCAATTGCACCAAAGGTGGTAAGGAATAGTCAATTCAGTATTTACTATTACCAAAACTTATAGATGCAAGGAAAGTTCTTACATGGTCATGCTAAAGAAAATAAAAGGAAAAAGTGAAAATGTACATCATGCCTCAAGCCCACTACGAAGCTCGGCAGATGAAGGATCCTCGACAGCAAGCGATTCGCCCCCCACACCCTCGGTGATGGCCGGTCCAGACACTGACCCCACCGGCATGGGAACTATCTCGATCGTGTGCCCTCCCGAGACTGTCGGAGTGGGCGATTGCCCGGACTAAATAGAGGCACCCTAACTCCCACCTTCGCTCGGCGTCTGAACAGAAGAATCTGTGGTATCCTCGTCCGAGTCGTAGCATTGCTCAGAAGGAAAATCAAGCTCTCTGTGCACCTATTCATAGGCCAAAGAGGTCACTCGACAGTAGCCTTGGGAAAACCCTTTCCACAGGCCCTGACGATAACCCGACTCATAGCAAGCAAAGGCAGCCTGCTGGAGCACCGCCTGGTAACTCTCCGAGCATTTGTATTGCTCGAGTGCTTCCAACCCAACCAGCTCTACCTTCACCTTGAGCTCTGCCGCCTTTCATTTTGCCTCAGACTGCCTCTGCTCGGCTTTGGCGGGCGCAACCTTGACCTCCGCCCACTGCCGCTCGGCCTGTCAGACCTGACCCTCAAGCTCTTCACGCTCGGCCCTCCACCGCTCGGCAAGTTCAGCCTGCACTTTGCGCTCCGCAACCAGGACATTATCTTTCAGCACAACCAGATGACGGGCCTGACTCAGCTACTCAGTTGACTCCCGAGCCTCTTTCTCGCTCGACTCCACTTGTGCCCTGAGCAAGGCCACATAACGTCGAAGGTCTTCAAGGTCGCAGGTCAGGTGCTCAATTTTTCGGTTAGATGCACCACGAGCCCAGGCCAGGGACTCCCTCTCCGAGTTGACCCAAGCAAACAGATCAATCATTTCGGCCCCCAGCTGGGCCACAATGAAGCCACCTTCCATGATTCGTTCGAGAAACACGGAAGGGGAGCTACACTCGAGACCTCCCAGAATTGCCCCCGAGGTCACAGAGCGGCACCTACGGTACAAGGAGGCTCGGACGGCAAAGGCACCTACCGTAGGAGGGAAGGTCCCTTTCAGAATCGCTAGGATTGGGGTATCCCCCCTAGGTACTCCCCCTCCTGGGGTCCCACTGGCTGGCTCAGGTCGGACTGCCTCATCCCGCACCTCCGCAGCCTCGGTCGGCTGGGTCTGGGTTGCCTCACCTCGCAACCCCTCATCCTCGACCGACTCAGATCGGGATTCACCGCCCTGGGCCCGTCAGCCCCAATGGGTGCCCCAGTGTTAGTCGCCATTGCCTGGAGCGCAGTCACCTCGGCCGCGACTCCTCCAATAGTGATGGCCCCCTCTGATTCTATGATCGAGAGAGCCAGCTGTGCACCCTCTTTGACTGGGCGAGAGGCCTCCGCCCTTCTCGCCCTTTTCCTCTCAGTAGTCACGGCCTTCATCGAGGACTACAACATCTTTTCCACGGGGTCCTTGTGCTTGGCCCCGCGATGCTCGGAAGATCCATCCCGAGCAAGCTGCTTGCCCTTGTCCCGAGCACGAGAAGAACTCTCGGACGCTTGAGGTCCGCCGGGAGCAGGCATCTCCTCCTCATCGAGGATCACCACCTCAGCCAGCGACGTCTCTTCATCAGCCACTCGTCTCAAGTCTGAGCAGACAAAAGAGTACCATCAGAAAAGAAACTGGCTAATCCAACCTAACATCAATACAAGGCCCTGAAGCCCTTACCTGGAGGCTTCACCATCCGAGAAGGATACTCCTCGATGTTGGCCTCAGTCATCAACTCGGCAGATGCTCTCACAGCCAATCTTCCTTGCTGGGAGGTATACTTCGATGGCACCTCTCGAGGTACCACTCAGAGCAACCTCAGCTCAGGCATCACGACAGGTGTCGGAATCATCTTCCTGACTCCTCAAGGCGGAGTTTTGTACAACTCCTGCACCCTCATGAAAACCATGACCAATAATAAAGCCGAATATGAAGCTCTAATCATCGGGCTTCAGATGGCTCTCGACATGGGCGTCAAATGCCTCAAAGCCTACGGGGATTCTCAGCTAATAGTCTGACAGGTCCTCGGCATCTATGATGTGCGGAAGTCAGAGTTGGTTCCATACCACGCCACCGTCACCCAGCTGACCCAAAAGTTCTATTTCTTCAAAATAGATCATGTTCCCAGAAGCAGCAATGCCCAGGTCGACGCCCTGGCAAAATTGGCAGTGGCCATTAAACTCCTGTTTGAGGGTGAAGTCGACATCACAATCAAACACAGAAGACTGATGCCGGGCTCACTCGAAGGCAACTCTAGCCTCACTATCTACGAGGCCCAAGACCTCGACTAGGACACTCCTCCAGAAGAAGAAGATTGGCGTGAGCCCATCATCAAGTTCAAGAAGGGGTGGCTCCCTCCTGACCGGGCTCAAAGGGTCCAACTACTCTGTCGGGTGACATCATATGCGTTGATCGGCGACTCCCTGTACCAACTCATCCACGAGAAGGACAAGTCCATTCTCTTGAGGTACATCTCCCCAGCCGAGGCTCAAGCTATTATGCGTGAGGTTCATTCCGGGTTGTGCGGTGCGTATCAGGCCGGAGACAGAATGAAGCACAACATCAAGCTCAAAAACTTCTATTGGCCTACCATGTACGCGGACTTCATCCAGTATGTCCGTACATGCCATCAATGCCAAGCCTTAGGCCTGGTACCCAGAAGGTCTCCTAACCCACTGCGTCCCACAGCCCCCACCTGGCCATTCGCCGAGTGGGGTATGGACATTGCGGGACCTCTCCCGCCATCATCCAAGGGCCACAAATACATCTTGGCCGTCACCGACTACTTCTCTTGCTGGGCGGAAGCCCTTCCCCTACGGGAAGTCATTGGCGAAGTAGTAGCCAGATTTGTCTGGCACAACATTATCTACCGATTCGGTACTCCAAGTCACATAATCTTCGACAACGGAACACCATTCAAGAACAGGGCCGTATACCAACTGGCGGCCAAATTCCACATCGACTGGAGAACCTCTTCAATCTACAACTCACAGGCTAACGGTTTGGCCGAAGCCTTCAACAAGACCCTCTGCAAGCTCCTGACTAAGATTGTTAGTCACTGGAAACGTGACTGGGGTGAAAAGATCTTCATGGCATTATGGGCCTATCGGATGATCTACAAAACCCCCATGGGATGTTCGTCGTTCTCCCTCATCTATGGGGCTGAAGTCGTCATCTCCATTGATATCCAGTTAGCGTCGTACCGCGTGACGGTACACACCAGCTTGGCCGGTCCTGATGAAAATGAATACCAGAGAAGGCTGGAAGAGCTTGCCAATCTGGAAGGCAAATGACTCGAAACCTACAAGCACCTGCAAGTACACCAGGCCCGCATGGCGCGAGCCTTTGACAAGCTCGTCAAGCAACGAGCCTTCAAGCAAGGTGGCCCCGTCATGATCAAGGAAAAGGAAGTCATGGCAGGGCACACCAGTGACAAACTTAAGTCAAATTGGCGAGGCCCATACATCATTCGCCACGCCTATGAGGGTGGGGTCTACACGGTCATCGACCACAAAGGTCACAAACCCTTCCCGAGTCTCAACGGCAAGCACATAAAGCTGTATTATGTACCAAAACACAAATTCGCGTGCCACCCAGACTAAGGCACACACCCTCAGCTACAACCAGTGGAACCGATTTTCTTTCATGGAAGGTCGAACCAGTCACCGCTTCCAGCTCCTCTCCATAGTCAAGCAACAGGGTCAGCTGAGCCCTCTCAAAACCACCGTCAGGCACTTTCGGGAGCCAGTCTCCAACCTTCGTCCTCGTGATAACAGGAGCAAACACGCCTCTACACCAGCCACAGCCCAGCCGTTAGGCTCTCAAGTAAGTAAAAAAAATCATAAAAATAGGGTTAAAAATAGAGATACTCCGGTGGACCCAGTCGCCCCCCTTCCCTCCCTTTCCTATCACCATTATCATCTCATCTTTCCCCATTGCCACCTAGAGACAGTAGTAGTAGTTTCATCCATCCTGATGCAGTGATGCCACCGCCCATCCTGCATCGTTCCAGGCAACCAACCTAGCCTCTGAAGAAGCTACTCCAAGCCAGCTTCGCAACAGGAGTTGGAACACCGTCATTCAACATCAGAGCAGCCCAAAAGAGCCATTTTCGTTGACCTGCGCAGTCTGTCTCTAGTAGACAACCTGAGATGAGTTGTAGAATGTCCCATGGCCACCCTAGGGAGGATCTTGCTGCTACCTTTGGCTGGGACGACCCTCTGTAAGTCTCCTTTCAGCCCCAAGAATAAGGAAGCCATTCGCCCATCGGAGCACCCCGTTCTGGCCATTTTCCCCAGCTTGCTCCGATGACACTTGTCGGATCCAGGTGCGACCCAGTCCTACTAATATGTTCATAACCCTATACTCTGATCTATTCTGGGAGTCCTGTCAGTTTCTGTGCGAAGAAGACCCTCCCACAGACGCATCAACACCAGCCCTACCCCTGTCAAGTCCAGAGGAGGCCGAGGTGATCATTTCTTCCAGCTGTTACAGTTCTGGGACAGACAGAGCCATGTCTGATCAGTCTTGATCCCAAGGCTGTCATGGCTACACTCAGACACCGACCGGCACACAAATCCTACGGCATATTCCTGGGCCAACCCAGGACGTTTCGGCACCAGTCTCGCTGCCATCAATGCCCAGAGCAGTTCGTGACAGCCCCGACATTGATCCCCTACTAGACAAACCCAGGTCCAACAGAACCAGAGCAACTCAGGAAGTCTGACCTGTGGCACCCCAGAAAGACCTCCGGATGGCCCGGGGCCCCTTCTGCAACTTGCCACCATGACCCTGGACAATTCTACATTGGCCCCGCTCTTTCCAGAGCCCGGAGGCGCCCGCGGTGACCCTGATCGTCAGCTTGCTGTCCCTGCAGAATCGGACCGGCTGGATTCAGTCCCCCGGTAATTCGGCATTCGTCCCATTCCCCGCCCTCGCCTAGCCGACTGAAAGCCCCTCCCTACGTGGAGGTAGTGTTTACTATAAAATTAATTTCCCCACCCCACGATTGCCCTCCTGTGAGAGGTGTAGTGTTGTAAGTTTCTAATTCTCATGTCAAAGCTACACCGACGTGGCGTGCGGGTGCGTACCCACGCCTCCCAGCTCGCCCTCATCTCCGGTCAGGACCGGTGTCTTCCAACCGATCAGGTGAGCATCTGGTTGACCCTCCTTACTGGTTTTACATTACTGGTTTAGTATCACTTTAGTGTCATCGGACGGCGAGGTGAGCACCCGATCCAAAATTCCACCAATTGAGTGACCACAGCGGAGTGAGGCGAGAGCTACCCCACAACCCACGCCCTCGGCATGCAGACCGCCCACGGAATTGGGAGTCCCAACCCCTTAGGGGGCTCAGCCCAAGCAAAGCCAAACCCCTAAAAAGGCAAGGTCCCACCCTGGACCCTCACTGCCATCGCGGACTTGCCTACGGGCAATAGTGCACGCTACGCGAGTGACCTCGCCTGAGTGAGTTCGTCACCTCCGTTGCATGCTTGCGGGTCTAGGTCCAAGGTGCATCGAGTCACTCCCCGTGACATACTTGGCTGTGCCACATCAAGTGGTATCAGAGTAAATTTTATACTTGTCTTTACAAGTGTAGTCCTAGGGCATTTGCTTCCATTCCCCAAGTGCATCATCACTTCTCCATTAGAATGGCTATCTCATACCAATCACACCTGTCTCCTTCGCCTCTCCCAATGGATCCCAAACCCCATGGAAGCCCTGCTGCCAACATGGTTGACTGCATCAATTCCCTCATGGAGGCCATGCCCAACATGTTTGGGCGGATTGATGATATCACTGCCTAACTCGATAAACTTGAGGGAAGTAGGCCCGCACCAAGGGAGAATGATAGTTACCCCCAAAAAAATTCGGATCTCCACCTCTTGGTGCTCTTGAAAGTCAACACCCCCACCTTTAAGGGATCCTACAACCCTGGTGTATATCTAGATTGGGAGGTTTCGATTGACCAATACATTGATTAGTACCCCTTGGCCGAAGAGAGGAAAGTGAGACTGGCCAAAATGCACCTCTCCAAGCAAGCCAAAACTCGCTGGCTAATAGTCGAGGGTTTAAGGTGGATCCATGGGCAAGTCCCGATTGACACTTGGGAGAGTATGAAGGCCGAGCTCAGGAAGACCTACGCACCCTGACCCTCTCCCTCCTACCCGAATAGCCACAGTTCGAGGAGCACTACAAATCCCCCATTCCCACCCGGCCAGCCTAAGACCACCCAAATCACCCAAACCCCACCACTCCCCACCTCCCCTACCCCGGCCACTGCCCCTACACCCTACGTCCTAGCCCTCACCACCACCGGCAGTTCCCAAAACCACTTGGGCCCTACTTCTGCCCCTCCACCTATCCCTATGAAGAATGCACCACTCCAACCCAAAACCCCTCACCCAACCCAGCTCCCACTTCCTAACCCAACCTGACCCCAACATAGACCCCCACCATTTACACTCTTTACCCCAATCCAATCCCACCCTAGCCCACCACCACAAGTGCACTATGTGTCGACTATCATCACCCTGCCCACCAAAGACCTTCTCATCCCATTTGTAGAAAGCATCATGGTCCACACACCAAACCCCCTAGAAATGGAGAACACCATGGTCCCTATCCCCACAACGGAGGAAACCCGTGCCCAGGTCGAGGAAGAAGCCTCGCGTTTTGATCTTCACTCTAGACCACCCCCTCTAGTTGGGACCGAATCATCATGAGTTGGACCCTAGTTAGATGGCTAAAAGAGAGACCGATTCACCCTATCACGTCCCATGTCTACCCTCCCATGGAGCTACACCTCTCCATAGTGCCCTTCAACTCCTATCGCACCACCATCCAATCATACTACCAAGTAGAGACTTTGGAGGATCTTCTTAAGGGTCTAGTGGGGCAAATTAAGCTGACTGGTATGTTGACCCCAGGGACCGACCGGCCTAAGAGCCTTGACCTCCTTCACCTATGCATCGGGTCTATCACCTCGATTTACACCGTCGATTGCCACACTAGGGACTGCCTTTTATTCCTCCCCACACCCGATGAGCCCGACTCCATCCATAAATTGGAGCTTCTTGTCTCGGGTAGAAAGTCAAGCCATCCCCTCGAGGCCGACACCCCATCTCCTGTCACCCTTAGGGATGACCCATCACTCGATGAGGGAATTGTGATGTGGGAACCTATCGGGGACGAATTTGTCATCCCAAACCACACCTTCATTGATCCCTTTGACCCCACTGAGTGGATGTCATGACCCCACCCTATCTCTTTTCCCCCCTACCACGCTATTGACCACCCATTATCACCCACACCCACACCCTCATGTCCAATTGGCCTAACACCTCTCCTTGGGAATGAACCATATGCCTCCCAATACCCCTCACCAATCGAGGAACCCACCCTCTCATTGGATCCTCCAGTTAACATGGGTCCGACCCACCTCTGGGAACTTGAAGATTGGATAGTCATATGTCAAGGGGCACACTTCCCAACAACCCATCCTTCCTTGACCCTTTTGATCATTATGAGTGGAAACTCAAAAGCCAACCACTACCCCCGCACATGGAAGTCATCTTTGGGACAGGAAAACATGTGTCATGGCATATCGCATCATCCGGCATGGTTAGTAGGTCAGGAAATCCCATTTGTGTCGCACACACATTTGGACAGATGCACGACTGGTCCACATTTAGATGTGTCGGCCCTCCCCCACCCATCATCACCAACCCGATTGGTCTTGAGCATGAAAAATACATTTATGCATGTCCTAGTCCCCCGACGTTGGTCACACTTATACAAGATAGGTTCATTTGTGGGTGCCCAGGACCTCCCATGTCTAACAAGCTTGATAGTCATCACATGCATGATAGGTCCACATATGGCTGTCCCAGTCCACCCTTACACACTATAGTTTTCACACCTACACCGCATCATAGTGGATGGCATGAGCACTTAAGCATGCAATTAGCAACGAGTGGCATGGTTCACAAAGGATGAGCAAAAACTCAGGAGCATCACTTAGAGTGCCAAGTAGACAATGCGGTGATGATGATATCGGAGTGGCTCTACCCTAGGGATATCTTCAAACCGAGGGCACGAGGACTTGGACCTTCACAGGTTCTGAGTGGCATTAGCAAACATGCTTACGGGCTGAACTTACTGAAGGATTTTGGGATACACCCGACTTTTTACGTGGCGGATCCAGCACCCTATGAGGGCCCCGCATTGGAACCTAGTGAGCACCTCAGGCCTACACCTACCTTTGTGAGCGACACCATTGGAGAGCCCCCACATATCAGTTTAAGAGCCCAATATGAGTACATGGAGGCGATACCGGACAAGCAAGGTATCATCTCCAGGAAGAGGGTGTGCCTGCACTATCCTGAGAAGTGGAAGAGCCATCCCCCAGCTAAGGATGCAGGGTTGAGCTGTGAGGACATGCTTCGCCCAGATCTTCTTTGGTGTACCGCTACCCTGGTGGACCTACACTCGATGGGGTCGCGTTCTCCCCACCCCGAGGGTATGATGGGGACATCCCAGCCACCCTATGTTTTTCCGGGACTCCTATTGCTCACCAATGGCAACTCCTCATGTTCGTCACTTATTTTCAAGTCGTAGCATGTAATTTTCATTTTATTTGAGTCATGTATGTGTAATCTTTCTTTATTTGAGTCAGTTAATAGGTTAATGGGTCAGGCATCGCCGAGTCATCCACGGGTTCGGGGTGAGTGCCGTGTGAGTTAGCCGCCGACTTCGGCTCGTTCGGGTTGCGTAAGTGCTTGTTTGCCTAAGTCCTAGGTTGTGTCACATCAATCCCCTTCTCTCTCCCATCCCCTCCTGCTACATTCAGGGGGGGCTCTCCCTTTCTCTTTTCTCTTCGCTGCTTACTCTCTCTCTCTTTCACTGGCTTCTTCTTCCTCGAAGCTCCTTGAGCTTCCCAGATGTTGGACCCATCGTGGCTCTTCTCCCTCTGGATGCCTCTTCTTCGTGTATCTTCGTCTGCATGTCCCTTCTTCTTCGGAGCGAGGGCTTTTATACCTCCAAACACATTGACAATCCGCTGGCGACGAGAGTTAATGGGGATTGGCCCCAGCCTTGTCTCCGAGTGGGAGGACGCCTGTGTGCCTGGATCGGGCGTTGACACCATGGCAGCATTGTAGCTAGCTCGATGTGATCATGCTACGTGCCAAGGTTCACACATGGTGACCGATTGGTTTTTTTCTGGTGGCACTGGTCCAAAGGCTACAACGCGTCAATGGGTGAAGAAGAAATGGCGTTGCACAGGATGGGGGCCTGACAGATGCATCGCTGGAAGGTCTTAGAAGCGTGCCATTGGTAGGTCAACAAGGTGGTGCACCGAGTGGATGGGTCTAAGTGCACCGACAGAGATGCACCATTTAAACACCAAGAGTGATGTGCCGGGGGAGTGACGGAGCAATCATGCTGGATGAGGCACCCTAAGGGTGTGCCGGCCAAAAGCACTAGGGGTGTGGCGGGTAGAAACGGCGGTGGGTGCACTGGGTGAATTCGTGAGGGAATTGCACCAGGTGGATCCAATTGCCATCCATGGTTAGAGTCCACGGCCTTTTTTTCTTCAGGAACTCAGGAATTGTGAGCCTCCTGGGACATTATTCACCACCAGAGACCCATAGGTGGGTTCATGGCAGTGTACAGATTCAGGAGGACACCTTGCCTTTCCCTTGTCTTGTAATGCACCCGTGCAAATGTGAGGATTTGCCAGACGGTAGCATTCCCCGGAGTTTAGGGCAATCTATTTCTCCGAGTTTTCTTTCTTCAGCTCTGACTCTGATGCGGAGCTGGAAGGGATGTGCAAATGTTTAATTTTGTACGTCCACATACCCTGAAAGCCTGAACCCACTGATTCGACCGATTCTCATTTTGGACAGTCCTAGTTCATGACTGTTCTACCCTATCTTGACCAAAAAGCGGCCCTTCATGGACCACTACATGGTGGTAGTGGCCAGATCTGGACCACATTCAAAATTTTTGGACCTGGTCGTGGCCCAGTTCTGTCCTGTTGATTGACTCTTGGTTAAAGTCGAGCTAGCCCTATTTAAGTCCACTTATGGCACCTCAATTGACCTAGGATATGAAGATTGAACTCTGCTTTAGTCCAGCCATGCCCAAGGCCAACTGAGGACCCTGATTAGCTGACTGAACAAGTGCCTTGCGCCTGACTGGACATGGTAGAGGTTTTCCTTAGACCGCCTCCTTAAAATAGTAGCCCCTGATGAACTGCCATCTGTTTCTTGCCTTGCTGTGTCGACCCATTGATCCAAGGAGTCGATGCAGGTGTTATCACTACCCTTATGATAGCGGTCTTGTATGGACCACTATATCCTGTTAGCGGTCCTATAATGACTGCGACCAGTTCCTTGATTCAGTCTTCTGTGGTTCTTGCGTGATGTAGTAACCTCGTTCAAGAATAGCCCTTTGGGCTATTATTTCGTTCTGTCATGCCCTTTTAGTGAATGTTTGACCACCAAGTCATATTTTATGACTTCCATTTTTAAATTTCATTATGGAATAAAACTTGATCTTAAAACTTGGGTACATGGGCTTAACCTTAGAATTCTTGGCCGAATTAATAGATGTCTAGATATTACTTGGGATCTTTGACCCGACCTTCAATGCCAATGCATCATAAAGGGCCTGGTCTGGTCCTGAGAGGAGCGCCCAAAAGTACTTGTGTCCTGGGGAGTTTGTAATGACAAGGTGTGGCATTGCACCACAGTGCATGAGTAGCGTGTTAGTCTATGACATTCTACTTCACTCAATCTCTTGAAATTCCTGCGTAACATGACGTGCGTGCTTGTTATCAATGGTGTCTAATGTGCACAGCAATCAAACCACGTTTATTCAATTTGTTGCCAAGCTCACAGATTTATGCTATGACATTCGGATTGCTGTTGAACTTCTAAAAGGTCAATTCATTGAACTGTCGCCCAGTATTAAGGCAGTTCTTGACAAAGTAGACACCATGCTTGCTTCCCTCGCCACTTTCAATACCACACTTCAGCAATTGACCAGTACTTCCAGTGATCTATCTTCAGAATTTACCTCGCTTCGAAGCAACTTGGAACTACAACTTCATTCCATATCTTTTGATCTTCAATCTCTGACGGCCTGAGAGCACTTCACTTCTCAACGGCCATCATCTAGACCAGCACAACAAAGCTCTTCTCAACGGCCTTCCTCTGGACCAGCACAACCAAGTTCTTCTCAACGGCCTTCATCTGGTCTAGCCCAGCAACGAGACTCCTCTTCCTGTTCCTATAGCCGTTACTTCTCCCCTTCCTGATGATGACAAAGGGGTAGAGAATGTTGTTGTGTTGTGTAATTATTTTTTACTAAGAACAATGGCAGTTTTAGTTTTACTAAGAACAATGGCATATGTCTTCTTTCGTAAAACTTTTTGTTCCATACATTACTTTCTGTTATTGAAATGTGTTGTTCATGTAATGCAATTAAGCTTAAAAGGACACTACCTATTTTTGATCAGCTGAGAGACCCCTTCAGTTTATCTACTGTCTCTGATGTTTATAGTCCCAGGGTTACCATCATCAAAAAGGGGGAGATTATTGTCCCTCTGGTTTTGATGACGACAACCAAAGGGTGCTTATAAGATAAACTGAACTCTAATGTGATATGCTCAACTTCATTTCACTATAACTTGTTTATACTCATATCACTAACTTGTTTGTTTAGCTGTTGAAGTATCAGGGATAGTTTCTGTTGGAATGCACTAAGGCGTCAACGCTGCTGACCGATAGTGTGGACGTAGCAATTGAAGTATCAGAGACAGCTTTTGGTGAAATGCACTAAGGCGTCAACGCTGCTGAAAGAAAGCGTGGACGCAGCAGTGTATTAACCAAGATAGCATTTGCCTCAGTACACCAAGGCGTCGACGCTCCGCAACGGTAGCATGGACGGAGCCACATAGCAGTAAAAAGAGGACTTCTTACAATGGACAACTGCGTCAACGCCTCGAGCCCGACAGCATAGACGCAGTGGTAAAAAGCATAAGCTGCTGATGGTGAGCCTACAATGCGTCAATGCAACAGCTTGGTTGCGTGGACGCTGCAATTAAAGCAACTATGTTCGAAGCCAACAGATGGTCTAGTGCGTCAACGCAGTAAAGAAGTGGAGTCGACTCTACCAGTTCAAGCCTCGCTCTTGTAGAGCTATTGAAGGCTGCATCAACCTTCTGGTCTACTGCGTGGACGCTGCCTTTGTTAAGATTTAGATCTTGTAATATGGACCCCCAATTCGCACCTCATGCCAGATCAGCAGAAGGATAATTCCGTCATCCAAATTCGTTCTAGAATATTTGTGGGCATGTGCAATCATGGGTGAGCCAGAGAATCTAACTGGGACCCACTGAAGGCACGTGCGTTAGTTCAAGCGCGGGAAGAAGCCATCGCTGGATGGATGAGGGGGATTAAGTAGAAAGAGATTGCTGAAAACAAAATAGAGTCAGACCCTGTGGTGAATAGAGAGAGCATTCGAACGAGCGAAGCTGAGAACTGAAAGAGCAAGCAACTGAAGTCGAAGTAGAAGGAGAAGATCTGAGGAAAAGAATAGCCAAGCAGTAGAGAAGAAGAGAGGAGATCGTAGATCTGAAAATCTGATCAGATCAATCAAGATCTGTCCGCTGTCGAAGAGCCTTCTCCAGAGTCAGATCTGGAAATTGGTTCTATTTTTCACTCCTGTTTATTTTAGTCAATCTCTATTCATTTTCTTATTTCGAATAAACATTTTCTTCAAGCTGTGAGCCAGCGATTGCAGTGGAGGATTCCACTGGTCAGCAAGCTGTAAAGCTCAGCGGACTGTAGGCAAGCTGTAATGCCTAGCCGTCGCAAGCTGTGTTGCGCAGCAGTAAGCCATACTCGGGATTGAGTGTGGGGTGGACGTAGGTCTGGAGGACCGAACCACCTAAAATCTCTTGTGCATTCTGTGGTTTGGGGAGCCGGGGTGACAACCCTCTACTCCCCCTCTTCCCCTGCTACATTTTTTCTTTCTCTCCCTTACTCTCTTCTTCTTCGTGGCTGCCGAAGGAAGGAAAATCCCCTCACTTCTCATCTTCTCCTTCTTCTCTGGTTTCTGCTACCCGGTGGTGGCTCTTCCTTCCTTTTTCTCGTCTCTGTTCTTGTCTCTCCTTCTGTGTATCTCCTCTTTCTTTGTCATGGAAAGGAGTCTTTTATACTTCAAAGGCACAGGGCCTTCAAACGCGGGGCGACGGAGGCGGGAGTGTGATCCATTAATTGGGATTTGACTTTAGTTGTCCTTTGTTGACAGGAAGTAGGCAGCGTGTCTGCTTCCCCATTTGACACCTCAGTCATCCCATTGCGCGCCAAAAATTCGTAGGGGAATGGCGTGAGATCTTCCCTGCCGGACGGGTCATGGGGAAAGTGTGCCGCCGAATAAGTAGGCCGTGCCGTTGAAGGGCTTTTATGGTGCACCGCTGAAGGGCCTCGGCATGCCGTTGAAAGGCTTCACAGGCGTGCCGTTGAGGGCCTAGCCAGGGTGTGTCGCTAAAGGCACGAGGGCGTGCCGTCGAGCAGGAGCAGGGGCGTGCCGTTGACGGGGCATTTGGGCATGCCGCTGAAGGGGCATTTGGGTGTGCCGCTGAAGGGCTCGCTGGGTGTACCGCTGAAGGGCAGCTGGGCGTACCGTAGAGGGGGATCTGGGCCCGTTTTAAGCCCAACTGACGATCCACTTAATTCTCTTCGGGGCCCTCGAATTGTGAGCCTCCTGGGGTTGATTTCTCTTCGCTGTCGTGACTCCTAAAGTGGTTCCACGGCAGTGTGTTGTTCGTTTGAAGGGTCCAGATGGGACGTGATCTCCGCAATCCCTTCGGTTGAAGTTGTTGTTGATCCTGGATTGGTCGGGACACGCGGACGTGTAATTTTACACGTCCACATCGGGTCAAGGGGAGATGCTACCGAATTTTTGTTAGAAAATAACAATATGACAAAGACAAAAGGGAGCAACAAAGAAAGGAAATAAATGATGGTAAAAATATTTCAATCAAAGTGAAGGGACTGCGTTTAACATGGAAGGAACCGGATTGAACCTCAACTAAGCAACTTGAACATTCACTCTGTACCGGGGAAAACTTATACAGACTATGAAGAGTTAAGGAAAAGAAGAAAAGAAAGACCTTAAAAAAATAGAAGAGGAGTGGGCCCTTCCCCATTGCCTTGGCCGGCACACTCTGCCCATGGTTCCCTGGCTGATGCATTCACCCCTCCAACATCCTTCGCCGGCAACGTCCACCGGGCCCTCCCCCGGCACGCTCCCCATCTCCTTATCCGACACACTCAGATCAAAGCCTTCCTCGGTGCACCCCAATTGCACCTTGGCTGGCACACTCCTAACTCCCTTCCCTGGTACACTATCCGACTCCCTTCGCCGGTACACCTCTCCCAGGCCTTTCGCCGGTACACCCTTCAGAGCTTCCCCAGTGTGCCCCAGCATTCCTTCCCCGGTATGCCCTCCTCACCTTCGCCGATACACCCTTCAGCACGCCTGCTGCTCCCTTCGTCGGTACGCTCCCCATTCCAACAACCTTCACCGGCACACCCTTCAACTCATTGGCTAGCACACAACCCTACTCCTGAACCAACATAGACTTTGCCTGTAGCTATACAGACTTCGTCCCAGGCTTACACTAACCTTGGCCCAGACCCTGCCCTCCATGTGCACGGACCATGCATGGACCTACTCCCAGTTGCATGGACTCCATCTCAGCCTTGCATGGACTTCATCCCACTTCGCATGGGCTTAACCCCATAACTTGCATGGACTTTGCCTGCACTGCATGGACCTTTGCCTGCATACGCATGGGCTTTGCCTGCACATATGCACTGACTCCATCTCCACTTGCATGGACTTTGCCTTCATCCTTTGCACGAACCCTGTGCATCTGCATGGACTTTACCTACATGTGCATGGACTTACTCCCAGACTTGCATGGACTTAGCCCAAGTTTGCATGAACTTAGCCCAGGTTTGCATGGACTTAGCCTAGGTTTGCATGGACTCTGCGTGAACATGCACGGACTTAACCCCATACATGCTGCACGGACTTCACCCCCCTGCATGGACACTCGGTGAGGCCGCGAGGCTTGCATGGTGGAGTGATCCCCTCGTCTCTCCCCTGGGGAGGCGAGCACTCTCCTATGTGCCCTCGCAAACTCAACCGAAGTGCCTCTAGACCAAACCGCCGACGCAAGCTCGCATTTCACCAAGGAGTAAAAGAAAAGAAGGAAGAGAAGAAGAAAGAAGAAAAGATTCGTGGGTCAGCATGCAAAAGTATGTGCGTAAATGGTATTCTATTTCAAAAAGGGAGGGTACATATACTTCGGGCCATACCCCTGTGTTATATGTCAACAAATAGGGGGAAGACAATCTATTCCCCGTAAGATTTCCTCAAGAGGAAGAATCCTGACGCAAGGGAATTCTGCCATGTCGCGCAGTCAGTTCCTCTATTCTTCAAGGCGCGCTAGCTCGGACATCACAGACGCCGTCTCGACTCTGGCAATGGCAAGTTCCTCAGTCTCCCTGACCACAGTCACCTCGGCCTCAACTAGCTCGGCCTCAGCCGTAGCAAGATAGCCCCTTAGCTTTTCTATTATGCTTGTAAGGGCACCGACACGACGGTGGCTTTCGTCTAAGGTCTTTTCATGCTGCTCTTTGTTGCCTTTTCACACCTCTAGGGCCTGTAGGTACTCATCTTCCTGAGCACTGATGGTGGCAAACTCGCCAGGAGCCCGGGCCTCAAGGAATTTACGGTAGTTGACGTATTTTAGCAACCGCAAGATTCACCTCGACCATTCTTCTAGAGGGCAGCCCAGCACCTGCAATGTCCCGGTCAGCTGTGCCACCATGGTGTACACCCCCCGATATGTGAGGGAGGGATTGGCGAAGATTATCGATCGCAACGCCAACAGCATCTACCGAACCTGCACGTCCGAGGTGGCATGGCCAATGGATGGCACGGCCAGAGGGTCTAACTCGACCAAGCTATCCACAGCTACCCATAGATCCGCGTCCACCGCACCCGAGGAGGATGGGAGAGTGGAGGCCAGGTCGCTCGAGCATCCGACCTCGATGGACATCTCCCGACTGGCCATCGCCAGAGGAGTCGGCAGAACTATGACCGAATCACCCGACTCCATCATCGCAAGGGGCTACTCCGCCTCTACCGAGGCTGACAAGCGCTTCTCCCCCTGCACTTCCCTGGCAGAGTCCGGACCCACCCTTTTCACTTGTGCTCCATCCTCCCGGGAGATCGTGATGCTTGTCAGTATCTTCCCCAGAAGCTGGTCCTCCTCAGGCGTCATGAGCAGTCGGGGGGGCAGAAGAGGAACCATGAGCTTTGGCCTACCCCCCAATTGTAGGAAGGACACCAGGCGCTCCACGTCTAGCCCTGAGGGTGGTTGCAGTCCACCTACCCCAGCGGGGGTGACTAGTTCCCTCCGCTTCGGAACAGCCCTGCGAGCTCTAGCGGTGCATGCCTCGGGAAGCCTTGCCTCCTCCTAAAACACAAAAAATGGGGTCAGTCTTTCATTGATCGAGGCGAGCTACCCAAATCCTGAAGAGACGCAAGAGAAGTCCCAGAGACCCATATTTACCCCAGTCACCGGAACTATGCTACTTTCCGGTGATATCTCCCCCTCCTCCAGGGCCTCATCCGTTGATATTATGGTTCACGCGGCTGCTTCCTGTCGTGGGATCTCAGAAAAGGTCGCCAGCTTGTCCACGCCAACGTCGACTCCCCCGGGCCGCTCCACTAATGCGTCCAGGGCAGGCACCTCCATGGCCTCCAGCTGGATTTGCTCCTGCAAGTTAACCACATAACAGAAGACAAGATCAGAGGCTGGCTGCAAAGGGGGGGCCCGTATGAACAAGCTTACACTTATGAAATCCTCGCTCAAAACCACTTCATCAGAATAGTAGTCATAGTCTACCTTCTCGCCCGATGAAGACTCGATCGGGGCGGACTCCTCCCTTACCGGTAAGGGAGCTTTCATCTCGAAGTCAACAGCCTCCTCTCCATGCGGACTCGGCGATGGTGACTTCCCAGATTTTAGCCTCTTCCTCGAGTACGCCTTTGTCAACTAGGGGACCTTGCGAGCCCGCACCCACCCGGGGAGGGGTGCGACGGGAACTTCCAAATGAAGAAGCATCTGGGTTAGATGAAAGTCTTTGGGCTCCCAACGAATGAAAATGTTAGCCATGCCAGTGAAAAAAACAAGCTACTATGGGACAGCCAGGAAATTCTAACGGATAGACAAACAGGATAGAACAACTCAAATTGATCAGTTCTCAATCGATCCTAAACATCCATCTATCGTGAAGAGAGTGAAGTATGAAATGCTTACAAATATAACCCAATCGCACGAGAAATCGGGATTTTAGGTGGTTCAATCTCCTACAGAGATCTATGTCCACCCCACACTTAAATCAAGTGTGGCTTCATTGCTGATTCACAGCTTCTAATCTGCTGACCCACAGCTTCGGGGAAACCTTTCCAATACACACTGAGCTTTATAGCTTAAGCTACCAGAGGAATCCTCCTCTGCCGCTGAGGATTACAGCTTAACCACCGTTGACACACAGCTTGTAAAATGAGGTTTCAAAACGAACGAAAGAAAATAGAAAATCACATCACAAAATGTAGCTCTTATAAAGAGTAGATCGACTCTAGTTCTGCACCAAGAGACTGGAAACAACAAACCACAAATGCCCTTCTATCAAAGCTCTTTCAACTCTCTCAGATGTAGCTAGCGCTAACTTTACTGGATCGTTTTTCTTTCTGGCTAGAGATTTTTCTTGTTCTATCTCTGTGACGATCGCTCTCTCTCTTTATCACGATCACCCTCACTCTCTATCACGATCACCCTCACTCTCTTTTTCACCATCACCCCCACTCTCTGTGAGTCTTCGTCTACTTATAGGTAGTAGATGACGAGCACATGGAAACCACGTTTCTCACTCAATATTTAGTCCAGATCTGATCTGCACCGGCCACATGGTAGCATTTGAGCTTGATAGCTTTCCATGTGTCACGAGCATCCATTTGCTTTTTGTCTCGGATCACATGCCCTCCTTAAAATTCATGATCATCTCTCCTAGTTCTCTGGAGCCTTTTAACTCAAGTCCCTGTCAATATGTCGAACACGTAGTCGGTCAGATGAGTATGAGAAGTGCACAGACTTGATAAAGCATTTGATCAAATGTGCACGGACTTAACCTATCCACAAGACAAACATGGTCAGACTCTATAATGATATATGAATAGTATGCTCAGACAAGAAAACATGCACAGACCTTATATGGCTGTAGGGCTGAGAGGTGCACTGACTTCGTGTGTGCATGATGCAAAAGATGCACGGACCCTATATGCCATAAACCTAGTGTCCACAGACCTTGCATGTGCAAAGAATAAGATGTGCAATGACCTTCATTGTAGTGCAACAATGAAGTGCATGAACTTGACCATGCATAAGGCAAAATGTGCTTAGACCCTCAGTGTGCATAAGGAAATGTACACCGACCCGGTAATGCGTTCGCCAAGACATGCACAAACCTTCAGTGTGCACAAATGAAATGTGCACTGACCTTACTCATGGAATGTGCAAGAATGCCTCGATTTGGTTATGCACGAAGCAACTATGCACAGACTTTGTTTTCCCTTACGAAAAGTGTGCACTGACCTTATTTTAGCACAAGGCAAATATGCACAGACTTTGTAAGCACAAAGCAAAAGTTGCACCGACCTTAAGTGTGCGAGATAAAACATGCACCAACTTAGAACCTTTAACTCATTACTCTACACAGACCTTATTCTATTAGAGACAAAGCAACCACTGACTATGCGTGCAGTTTTCACATGAACATGCACAAACCTTGCTTTACATAAAGGCTAAAGCATACACAGACCTATGTCATGCACAATGAAGGATGTGCACTAACCTTGTTTACCACAAAGTCGAAGTGCACAGACTTACAACAGTGTATGCAACAACCTTGTTTTGCCTAATGAGGGATGTGCACGGACCTTGTTTAGCACAAGGCAAATGTGCACGGACTTGAACATGTATGAGGTAAAACATGCATTGACATTATATGCAACAAACATCAGCATGCACTGACCTTATATAAGAGTGCTACAGTACATGCACAGACTTGACTTTGTGCAAGTGAGAGGTGCACCGACTTTAGATGATGAAACACAAACATGCACTGACCATATAACTAAAATGAACGTGAAGGCTCATGTATACAAACTGTTTGATGAAATGATGTATTTCAACATGAAGGTGCAAACATGATCTATGTAATGATCTGACATATAAAGATTCATCAAAATACACAATATTATAATGGTCACCCTACTCCTGAGCCAAGGGTCGGGCTCAGAGAGTAGGGTGTATTTGGGCTGTATTTGTGGGTTAGTTGGGGTTTTGGTTGTTGTGAGCTGTCCTTACATTGAGGTTTATGTGCCATCAATGTAGCTGTCTCACCATATGAGGGCTTGAGTGAATATGATGATGTGTTGCCTCAATTGAAGGCGCCCCTCTTGGAATTTGAGACATCGTCACGTCGGTTCCTTCCTCGGGCTGCCTAGGGCTAATAAATAGCCTTGATGCTTACATTCCAAGTTTCTTTTGTTTTAGGGCTTTCCCCCCTTCATCGTCTCCGTGAGTTCAAGACGGGGTTCATGCACCGGGTGAATGAGCAGGGGGGCGAGAGATAGAAAAAGCTTTTGCCCAGTTGGTGGAGATCACTACAGAGGTGATCTGTAAGCTTCCTCCTCTTGCTAGTTCTTTGGATTCCAGTGTTCCTTCTTCTCCTTCTCCTTTTTCCATGGCGGAGCACAATGTCAAAGCCAATGTCCAGGAATTGGAGGAAGGGGCAGGGGGCTCAGAGCCCGTGCCTAGCCATCATCTCCGCAGAGAGTTGGCCGAGCCAGAAGTGAAAGAGCTCGAGGTTCGCTTCTAGCTTCCTTGGCGGTATTTCTTTTCTCCAGCTAAACCCTACGAGTCTAGCCTTTGTACCCGTTCGGGCCTTTTCTGTATTTTTCTTTTGGCTTCAAAGTGCGACTTTCATCTTCCTCTCCACCCTTTCATTGCTAGGTTGATGGATTTCTATCAGCTGGCTCCTACACACTTGGTCTCCAATTCCTACACCTTCATTTATTCTTTCGTCACTCTTTGTCGTTTATGTGGTGTTGCCATGTCTCTTGATCTCTTTCATGCTTTCTATGAGTTGAAGGAGTGTACTCATGTCGGGAAAGGCTTCTTCTTCCTTCAAGCAAAGAGGCGAATGAATTGCAGTACCCTCTCCCCCCGAGACTCTTCACACAAAGGGTGGAAAACCCAATTCTTTTGGGTAGGGTCCAACAAGGGTGCTACTAGCTGGAATCTTCCTGTCAACCTAAATTACCACCCAGTGTTCCCTCCAAAGCATCCAGTGATTTCCCCAGAGACTGAAGAGGGAATCAAAATCCTTTAGAGTAACCGACGGTCAACCATGGAACTGATGACCCCAACCAACATCGAGCATTATGTGCATCGCGCACTGCCTCCCGACGATAGGGATCTTTGCATTTGACATCATCCGTCAGCTGGTTGGTTAAACTTTTGCCACTAATCTACCTCGAGTTGTAGAGATAAGGGGCAGTGTTGACAAGGATCAACAAGCATTGGTAGAGTTAGGAGTGGATGACCAGGCAGGAGTGGCCGCTGTAGACGTGCCTCCAGTGCCCGTGAGTCCAGTGCCCGCAGGTCCCTCTTCTGCTCGAGACAAGGGCAATCAAATCACTCGGGGAGGGGAACCGGAGTAGCGGGGGTCTAAGCATAAAGACCCCGGGGAGCAGTTAATGTTGGCCTCAATGAAGGCCCTGACTGCTGAGAAGAGTCGACAGAAGAGGGCAAAAGTCCCTTGCCCGATCGAGTCCCAACCTATGGTTGGTTGTCACTCAACAATGCCGGTCCCTCTATCAGAAGCGCCAGTGCCTGCTAAAGGGACCCCTGTCGAGCTTGCAGGGACGCGAGAAGGTGAGGAGGTCTGTCCGGGGATTGCTTCTGAGCTAGGTGCCCTCGTTCTGAGCTTAGGAGTCTCTGAGAGAGAGGTCCTGTCGTCGCCCTACCCGGGAAGGGGCCCTGCACGTCAACGGAGGGGGTTCAATCCTCATGCTACCATTTACGAGTGCTGTCGGGTGCTGATTTCTCCGTCCGTCCAGAATGAGTTTAGCTAGTGTCCCCCCCACCCAATGCTCCTAGAAAGGGTCATGGAGGGGGGTTGTTCATGGCCCAGCTTAGAGTGGGACTGGCAGATTACTTGGCATTAGTGGAAAGCGGCGAGGTAACTCAAGCCCGTGCTCGCGCTAAGTCCTACCAAAAGGTCAAACAATTGACTTCTAAGCTCGAGGTCCTTAGGCGGGAGGTAGTCTCACTTCGGTCATAGCATCGGGCGAGTCAAGAGAGAATGTGGTCACTATCCAAGCAACTGACCCAGACGTAATAAATGGTTAATGGAGCAAGGAATGTGAAAGAAGCTTCCAAGCTCTCAAGGATCACCTAACTACTGCCCCGGTCTTAGCCCTACCAGTTGAAGGAGAAAAGTTCGAGGTATATACCGATGCGTCTGGCATTGACCTCGGATGTGTCTTGATGCAACAAGAGAAAGTTATACCTTACTCCTCTAGAAAATTGAAGAATCATGAAGAGAACTACCCTGTCCATGACCTAGAGTTGGTTGCAGTAGTATTTGCATTGAAGATCTGGAGACATTATCTATACAGAGTACAGTTCACAGTATACTCCGATCATAAGAGTCTCAAGTATCTTTTCTCGTAAAAAGAATTAAATATGAGATAGAGACGTTGGCCAGAATATCTTAAGGACATCGACTTCACACTACAATATCATCCTAGAAAGGGTGATCCTGTGGCTGATGCCCTCAGTCGGAAGCCAAGAGCACTATTAGCCAATTGTATGATTCAGGAATGGAAGTTGCTAGAACAGTTCTCTAGACTTGATGTAAGTATAGACCAGGGAAACAGATGTGTTACACTATCACATGTGAGAATACAACCAGATCTACTCTTTGAAATACAAGGACTTCAAGATAATGGCCCAGTATTAGTAGAAATCAAGGACAAAATAGAAGAGCAATCTGATTTCAAACTAGCATCAGATGGAAGATTGTTGTTCAGAGAAAGAACTTGTATACTTGATTGTCCAGAATTAAAGAAGAAGATATTAGATGAAGCTCATAGATCGAGGTATACGATTCATCCAGGATCTACCAAAATGTACCAAGATTTGAAGAGGACCTTTTGGTGGCCCAATATGAAAAGAGAGGTAGCGGACTTCGTGTCTCGTTGTCTCACCTGTCAACAAGTTAAAGCAGAACACCAAAAGCCTACCGGTAAGCTACATCCTCTTGATATTCCCAAGTGAAAGTGGGAGGATATCGGTATGGACTTCATTATGGGTCTGTCTAAATCTAAAGGAGGACATGATGGAATATGGGTCATCATAGACTGATTGACCAAGTCAGCACACTTCTGGCCAATCAAGAGCCGATGGTCAGTTGATGTTCTTGCTACTTTGTACATCAAGGAAATAGTCAGACTACTTGGAGTTCCTGTTTCAATCATGTCTGACCGAGACGCGCATTTCACTTCTCACTTTTGGAAGAGTCTACAACATTCGTTGGGGATGAGATTTAACTTTAGTACTACTTTTCATCCTCAAACGGATGGTCAAATCAAAAGAACTAATCAGGTAGTAGAAGACATGCTCAGAGCTTGTATCATCAATTTTGGTGGAAGCTGGCATGATCACTTATCTTTGGTCTAGTTTGCATATAACAGCAGTTACCAGGCAAGTATACAGATGGCACCTTTTGAAGCCTTATACAGAAGAAATTATCGATCACATTTGTGCTAGGATGAAGTTGGTGAGAAACAACTATTAGCCCCAGACATGGTGATGGATACCACCGGGAAGATCCAGTTAATTAGACAAAGACTTCAAGTGGCTCAGTCTAGATAGAAGGCTTATGCTGATACCAGAAGAAAAGATCTCAAATTCCAAGTCGAAGATCACGTATTCCTTAAAATCTCTCTAGGATGAGGAATTAGAAGATTTGGTGTTAAGGGCAAGCTGACACAAAGGTATATCAGACCTTTTGAGGTACTAGAAAGAGTTGGCGAGGTTTCTTACCGCATCACCTTGCCTCCTCAATTATCTGAAGTCCATAATGTGTTTCACATATCCATGTTGAAGACATATGTGCATGACCCGTATCATGTTATAGATAATAGCAACCTGGTGATTCAAAAGGATCTCACTTATGAACAAAAGCCCAAGAAGATCCTTGATCGCGAGGTACGTGCACTAAGGAACAAGACGATTCCCATGGGCAAGGTACAATAGAGTAAATGCTCAGAACATGAAGCCACGTGGGAGATTGAGGAATCCATGAAGAAGTAATTCCCTGACCTATTCTAAATAGTATATGCTCTGCACCCTCCACATCTATATACGATGGAATTTGGGGACCAAATTCTTTTAAGTGGGGGATGGTGTAGTGTTGAACCCCTTGGTTTCTAGGCTTTAGTATGTTTGGTTTTGATGATGACTGAATGTCCTTGTATGTGGATTTCCACATCTAGACTTTAGTCAAGAAATCAGATCTCTAAGTTGATACTGAGCCGAAGCTCGTTTATCCACGCATCAACTTAGAAATTGGAACCATCGTCCCAAGCCTTAGATGACTCAATGGCCTATCTGTATGACCAGGACTTCCCTGGAATTATCATTGTGTTTGATATAGGGGAACTCAAATTCCAGGTTCATCTGAACCACAAGGTCCTTGATATGCTACAATAATGTAGATAGCATATGGTAAAATGCATATAGATATGGAGTGATGTTACCAAAGTGTTGCATGAGCACCACGATCCTGTACAACTTATCCTGCTTGCGCTCACAAATAGTCAGTGATTCTCACAAATATTAAAAATAGTCATTCAGCAAGCATTCAAGCAACCAATCAAACCACATAAATAAATGGCGTCCACTGTTAATTGAAATTGGCGTCTGAGATACAGAACGCGAATTCTTATAAAGTAAGATGCCAATATTCAAGCGAAATAAGAAATAGCGTCCATGATAGAAGACGCTCATTGTCCGCATTTTCGAAAACTCAGATAAGGAAATCAATAAATAGCGTCCGCCTTAGCGAATGCTCATTAATACGGCCTCCAGAAAGATGGACGCGGATTCCCTGTGATTCCAGAATTTAGTATCTTACCCAAAAATAACTCACCGAGCCTGCCATTTCCTGAAATCTTTCTATATAAACACCTTCCTAGGATGAACCCCTTACTTAAACGCACCCCAAATATCCAGGAAGTTCTCTTCTCATTTTAAAACGTAGAGGGAGCGAGACTTCTACTGCTCACGATAGTCCTCTGCAACTCCAGCGACCTCTCTAACTCACCTTCCACACACAGGGCCTTATGGATCGATTGATTCAGCGCCAAGGGAAAAGGCCCAGGATCACTCTACCGAGGATTACTGATGTCAATGGCCATATCAGTGGGAGGATTGCTCGTAACCAAGTTGGTTTTACCCTTATTAAATTCCCTTTGGCTCTTCATATCCGGTGTCTCCCTTCTTCCCGCCATATTACCAAGACTTCTATCAAGGTTCTGTATATACAGTATGCACTTCCATTCTCTTTCAAATTGCTCCTTAATCGTTCTATCTGTTCCTTTTTTCCAGGACTATCCTAACATCCCGGGTGCCATAAGGTTCACTAAGAACAAATGGCTCCCACTGCTTATGTCCAAGATTACGCTTGACGCGCGCTCCTATTTGTCCAGATGGCATCTTCTAGGATTGATTACTCATGCCAAACATTATCTGGACATTCACCTTGACTGGGCCGTGATCGGCGTGCTGGTGGAGATCTGGCACCCGGATACTCACACCTTCTTGTTCCCCACGTTCGAGGCTACCATGTTACTAGAAGAGACAGAGATGCTGCTTGCGCTGAAGAGATTGAAGCAAGGGGATGAAGAAAAGATGGCGTCCATGACTCAACCCATAAGAGTGACAGAGATCCTCATCGGCCTAATCCTAAGCTCTAATATTATGAACCAAATCAGGATGAATAAAGGGCTTAACTTAATGAAGCTGGCAGCGTGGGTGTACAAACAACTGGGCCAGGCCAAGGAAGAAGACATGGAGAACGTCATGAAGGCGTTCATGATTTGCTTAGCAGGAGCCTTACTGTTTCCTACAGCTGATGATTTTCTAGAAGAAGAGCAGCTGAGCGCCATCAGTGTGATCTGGGAAGGACGGAGGATGGGCCTTGCAGTCTTGTCCTATCTTTATAGTGGGCTTACTTCAGCTGTCCTGGGTCGGCCTTTGCATGGGTCCATGCTTCTTCTCACTTACTGGGTGGATCTCCACCTTAAATTTGACCCATGTGGGGAATCCCAACAGTCATCCAAAATTTTCTCCAGGAGCCCACTCCACTATATGACATATGCTCTTGGGCAGAGTGACAGAGTGGTCAATAGGGTGCCCAGACTGAAGAAGCGATTTGATTGGAGAGAGCACTTCAAGACCATGCCTCTTGATATGTTCACTTGTGCATCGGGCTTCCTTAAGAACTATGACTTTCGTGCTCGGCTCTCCTCAGGCGTCGAGCTTAGACTCAGTGGCACCACGGAATTCCTCCTATACAATGCGCATCAGCTTGGATTACCTCGCCACCACATGAAGGACCCGTCTCACCTTCACCTTCAACAAGAAGAGGCTTAGCAATGGAGGAGATTCCTCTCAGGAGAAGAAGTTTAAGAAGAACGTAAAACCCTTCTCTATTACTGCTACACCTTCCAAGGAGGTGTGCAAACACTGCGACAAGGCTGGCCATAAGGCCGAAGAATGCTGGAGAAGACTAGGAGCTTGTGTCCGTTGCAGGAGCCGTGATCATTGGATCCTTGACTGTCCACTACTCAATGATCAAGCTGGAGATGAAAAGTGCCCGGTGAAGAAGAATGCACGCCTCCAGGCTCTTCAGGAGGCAGAACAAGACAAAGGCAGACTAGTGGAAGGTACACTCAAGATTTGTTCCAAGTCTGCACATGTCTTGTTTGATACCGGTGCATCACATTCTTTTGTTTCAAAGAAGTTTGCTGATCCATTACCTATAGAACCAACATGGATAGATCTAGTTATTTCAACCCCTCTCGGAAATGAATCTGAGATCATACACCATTATCTGAATTGTGAAGTCATGGTAAAAGGGGAGAATCTACCTGCCAACTTAATATGCCTAGACATGAAAGACTATGACGTCATATTAGGAGTTAATTGGCTATCCAAATACCAAGCAACTGTTGATTGCCATAACAGCAAGGTAACTTTTAAGCAATTCCTAAAACTTGTCTACACTAGCCTTAAGAGTCAGAGCAAGTCACCTCTTATTTTGACTCTTTGATCCAGTAAGCTAATAAGGAAAGGGTGTGTATCTTTCCTTGCTTTTGTCACCATAAAAGAGACTAAGGAGTCCAAGATAGAAGACATCCCAGTAGTTCGAGAGTTTCCTGACGTGTTCCCAGAGGATTTGCTGGACTACCCCCACAAAGAGAAGTGGCCTTCATTATCGACCTGGTCCCTGGAGCTGGTCCAGTTTTCAAGGCACCTTATATGATGTCCCCTACCGAGCTCAAGGAGTTAAAAGAGCAACTGATGGAGCTTTTAAAGAAGAGATTCATCTGACCAAGCACTTCCCCGTGGGGAGTGCCCATATTATTTGTAAAGAAGAAGGATGGATCGATGAAACTCTGCATCGACTATCGGCAGCTGAATCACCTCACTATCAAGAACAAGTATCCATTGCCGAGGATCGATGAGTTATTTGATCAAATATCTGGATCGAAGTATTTCTCGAAGATTATTCTCAGGTCAGGATATCACCAATGATCAAAGAGGAAGACATTCATAAGACTGCGTTCATGAGCAGGTATGGGCATTGCGAATTTGTTGTTATGCCTTTTGGACTAACGACTGCCCCTGCAGCCTTTATGCAGTTGATGAATAGCATATTCGGGCCTCATCTGGATCAATTTGTAGTGGTCTTCATCGATGATATCTTGATTTATTCGAAGACCAAGGAAGAACATGAAGAGTATTTGAGGATTGCATTACAAATATTGAGGACAAATCAACTCTATGCAAACCTCAGTAAATGTGAGTTCTGGCTCGAGAAAGTATCTTTCTTAAGACATGTGATCTCAAAGGATGGGATATCAGTAGATCCAGCGAAAGTCGAGGCTGTAAGGAATTGGGAAAGACTGACCAGTGCTATCGAGATCTATAGTTTCTTGGGTCTTACAGGCTATTACCAGCGATTCATTAACGATTTCTCCAAGATCGCCATACCACTTACTAGGCTTACCCGCAAGGAGGTTCGTTATGAATGGAGCGAAACTGTGAACAAAATTTTCAAGCTCTAAAGGATCACTTAACTACTGCCCCGGTCTTGCCCTTACCAATCGAAGGAGAGAAATTTGAGGTATATACAGATACGTCTGACATTGGCCTCGGATGTGTCTTGATGCAACAAGGAAGAGTCATACCTTACTCTTCTCTACAACTGAAGAAGCATGAGGAGAACTGCCCAGTCTGTCACTTAGAATTGGCCGCAGTGATTTTTGCATTAAAGATCTGGAGACACTACCTAAACGAAGAGCAATTCACTGTGTACTCCGATCACAAGAGTCCCAAGTATCTTTTCTCTCAAAAGGAATTAAACATGAGACAAAGACGTTGGCTTGAATATCTCAAGGACTTCGACTTCACTATATAATACCATCCTAGAAAGGGTAATCCTAAAGCTGATGCCCTCAGTCAAAAGCCAAGAGCTCTATTAGCCAACTCTGGGTGTTCCTCCTTAGTTCTCGACTTCACCAAGATGTCATCCACGTAAACTTCCATGTAAACGTGCATCATATCGTGGAAAATGGCCATCATTGCCCTTTGATAGGTGGCACCTGTGCTCTTTTGACCGAACGGCATCACCACATAACAATACGTGCTCCAGGACATAGTGAAGGAGGTTTTCTATTGATCTTCTAGAGCGAGATGGATTTGGTTCTAACCTGAGTAACCATCCATAAATGACAGGGCTTCATACCCAGCAGTATTGTCCACTAAAACATCTATATAAGGCAGTGAGAAATCGTCCTTGGGACATGGTTTGTTTAAATCCCTGAAATCGATGCAAATACATACTTTTCCATCCTTCTTGATGACAGGGATGATGTTCGCCACCCACTGGGGATATAAGACAACTCTAATGAACCTGGCATTATGTAATTTGTCTTCCTCTTCCTTCATTCTCAACGTCATGTGGCGGTGAAATCTTCTTAACCTTTGTTTTACGGGTGTTGCCCCTAGTTTAAGCACTAGCCGGTGTTCCACAAAGGAGGGGTCAAGACCCGGCATGTCCTCATAAGACCAGGCAACAGAATCACTATACTCCCTTAGGACCTTGATTAAATCAGCTTCGACTTCTGGAGGGAGATTGGCTGCAATAATAATGGGCCTGGGGTCCCCGTTAGTTCCCAGATTTACTACCTTCGTAGGCTCATCCATTGCTGATGACGGCTCATCAAATCTCCTCAAGCCTTGCGTACACAGGTCAGCAGTGTCGTCTATGTGGCTGTCCTCATAATCGACTGGGTCCTTTTCATCCATGACTTCATAGACTCCAAATCCATCATTGCTCCATACCCCGTCTAGTTCCTCATTGTCTTCTATCACAATCACCGTAGCTATGAATTCTGGGCACTTCAGAAGAGCATGACATCGCCAAGCTAAGTCTTGCAAGAACCTATCAGGAATGGATTTAGAATGATGTGCCAGCAGGCACGGCTCAGGCAAGTATGGGTTGGATGACCTAGAACAAGACCCTACTTCTCTAGACCTAGACTCTACTTCCCTAGACTCGACGGACCCTACATCTAACCTAGGAGAGAGCAAACCTACTGGGAGGGAAGCAGGGGCCTCATGCCCCTGGGAAGAGGATGGACAGAAGATAGCGTAATCTTCCACTGAAATCTCCATTTCAAAATTGACATTTTTTTTGGAGATCAGTGGAGATCATACAACAAGATGGAGAGGAGGGAGGAGGAAGAAGGGGAAGTGGGCATAGTGAGGGGAAGAAGATATCGAAGAAAGGGTTAGAGGAGGAGAACCAAGGAGTGGATAAATCAATCGGTGGGCAATGCCTACATGGACAATTCACAATCAAGAATTTCATTGGCATCTCATGCAAAAATGGAACTGAGTTTGGTAGATCAATCATGATGGGAGGTGAACGAGGGACGAAACTTAGCTATTGAAGGAGAGACTTTAGACGGGAAGGAGACCAAGTAAAAATAACAGGCGAGCTCACCCTTTCTCATGGACGGTAAGCTAGCTTCTTCGGCTTCCATTGCACAAGCCGTACCTCTTGGTTCTTTTGACAACAATCTGGTTCATGAAACATCCTGGCAAACGCTCGACTGAAATCGAGCATATCATCAATGGGCCCCTTGGGCAGCAGAGGTGGTGGGCCGTCAACTGTGCAAGCTACGTTTTTCTCAGGTTGGCTTGGCAGTGATTTCAATGTACCTGGCTGGAGAGGGCCTTTTATAAAATACTAGTGGTAATCCCAGGTGAGTGGCCCTGAGTCGCCCAAGATTGACAATGCGGACTCTCGATAGCCGAGACCCCTTCTACTCATTTTCTTTCCTTTGGGGACCAATTTGGTCCGCCCTTGTAACTGTGCACCAAGGCCTCTCCTCGGTTGATAGCCTTGTTTCAATATGATAGCCTAGCCTTTGGAATCCTGGATCTTCGGCTTCTCTTTCATATTGATAGGTGCAGTGGTGGACTTGCATGGCGCATAAGCCCAAGGAAAGTCCAGATCTAGCACTGAAATAGCAGGCCGACTGCTGGGCCAGAGAGTTGGCAGAAGTTTCTCCGAGATAGCTTTGACGGACTGGACCGTGGATAAACTTTTCACCTTAACCACCCTCCCCCCCTCTCCTCATCTCCCCACTATCACCCCCTTCCACCACTATACCCTGTCCAGTTCGTAGGCAGCAGCAAAGGCCCAAGTTGCAGATCCTGTCCCGGAGTCATTCGGCATCATCTGAAGGCGTACTATATATCGACGGAAAGCTCATCGAGAAAGCTTCGCAGATGTGGTGATCTTGCTGGCATCCAACATCCCTTCTGCCCAGAGGACTCGTTCTTCCCTGATTGCGCAGATCAGGCCCAGCCAGTGACCTGAGGTGACTTCCTGGAGCTCCCACGGCCACATACCATGGCTTCTGGAGGTGCTGCTCAGCCGAGAGTTTCTAATACCAGTCTACATCCATCAGCAAAAAGTGACGTCCCGTTCGGCATCCGGAGGAGTGTTTCCCGAATTTTCTTCCCCAGGTGCGTAGAACAGGACACTCAGGACCTGAACTAACACCCCTTTACTCAACGAGCTCCCTCTCTCTTTCCCGACCTCATCTGGTGTTCTTCCTGGTTGTTGCTCGAAGAAGAGTCATCCACGGTCATCCTTGGCTTGGTCCTGCCACGATTGGACTTCTGGAGCGGCTGTGGCGACTACAACCAATTGCTGCTACACACTGGGATCAGCCTGAGCCAGAGCGTAGAGAGCCTGTTCCAGGAGCCACCCCGTCCGGTGGCGACGATGGGTCCATCCGCAAAAATTCTCCAGCGTACCAGGGTCTGATAGCGATGAATTGGCACTAGTTTCGGTGACTTCTGAGTTCAGGGGCGTGCACAGCGACATCTGCATCGACCCACTGTCCTGTCGTTCCAGAACTGGACAGAACCGAAGAAGTGCACTTCCAGCACTGACTTAGCAATTCTCCCCTCCCCGCCTAGCCAGCTTAGCGCCCCTCCCTGTGCAGAGGTAGTTTTGATGTAATCCTTCATTTCCCCTCCCTTAGTCCAACCCCCCTGTGTGGGGAGTAGTCCTTGTTTAATCTGAATAGGGGAAGCTACATCGGCGCAGTGTGCGGGGAACCCACACTCCCCGCTCGCCCTCGTCTCCGACCGGGATTGGCGTATTCACACCAATCAGGTGAGCTTCGGGTCACTCTCCTCTACTGGTTTTATCATTGCTTAGCTTAGTATTATTTTTGGTTGCCCATCGGACGGCGAGTGAGTGCCCTTTCCAACTTTTCGTACATTGAGTGACCACCGCGAAGCGAGGAGAGAGCAATCCCTTACATCCCACGCCCTTGGTGTGCTGACCACCCGCGAGATTGGGCATCCCCGGCCCTTAGGGGGTCCATCCTAAGCTAACCAAGCCCTTGAAATCTCAAGGGCCAACCTTGGACCCTCACCCTCATCGCCGGTCCACCTACAGACCCGGGTGTGTGCGACGCGGGTGAACCCGCTTGAGTGAATCTTCCGTTCGACTTGGTTGCTTGCATAGATAGGTCCAAGGGGCTTTTGGTCAAGTGGCTGCCACCCCCAAGGTGGTGTCACATCAGTACAGCATCAACCACCCCACCAGTCATCTGCTTCAGGAGTTTCTCCTGCCTTCTCTCCTATCGATAGTGCTTCCTTTCAGCAATCTCAGGGCAAAGGTTTCCGTCATAAGAAAAAGAGGAAGAGATTTGATCAGCCAATGTTTTCTGATCCGAGTCAGTAGTCTGGTTCTTTTGTTCGGGCGCGTCCAGATTTCGTTGCTTTTCAACCGAGGTTATGTTCCAGGTGTGGTGGCAGTCATCTGGGTGTGCCATGCTCTTTGCCGATTGTGTGTTACCGTTGTAATCAGCCGGGGCACATCTCCCGTAACTGTCCGTTGAGGCAGCAGATGGTGCAGTTCTCGTAGACTTCACAACCGCAGCAGCCACAGTTTCATCTTCCGCCACCGCCTCAATCTCAACCATTTCTACCGCTAGTTCCTTCACCTTCTCAGCAGTCGTCTACCGCTACTCGTCCGTCGAGAGCCAGAGTCACGCACATCACTTGTGCGGAGGCGTTGGCCTCTAATCTGATCGAAGGTATGATTTTGATTTATAATTGCACAGTACATGTTCTTTTTGATTCAGGTGCAACACATTCTTTCATCTCTGAAGATTTTATTGCTCATATCGAGAAGCCAGTGAATGAAATTTCCTGTGAGATGATCATGGAGTTACCGTCTAGCGATTATTGTATATTCATTTATTTATTTATTTATTTTTATTAAAATTTTTTTATATTTTTTATTATTATTCTTTTGCGTTTTATTGTAGAGGAGTGGGCCGTTGAAGGGCTAAGGAAGGGCATACCGGCGAATTGGGGTTAGTGTGCCGGTGAAGGCACCAAAAGGGTGCACCGGGGAAGATGAGACAGGCGTGCCGGTGAAGGCCCAAGGGCAAGATGATGGACTGTGCCGGGGGACGGGCTCGGCTGGAGGGCGTACCGAGGAGGCCTAGCCGACAGGTGTACCGACCTAGGAGGTGTGCCGGGGAAGGGTTCCACGGAGTGCGCCGGGGAAGAGGCTTTGTTGAGGGAGTGCACCGGTCAAGAAGTGTGTCGGCGAAGGGCGCTGGAAGGTGTACCGGGCAAGGCGAGTGTACCGGGTAGGGCCAGGCGGGGTAGTGTGTCGGGTAGGAGCCGAAGGGTGTGCTGGGAAGGCTGGGCTGAGCGTGTCGGGGAAGGATAGGCCAGAGTGTGCTGGGCTAGGCGGGCAGAAGGTGCACCGGGCTGGGGTGGCCGGGGTGTGCTGGTGAAGCTCTGGCTGGGCTGTACCAGGCAGAGCAGGTTAAGGTGTGCCGGGGAAGCCCCGGGGCAGGGTGCACCAGTGGAGGTTGGGATGGGCTGAAGTGTGCCGGCCAGCGCGGGGATGGAGTGTGCCGGAGAGAGAGCCAAGGGAGTGCACCGGGTGAGGCTAGGCAGGGTGTGCCGGCCAAGGAGATGTTGGTGTGTGCCGGCCAAGCACCAAGGGAGTGTGCCGGGTCAGGGCTGTCTAGGGTGTGCCGGGCAAGGGTTGATGAGGGATTTTCTCTTCTACCTCTTAAGTCTTCTCTTCTTTAGTTTTATGCAGTGTGCATGAGTTTTCTCTTACGTTCTTTTAATCGTCTCCCCTTTCTTTCTTCTTTGCGTGACGAGTATTCGAATCGCATGGTTATCATCCAGTCCGATCCTCTTCGTATTGTCCGTAGTTCCTCGGCTTTAGATGAAGTATTTCGTCATTGTTTATTTCACTGGTTTATTATTTCCTTTTGTCTTTTAACTTATTACCGCCCATTTGTTTGTTGCTCCCTCTTGCCTTTATCGTGTTACTACTTTCCGACGAAATTTCGGCAGCATCTCCCCCTGACACGAGCGTAAGGGAGATAGAGGGAACGCGCTCACATGGAGTGGCGGAACCTGACGATCTGAGGTGGGCGCCCAAGAGCGACAACACCTTTAATAAAACCTCAGAAAAACTTGGAGGGAACGGCGAGCGGAAGATGACTTTGGGACTGGCTGTAGATGGCCTGGGTGAGGGACAGGGCCTGGTGTGCCGCTGAGCACAGGGAGAGCATGCCAGAAAGGAGGCCACGGGAGCGTACCGGGTAGAGGATAGGGGCGTACCGGCGGAGGCCTGGCCGGGAGTGTGCCGGGGAAGGATAGGCCAGAGTGTGCCGGGTTAGGCGGGTAGAGGGCACACCGGGTTGGGGTGGCCGGGGTGTGCTGGTGAAAAGCTAGCTCGGCTGTACCGGGTAGAGCAGGTTGAGGTGTACCAGGGAAGTCCCGGGACAGGGTGCACTGGTGGAGGTTGGGATGGGCTGAAGTGTGCCAAGGAGCGAGGGGATGGAGTGTGCCGGTGAGAGAGCCAAGGGAGTGCACCGGGTGAGGCTAGGCAGGGTGTACCGGCCAAGGGGACTGAATGTGTGCGCCGGCCAAGCACCAAGGGAGTGTACCAGGCCAGGGCTGTCTAGAGTGTGTCGGGCAAGGGAGGAAAAGGACTGTGCCGGCGAGTGGGTGAGCCAAGGGTATGCCGTTGAAGGCATATGGAGGGTGTGTCACCTCAGGATCGGGGAAGCTAGGTTGAGGGCTAACTAAATGGGATCGAGCCAAAGCGGAGAAAAGTCCAGGGGTCTTGGCTTGGCCCGTCCAAAGGGGAGCTTGAGTTGGGGAAAGGGACGGTGGGTCTGGGCATCCGGGGAGGCTAGAAGGGCGTCACCCTAGCCATAGAGGAAATGGTGATGGTGGGACCACTAACTAGGGCCAGAGGGGGGAAGCAAGCAGATACACACGAAACCCAAACGGAGGGGATGAGAAACCCGAAGAAAGGGGAGTTTTATTCAAGAAAAGGAAGGGCCACAGAGGGCTAGGTCTGGTCCTAGGAGGAGCACCCGAACACTACAAACCTCGGGAGGTGGCTGACTAGGTGTGGCATTTAGCACCAGTGCAATCTAGCCCTCTAACTAAAAGACTTAATTAACCCCAGATCTAGGGTTAGGGAGGGGCAATTAGGGGATAGGAATATATAATTCTTCTCCCATGTGGTCAAAGAAAATATAAAGTTTAAAAAAGTAGGTGGAAAGGGGGGCGCCCTCCTTAGAAGTGAAGGGGGAAGAATGGTCCAAGTTTGAATGGTCAAGCCCACCTTGGACCAGCCCACATGGGCCCTAGAACCTAGGTGGCCCAATGGGAGAGGGGGTGGGTGTCCCACCGGGCCTATGTGGCCTTTTGCAAAGAAACTCACTAATTTCTAACGACTAACACATTGGCTTATATTTGCCATACAATTGCAAACACAATTAACTCAAGGGTATAAACACAAAAAAGGATACAAATATAAATAAAAAAGTTAGATGCCTTACTCCGATGTCCCATCAATTCTCTTCGGGTGGAAAGAACTCGACCCTGTCGAGTAAGGGGTGCAGCTGCTCGTGTGTTGCTCCAGCGGATCTGTATCTTTGTGGCCGTACTCTTCACCGTACCAGGTAGTGCGGGTACTCTCCACTCCTAGTAACCATCACCTGCTCATCCCGTATATGTTCTATATGCTCACACTGCTGTGGGAATGAGGCTAGCGGTGGACACTCCGAGGTGGGGTCACTCTCAAAGGAAGGAGATGGCTCAATGACTCATTAGGAATCAACGCTAGGTCCCTATAGGTGACTAGATCCGATACACTGAGGAGGAGCTAATCCCGTAATTCGTTAGAAAGTCCACAACGTACGCATGATATCTGACTTACCTCATACTCGAAAGGGACGGGCACCATGAGCTTACATGAGACCGACTAGACTCGACATATGCAGACTCACTATGCACTCAACACATGCATGTACAAACTCTTAACAAACGATACAAATAAAGAAAAACATAGACTCACACTAGACCCTAAACCTATACATGATGCAAGGGTGTTCTAGGACACCCATATGTGTGACTTGCATACACAAGACGCAACCAGAGGTTGGCGGGATGGGGGACTCCTAAACATCCTAGTATGAACAAGTCACGCATTGACGGCCCTTTGGATTTGGGAGGTTTGGGTGGGCCGGGGAAGCCGAATTCACTTTCTCCATTTCCCCAATGAACTGGCTCTTTGCTATGAGAGGGATGACTGACCCGTGGGGAAAGGGTGTGATAGTGAACCTTCTGGACAAGGTGGATGGGAGGTGGTGGGTAACGAGGCTCCCTAGGGAAGGGATCGAAAGGATCTAAGAAAGTGAGACCTACCGTGATGGATTCCCATGGGAAAGGATCAAAAGGATCAAGAAAAGTTAGGGATCTGGTAATGTGGCTCTCTTTTAGCCCGGGGTATAGATCCCCAATGTAGGCTAGCTCCGCGTCAACTGAGGGGATCAAGGAAGTTGATGGCTCTATAAGACGTGTGGACTTCGCTATGGGAGAGAAGGGGTCATGGGGGCAAAAGTGGTGGCACTCGTCGGGTAGAGGCAAGAGCAAAATGAGCTCACTGGTGTATGGACCCACCGTGCAGACGGAAGTAGTAGAACCCAAGGATGGGTATATGAAGCTAATGCACCTAGGTGGGTCGGGCTTGAGAGCCAACATGTTGGTCAGGTTCATTTGCCAACCTAATCCCCTAAGCAGGTCATCCATGGTGTCCATGAAGTAAGAGGATTGGCAAGTGGTGCTAAAAGATGTGGTGGACACTACCTGTAAGGCTGACTCTATGGTAGGGTAGCAAGGGATCATGGCATCCGAAAATAAACCCTTCCTTAGCCAACTAGCTAATGGCTCTTCAATAATTACCTCACCCTTTTGGAGCACGAGGGGCTCCGTATGAAGTTCCATGGGTGAAGGCTGGGGTGAATCATCTCCCTCGGATAGGGAGAGGACGTCCTCCATGATGGGGAGAGGACCTAAAGACTCCGTAGGTAGCGCCAGGTTAAGACTACCGACTACGACCTCATTAAGCTCGGGTATGGCTTCATCCTGTCTCGGAGGTGGGCAAGGGGGAATTAGAGACTCAAGATAAGAACACCTCCTATCCCAAGAAGGAAGGGTGAGTCACAGCCAGACTCAGTAGGGGTCACGCGGATCCCTACCACGCACTAAACACACAAGCATTCAATAATAAGGCAATTAGAGCATGCATTTAATGCAGTAAACAGGCAATGGCACATTTAAAACACAATTATAGCAAAGTAGTAAAACCTATCTGAGCAGGTAAGCATGTCGAATTACATTTAATAAATAATAGCATCGGAAGCTAAGTCTACCAATAGAGTGAACCTCAACTAACCATGTGATAGGAGGAAGGAAGACCACCAGAAAGATGAAACCAGATGCGTCCACTGACGTCTTACACTGTGTCTCCAGCACCTCGCAGTCAAGCTCGTGACAAGTGAGTAACACAACAGTACCGCACCGAGTGACTAATCAGAGTAACGTTCATCAACGTCAGTCCAAGCCTCTGATCAAGTGTGCACACACTGACTCATCGCCTTGAGCTAGGCCTCTAGCTAGTTTTCCCTCCCTGTAGGATGCTACTGACTATGCGAGAGAGCCCATGAAAACTAGCTTGCAAATCATATAACGGGAATACCCCGCCTCCTCTCCTGGGTGGGCCGACACGGAAGTCATCGGGCTACGACTAGTGGTTCCATCACAAGGAAGGAGAAAGCTACTCTTATGGGATATAGAAGAATGCCACAGTATTTAAAATAATTTAAACATGGTGCACATGGATCATGAGTTGCATAGAAATTACACATGCATGCTTTTGAAAACTCCAGGTATATAACATACTGGCACGGTCCCGTTACACACCGTAACGGACCACGGAAGGACCGCTATGCTTCACAGAACTCAAGAAATCCACAGAGAACCCAGACCATGACGCACCAGGGCAGATGCGCCACAGAACCATAACGCACTGGAACAAGCGTGTTAAGGTCGACTAGCCAGAAAACACTATCGATGAGGAGTATAACAGACCAGAGGTGAGGCGTTATATCAAACATAACTCACCTCGCATGAGCCGTTATGCCTTCCAGAACGTCTAACGCCACAGAAAACCACGAATATAATGCACCTTAACAGGGGCGTCATACAATACACAATGCACAGGGACAGGGCCATTAAAGACAATAGACCTTCAACTCAAAACAACGGACTATAACGCACCAGCTAAGGCGCGTTAAAGCCACCCGAATATTAAAATCCACAGAAAACTCAGACACTATTCACATAATGCATATGAAGGGATGTGTTAATGGGACATAGCGCACCGAGGCGGGCGCGTTATATCACCTGGGTTTCGTAACTCTGGAATTCAGAATTGAAAACCCCTCCCGACCGATCGAAATTGATGGGGGACGCGACGAATTACAAAACTTGTTAAACCTAACAAGCCAAACCGACATTCCAACCCTAGGCATGCTACTAGAAATGAAATACGATGCCCATGGAATTGATTTAACCATTAAATAATAATTTAATACATTGAAAGTCTAAAAATACACTAACCAAAAACATGCACGAAATATGAGATTACGGGCGTTGGAGTATGGCACAAGTGATACCGGTAGTGCCCTAGCGTGATGAGGTATCCATCCCCCTACCTGGATGATGGCGAAAGCGACGATTCGACAGTGAACCGACATGAGGGAGAAACGACGCCTCCCAACCCGGATCGACACCACATTACGCGAATCAAGGAATGGTGGACGTTAGCGCTATCCTCGCGATGCGACCAATCCAATGGTACCTCTCCAGCTTCGATCAGTAGTCGTCTGGGCTAAGAAATGAGAGAGGCACACAAATCGAGAATAAACCCCAAAATCTTCCAAAAGAAGAAATGCACAAAAAATAATGAAAATGGTGATGGATGGCGACACAGAGTGCGTCAATGGATTCCTGGCGAGATGAGGAGTCTGATCCCCTACCTTTTGTGCGGTGAAGACCGCGTATCGGTGTCGATCGGGTGACAGGGGCCATGCCATCTTCTAGCTCACACGCGTCTCCACGCTCCACGATCCGAGGGAAGAAGAGTACTGGCGCGATCCTCGCGTCGAGCCCATCTCGTCGGTACCTCCCACGCATCGATCGGAGTCCGTTTGGACCGCGAACTGAGCAAATGGGGGTGGAGGAGAGAAAACGTGGGATAGAGAGAGGGAGAGCGTGATGGAGAGAGCGGGATCCAGCTGCACTCTTAGTGAGGGAACGAATATTTCATATGGGAGCACCGCATCTGTCCCAAAGGTAAGTGCATACGGGGTTTGACCCATGGGAGTTCAGATGAAAGTGCGGTAAGCCCAGAGGGCCTCGATGAGGCAATCTGGCCAGTCTGAATAATGGTGAGATTTGTAAGTTTTCTTGATAATTCTAATCAAAGTTTTGTTTGTAGCTTCAGTTTGTCCATTTCCTTGTGGGCAGTATGGGGATGAATGATGCAAATTGATACCATATTTACCACACATGTCGCAGAGTTCCTTAGATGTGAATTGCAGCCTATTGTCGGTGACGATGTCACGAGGAATGTCGAACCCTGCGAGGATGTTGCGTTTGATGAACTTCACCACCGTTGATGCCTTGACTTCTATGAATGCCTCAGCTTCTAATCATTTTGTGAAGTATTCCGTAGCAGTGAGGATGAAGGACTTTCTTTGGATTTCTCCAGTTCTATCCTCTAGGGGACCAACTATGTCAAATGCCCACATGGCGAAAGGCCAAGGAGCTTTGAGAGGGTGGAGCGAGGATGAGGGAGCGTGAACCTTGTCCTCATTGATTTGACACTTGATGCAATGGTGAACATAGTTGGCACAATCCTCATTCATGGTAGGCCAACAGTATTGTCAAAGGAGCTTCTGAGCAAGCATGCGACCATTTACATGGCCACCACATTTGCTGGAGTGAGCGGCTTCGACAACTGCTCGAGAATCAGTCTCATTGAGACAGCAGAGGTAGACCCCACTGAGGGATTTATGATACAAGAGACCACCTATAATGGCAAAATGCTCTGCGGCTCGGCGAATGGCGCATCGATCAGAAGCATAATCAGGGAAGGAACAATCCCTGAGATAATTCTCTATATCGAAGAACCAGGGATTGCCGTGGTCATGAGAGATAGATTGGACTTACTGAGAAGGCTCGAAGAACTATTGGAACCAAGGATCTGAATGTGAAGGGGTGTGCATGCTATGCACCTTGACAATGGCTGACAGATTTTCGCCAGGAATTGGAAGAGAAGATGCCAAAGATGCCAAGGCGTCAGCCAGAAGGTTCTGAGCCCTAGGGGTGTGTACAAGGGTGAGCTTCCTAAACCGCCGAACTACCCTGCCGACTAGGTCTTGGTAGGGTTTTAGTTTTTGGTCCCAGGTTTGATACTTGCTGAGGGATTGTTGGAGAATGAGCTGGGAATCTCCAATGATTCGGAGCTCCTTAACTCCGAGTACCAATGCCATCCTTAAGCCTGTAAGGAGCGCCTCATATTCCGCCACATTATTTGTAGCAGGGACGGTTAACTGACAACCATGGGGAATAATAACACCTTCCGGGGATTGGAGAATGGCTCCGACTCTGCAACCTTTGGAATTTAATGCACAATCAAAATAGAGAATCCATGAAGGTTCACCATCTAAGATAGCTCCTAACTCTTCGTCTGGGAAACTCTCGTCGACAGGGGAAAATATCAGGAGTGGATGATGGGCATGGTGCTCGGTGATGGCGTGCCCCTTGACCGCCTTCTGACTGACGTAGGTGATATCAAATTGGTGGAGAAAACTTTGCCATCTCACCAAACGGTCAGTTAATGCAGGCTTTTCTAACAAATATTTGATTGGGTCCATTCGCGCCAAGAGCTTTACTTCATGTGCGAGGAAATAATGCTTTAGCTTTTGGGAGACCCAGACGATGGCCGCGCAAGTCCTTTCCATGGGAGTGTATATTGAACCATTTTGACAAGTAGTAGACCACGTGTTCTCTCTTGGCATCATCATATTGGGCCAACACTGCTCCAACAGACTCTTTCGTGGTAGAAACATAGAGCAGTAGAGGCCGACCTGGGACCGGGGGTGCCAGAACGGGAGGATTTAAAAGGTAACTCTTCAGGTCATCAAAGGCCTTTTGACATTTATCGTTCCATTGAAACTTAGCCTCTTCTTTTAGTAGGTCATAGAAGGGCTTGCATCGCTGAGAATGGTGAGATATAAATCTCCTGATAAACTGTAAATGCCCGATTAGACCACGGACTTCTCTGATGTTCTTGGGAGGAGGCATCTCGGCAATGGCCTTAGCTTTGTTAGGGTCGATCTCGATCCCTCTTTTGCTGACCATAAACTTCCAATTCGTTATACGCTTTCTCGACAAACTCCCCCAACCCTTCAGGGGCCTCATTAGCCTCTTGGGTGACTTTTCCAGTTCCTGGTAGTGATAATTCAATGCTACATCGGGTTATCAGTATCTGGAGCTCTGGGTCGTTACAGAGCATTTGCCCACCCACTCCTCCACGGGCCCCCTCTCCAACTGACAAGTTAATGCCTTACCTCCACCGGCCGTAGAGGGACAACCCACCCTTGAGACCCCTGATACTCTCCAAACCCTCAATGCCAAACTGAACATCCTCGTCGACGTATTGAGGACCCAAGTGGCAAGGGATGAGAGGTTGTGGTTACTACGGGCGAGTCCCCCCCTTGTGTGGAAGCTTCTCTGCAAATAGCTGGAGGCCGCTTCACCCTCCAAGGTGGGCGAGTTATTCGTAATGGGCCAGGTGGCCCTCACAAGCTCCACCTCCAGAGCAGGAAGCCTCCTCCAGTCTGAGAGGGAAGAAATCTGGGTAGCCTCAACAACCCTCAAAAGCGGATGTTCCCACTGACGAGCGGCGGGGCAACTACTGGGGACAAACTCATAGTCTCCCAGCTACATGTCAGTCGGAGTTGTCCCTCCACCTATGCGACTTTGAGCTGTGTTTCACCGAACAAGAGTGTGCCCTCTGCACCCTGCAAAAAGACTCCACTCCCGAGGATGAGGAGCAATCCCCATTCTCTGACCAAATCTTGAAGGCTGAAATCTTCCCGAGAGTCTCCCTCCCAGCCTTCAAGTCCTACGACAGCCAAGGTGACCCGGCCGACCATTTTGATAGCTTCGACACCCTGATGACTTTGAACGGAGCATCTAATGCTGTCAAGTGCCGCGCGTTCGTGACCACCCTGATCCAGGGAGCCCAAGCGTAGTTTCGAGCACTCGCTCCTGGCAGCGTCCACAACTTCCATCAGTTTCGGAGACTGTTCCAGGAGAGCTTCGCCGGTAGCAGACCTCCAAGGTCAATAGCGGGGCTGTTGGCGCTGAAGCAGGCATAGGGGGGAAAGCTGTGAGCTTACATTAACTGATTTAATTTGGAAGCCCTACGCATCTCTTGCCTGGACGTCGCCTCAGCCATCACAGCACTGACCGGAGGCACCCGAGATGAGAACCTCTGGCAAGAATTAATGCTTCATTGTCCCTCCTCTCTCACCGATCTGGTGACCTTGGCCCTACGTCATGTAAAGTACAAAGAGGTCCTCCATGCTTGTCGAGACTTAGCAAGCTCAGGGTGAGAAGGAGACAAAAAGTGATCGTCCGTGCAGGCCTCGGGGCAAGGAAAAAGAAGAAATCGAGACGGGGACCGCAAAGGGCCTCCACGAAAGTTCAAGCGGTATACTCCCCTCTCCACTCCTCTCTGTGAGATTTACCAAGAAATCAAAGACTCGGGCCTCCTTCACCGACCCGAGCCCCTGAAGGCTGACCCTCGACGTTGAAGCCGCCACAAACATTGCTAGTTCCACAATGACCATGGCAACCACACTGAGGATTGCCAACACCACAAGGATGAGATCAAGAATCTTATCCGCGAAGGTAACCTTCCCCAGTACGTGGCCGAGTGGCAAGAAGATCACGGAGTCCATCCAAAAGAAATCAAAAATTACCCCATGGGGTCCACATCAATTTCATCTTAGGAGGACCTGCCTTAGGAGGGGACAGCAGTCGAGGAAGAAAGTGTCATGCCGAATGAGCCTCTCAGGCTTCCGAGCCACCCAAGGCTTCGCCGGTGAGCAACTAGTAGGCCTTAGTCTTCACCGACCAAGAGCTGGAAGGGCTACCCACCCCGCATGATGACTCACTTGTAATCTCGACTACTATAAACCATTGTAACATAGACAGGATACTAGTGGACAATGAGAGCGCCCCAAATGTTTTGGCGTATGAATGATGCTTGAAAACGGGTGAAAACCCATCCCGACTTCGCCCAATTCAAACCCCCCTCTGCGGATTCAATGGCTAGGTAACTTATTCCGAGGGAGCCCTAAGCCTGCCAGTTACTCTTGATATCCCTCCCAAAACCATCACAATTTGACGAACTTCATGGTGATAAAAGGGATGTCAGCCTACAGTGCTATCTTGGACCAATGTATCATTTCGACTGGTTGGAGTGATTTTTTCCCATTTTCTCACGCTTGTCCTGAGCCGAAGATGATGACCATGAAGTTATGAACTGTAAGAAAGGGAAACGGATCAGAGGTGCCCAGGGATGAATCCCCAAGGTAAACCCTCCGATTCCTAAGTCAGTAGAGCCCTGGTGCATGGGGTAGAAGGACGGAGATAAGGGCGTGAGATTCCTCTCCACCAAGTGGTAAAGTGGTTCTTGCTCAGGGAGTTTAGGCTTACTCTGGCCTTACCTTTCGCTGGAGTGTTTCCCAGGTTTAAATAGTGCGTCAGTTGCATGAGTCCTGTGAGTGGAGGAGTTTCAGGAGGGGGTTACATCCTCGACGTGGGCTCTTCATAGCCTGAGGACTCTTGGTCTCCCTTATCCTTATAAACTTTTGGCTATTGAAGAACTCTCAATGACTATGGGGATAAGCGTCCGTCGGTCAGCTCGAGCATGGGGTGCTAACTCTTACCCGAGCGATGGGGGCGCAGCTCTGGTGAAGGGGTACGAGGCAGCGGTGGGTGACCTTCCCCGTTAAGACCAACGCTTGGGCTTCCGAGCCTAGAGGCCACCTAGGAAGTGCTTGGTTCTAAGTGACTTTATTGGGCTTATCTCATGGCAAGTGGGCCCGACAGGGCTATCACTTGAGGGAACTTAGCCTCGTTCGGTCGGGCACGACCCTGTTGGGTTGTTTGTACATAGGCTATGGAAATCCCCCTCTCCAGGTGGAGGTCAGCAAATATTCTCTCCTCCTTCCCTTCGAGACTATATTTGATGCATTGGTGGAGCGTGGAGGGCACCACCATGTTCTCATGTAGCCATGGACGGCCGAGCAGTGCCTTATATGAGGTGCGGGAGTCAATGACATGAAACTGCACCCTTGTAGTGAAGTTTGCCAGGATGAGTGTGAATTTTGCTACTCCCAGTGATACTTCACACTTTTGGTTAAAGTCGGCAATACGCATATCTCTGACCTTTTCGAGACGCATGTTGAAGTAGTGCCTCTGATTTATTTTGTATGGCAAGATGTTGATAGCTGCATCAAGGTCGACCAAGATCCTATTTAGCTCCCATCCATTTAGATGTCTTTTCATGTACAGCGACCTATTGTGGCTGATATTAGGGAGTAGCATGTGCTCTTGAGTGAAGGTCATGCTGGCCTCTGGTAGTGCTTCAGCCAAGCAAGTCTCATACTGAGCAGGTGTCTGCAAAGTAGTGATGATCGCCTATCGGGTCTCTTCACTCAAGGAAAGGATCTCCCAGATTGTAAATCTTGTCGGGAGCTTATTGAGTAGCTTCATTATTCTGCTTCCAGCTTAGACATTTGATAGTTTCATTTCATCTGCCCATCTAGGCTTGGAAGATTCTTGGACTGCGGTCTCTGACAGCCCTGTCTCATCGGGCTCAGATCCTGCGCCCTTCTGTTTAGTGCCATGTTCTTATTTCCCTTCATCGTCTACTGTCGAGCAAGCTTCTTCTGCATCCGGAGCTTTGGAAGACTACAGGGACTAGGGGTGAGTACTCCTGATTGCAGGGTCAGCGTCCTGGCACGGCTGCTTTCCCTTGGACATCTTCAGAAATTCCAGAAGGAAGGGGTAGTAGTGCTGCCCCCACTCTAGTTATAAAGGCCTGACGGTGGAGGGATTTGGACTCCCTTGACCTCCAGGGGAGGTATCTTGTAGGGTTGCTCGCCCCTGAATATGATGTTGTGGTTAGCGGGTGACTGGCGCCCCCATTTTTGGCCTGATTGGGTTGTATGAGCAGCAGTGGCAGCCTCAGCTCGGCTTCCTCTGACAGTAGGTGTGAAGCATATTTCTTCTTCATCCTCTTCACCGGGCAAGGTGAAGAGAGCCGAGAGGGTATTACGAGATACAACCTGTTCTTTGTTGTCTTTGGCAGCCTTTCTTTTCTTCTTCTGTTTCTTCTTTTTCTTCTCTTCGGCTGGTGCTTGCCCTCAGAACAGGCTGCCATCCTTATCAGATGATTTGTCAGCTTCTTCCTCCTACTTGAGTGAAAGCTGCTCTAGTTCTTGCCATGGGACGTGGTCCCGCATCAATAGAGGCTTCAGTTCAGGCTGCACATATTCATCTAGCCCATCTATATAGTTCTGCAGCTTCCGAGCTTCAAGGCAAACTTCCTTGGTCGTTGGCAGCGGAGTCTGTCTCCTGTCTTGTGCGTGCTATGTTAGCACTGTGCGAGATGATTTTGCTCTCGTCAGGATGTGACGGGATGCTTCTTTTTTATCATGGTGTTTGTCTCGATCATGTTGTACTTGGCAGAGTTCGTCGGAAGGCTTAAATCTGCAGTACATTGTTCAAGGTTTTTCCGTGGCTTGTTTAGGCGACTGGTGACTTTCAGCGTTGGTGCGATGGCTATGCACGTTCTTATGTTGTTTTGGTCGTCCCAGCGTGAGTCTGTTCAGCTCCTGATGTGCTTCACTTCTGTTGAAGTGGTCGATTAGATCCCCTCGATTGAGAAGATGCTTGAGCGAACCTAGGATTTCCCTTCCTGGTGAGCTTCTGTTAGTCGAGCTGGATGCTTCTCGTCCCGTTTGTTGGAGTCTTTTCAAGGTAAGCCTTAGAATTGCTATCTTAGTGATGCCTTTGTCCTGTGTATGCTTAATTGTGGACAGTATTTATTCTGAGCCTGATTTGCTCTTTGTTTTACGGTTGCTTGGCTTTAGACCTTATCTTTGTGTTGCTAACTGTTATGCGCCGTGTTTGTCATGCCGTGTCGAATGGCTGATGTGTTATGAAGGCTCGATGGTTGTTTCAGGACGTATTGGTAAGCTGAGATTAGCATTTTTCATTATGCTGTATGCTAAAGCTGGTACTCTCCTTTGTTTGCACTTAGGATACTTGTGATCGGTGGTTAGCAGGATCAGTACTCGTGGCATGTTATGTTGCAATTTTTATGAATTGCAATGGCGCCGAGCGTGTGCTGGGATGTAGATACCGAGGTATTTTCTGATGCTTGTGTGCATTGTATGAGTGCACAGTTGAAGCGTGTGGGTTGATCACCCACGGGTCGACGATTATTGTTGTAAGATTCTGGCCGATCGAGAGAATTGTCCTTCTCGATGTGACTTTGTCTTAGCTTCCTATGCCTTGACATTGTTGTTGCCATGCTATTGTTGGAGTCATTCTGGTGTTAGCACTAGCATTAGTGAGTGTTGGGGAAGCTATCGACACATCTGCTGATTGAGTACCCTCTGCTCCTCTATAATTCTTTCTTGGGTATGGTGTTCTCGAGGCATGATCATGGTCCTTGAGATGCGTTCCCCGAGATTGTCATTCCCATTGTCATGGGTCTTTTTTGGTAAGCTGCTCGATGCATGGCTAGTCCCTTGTAGTCGTGTATTCATCTATTGTTATGCCTTAATGTGACCCAGCTTGTAGTTGTGTTTTGTGGTTCTGTACTTAGTACGGAGCCAGGATCCTACAAGTGCTACTATCATTGTTGTCGTTTTGCTGTTGGTCTCCTATGAATCGGTCTTGGCACTATGTGGACTAGGTCTTGTTAGTTAGCTTTGCTGTACTCTTCTTCCCTGGTAGTGTTAGCTTGCAACTCGATCAGATGTAATGTCTGAGTGAGGACTGACTCGATTGTACTTATGGTCCAGTGCTGTCGTTGGCGTCCTGTGTGCCAGGTGTTCCTTGTTGCTTTTGGCACTGGAGCCGATGTTGTCGAGCTATCAGCTGTGAGGACTATGTCTCCTTGTTTAAGCTGATTGCCGTGTCTGTCGTTTTGTTTTATCACTGTCTGCTGTCGTGGCATGTGTCTTGTCTCCTTCCCTGTGAGACGTAAGCGGCGTTGCCTTGTTTCAGAGGTGTCAGATTTGTGTTCACTTGTGTCATACTCGATCGAGAGCGTGTGCTTATGATTATGGTTTGACGGTATTCCTCTGAGCTATGTTCTCTCGAGATATGTGTTGTTTCATGTTAGTGTGTTGGGTTGTTCTTCCCTACTTCTTCCTGTTGGCTCCTTAAATTTCGAGGACGAAATTTCTTGAAGGAGGGGAGGATGTAATGTCCTAGATTCTTATTAGGCTTTCCGGATCCTTATTGGAGAGTTTCAGATCGCTTTTGTGGGTCCTGAGTTGAGTTTTACGATCCGTGTGGATTTTTCTCTCGTACAAGTTACGAAACCCTGCGGTGAGTTTATTCTTCAGTTCATCGACTCGAGGACGCTACAGCTGCGATGTACTCTTTGAGAGGATCGTTTCGACTATTTTTACATATTTCACTGAATTAGTGTATTTTCAGACACAAAAATTAGAATTTCAGAATATTAGGAAATTTCCTAATTTTCGGTGGGTGTGTGAAAATGACAATGAGAGTGAGGAGAAGCAAGCAACAATAATGAGAAAGTGTGCATGCAATGATGAAGGGACTGACAAGACTGACGACAGACGATGCAACGAACGGACTACTCCCTTGAACCGGAGGCCTGTAAGGACGTAGAAGGCCCCCCCCTTTTGTGCTGAGATCACTTGATAATTCGGCAGAGCTTTACCATTGATCCTTGATCTCCCCCCTTTTCAAGCTGAGTCTTAGGGTCTATTTATAGAGCACCCAGGGTCTTAGCTTGAAATTGGGGATAATTAAGTATTTTCAGACTAGGATAATGAAATAAAAGTTGGAGATAATTGGGTTATCTCAATTTCGGAAGAAACGACATCAAAAATGGTGAAGAAACCGCGGAGGAATAATCGGGAGAAGTTTAGAGTGAAATACCCGACATGGGAGAGAAAATACCTTTAATTATCCCATCTTCAAGGGGTTGTGCGGTCTTGCGATAGACCACACATCGCTCTTATGCGGCCGAGATTGGGCCGTCCATCCCCGTCGGTGATAATTGGCAAAAAACCTCAAAACTGGCCAAAGAATTCGGCGTTGGACTCTGAGGGATATACGGCTCTTTGTACACCGTACAACCCAAACATGCGATCAAACGTAGGCTGCACATATGCTTGTCGGTGATAATTCAGAAAATGGTGAATAACAAAAGATCAAGCATGAGCGGCCAGTAATGAGTCGCACAAGTGTTGGGCACTGGAATTTGTAATAGAATGGGAAAAAAAATAATTCCAAGGCCCATTAAGCCCTGAACTGAAAATGGACCTAGCCCGAGAGAAGGCCTTCCACAAAATAAGCCCAAATTTTACCAGAAAATAATCCCGACACACAACGGATAACTCGAGGCATCAACAAATAAGAGCAAGAGGAATGATTCGACTTATTGATAAAAATAGGTGTCAACAGTCTGTTCTTTCATAAGGGGGCAAACTGGCATCCGATGCTCCCTACTTCCACAGCGTAGACAAGCGCCGAGGCGCTTCCAGCATTCTTCCGCCGAATGACCAAATTTTTCACAGAACGTGCAGGCCGCCATGACCTGCTTCTCCTCTTCCTTAACTTTCTTGTTCTTCTGGGAACTTTCACCGTTCCCGCTCCTGGACCGCTTCTTGTTATCACGGCTCTTGTAAGGTGCCGTGATACTAAACTTCTCCTTCTTGAATCGCCGATCAGACCGCCGGCTAGATTCCTCTCCCTTTCCTTTCATTTTCTCGACCTTCTCTAAGGTCCTTTCACATAAATAGGCCCGCTAGACCATCTCCTCATAAGTACAGATGTTCTGGGTCCCAAGTTGCTAAATGTAACTGGGTCGTAACCTGTCCATGAACCGATTAGCTTTCAATAAATCGGTACTAATAAGGTGTGGCGCATACGATACTAGCTTGGAAAATTACAACTTGTATTCTTCTACTGACATCATCCCTTGACGAAGGGACACAAACTCCATAGCTTTTCTCTCTTTGACGTGCTCCAAGAAATATTTGGCACGGAACAATGTAAGGAAACCTTCCCATGTCTGTGGTGCATCGGCTGGAGGTGCCGGGACCGACTTCCACCATATACGAGCATCCTTGTTTAATTGGAAAGTAGCCAAGTGCACCTTCTCCTGATCGGTGCATTGAATAATGTCAAAAATCTGGTTCATTTCATCAATCTAGTTATCTGTCTTGTCTGGATTAGAAGACCCATAAAAACGCGGAGAGTTGAGACTCCGAAAATTCTGATGTAAACTGTCAGCTCTGGCTCCAACGCCTGCCTGGGCCATAGTTTGTAGTGCTTGGGTAAGACCAGCAACTGTTTGCTGCATGTCGCCCTAATCTACGTGATGAGCCATTGAAAATTAAATAGAGTACTTGAGAAAAATATAATCACTTGTTATTTCTCATAGAATTAGGAAAATTTAATCTTAAAATAACTAACTATATTATCCTGGGCTCTACCCAATTCTCACATGGGTGTGAAAACTTTCTTCCTTAGTTCATAGGTAAGGGTCCTTAAACTTTAGACTTATCCTATGACATGATTCTTCTTCCTAAGTATTGAGACTTAGGTTCTAACTCTTATACCAATTTATCTGTCACGCCCCGAGCCTTTATTTTAATAGATAAATAAATAAAAATTAAAGAATAAGAAAAGAGAAATAAACCAAAGGATAAAATAATCTGAGTCCACTGCCTTCGGTTTCCAGTCTCTAGCAACATAGGCCAACACACCCTCACGGGTCAGCCTCTAGCTTCTAGTCGCCAACAACATAGGCCAACACACCCTCGCGATTCGGCCTCCAGGTTCCAGTATCTAGCAATATAGGTCAACGCACCCTCACGGGTCGACATCCAGTCTCCAGTAACATGGGCCAACACACCGTCTCGGGTCGACCTCCAGCTTCCAGACTCCAGGAACATAGGCTAGCACACCCTCACAGGTCGGCCTCCAGCTTCTAGTCTCCAGCAACATTGGCCAACATACCCTCACGAGTAGGCCCCTAGCTTCTAGTCTCCAGCAACATAGGCCAGCACACCCTTATGAGTCGGCCCCCAGCTTCCAGTCTCTAGCAACATAGGCCAACGTACCCTCATGAGTCGGCCTCCAGCTTCCAACGACACAGGTTGACACACCCTCACGAGTCGGCCTCTAGCCTCCAGTAACATAGGCCAATGCACTCTCGCGAGTCGGCCTCCACCTTCTGATTTCCAGTCCTCTAGGTCAACACCACCCTATGGGTTGTCCTCCAGCTTCCAGTCTCCAACTAGTTGGGTCAACACGCCTCATTTAGGCAGGCCTCCAGTACTCAACATTCAACATCCAACTTCCAGTATCCAATTTCCAGTACTCAATTCCCAATATCTAGCTTCCAATATCCAATTCCGGATACCCAGCCCTAATACCCAACTTCTAGTATCCAGTTTTTGGTACCTAATCCCATCTAGTTCAAGTACCCAGTTCCCAGTATCCATCTCCAGTACCTCGCTTCTAGCATCCAGTTCCAGTCTCCTGTATTAATGTCGAGATTCTAGTATCTAATTCCCATATCTAATTGCCAGTATCCAGATCCCAGGATTCAGTTCCCAGTATCCACTTTCTATCCTCCAGTTCTAGTTTCGACGACAGGCTAGCACTCCTCGCATGGGTAGGCCTCCAATATGTAATTGTCAATATTTAGATTAAGTATCAGCCTCTAGTCTCCAGTCCCGTTATCCCTTGTCCAGCTTCCAGTCTCCAATATCCAACTTCTAGTTTCCAGTCTCTACCTTCCAACTTCCAGCCTCTGGTTTTCAATATCCGGCTTTCAACTTCCAATTCCCAGTACCCGACTTCCTGTATCTAGTTCTGATACTCGGTTCCCAGTACCCAGTCCCAACATCTAACTCCCAGTATTCAGTTCGCATACCGAGTTTCTAGTACCTATTTCCTCTGTCTGCCTTCAGCATCCAGCTCCAGGGTCCAGTCTGATACCCAAATTCTAGCATCCCAATCCTGTATCTAGCATCCAATATCCAGCCTCCAAGAGCCAGTTCCAGTACTCAGTCCCCAACATCCAACTTCAGCTCCAGTTCCAATACCCAGTTCCCAGGACCCAGTTCCAGTACCTAATCGTCAGTATCTAGTGCCAGCTGTAGTATCCAGTCTCAGTATCTAGTCTTTGCTATTTAGCTCTAGTCCCAGGCTTCAATAGCTAGTTCCATTATCTGGTTCTTAGAATCCAAATCCGACTTTGGCTTCAACCGCCAGCATCTAATCCCAGCATCTTGTTCCAATTCCAATCTCCTGTTCCCAGTCCCCTGGGTCCAGTCTCCAGTATCTAGTCCTCAATCTCTAGTTTCTAGTTCCTAGCTTCCAGTACTCAGTTTCGAGTCTCTAAGTCTAGTACCCAGCATCCAGCCCCAGTCCCTAGTCCTGCTATCCAGTACTCAATCTCAGCCGCCGGTCCCAGTATCCAATTCCAGTTCCCAATTCCCAGCACCCCATTTCCAATTTCCCATCTCTAATTCCAGTTTCCAACAATGGGATAGCATGCCTCTAGTCCCGGCTCCCAGTACCCAAATCCTAGTTTCCCGTCCCAGCGTCCAATGTCCAATTTTTAGTTTCCAGTCTCTGGTCCCAGTTTCTAGTCACTAGCGCCAGAATCCCATTCCCAGTCGTAGCCTTCTGTCCCAGTACTTGTTGTAAATCCTGTTTTGATGACTGACAACATTATTGCTTGACTTTGTTGACTGCATAGTTGACTTAGTCAACCTTTCTTTGAAGTGATGGTGTACGTATTTTGATGTTGTTTATTTATCAGATGTTCATCTAAATGTTGTCTACACAATTACATTTAGTCTTTGCATAAGATTGACTCGGTGCAACAACTGTCTAGTCTACATTGAGTCAGCGCAATCTGTTAGCTGCAGAACGCAACTAAGTCCGAGAAGAGTCTATGCATGCACTGCATCTCATGCGCGTAAGCTCCTGCATGCACATTTGAGTCGGTGCAATAACCGTAGTCACCTGAATTCGTTGAGTCGGTGCAATTGCTGGTTGTTGCACACGACAAAGTCGTTGCAATGCATTTAGCACATCAAGTATGACTGTGCATCATTTCTCCTTGCACTCTCTTGAGTCTGTGCAATAGATGTTGTCGTTTGCACATAGATTCAGTGCATTTCTTCTTAGGCGAGTCGGTGCGTAAAAGTTTTACAAGTATGTGCACCATTGCTCAAGGCACGTTGAGTCTGTGCAATCCTTGCACTTTGCATTTACATAGTCTATGCATAAGACTACGTGCGAACACTGAGCAAGTGCATTGTGTACACCTCAAGTCTGTGCATATCTGGACTTAGAATAATATCATGTCTGTGTACATGCTTGTGTGAACACTTGACTCCGTGCGTATTTATTTACATACTATATTGAGTCTGTGCGCATTTAGTTCAAAACTCCATTAACTTAGTGCTTTCCTTTACTATTTGTTAGAGTGTTTTCAATTGACGTTATGTCTGATGCTTGACAGGAAATCTGATCGTGGATTATAAGAATGGCACGTGAACCAAGATTGGAGGAAGTGCCAGGATCGTGACACGTGTAAAGTAGTATGCTGGGATGCTGCCACGTGGTCAAGATGTTAGGGCGAGAATTGTGGAGAGCATACACCCCACCTATCTGCTGCTCATATAAATAGGGAGCTTCTCCTTCGAGAGAAGACTGATCGTGCTGAATATGGCAGAAGTGCAGATTGCACAGAGAGCTAGCGCCTGTACGATCCAGTGAGAAAAGGAAGACAGAGAGAGCCAAAAAGAAAGGGAGTTTGAGAGAAAAAGTTTTGAGACAGCTTGAGAGAATTGTTGAGAGAGTTGTGTTATCAGTCCCGCGGTTCAAAACCAGGGCCGATCTACTCAAGTGTAGAGCTACATTCCTTTAAGTTTTATTGTTTCTTTGATTGCTTCCTTTTCATTTTAGAAACTCACTTTTCAAGCCATTTGTGAGCGGAGCAAGCTGTAACGCTTAGTGAGCAGAGGTGTGGTATCCTCTAGAGGGGTAAAGCTGTAATTCCCCGGTAGTTGCAGAGGAGGATTCCTTTGGTCAACTTAAGCTGTAAGGCCCAGCGCTTTGTAGGGTGTTTACCCCAAAGCTGTGGATCAGTTCACTTTGTGATTATTTTTGTTGTTTGCAATTGTATTTCACTTCAGTTCACTGTCCAGTAAGTGAATGCTTACGATATCCCAAGCACTGATCCTCTAGATCTATTCCTGTTTGATTGTGATTGAGTGTTCATCATTCGTCCTACAGCAGATTGTCATAATTCCACACTTAAGTTTGCTGTAGTAAGTTTTAGTGGGTGACCGATCCATTCACCCCCCTCTAGATCATCTATAGTGTCCCATCAATTGGTATTAAAGCGTCCATATTTTCTTACACCCTTGTCATCATCGGCTAGACCGGTCAGTACTCCTTAACTTGGACCTTTCGTCCTCGTTAATGAACAAGTCTATCTTTGCTTTGGCATTTAACCAGTATCGATGAACAAACTGCCACTGACCCTTGTCATCATCGGCAAGGCCGGTCAGTACTCCTTAACTTGGACCTTTCATCCTCGTTAATTAATAAACCAATCTTTACTTCGGCATTTAGCCAATGTCGATGAACAAACTGTCACTGACCCTTGCCATCATCGGCATGACCGGTCAGTATTCCATTAATCTGGGCCTCTCGTCCCTATCATTGAATGCAACCCCTCTTTCATTACCTCGGCATATGTTTCAATGTCGGTGAACATAATAACCTTTCGACAGTTGTCCCTAAATATTCCCTATTCGAGCTAGCGTAGCCTTGACCTCGAGGAAATTTGTGTCGCGGTGGAGTGAACTCCTCATACCTTCCCTGAAGGCATGAGTGCTCTCCTACTCTAACAAATCAATGTACCCCAGGCTGGGTGAATTAGCATCATACCTAAACCCATATATAAAAAAACACACAGTCACATCTGTCACTGAATCACGGATAATGCACATCACCGACTCGAGGTGCCACCGACTTAACGGGACGCCACCGACTCAACAGTCACATCTGTCATCAAATCACGGACTGAGCCGTGTCACCGACTCAAGATGCCAAATGAAGTGGACTCCACTTGTAAAGGTCCTGATAAAGCAAGTACATCCACGAACCTCGCTCTGTTCATCCCTCACTCGCGACGTCCATGGCTGGGGGGCAATTTTTGACATCCAAAATATTACCAAGCTCTGATCATGTGCCTGAAGAAGTCGACTGAAAGTCAAAGATAGGTCTACTCAGATAGCTGAAGCTTCAGGTTACCTCATAAGAGGTACCAGGTGATAGAGATGTATGCCCTATAAGCCAATCTTTATTGTTCTAAAGGGAACATTTCTTGTACAATTTCATTCATCTAAATGGCATTTACTTCATTATATATTCTCCCTCATTAATGAATCATAGTTAGACATCAACAAAATAATAGAATTAAGCATGTTATACACATGCCCGACATCTACTATGCTGCTGAACCGGGCGACAGCTCGGGTCTGGCTTCAGCTGGTGGGTTACCACCTATGGTGGGATTCCGGGGAGCTCATTCTCGGACCAGGAGAATACATCCTGATTTACTTCCAAGAACTTCACGTATGCTGCTTTCTCTTGCTCGGACAATGTAGCTCCGATCGGGAGTGTTCTGCTCAGATCCCCCCCACTTGGATGAGATACAGGTCTTCTTCTAGGGTGCTCAGACCCGGGTCTTCCGTCCTCGCCTTCTTCTCGGGTGAGGCCTCCTCGGTTTGCCTGTCGTGGGTGGAGATCAAGTAACACCTTCGTGACTCCCTTTGGTCTCCCTGGACTTCCCCCACCCCGCGAGGAGTGGGAAACTTTAATTTTTGATGATAAGAGGATGGGATGCCACGGAGGGTTCCGAGGATACCTCGCCCTATGATGGCGTTGTACCCGATCATTCCCTGTACTATTGTAAAATCTATTGGGAAGGTCACATCTTGTGGTGCAGTCTTGAACATGATTGGCAATGAGATAGGTCCTTCCGAGAGGATGGTTGTGCTAGGGAATCCATACAAGGGTGTGTGCAGTTGTGTTATTTGTGATAAATCTACACCCATGAGTACCAGGCAGTCGTAAGAAATAACATCAGGTCAGTTTCCATTATCCACTAGAATACGTTAGATGGTACATTGATTGATGGTGGTCGAGACCACCAAAGCGTCAGAATGGGGAGTGGTTACTCCCTCTAGGTCCTTGTTTGAAAAGACGATGGGATCCTTGAAGTGTTCCCGGGCGGTAGTTTCCTGATGACTATTATCGCCTCGCTCCACGATATTGATCACTGATGCATACCGTCAGAGCCTCGTGAAGCTGTCACTGCCTGAAGTCGGCCCTTTAGAGATCATCATGATCTCTTTCCCATTGGGTCAGTTATCGATGGGTGGAGGCATCCGCTAACGGGTCGCTTTTCTCGGCCTTGGCATTGAACTTATCGAGGAGTCCTCACCGAACGAGGTCCTCAATGGCATCCTTGAGCTGGATGCAATCGGTAGTGTCGTGGCCATGGTCACAATGGAAGTGGCAGTACCTCTTCTTACTTCTCGCCCTCGGGTCAGACTTCATCTTCGGGGGCCACTTGAAATAAGGTTCCTTACAGATCTCCATGAGGATTTGGTCGGGCAGAGCTGTCATTGGTGTGTAGTGGCAGTAGCTCCCCCTTTCTCTATTCTCGAAGCGATCGTGACGATCATGGTCTCGTCACTCTTGCTTGCCCCATCCTTCTTAAGGTGAGTCGGCAGATCTTTGTAGTTGGGTTGGTCCAATCTGGCCAGGCGGCTGAGGGCCTCAGTGTTCTTTTCGCACCTCGCATGCTTATGTCCTAAGGCGAGGAGGTCTGTTAGGGTTGCTGGGGCCTCAACCCCAAGTGATGGCCGGAGAATGGGGTCCTAGGTTCCCAAGGCAATGGCGGTGGCAGTGATGCTCACATCGAGATCAGGAATACCGAGCGCCTCTGCTCGAAAATGGGACACATAGTCCCAGAGGGTCTCCTCTGGCCTCTGCCTGATGGGAAGCAAGATCACCACGGATTTAGCTTCCTTCCGGCAGCCGATGAAGTTCTCCTTGAATAGCTTCTTCAGTGGTGGGAAGGAGGTGATGGTCCCAGCTGGCAAGGACACGAACCACGTCCAGGCATTCTCCCTGAGAGTTGTAACGAATGCCAGGCATTCGACAGTGTTCGAAGTCCAGTGGAACACTAAGTTGGATTTGAAACTATGCATGTGGTTGGCTTGGTCGGTGGTGCCGCCGTAGGGGGTGAAGGACGGCAATTGGAACTTCAATGGGAGTGAAGGACAGCACTTCCATGATTTCCTTAGAGAAGGGTGCATGGAAGTCTAGGCCATCATCGATGAGCCCACGGGTCTTGGCGGCGAGCAGAACGTCATCCAAGTAGCGGACTTTGTCTTTGATCTCGTCAATCCGTTATACCCGTTGAGCCATCTCTAGGTTGGAGCATAGCGGGCTGCGCTCCCATGGTGCGTGCGAGCTGTGAGGTCACCGAGCCTATGTAGTAGTAATAAAAAACTCAGACGACTAGCACCACGGGGATAACGAATTACGTGGTCCTTTAATTATCGGTTCATGGTGGGTTGGTGGCGTCGCATCTCACCGGGTCACCTCACGTCAATCTTTTATTGGGTCCGCATCTACAAATACCCAACCAGTGCAGCCGACGCTACCTGCGAGCAATTCAGTTCCAACATCCATCCCTTTCTTTTCAGCAGCAGCAGCAGCAGCAGAAGAAGACATCCTTTCAGCACCAGCAGCGGAGAAGGGAGGAGACATGGAGGTCAAAGTCGTCAGCTCCACTAACGTACACGCCCGCTGCTCACCCACCGCCCCATCCGTCGTGCCCCTCACCATCTTCGACAAGTTCGCCTCCAACATGCACGTGGGCGTCATCTACGCCTTCGCCGCCCCGACGGCCTCCAACGACGCCATCAAGGACGGGCTCGTGGAGACGCTGGCGCACTTCCCGACGCTCACTGGGCGGATCGGGCACGACAACCTCGGTCGCCCGTGTTTCCACATCGGCGGTCACGGAGGCGGGACCCTGCTAGTGGAGGCGACCGTGGCGTCGACGCTGGCCGACCATCTCCCGCTTAAGCCGTCGCCGGAGCTGCTGAAGCTACACCCTCCGACTGAAGGAGCTGATCACGTACTCCAGGTCCAGCTGAACCGCTTCCGTTGCGGCGGGCTTGTCGTGGGTGCCACCTCTCATCATCGCGTCTCCGACGGCCATTCCATGAGTAACTTCTTCTTTGCCTGGGGAAAGTCGGTGCGCGGGGTCACCATCAACCCGCTCCCGTTCCACGATTCTCATCGGTGGCTGCAGCCTCGCAACCCACCGAGGTGTGAGTTCCAGCACTGGGGCGTCGAATTCGTCCCCCGGGGCCTGGCCACGAACAGCAACAGTTTATCTGCGCTGCTGCCGTCCGAGGCTGAGAAAATCCGCAACATATCCCTCCACTACTCTTCCGAGTTCATACAGAAGACTCTGAAGGCCCAGATGAGGGAGAGGTACACTACTTTCGAGTGCTTGCTGGCGCACCTCTGGAGGAAGATAACCATGGCCAGAGGCCTCGATGGGGAGCTGTTCACGCAGATGCATGTTGCCGTCAACGGCAGGCGGAGGCTGAAGCCCCCGGTTCCAGCCGAGTTCTTCGGCAACTTGGTCTTGAACGCGTGCCCCCGGGCCAAAGCGAATGAGCTTCTGGTGGGGGGCGTCGAGAGGGCGGCCAAGCTCATCCACGAGGCCGTCCTCCGGACCGGAGACGACCATTTCAGGTCCTTCGTCGACTTCGGCTCCATGAACGAGGGGGAGCACCTGAAGCCGATCCTCGACGACGCTGGAATGGTGCTGCACCCCGATCTAGAGGTAGACAGCTGGTTAGGGTTCCGCTTCAACGACATGGATTTCGGTGGCGGCAGCGGCCCTTGTGCGTTTGCGCCCACATGGATACCTGCAGAGGGCGTCGTCATCTTTCTCCCCCCGTTTGACGGCGAAGGGGTGGACGTGATCGTCACCCTTTTCCAAGAGCACGCAGATTTACTGCGGAAGATATCGCATTCTCTGGAGTGAGCTTCCATTTTGCGGCAACTCGTTACAAGTCCCCCAAGAAAAATAAAATTGATCTCACGTCATGGCCGGAAACAATTCTGTCTTTGGATTACCAACTTATAATAATATAATAAAGAGCTGGTTTGTGCTGTATGTGACTCACTTGTATTCATATTTGAACTTTTGCTTAATGCTTACACATCGTTATCACTAATTTATTACTATCTATTAAAATAAAATATAGGCCCATATGATTAATTAAGATTATAATCATGTGTTCTGATATCGTATTGAAACTTATTCAATTGAAATATCAAAATCAAATTCTTAATATGTTAAGTGGAAAAGATTTTATTATTATAAACGCATCTTATTTTAACTCGTTATCAATACATGACTCATTCAAATAGTGAAACCTTTGCTTACATTCCCAATTCCATATTACTCACCTCGAGGGGCACGTCTTGTAGATACCTTCCTCAGTTCCTCCCTCTGAGTACACTAATTTTTTTTTTAATCTACTATGAATTACACACGTTAACGCGACAATCTTCTTCACATGTTTCAGCCCATGCCCTCAATTAACGTCTATCCCCTGCTGAGTTCATCTTTGGAGATCCCTCTTTTATATCAGAGAATCGAATAGGGTGGACCCCACTGGATTCTCTCCTGGCGCGTGAAGGGAAGACTCCCACCAAGACTTCTCATCTGACAGATGGAATAAGTTGCCCACATGTCAAATCTGGTAGGTGAAAGAAGAACACGTGGCTGAGTCTTCTTGGAGAATAAGTATCTTCGAATCACGTGCTTCAATCATTGAGTCTTGGATCACATGCCTCACTTAATGTTCTATTGATCTCAGAAACCTGATACTTGCAATAATCCTACCAATCAGAGTAAAGACATTTAGTCAAACACTTGGCATAAGGAATTCATGCTTAGACAGTTATGAAGTAATGACTTTATGCTCAGACATGTCATACAAGCACATTGTTCATATGCACTGACCCTATAGAAGGTGCTTCGACCTTAAGTATGAATGTGCTCCGACTTGGTGAACGAGACTTAATGCATATGCTCTGACCTTAAATGCATGCTACAAAATGTGCACAGTCTTCAGAAGGCATGATGCAATATGTGCGTAGACCTTACAATGACTAAGACAGAATGTGCATCGACCTTAGTTTTACTAGGCCACAATGTGCATCGACCTTAGAATGCTATATACGAATGTGCACAGACCTGAAGTATGAAACTTGCACCGACCTTGGACCTGCTCAGACTTGAATAAGCCCAGACCTAAAAATGTGCATAGACCTTCTATATGCATGATCATAAATGTGCACCAACCTTGACAATGTATGTACGTAGACCTTACACTGCATGTTGAGAAATGTGTTTCAACCTTAGTGTAGCTAAGGCAAAATATGCACCGACCTTAGTATGGCTAAGGTAAAACATGCACCAACCATAATATGGCTAAGGCAAAACATGCACTGACCATAGTATGGCTAAGGCAAGACATGCATCGACCTTAGTGCTAATGCAAAACATGCACCAACCTTAGTATGGCTAAGGCAAAACATGCACGACCTTAGTATGGCTAAGGCAAGACATGCATCGACCTTAGTATCGCTAAGGCAAAAGATGCATCGACCTTAGTCTGCACTATACGAAAACATGTATCGACCTGTGTTTCAATCATTCAAAACCTGCATCAACTTTTGTTCTTCACAAAATAAGGATGCATTCAACCTGTTAGACTTAGTGTAAATCGTGCATTGGCTTATGAGACCTAAGCCTGAAATATGCTTTGACCTAAGATGGTTAATGCATAATGATGCACTGACCTTAATGAGACTTAATGCAAAATGATGCACCGACTTCGTGAGACTAAGTGAGAATGTGCATCGACTTTAGTTGAAGGCAGCCTGAATGTGTGTCGATGTTAGGTGATTATAGCCTGAACATGCACTGACCTTTGTCTAACACTTAGACAAAAATTCAGATATGTTTAGTAGGAAGTTACTTATGCATTTCTGTCCAAATCATGATTCATGGACTGTCATTATCAAAATCAGGGTTCCAACATGTAGAAGACTTGAGAGTTGGATCTGCTGGTTAAGGTTGAGTTACCGACATCAATGTCGTGGCCCTTCCGACATGCAAGCTAGTTTCCAATGACAACGAGGTCATGATCTTTCCTACGGGTATGAGGCTGACGTACTTCCATAGTGAGGTAGTGATCCTCCCGTGAGAGGAGGTTGTGTTCGGGGCCTTTTAGCCATGGTTGGGCTTCCTATTTGGAGGTTTTGTGAGCTAGTGCCTTCACAATAATGGGGTCATGATTTCCAATGGATAGCTATAGTTTGGCGTGAGTTTGTAGGTCCTTTTCGACCTTGAGGGAGCGTGTGCAAGCCACCTAGTAGTGTAGTGCTTGGGTTAGTGAGGATGCAAGGAATGGGGGGTAATCTAATAAATTGCGTTATCTTCCCTTTGATTACCTACTGTCATTACTTTTAATATTGTTGTTATTTTTATTCCTATTGTTATTAATGTCATCCTTACAATTATCGTGCAGTTTATTGTGGATACTAGAGGTGGGGATCCGCAGGACCCTTACTAAGCCAATGAGATGAGACTCACTCCCTACTTTTTAGGTGTGACGCTCTCCCTCGAGCTTGGTGTAGCACTTGGTCAATCGCTAGAAGCCAGCTTGCTAGTGTCGGGTTATGCCCCGTAGGAGTGAGTGCCCGTTCCAACTTTTCGTACATCGAGTGACCACCGCGGAGCGAGGCGAGAGCAATCCCTTACATCCCACGCCCTTGGCGTTCTAGCCGCCCGTGAAATTGGGCATCCCAGACCCTTAGGGGTTCAGCCACAAGCTAGCTAAACCCCGAAACAGTGAGGTCCCACTTCGGACCCTCATCCCCATCGTCGGTCCACCTACGGACCTGGGTGTGCACGACGCGGGTGAACCCGCTTGAGTGAGTCCACCGTTCGGCTTGTGCTTGCTTACTAGGTCCAAGGGATCGTCTCACATCAGTATCGGTCTGGGAATACTGGGCTGGCCGAGTCCAGTGAGGGCTTGACTGGAGGAAGAAGGAGGGGCCAAGGAAGCTGCTAGGCGTGGATGTTGAGAGGTACAGGAAGGGCATGAATGAAGATCCCTGGCCCTGTAGGGAGGCTAAAACGTCGGGGGGAGGAAGAGCACGATCAAACACGAACATAATGACACACATCAAACACAAAGATGGCGAGAAAACCCAAAGGGGAGGACTTTTATTCATGAAGAGGAAGGGTCGTGACCGGCCATGTACACATCAAACATCAGAGTGGAAGATACAAAAAGATGGGAGGAGGAAGAAAGGGTAAGGGGAAGAAGAAATGGGGAGCTGGGGTTGAGCAAGGGCGATGGCTCCCTGCTCTTCCCCCTCCCTTACAGTAGAACTCTCTCTCTTCTTACTCTCTCTCTTGTCGGTGGTTGTCAGAGGGGGGGAATCCCACGGTGGAGCTCCCTTCTTCTTATTCTTTTCTTCTTCTTCTAGAATTAGTGGCTGGGCATTGCGTCCTTGTGGACCTCTCTATTCTCTTGCGTGTCTCCTTCGCTGGAGAAGAGGGCCCTTTTTATACCCCACACGGCGGGAAGCTTCGAAAGCAAACGGCGGCCGCGAGAAATGACGGACATTAATGGGGATTTGATTTTTCCCGTCCTCGGTGGCAGAGGAGTAGCCCGCGTGCCTTAATCTCCAGCTGACACCTCAGCTATTCCATTGCGCGCCAAGGATCTGTAGGGGATGGCGTGAGATTTTGCTTGTTGGATGCACCATTGGAGGCAGGTCACGGCGTGCCGCTGAAGAGCTGGAACTGTGTGTCGCTGGGAGACATGGCAAGTGTGCCGCCAGATGGCCGCCAACGCGTGCCGTTGAATGGGTGTGCTGGTGGAGGAGCCTCCATCGGTGTGCCACTGAGGAAGGCCAGACGAGGTGTGCCGCTGAAGCGCGGGCTGAGTGTGCTGCTGGAGAAGCCACGGATGGGTGTGCCGCTGAGGGACTCCCTCCGTGGGTGTGCCGGGCAAGATACCCAGCAGAGCGCACTGGATAGAGGGCACGCGGGGGTGTGCCGGCAAAGTCACACTGCGGAGCGTGTGCCGGCGAAGGACCACAGCGGGGGTGTGCCGGGCAAAAGGTGTGCCGGGCAAGGCCCCTGGGGGTGTGCCGGGCAAGGGGCGTGCCGCCAAGCTCACACCAGCGGGTGTGCCACTGAAGACGCCCGAGGGAGTGTGCCGGGTAGGGGTTTCCAGAGGGTGTGCCGCTAGGGGCGGCTGGCGGTGTGCCAGTGAAGATGCCCTGGGGGAGTGTGCCATTGGAGGGGGCAACCTGGGCGTGCCGCTGGGGCATGTTGAAGCCCGTTACGGGCATGGATTGCAGTCCATTTGGTTTTCTTTGGAGCCCATGGGTTGTGAGCTTCTCGGTGGTTGGTTTCTCTTTGTTGTCGTGACCCCGGGGATGGCTTCACGGTAGTGTGTGTTTGTTCGGAGAGTCCGGATGGCCCATCTTCTCCATAGTTTCTTCAATTGAAGTTGTTATTGATGTTGGACTGGTCGGGACCTATGAACGTGTAATTTTACATGCCCACAAATGCCCCCCACCCACGGGTAGCGTGGGCGAAGGATGAGCCAGGCGGTGCCCGCCGGTGCATTGATTGATCGAGGTTGTAGTTGAGGCCCTGACGTCTGGGGAAGGGGACGATCCTGGCTTGTGGTTGTTTTCCGTACCTACGTACGCATGCGGGGACTCCCATCGGCACGTGAGAGCGTGTGGATGAGACATTCCCGTATGTATACTTGTCACTGCACATAGGCATTTTTTTTACATATATATATTTAGTTCTTCTTCCCCCCCCCCCCCCCTCGTCTGTAGTTTAGCTCGGATGTGCTTTACACTGTACGTGGCCGGCCATGGTCACTCCTCCTTATGAATAAAAGTCGTTCCCCTCTTGGTTCCCAGTGACTCCCTTTAGCTCACTTCTCTTGTGTTGTGCTTGGCTATCTGTTTCTTCTCCTCCCCCGATGGTTTTGTTCCTCTTGATGGTCTCCTTCATAGCGTCGGCCTGTCCAACTCAATGGGCAACGCCTGGGCATGATTCCACTCAAAATGGCCTACTGCTGGAGGATTCCTATGTAGGGTCTCCTTCTTTCACGACTTTTTTGTGGGGTTTAACCCCAAACCTATCCTTTGGTCCGAGAAGAGTTAACCTCCCCTCTCCTTGGACCACTCAGGCCTAACACCTTTCCTCAGTACCCCCAGAGCCCTTTCTCCCTCCTGTTGGCGTACCCTTTGGCTTGGACCTAGCTCGGTGCACCGACACCCCCTTCTCCACCAGCATGCCAACCCATGGTCCCTCCTCTTACCCGGTGTAGTCCCGTACCCCTTTAAGCCGGCACACCTCGGCCAGCTCTCATCCGGCACACCCTCCAGCCCGACACTGTCTCTCTGCCCCTGCCCGGTGCAGCCCTTTGACCCCTTTATCTCTGCACACTCCTTGAGCCTTCCTATCCGGCACGCCTGCCACCTCTCCTTGCCCGGTGCATCGGGTTCCGCCACTCCTTGTGGGCCCGTTCCCCTTTATCCCCCTAGCATCCGGGTCCTGGGGAGATGTTGCCGAGTTTTCACCAGAATTAACATAATAACAATAATAATAAAAGAGGGGGAAACAATGATGCAAAAGGAAATAACGAATAAATAGAATAGACAACAATGAAGCGGCTTCACCGAAGTAACAAAGAACCACGGATATTCCGAATAACTGAACACGCGCATCACTACGACAGACTGCCGAACATAACCACGAACCTGAACCACATGAACAAAAGAAAACCCCTCACATGCGTCCCGTGAGCAGAGGTAACCTCCCCTGAACAAACCTTGGTCCGACACACCCCCACCCCACTCGGTCCGGCACACACCCATCCCACCTGGTCCGGCACACCCCTGGTTTGCCTTATCCCGGCATGCTTTAGCCTCCCTCTGCCTGGTACACGTTCCAGCCCCTTTGCATGGCACGCCGTCCCTGCCAGCACACCTCATTAGTTCACATGCACAGAACTTGGCCCTCACACGCATGGACCTGCACAGACTTTGGCCCTCATACGCACGGACCTGCATAGACCTTGGCCCTCATATGTATGGACCTATGTAGACCTTTGCTCAAACCTGTACAAACCCTGGCAGCCTAGCCTTCAAATGTGCACTGACTTTGGCCTCCTGGTGCACTGACCATCATTTGGCCCGGCTGCATAGCTGCACCGACCTTGACCCCAAACCTGCATAGACTTCATCCCAGTGTGCACCGACCTTATCTCCTTTGCACCGACCTCGTGGTGAACATGCACCGACCTTGCCCTTTACATTTTCAAACTTGCGCCGACCTTGGGGTGAGCACGCACCAACCTTGCCTTAGTCCAGCTGAGACCTGCACCGACCTTGCCCTAGCCCATTCAAGCATTGCACTGACCTCAGCCCCTAGCTGCACTGACTCTAGCCCGACCTGCACCGACCTCACCCCTTTACTGCACCGACCTCACCTCAACCCTGCACCGACCTCAGTGCACCTAGCCGCAGGCTACATCGACCTCTCCCACGCCTGGCTGCCCGTGTGCACCGACCCAGCCTTGATCTGCACAGACCTCAACTTGTGTATGCACTGACCTCAGCACGCCTAGTCGCAGGCTGCACCGACCTCACCCATGTCGGGCTACCCATGCGTGCCGAATCTGCCTAGCCTGCATGCACCTTAAATCCAAAACTTGCACAAACCTTGAACCCCCTCAACTTGCACTGACCTTTTTCTCCCTGCATTAACCCATCTGCCTGGTACACCCTGGCCACTTCTTGACCGGCACAGTGATGGGGGCATCTCTCGCCCTTCATTTTTTTTCAAGACCCCGGTTGCTCGCCAGCATGGCTCCATTGTGTCTGTCATATTTTTCTGAGTCGAGTCGTGTAATTTTCATATTTTATTTGAGTCTTATCCTCCCACTAGAAGAACGACCGGATGCGTCCCCTGACGTCTTACACCGCGTCACAAGTGTCTAGCTACAACGCCCCGAGCGCGAGACTCAGACACGCACAGTAACCAAAGTACCACGAACAAGGACTAGCTGAGGTTGCGCTCGTCAGCGCCGGTCTAAACCCTCAGCCTCGTGTGCACACTCAAACCATATGTCCAAGGTCTGTCCTCTAGCTGGTAATTCCCCCACCAGCCCAGACTCGGCGGGATGCGGGGGCCCTATGGTAACCAGCCTACTCACCGTCTCTCTCAGGTGCGCCACACCAGTGCTCCCAGTGGGCCGACACACGAGTGCTGTGGAATCTACGACTAGTGGATGGGTCACCGGAAGTACAGACTCTCAAGTCATGAAAAATGACTCCGGAGGTAGACGAGTACAAGGATCACTCCTCGTACAACACTGACTTATGGTGACGTAAGCCGAAGACGCCACATCCCAGGACCACCACGGCGCCCCACACCTGGTCCCCACACGATGCCTAGCATCAGTTACACCACGGGTCAGCATGTGGATCGAGGTCTGCTCACCCGGGACTCGAATCGGCACAGAAGAAACCACCGGCTAGGCCACAAATGATGAACGGTCCATCATTGACCGCTCAAGGATGCACAACTAAGTCTCAGCCGCACGTGGGAGAAAGACGGTCCAACCTGGCCATCCATCAATCCCAACGGTAAGAAACAGGAACGATCGGACACTAGCCGCTCAGGGGAAAGGCGGCTAGGATCCCGCCATTCCAAGGCATGGGCGGTCCCACCTAGGCCGCTCATTCACCAACGGTACCAGAAGATGAACGGCTAGACCATGGCCACTCATGGGACATGCGGCTAGACCCTAGCCGCTCACCCCAAACACTGTGTAACGGTAACAAACAACGGTCGAAAACTCACAGGATGCGCGGTTGGTCTTGGGCCTCGCAAGGGATGTGCGGTCACAGGACAGGCCGCACATGCCCCATTGGGTGCCGAGCCAATAGCGCCAGGTGACATGCGGCCAGCCCATGGCTACACGAAGGGTCATGTGGCCAGACCCTGGCCGTACACCCCTGTGCACTGTGCAACGGTCACAAGCAACGATCGAAATCTCAAGGGATGGGCGGTTGACATGGGGCCGCATATAGGGGACGTACGGTCCCACGATAGGCCCCACAAGCCCACAGCACTCCGAGCCGTAGTGTGGTCCCCACAGGGCCGCACATGGGGATGTGCGGGCCCTGGTTCGACGGCACAACCCTCACTGGCGCGAAAACGGCGAACCCATCAGATTTCACCCATTCTGGCCCCATACAAGCCCCACGGAGGGAGAAATGAAGGGAAAATAACCCCAAGCCCCCTAGCATGCTTTTACGCCCCTAAAACGCAGATTTACGGCATAAAATGGTGGATCGGGTGAACTCTCCCCGTGACATGGTTTCTCATTCCCAGCACAAAATCACCCACGCTCGACCTCGCCTCGGCCTACAAACCACGGGAATGGAAGGCGATGAGCTAGGGAACGTCACCTTACCTTTGTTCCACATCAAGGCACGCTGATCCAAGCTTAATCCATGAAGAACGCCGCTAAGAACCTCGAGCCTTCACGCTTGCCACGCACGTCGCATGCCCACGCGATTACCTCGCCGTCACCCATGTCGTCGCCCCGCCACCGTCTTCAGTCGGAAGGGAGCTCGCCGCGGTCGAATGGGAGAGAGAGAAGGAGAGGGGCATGGTCACGGGAGGAAGAAGAAGAAGGAAAAAGAAAAAGAAATGAGATATTTATAGAAAATCTAATTTTTTTAAAAAATATCAAAAAATAGAAAATCACGTTTCCATGATCCTCGGAATGCACCGATCGCAACGATACCACTCACGCCCGGGTGAACAACCACGTTCGCCCGCAACAGCGTGCCGAAGGATTTACCGAAAATCGGGTCGAAAATCGAAAAAACGCGCAGAAAAAGCCACAGAACGCCTCTGGGCCTCCGAAACAACTCCGGATCGTACCGATTCGAACACGAAAGATGTCTGAAATGTAATTACGGACACAACGAGATCGGACACTCCGAGAAAGCAGGTCCAGGACCCAAAAATAAGGATCCGAAAGGGTCCGGGACATCACAGCCCTCCCCGAATGTCTCCTCATTTGGCAGCTCCCCTCACACCCCTTCCCGAGTGGATACAGGCCCAGAGAAACCCCGAGCTGATGCAAATCTACACGAGGAGGAGGCTGAAGTCTGGGACGTCGCCGTCTCCTAGTCAGCGCGAGGAAGAGGCGGTCGATTCCACAGCGAGAGCCTCCTCACCGACAAGAGAGGAGCCAACCCCAACCCTGTCTTCCTCAGGCGAGAAGGTAGATTATGACTACTCCTCTGACGAGGCGGCTTCGGGCGAGGATGTTGTAAGTGTGGGCCAATTCATATGGGCCCCTCCCTTTGTGGCTAGCTTTTGGCCCTCTGTCTCTTATCCCACGGTCAACTTGTAGGAGCAAACCTAGCCAGAAACCATGGAGGCGCCCATCCCGGATGCACCAGCAGAGCGATCCGGGGGCGGCGATGCTGGCTTGGGGAAGCTGGGGGCCTTATTCAAGGTCCTGCAGCAAGAAGTAGCTACGGAGATTGTATCAATGGCTGATGAGGCTCTGGAGGAGGGAGAGATAGCACCGAAAAGTAGAATAGTTCGGTGACCGAGGTAAAATGAGGCCTCCGGGACCTCTCTTGTGCCTCCTCGAGGCTTGGGGCAACCTACCTCGATCGATGTAAGGCTAATCCCACTTTCGTGTTTCAGGAGGAAGGGAGTCTCCCCGAGGCATGCACCGCCAAGGCCCGCAAGGCCGTCGCGAAGTGGAGGGGGGCAGCGGGCCCTGCGAAGGTTGACAAGCCGCAACTGCTTTCAACGTCGGAGGTGGAGCGCTTAGTGTCATTCTTGCAGTCGGGGAGCGGGCTGAAGCTCATGGTTCCTCTTCCACCTCCCCGACCACTTGTGACACCTGAGGAGGACCAGCTTCTGGGAAAGACGCTCGCCAACCTTGCGACTTTCAAGGAAGAGGGACCATAGGCGGAAGAGGCGGTGGGTCCTTCAATAGCGGCGTCTGCTTCAGCTTCGCTTCCTGCCCTTCTTAGGACCGAGAGCAGGGTGGAGCAGTCCCTTGCGATGGCGGAGCCAGGCGGTCCAGTTGCAGCCCTTCCATCTCCTTTGGCGATGACCAGCCGGGAGTCGTCTATAGGGGTCGGGCGCCCAAGCGACTTAGCCGTTGGGCTTCCGTCCTCCTCGGGCACGGTGGACGCGGATCTGTGGGTGGCAGTGGATGACTTGGTCGAGTTCGACCCTCCGACCGTGCCCTCCATCGGTCACGTCAGCTCGGATGCGCCGGTCCGACAAATGCTGCTGGTCCTGCGGTCGATGATCTTCGTCAACCCTTCCCTCACATACCGGGGGGTACATGCTGTAGTGGCGTAGCTGACCGGGGCGTTGCAAATGCTGGGTTGCCCTCTGGAGGAATGGTCGCGGCGGGTCCTATTACTGTTAAAGTATGTCAACCACCGCGAGTTCCTCGAGGCCCGGGCTCCCAATGAGCTTGCCGCCATCAGTGTCTAGGAGGATGAATACCTGCGCGCGTTGGACGTGCGGTGAAACAATGAAGAGCAGCACGGAAGGGCCCTGGACGACAACCAACATCGCATGGGTGCCCTCACAGGCAGGGTAGAGAAGTTGAGGAAATATCTCACTGCCACCGAGGCAGAGCTGGCTGAAGCGGAGGACGCCGTGATTAGAGAAACCGAGGAGATTGTCGTCGCCAGGGTCGAAATGGTGTCTGTGACGTCTGAGCTGGCGCGTCTCGAGGAGCAGAGGAATCGGCTGCGTGACATGGCAGAACTCCCCTGTGTCGGATCCTCCCTCTCGAGGAGATCTTCCAAGGGATTGATTAAGCGCCGCTCTCCTTGACCCTCCTCTTGTACTCTGCTCCTCTCTCTTTCTCTTCTCTTCCCTTTTCCCCCTTTTTGACATGTAACTAGGGGTATGCCCCGAAGCACATGTATCCCCCCTTTTTTGAAATAGAAAATCATTCACGCACATACTTTTGCATGCTGGCCCACGAATCTCCCTTCCTTTTTTTTTCTTCCTTCTTTGTTTTTTTGCTCCTCGACGGGGTGCGAGTTCGTGCCATTGGCTTGGTCTGGGAACGCTTCGGTCGGGACTGCAGAGGCGCGTAGGAGAGTGCTCGCCTCCCCAGGGGAGAGACGAGGGGATCACTCCACCACGCGAGCCTCGTGGCGACTTTGAAGTGCTCGGACCTTGCAAGACTCATGCTTAAGGAAAACATGCACGGACTTAAAAGTTTGCACGGACTTTTTGTAACACTGATGCATAGTATGCATAGGGTTTGTGAAGTGAAGTTAAAACTTGCACGAGGTTGAACCCAAGGAAGAATTTGCACGGGGTTTAATCGTGCATGGACTTGATGAAACACAACGGCAAACTGACTAAGTCCAGAAAGTGCACTGACTCAGTATGCACGGGGTTAATGTATGCATGGACACAGTGAATGCATGAATATGCACGGACTTTGCAATAGAAAAGGAACTTGAAAATACAAGCAAGTATAAAAGTAATTGCAAAGACCAAGTACATAGTATGCACACTGATGAACACACAATTGGATTTTAATGCAAATCACCCTCAGATTAAGCACATAAAACACGTGTTATTAAATGGCAGATCGATTAAAGAGTTGACAGTTAGTGTATGACATCATCAAAACAGTAGGAACAAAATAGTAGAGGTTCAACATGGCCGCCCATCACAGTGACACCAACGACAACAGTGGAAGGGGGGGCCTGCACTGAGGCACCCAATGCCGATGCAGAGGAAGAAGGAAGCACCGAGGAGGCAGCCAGTAGATAGGGTGGTCGAGCAGGTCCAGAGAGCCCACCAGCAAGCGGATCCGAGGTAGAGGCATCCTAGGGAGCAGCTGGGCTGATCTGGGGAGGATGAAGCCCACCACCATCGCAAGGGAGGGCAGGGGCAGGGGCAGCCACAGAAAGGCAGGAGGAGGGGGGCCAGCCGAGATGTAGGAGGCTATAGGAGGAGGCACCAGCAGACCACAGGAGGGCCGATCTCGCGTAGGAGGGGGCCCCTGGTCGCCCACCGCAAGCTCCACGGAGGGAAGGAGGCCTATAGTAGAGTTAGGGGGGCCGTCGCTAGTAGACGGCGGGGTGGGTACCACCGCGGATGGCTGGCCATCACCAGCGCAGACCACCATGGGAGAAGGTCCAAGTGAAGCAGCATTGGCACCAAAGGATGTAGAACCGTCCACGGTTGGAGGAAGAACAAGGCCCGGAGACAATGCCAACTGGTCAACAGACGGCAGAGGGCACGGCAGGGCGTCACCCGCCTCGGCTAGGGCCACAACGGGCACCACTCGGGGCATACCCAGGCAGGGAGCAGTGGGCTAGGCGGGGTCTGACGTTTCTTCCAGAAAAGGTCCATCAGAGAAGGCTGCGTGGCTAAGGCCCGAGGGCGAGAGGGGCTCGGCATCCATAGGAGGTGCCGATGGAGTGGGCACATTGGGCAGTGCAGTGAACTCATCAGGCCGACCATCAACCTGGGGAGAACAAGCAGAAGTCGGTGGGGTAGGTATAGCCGGGGGGTGACAGCGTTGCAAGAGGATGCATCAGCAGTAAACTTCTTGCACACAGGGGCCAGGTGCCTTAGACGCTTGCATTATGAGCAGAACTGAGGGGGGTTAGGAAACCGCAGAGGCTGCCAAAACCTGCCGGAGCCCATGCCAACCTAGACACGGTGGGGAAGCAGCTTGGAAACATCTAGGAGAACACAAACATGGGAGGCAAGAGCACTGGTGAGGGAGAGCGTCTCCTGGGGAATCTGCAGCACTGGGCCCACACTGCCGATGAGAGAGGAGACCAGGGCCTCCAGGTAGAAGTTGGGGGGTAGGCCGGGCATCTCTAGCAAGACGGGGACACAGGGGGAGTCAGTCGCCAGGGAGAAGGACAGGTCCCACTTGGAGAAGCAGAACAATCACCCCTGGATGGGTAGGGTCCGCTTGAGGAGCACACGGGTGAAGTCCTCCCAGTTCTGAAATCGGAGTAGAAGGTGGCGACCATCCAAGGGGCAGAGCAGAAAGTCCTCTGAGAAGGCGAAGAGCTTGGAGAGATGGGCATGGATAACAGGGAAGGGAGGCCGTCCAAGAGGTGTGTGCGCGACGATGGCGAACTGAAGGTGCTTGCAGGAAAGAAGAATCTCCTCCGAGCTAAAGAAAGCAGCTGGCTCACCACCATCAGTGGTGGCCGGACCGTGAGCGACAAGGGAGCAGGGGGGCGAGAGGGAGCAGAGTAGATCAGAGGCGAAGGATGGGGGGGCGATAGAAGGATGCTGACCACAAGAGGAGGGGGGTAGCGGGGGATGATGGTTATTTCTGATAGTCTTCCACTGTTGTTTTGACATTATGGAGTGATGGTATCAGTTTTATGGATTATTAATGGTTAAGAGGTATCAGATTTTTATTAATGAGTTATTATTAATTTACGCACTGTGTCCTTGTGTCAAAATTCTTATCGCTCTGATTGACATGAATGATATAAACTCGTCACGCACCTCTAGGTTCCTTTCGCGCTCCAGACGTGACATCCCAGGAGGGACTCACCGTGGGTATGGGAAACCTGGCCTTAGCTGGCCATGGCTAACTGGCCTGAGGACTGGCAGGGAGCACCGCTTCGGGTGGACATCAATGGACACAGGTGGGAAAAGGTCGACACTGCGAGTGGGCTGAAGCCTAGGACTCGACGAGCAAGGGTGAGTCAAAGAACTTGCTCTGATACCAAATCTGATGCGGGATGAACCCGGATAGGAAACTGAGATCTAAAGCCAGTAAACTCGTGAGCACGCACGCCTAAACGGAAAGACGATCCCACACGTGAAGAGCAAACTCCTCAAGGGTAGGGAGTGATGGCTAGGCGAGCGGCTGCTCGTGGGGCGTCGGACACAGTCTGAATTGTGAGGAGGGCGGTGGAGGTCACCCAAGGAGAATGGGATGGACACCGGATTCTACCGGGCAGATCGGTACCGAGGGGACCAGTTCAGATGTACGCTCTTCTCACCGGCAGCAAGTTCACTCATTTAGGTGGATCAATTGGGAATGAGCACTCATCTCACTGGCGCGACATTGGAACTAGTAGTAGAAAATCAGGAAAAGGAGTGGCAACTGACATACCTAGCCGACCGAAGGATCGACTCCGGTCACAGACGTGGGTGGGCCGGGGAGCGTGCACACCTGACGAGCACGCTACGTCGATGGTGCTTCCAGATGAACCTGCTAGTACAACCACAAAAGTACCACTCCACGCAGGGAGGGGGAAGCTAGGGGAAGGGGATGACCAGTACAAAACTACCCTCACATAGGAGGGGGGGACACGGGGTAGGGAAGAGGGATCTACTACCCTGCACACATCCCTATCGGACTGAATCGAAATGGATCTCTGGGTACGCTACATACAGACTCCGAACGAGGTGTCGCTTGCGCTAAATGGTTACTATGGAAGTGAAGTAGCTCTCTGTCAAGTTTGGCATCGATTAGAGGTCTCTGGAAGGTGGGTCAGACCGAAGAAGTCACACTGCACAGTTCTGCCTTGCAGGATAGGTTGGCGCAGTCATGGGGCCGCCAGTAGAACTCTCGCTATAGACCTCCAAACGGAGCGAGACCAGCGTGGTTGGATAGAGGACTGGGAGCTCTACTTACCCTCAAGATTTGAGGTGCATCGGAGCACGGAGCTGGTCGCGATCACTTCTGTGGTGAGCCTCTATTTTCTGGGTGAGCAGACAAATAGGGGTAGGGTGTTCGGGGTGGTACGCCCATCACGGAGGTTAGAACGTGATGAAACCACCGGGGTTGGTTTCAGGACGTCGAGTGGTACGCCTCTGAAGAAAGGCTCTACCAGAAGATTGCTGGAGGAGGTGTGGAGTGCTCTACTATTCCACTGTTTGTCCTAGGTGGACTGGTTTGCATGGGCTCTACACAGTTTCACGAGAACGGGTGCCACAAACTATGCCCAAGTCGAAATGGTGCAAAACTACCTCTAGAACGAAGAGGACTCGGATAATAACAAACCCACAGAAGGGGTTTCATGCTGATTCTCACCGTGGAAGCCGGTTTAGTCTCTGCAAACCGAGCCTTAGAATCTGGCTCAAATCTTCAGGCAGCAGGAGGATGAATCCGCTAGCACTTGTGAATGGGGCGAAGGCGGGGGGCTCCGGGACCACCGTGGATGACCTTGGGTGATGGGGATGTGGGGAAAGCAGTGGGAATGGTGCTGGAAGAGGGCTGTGATAGACTAAGCGGAAGGTGAGCTAGAAGGGGAGGGGTTGAATAGATCACCCCAATTTTAGTCAAACTTAAACTATTCAAAACGCCATAGGCAATAAGAACTAACAATTAAGAATAGGAGGACTATCTGAGAAATGATTGATCGAGTGATAGGTGTGCAAGCATTCGAGTAACTGATCGGAGAAGACAAACCACACGAGACGGAGGATTTTTAGGTGGTTCGATTGTGCGCCGTGAGAGCAAACCCTTCGCGTAAGTCCGTGGTCTCCGTTATATGCTTGCTGGTCTAGGTCCTAGGGTCGCCATTGCATCCATTGCATCATAGGGCTATGCCACATCACTCCTGGTGGATCACTATTAGTCCATTAAGCTCCCCCGAACACAGTAAAAACACTTAGTTTTTCTGGGTCATTCTTCTAACGGATGACTATCTGTCCATTAATCTTTGGTGGCGGCCTCTATTGAGTCCGTTATGTCACACATAAACTCTGTTTTGCAGCACAAGTTTGGCTCAATTCTTCAGTCAATTCGATATCTTTCAAGAACAGAACTTTCATCCTTATTTCAACTGAACTCATTGTACATCAAGTTGTTGATAAAATTTAGAAATTCTGATACATCAAGAATAAAATTCAAATTACATTCATTCCCTTATCCACATGAGGCCGGATCTTGCGTAGCTCTTTCCCATAAGCACGACGTTCCTCGTCATCTTCTTCCACTTCCTCTTGTCACAGGTGCATTTTGCTAATGTCTCACATGATCAGCCCATTTTGAACCGCTCTCTTGTCTTCCTCGATCCCTAACTTCCTAGCTAGAAGGGGAGGATGGTATAAAAGTGCAAGAACTTCAGTTCAGGGCAGCCCAACTTGAAGATAGCATTGGTGAGGGTTGTAGATCGCCATAGTAGTGTTCTCCACTAGCTGTAGATCGAGGCCTAGCCACCGAGGTACTCTAAGTATGGCTCTCCGCAGAACATTGGGCCACATCATGAACTTGTCCATCGGTAATGTATTGAGGAAGAGGCACCATTCATCAAGTGTTTTCTTGTCACTCCACCTGATTGAGAGAATCCAAATAGTCCGCCGATAAAGAACAAAATGTGGCTCCCAAAGATCCGGCTAGTTGTGGTCAATTCCTCATTGTGTTGGAATTTCATTCTCACTCCCACACAACACTCAAGGAGTACCATAGAGCCGAAGAGAGGTCCTCCTAAGCAAGCTGAACTAAGTCCTTCATAAATATATAAAAGGATCACTTGTGAAATGGATAATCCCCACCATAGCCCGCTAATAATACTCAAGTTTTGGATATCAAGGAGATGGTCGTGGTAGAAAAGTGAAAGACCCCGCACAAGCACACCGATACGGCTTATGCAATAGCTTCAAATCTACCGCTCTTATTCTTGCAATAGGTGGTGACCCACTGAGTCATAGGTATAAAATGGATATGTTGTGGGCTAATCATGGTCCTAACATCATTTGGGTTATGGATAAAATCATTTAAGATTAATGAAGGGTCTATGGGCTCAACCGTGTGGCATACTAAGTTTTCATCCCCTACTTTGGTCTTGGCAAGAGATAAGTAAGTTTCTACTTCCTCTAGAAGGACCGTGGCTTCAAAGGAAGGGAAGATGAAAGTGTGGGTCTGAGGATGCCACAATTCTATGAGGGCTGAGATGCTTCCCCAATCTAAGGATAGTTTCTGGAAATGCTTCCCTAAGACCACTAGAGGTTGGAGATGCCATGATCTTAGGATGGATAGGACCTCTAAAGGGAGTTCTTTTATCATGGGAGCCACCCACTTCAGGTTGGAATAGCACCTGTGGCCAGGAAAAGGCTAGAGAAGAAAAGGAAAAAAGAAGAGAAAAGAGAGGAAGATCATGAGAAAAGTGCAGAAAAATTGAATTATTTTGACTGAATTTGCAAAACTTACCTCTCTTAGTGGGCTTGAACTAAGGTGCTTAGGGATGGAGGTTAGCCTTTGTAGTTCCCCATGCTCCTTTCTAGCAGCTTTGGGCCTGGTGTAGACCTTCTCCTCCATGGCAAAGGCTCCAAAACTTCTCTTCATGTTGTTCTTGGCTAGTTGATGAGTTTTCTGAACTTACAGCAAAGAAATAGGGTGAGCTGCGAATTTAAGGCTTGTTCCTATTTATAAAGGCTTGATTTTGGTGTTAGAATATGAGGACTAAGGTTAGGAGGTCTTATCCTAGGTCTAGAAGGGTCCTAGCATGGATTAGGCCCCCTTCCATCCAACTTCAGATGTTCTTTAGAGAGTCCCGATCAGATTCTGCTACTGTTTTATTTAACTGTCTGTCGTGGGCCCGTTATGGTCTCATAATGCGCCTCTGTCGGTCCGTCACCTTCTATTAAGGTACCAGCTAGCAACTACAAACTCACACACCAGGAACCACGAAAGTAGCACGAACGACGGCACACCTGAAAAGTAGGGGTGAGCCTCGTGTCACTAGCTCAGTAGGGGCCACGTAGATCCCCACTGAAAAACACACAGTAACATGCTAAAACAGAAGGTAAACAACAGGCAACAACAGGTGTAGTAAAGCAGGAAACTAAACTATAAAGCTGTAAAGAAAAGGGATGCAGGAGTAGGGAGCAAGCTAAGAGCTAGGGGAGCTAAAAACGAAAGGGAAAGAGTTGTACCGAACAGGCGCAACTGCTGAACTAACCTCGGCTCCCAAACTACTCCAAGCAATGACAGAAGGGCAGACTCTAATCTGACGAAGTCAGGAGTTGCCGATCCACCAACAAGATGCCAGGCCTAGAGTGAAGACCTGCAAGAACAACAAGAAAACCTAGGAAAACCTAGACAGACGACAGACAACACGACTAGAACGTCGTGCACACTGCCCCATACATGACTGGAACGTCACGCAGGCACCAGACACTGACCTCGGGAAAAGCCCAGAGAAGGCCAGCCCAGAAAGGTCAAGACGCACAAGAAAATCCAAGAGTCACGTGCCACGTGACTAGAGTGCCTCACCAATAGACGAACAGCCAGCTGCGTCCACTGACGTCTTATGTTGCGCCTACTAGCGTCTTGTCCACGTCACCTATCGCAAGGACAAGACCGAGACAAAGACACTGCTAGAACCAGAACAGTACCATAACATGAGTAACTAGTCAGGGTCACGTCTAACGATGTAAGTCCAAAGTCCCTGACCACGTGTGCACACACTGGCCCACTGCCTAAGCCAGGCCTCTAGCTAGTATTCCCCCTCCGAAGGACACTACGGTTGGACCGGGGGCCCACGGAACTAGCTTAAGAACTATATATCAGGAAAGTGCCCCGCTACAAGAGCCGTCACGTCGAAGCGTGTCGTAAGGCTACGACTAGTGGAGGCTCACGAAACACAAACTCCAAAGCACAAGTGCTGAAGTACAAACATGCTAACCAAGCACTGTCACCCATACTCCAAAGCACCAATGGCAGCACAAGAGACTGCCGATAGACTCAGGATAAGGCAGCTAGACCTACTCACATAACGATCCTTGAGTCTCACGACTCGGAGGCAAGATCGTCACAGACAGCGGAACTAGCCGCCAATTAGTCTACTCTTAAGCCATAGGAAACAATGCTCTGTAGGAAACGACTCATAGAGACTCAAGGGGACACCAGGAACCCTCAGCACACCTGGACACGCAACCGAGATAGGACAGTATCTCGAGGCATCCAGAACATTGTCTCAAACTGGACAGAACCACCGAGACACAGACAAGGTCAGTTGTCAACCCCTGGTCTCACCAGGTTGACCGGAACCAGACACGACACACATGCAAACACACACAACAATACACAAGCAGAGAAGATGACACTCTGGGCAAAGCGAACCACCACTCAACCACTAGGTAAACCCAGTAGTCAAGGGACAGCCGCTATGTGACCAGAGACAAAGACGCTGGTAGTTCTAGATTGGGTTGTTAGGGAACTATCGCAGTTAGGGAAAAGACCACACCCAGCCACCTGAACTGACCGATCCAGAAACCACCGACACACAGACACTGCCCTAGAACACAAACCTAAGACAGACCAACACACGAACAGACATAAAATAGAACAACAGCCATCACGGCCACAACAGGGCTGTAACGCACCTCTATAGGGGCATTACACTGCTCTGATGCACCAAGTGTGGGGCGTCAGGGCAACCAGGCCTAAAGCTACAACTCAAACCACGTAACGCACCAAGCCAGGCATGCTACACCACCTAACGCACCAAGAGAGGAGCATCAAGGCCAATCAGGCCTAAAGCCTAACACGAAAAATGAAACGCACCAGTCCAAGGGCATTACACAACCTAACGCACAAGGGGAGGTTCGTCAGGGCTAACCAATTGACACAGTCTTCGAGGTAGACATGGTCTTTGAGGAATTGACAGCCACAGTCCTCAGAAACCACCAGAATGTAACGCACCACCATAGGGGCATTACAGTCATGTGACGGTCCAGTATTGGTCTGTCACACGACCCCAGCCTCGAAGGACCCGAAACGACTAACGTATGCAACCCATTTGATGAAATGACTGAGCGTGTTCTTATATGAAGATTTGGCATGCATAAAAGTTCATCAAAATACTCAATATTACCATGGTCAATATGATGTCACCAGAGTCAACATTCTTAGTCAACCTGGTCAACATCACTGTTGTCAATCATTCAAAACACATTCAGCTCACAGCAATCTACATATTGCTGAACAACTCCAGAGGAGACCAAACAAGGGATGCTCGCTTCTTGGGAGCTCAGAAGCTACCATCATTTTCGAGGGGAGCAGGAGTGCTCACCTCATGTGGACTTGGAAGTCACCTTCATTTCCGAGGGGAGCGGGAGCACTTACTACTAGGAAGCTTGGAAGCTACCTTCTTTTCTGAGGGGAGTAGGAGTGCTCACCTCTAGGAAGCTACCTTCATTTCTGAGGGGAGTAGGAGTGCTCCCCTCTAGGATACTTAGAAGCCACCTTCATTTTCGAGGGGAGCAGGAGCGCTCGCCTCTAGGGAGCTTGGAAGGTACCTTTGTGTTTTCAAGGGAGCAGGAGTGCTCGCCTCTAGGAGACTTAGAAGTCACCTTAATTTTCAAGGGGAGCAGGAGTGCTCACCTCTAGGGAGCTTGGAAGTCACCTTTGTTTCCGAGGGGAGCATGAGCGCTCGCCTCTAGGGAGCTAGGAAGCTATCGTCATTTTTGAGGGGAGCAGTAGTGCTTGCCTCTAGGGTGCTGGGAAGCTACCTTCATTTTTTAGGGAAGCAGAAGTGCTCGCCTCTAGGGAGCTTGGAAGCCACCTTCATTTTTGAGGGGATCGGGAGCACTCACCTCTAGGGAGCTAGGATGCTACCTTCATTTTTGAGGGGAGCAGGAGTGCGCTCCTCTAGGGAGCTAGGCAGCTACCTGTATCCTTGTCCGAGCAGACTTTTGGTGAGTGCTCATCCGACCCTTCATAGCCTTCACAAATACCTAGCTTTACTTCTGAGATGATCTAGCATTTGAGGAGGGATATTGATGGTGAACACCCAAAGTGGCATCCATCGCTCGAGCTTTTCCTCGTTGGGCCTCCGAGTGATCTTTCGTGATTGTTGGTGAAGAAGGCAGTCCGCGATGGGGTCCATCCTTGATAGTTCATAATCAATGGCATTCACCTGGGATGCTAGCTTTTCTACGCTCAGGGTCGATCGCTCTTCTATCAGGATGGCCCTCAGACCAGAGGTGACAGTTGATGACGCCAGGTGGGATAGTGCATCTGCTCGGACATTCTCTTCCCTTGGTAAGTGTGCTATCTCAGGGACACAGCTTTAGCCTTCTTTTGCTCGGGCAACATCGCCTCGATTTGGAGTGTTTTGCTCGGAGCCTCCCCGACTTGGGTAGGACATAGGTCTTCCGCTGAGGTGCTTGTGCTCAGACCATCCATCCTCACCTTCTTCTCAGGCGGGGCGTCCTCGATTTCCCTCGCCCGATGATGGCATTGTGCCCAGTCATTCCCCACATTATCGCGAGATTTGCTAGGGAGAACTCATCTCGTGGTGCAGTCCCGAACGTGATTGGCAACGAGATGCGTCCCTCCGGGAGGATGATTGTGACAGAGAATCCATACAAGGGTGTGCACAATGGTGCTATTTGTGATAACTCCACACCCATGGGTACTACGTAGTCGTAAGAAATAACATCAGCGCCGCTTTCATTATTCACTAGAATACTTCAGATGGTACATTGATTTTCGATGACCGAGGGAACTAAAGCATCTGAGTGAGGAGTGGCTACACCTTCTAGGTCTTCGTCTGAGAAGACGATGAGATCCTTGGGGTGCTTCCCGAGTGGCAGCTTCCTATCAGCCACTGTCGCCATGCTCCATAGTGATGCGGGACGGACGCGCGACCTGGGACTCTAGCTCGCGATCATCCCTAAGCGAGGAAAACGTAGGACCTGGCGTGGTTGAGAAATCAGCTGTGAGTCGAGGGTATCGACTTTCCGCGTTAACTCGGGTTGAGTCACGGGACGGTAACACTCACGCTCGCTCTTTCGCAGCAGTGATACAAGTATATCTAGCTAGAAACCTACACTCGCAGCGGCATTCAAAACTATACAAGATAAGCAAATGTGATAAAGAGTGGGGAGCGAGTGTACCTCCACGCTCCGGGCATGGGGAAGACGTTCCCCTTGTCTTGCACATGCAAAATTTAAATTAAGCCCATAGAAAATCATTCTCTTGTGCATGAAAACTATGAGTGCTCACAATTATGCAATGAAAAATGAATCTTCTTGAACCTCAACCTCTTTACATTGAATAATTAGCCACAAATTAAGTTAATTTACGTGAACGGCCCAATGAGTGCAAGGTTGAGATTAACTATAAAGTATGGATAATTGACTAATGATGTGCATATGAAATGATGTATGTGATGTGAATTATCATAAAGAAATGAGCACTCATCAACACACTGTTCAAGTCTGTGCACATCATGCCTGCATGGAACTCAAGTCGGTGCTAGTTGCACCTTGAGCTGACTTAGGTTGGTGCTAGTTGCACCTTGTGCATATTTAGGTCGGTGCTAGTTGCACCTTGTGCATACTACGGTCGATGCTAGTATCACCAGTTTGGCAATAGACCTATCTTAGGTCAATGCTAGTTCAGCAGTCAGTATACAATAGTCTGAGCATATTGACTATGACTATGACCACATATTGTTGACAGAGTGTTTTCTTATTGCAGGGACTTAGCTCGATATGTGAGGATAGCCAATGTTCGAGCATATTACGTGCAACCTGAGAACTTAACCCACGAGGAACTTAAAGTACCAGGTTAATAGCACGTGATCCAAGGCAAGGCTCAGAACAAGTGATCCTGCCACGTGGAAAGTAAAATCACTGTGATTATGACACGTGGAAAGAAGAGGATCAGATCTGCATGAAGGGTTGGGCGGGAAACGTGGTTTCCACGCGCCCATCGCCTGTGGCATATAAAAGGAGGCAGATCGCCCAAGATTAAAAGAGATGGAGAGGAGCATCATTCACATAAGATGAAGTGAGACAGATAGAGAGAAGAACCCTCTGAAGCAGATAAAAGAAGAGAGGCAGAGGGAAATAGCAATAGAGAGAGCAGCAGAGAGAAGGAACTCCAAGAGTGAGAGATCAGAAGAAGTCTGAGAGAAGAGTTTGAGAAGCAATCGAAGCCATTCTTGAAGATCTGTTCTGCTGGCTTTTGGATCAGATCCAAGCCAGACTTGCTCCTGCGAGAGCTACATTCTGAGTTTTATTTTACAGCTTTCCGGTGCTGTGATATATCCTTGTTTCTTTTATTTATTATTTTTCTTATTGTCTCCATTCAAGCTGTGTGTCAGCAGAGCTAAGCTGTAATGCTCAGCGGGCGAGGTGGATACGTCGGACAGCAAGTTGTAATGCTCACCGGGTCAGCAAGCTGTGATGCTCAGCGGATGTAAGCCAAGCTGTAATGCTTAGCAGACGCAAGCTGTGAGACGCAGCAGTTCATGCTGTTAGGTAGCAGTAAGTCACACTCTTGTTTGAGTGTAGGGTGGATGTAGGTCGGAGTACCGAACCACCTAAAAATCTTCTGTGCGTTGTGGTTTGATTGCCTACTTCAATTACACTAGATGCATGCTTAGGATCATGGCCTTATTGCATATACGTTGAACCCTCTTGATTAGTTTGGTATCGAGCTGTGTGTGTATTGTCTGCACATCAGTCACCTAGCTGATCCTTAGGCCATCGATCTTTTACTTAGTGAATCTTCCAGTTAGTTAAGCCAATTAGTTTTAATTCTGCATAACTTGCTGATTAGAGTAAAATTTTGGTAGAATTTTAAATGGGGATTCACTGCAATTCAAAAGAAGATTGAAGGTTGGCAAGTGAGGTTCCTTTCTCAAGGTGCACGACTTATTCTCATAAAACATGTGCTCACTTCTATCCCAATATACATTCTGGCCTCTACTCCTCTTCATGAAGGAATTAACCATATCCTAGAATAGTCCTTTGCCAATTTTTTCTGGGGCTCATCTCAATATGGCAACCGGAAGCATTGGAAGTCTTGGCAGGAGATTTGCAAACCGATACCTCAGGGAGGCCTGGGAATTATGTCCTTAAGGCATATGGAAATTTCCCTTCGGGTTAAAATGCTCTGGCATGTCTTATTTTCTGATTCAATATGGGCTAGATTCTTTAGAGCTAAATATATCAGAGGCAATTACATTAGTCTAGTCAACTTCAAATAAATGCATGGCTTTGCAAGGAAACGTTGGCTGCATGCCAAAAATATTTTTATTCAACACTAGAGGTTTATCATTGGGGCCCCCACAACGGTGTTGCCGTGTATTTTCCCTCGGTAGCTGTGGTGTTAGGTGGTCTGGTCCCTGATTGTGAAATTGGAAGCTCTTTCCCCCGTTACTGGTAGGAGTAATTGTAGAGTTGAGGTTTTACCGGCCACCGCGGGTTCTGCTTCTACCATCATTGTACTATTCTTGCTCGTGCTGCTTGTTACTGCAGTTGTATACAGTTGGGGTTCTGTGGGACCCCTACTGAGCCAGTGAGACGAGGCTCACCCATTGCTTTTCAAGTGTGGCGGTTCATCCTCGAGGTTCGAAGGTGCGGCACGGAGGTTCTTTGTTGCCAGCTCGTTAGGCCGAGTGTTCACTCGGTGTTAGGTACGCTTCCCTACCTTAGACTATACATTAGCTGGACTGGATTTTATTGTAGTTAGATTATTTAATTGTTATATTGTTATAGTTCCTACTTTATTTCTTATTTCTATATACACCACACACACCTTGTAGCCCTTCCAAGTCCTCCGACTCGTAGGCGACGGGCCAGGATTTGAATGCTATTGGGTTATTCCTGTATCCAGATCTTGGGTCGTTATAGGTGGTATCAGAGCGGTGTTGTGGAGTGTACATGGGAATTAGAGATATCACAGTGATCAGAGTCCATAAAGTCTAGTACAATCGACAGCTAGCATAGGGTTTTATGTCTGGTTTCCTCTTGGTTTCTCACGTGAGAGTGTGAGTGTGCGGCGTGGTGCTGGGAAGGCAGTTGTCATTCTATTAGAGTGCCGACGTGGGGCCTGAGGAATGAGATAGAGGGCTTTCTTCCTCATCGGTGGGGGCCCCGATCGTGCTCCGTTGGGCAGAGTTGCCGGCAGGAGTGTGTCTTTGTGGTGCTGGGATTGAGGGATCTACAATGAGGTCAGGTGGCTGGTGGGGATCATTCATGGTTAAGTGGCCACGAGTGTGCTCTAAGGGAGTTGTTATTGGTTTGGCCACTCCAGCTTGAGGTTTATCCAACCCCTGAGGTGTCAAGGTTACAATTTGAGATGGCAGAGGGGATGCTCTGATCAAGAGACGTGCTTGGGCGAGCTGAGGATCTTCTTGGTGAGCTGCTGATTGTCGAGCCTGATTTTCCTTGTCATACTCTATGATGTCAGAAATAACGTGTCAGTTCTGATTATTTTTACGAATTTCGAGGCAAGATTCGGTAGAGTTATCCCAGTGAGCTCTAAGTTCTGCACTCCTGTGTATGAATGGGCTGTGTTAGCCGTGGATTTGGTGTGAGGTTGTGTGGCGGTGGTTTGGTTCATGGCCCAGATTGTGGAATTTGGGGCCATTGTACACAGCTTTGGATGTGCCATGCGAGGCAGCAGGTGCATTATGAAGGTTCTGCAGTGAGTTCAAGACTCGAGGATGATCGTCAGTAGGTGCCGAGTATGGATCGTGTTGCAGCTCCTTGCGTGGTGGTCTGTGCGGCAGCAGCTCAGAAGATGGATATTCTGGAAGGCCTGAGTATCGAGAATGGATTGGTGTTAGCACGGATAGATTTGAGAGAATGATGTTCGGTGGCTAGAGGTGTAGCAGCCTACGAGTTGGGCATCTTTTTCTGGTTTCCTCTCTCCTTGACAAGTGTTTTGGTGTGCGGATGGTTTCTAGGTCAGAGGCAGACGATGGGCTCAATTGCTGTGGCAGAATGTGGATGGCGATTAGCAGAGCCAGTGCACGAGGTGTGGCATGCTGCAGTTTGGGGAATTACAGCAGTGCTGCATCAAGAGATGCTGTAAATGTGGTCTTACGGAACACTTGGTGAGAGTTGTCAGAGGAGCTGACCTGACGGAAGGGATGGTTTCTCTTGGTGCTAGATTTGAAGGGGGGTTAAATTGTCCCCTTGACCGAGATGGCGGATTTAAAAAAAACTTTCTTAATTGAACACAATGGAATTAAAATAGACTACTTGATTACCCAAATTAGACACGAGATTTGAATGGTTCTCTTGATCTTTCCGATCTCACTCGTAATAGCAATGCAACTGTTAGATAAAAATTATGCCTAACACGGATAACAGATGTAGCAGAATGCAGTGGTGTAGTGCAACAAAAATCTATCAGATTAACCTGTGAAGGGAGGTAGATGAAATGAGCAATCGCACAGGCATTCACACGAGACACAAGGTTGAATCCCTATGATTTTGATGATGTCACACACTATTTGTCAAAACATGTTTGTTTATATGCTCATACAGTCAGTGTACATTTCTCCTTGTTTTGATTCACGGACAGTGTAGTTTCCTCTTAAGTCCGTGCATATCATAAGTCCGTGCATATCATGTTTCATTCAGGTTCTAAGGCCCGTACAGTTAGACATCCAGCATAAAAAGTCTGTGGAAGTTTCTGGTTTGTGTCAAACATGGTCCGTGCATAAATAGGCTCCGTGCACATTCTCGCAGAATGCACATTTGCATCACTTAGAGTCTGAGCATGTTTCAAGGCTCAACACATACAAGGTTCTAGCCCATTTCAACTCCATGCATATTTTAATATCCATGCATATCATGTGTTAAGGACAGAGAAATAATGTCCATGCATATTCTAAAGTTCGTGCATGTTTCAAAGCCCTTGCTTATTTCAGTTTTCCTAAAAATAAAGTTCGTGCAAAAACATAAGTCCATGCATGAGTGTAGTCCGTGCATGTTTTGTCTATGCATGTTCTAGCACTGTTGCAAACGTAAGTCCATGCATGAGTGAAGTCCATGCAAGTTTTGCTCTTTGCGTTTTAAAGTCCGTACAGATTACAAGTCCCTGCACATCTTCAAGTCCGTGCATGTTTTAGCTCACACTCTTCTGACTCAATGCATATTTCTCTTCTGAACATCTTTGAGCTCGTGCATGTTTCGCCAACGCATTCTAAGTCCGTGCAATCCAAGGTCCGTGCATGCTTTGGTTTTAACACCAAAGTCTGTGCATGTTTATATGCTAGTAAGGTCCGTGCACATTTCTGTGGAACTGCATACAAAGTCTGTGCATTGTTTAGACCCATTGCATATGAAGTCCGTGCATGTTTCACATGCTACATATAATGGTTCTTGCAAGTAACACAAGGCTCGTGCACATTTCACTCTTGTGTGATATTAAGTCCGTGCACATTCTCCTTTGTGCAAACAACGTCCGTGCACATCTGACTAACGCCTTATCGAGTCCGTGCACGATTGGTCTATTGCTTATCAAGTTCGTGCACATCTGGTATTTGTCTGAATGACTCGTGCATAACTAATGCTGACTAAGTGCTTGCTGTATTGTCAGGGATGGACTCCAGAGAATCAGGAGCGATGTTCGTGAATCTTAAGGAAGGGGACATGATTCGAGGAGGAAAGGAAACATAGGATGATGACACGTGGCAAAATGCAGAGCAAATCTGGATGATTCCTTGGGCGGGAAGTGTGGTCTCCACACTCCCATTCTTTCGTGAGCTCCCATATAAATAGATGCAGGTTGCACAGGTGAAAAGATAGAGGACACAAGAGAAGAGACGAAAAAGAAGACATCTGAGAAGAAGAGGTACAAAGAATAGAGAGCAGAAGAAAAAGAGAGTTCGTGGGATCAGAGGAAGAAGAGCAGACAGTGAGAAGGAAAGAGAGAGTAGCAGAGAAAGAAAAAGAGAGCTCGAGGAGAAGAGAAACAAAGAAAAAGAGAGAGATAGAGAGCTCGAGGAGAGGAAGAGAAGCCTTTACTGAAGATCTACCTCTACTGGACTTTGGATCAGATCCAAGCCAGTCAGCTCCGTGAGAGCCACATTTGTGCTACTATCGTTTACAGCTTTCAGTCGCTGTGATTCCATCATTTTTGTTTTTCTTTTGAATCCTTGTTTCAAGCTGTGTGTCAGTAGAGCAAGTTGTGATGCTCAGCGGATGAGGTGGATACCTCGGACAACAAGCTGTGATGCTCAGCGGGTCAGCAAGCTGTGATGCTCAGCGGTTGTAAGCCAAGCTGTAATGCTCAACGGACACAAGCTGTGAGGCGTAGTAGTGAAGCCACACTCTGGTTTGAGTGCGGGGTGGACGTAGGTCTGGAGGACCGAACCACCTAAAAACCTCTCTATGCTATATGATTGGTTTCTCATTCGTTATCCATTAGAAGCATGCATCGGCTCGTCGCCTCAAGGTCAGTTCAGATCAATCTGATTGTGTTGTGGTTAAATAGTCCATAGTGTGTTTCCTCCTAAGTGTCGAAGCAAGCTAGCTAGTTGTGCATGTCAAGTGTTCGAATAAGATTCACATAAGATTAACTAGCTTAGTACTTGAGTGTGGATCTTGTTAGAACTTTTTATATTTATATTATTATTATTATTATTATTATTATTATTATTATTTTTATGGCGAAAAGGGGGGTGGTCACCTCGTGCTGGCACGGGGTGGAGCACCTCGTGCTAACACGAGGTGGAACACCTCGTGTCAACACGAGGTGGGGCACCTCGTGCGGACACGAGGTGGAGCACCTCGTGTCAACACGAGGTGAGACACCTCATGTGGACACGAGGTGGAGCACCTCGTGTCAACACGAGGTGGGGAAGACTCACGCAGAAGGAGAGACGGTGAGGGCGAGGGAAATGAGACGGAGAGTGTGCCGGCGAAGGAAGTGAGACGGTGGGAGCACGTGTCGGCGAAGGAAGGAAATGAGACGGTGGGGAGACTGAGGGGAGAGCGTGCCGGCGAAGGAAGGTGAGACGGAGGCTGAGACGGTGGCGAGAGGGAGAGACGGTGGAGAAGACGCAGGGGAAATCGTGCCGGCCAGGGAAATGAGACGGAGGGCGTGTGTGTCGGCGAAGAAAGAGAGACGCAAGGGGGAGAAGGAGAGACGGTGGTGGAGTGTGCCGGCGAAGGAAGGTGAGACGGTAGGGGCGAGTGTGCCGGGGAAGGGAAGTGAGACGCACGGTGAGACGGAGGGGAGAGCGTGTCGGCGAAGGAAGGTGAGACGGACGGTGAGCGTACCGGCGAAGGGGGTGTACCGCTGAGGCGAGTGGGGGCTGTGCCGGCGAAGGCCAAAAGGGGCTGTACCGCTGAAGGAGGGCTGCACCGGTGAAGGAGTGGAAGGGCCACAGGGTGCACCGTTGAAGGGTTAGGGGCTGGGTGTACCGGCCAAGGCCAAGAGGCCCAGTGCACGGCTCAAAGGTTCAAGAGACTGAGTGCAATGGCAGGGAAATGCACCGGTGAAGGGGGGCCAGCAGGTTGTGAGGGGCTTGTTGAGGGCGATGGACATGCCCCGGAGAGACATGTTCGTAGGGCTTGATCCAAGAAAGGGGAAAACCATGCGCGTTGGCCGGAGGAGGGGCTGGACGGCAGTGTATAAGAGGCAAACACACTAGCGTCATAAAGAATGGGGGAAGGCGAACATGGACGAGACACCGACTGAGTGTAGAACGAGAATGGTCCAAGCACCGAAGGGCCGAAGTTTATTCATGCAAAGGCAAAACGAGAAATACAACGGATGGAAAGGGGTGATGACAGGAATGGAAGGAAAGGGGGGAGAGGACCCAGGGCAGGACCCGAGGCCACAAGGCCCCGGTCCACCCACATTACAACGTAACCAACTCACGTTCCCTCTCTCTTTCTTACTCTATCTATCTTGAAGATGGTCGCCGGAGGAGGAAGAGCCCACTGCCAGCTTCTTCTTCTTCTTCTTCTTCTTCTTCTTCTTTCTGTGCCTGTGTCTCTGTATCCTGTCGCCCTTTTTTTGTTCGCCGACGGGAGGCTTTTATACCCCCACCGGCACAGCATTCATTCGAATGCTTGAGGCAGCGTGGCGGGAAAGGCCACATTAAATGGGGATTTGACACCCTCATCATCGCGTTGACAGGGGGGCTTTCGTGTTTGACTGTTTGGTCGACACGTCAGCCAGCTCACTGCGCGCCGGAGATCTTCGTAGAGTGGCGCTGGATCTTCTGTGTCGGAGGGGTCAATGCCGTGCCGTTGAAGGAGCTTCCACAGGTGTGCCGTTGAAGGAGGGCTGCCTGGCGTGCCGTTGAAAGGGCTGCACAGGCGTGCCGTTGAAGCCTTCGCTGGGGCGGGTGTGCCGCTGAAGGCCCCCACGGGGGGTGTGCCGGTGAAGGCCCCCTGGTGGGGCTGTGCCGCTGAAGACCCCCACGGGGGGTGTGCCGCTGAAGACCCCCACGGGGGTGTGCCGGTGAAGGCCCCCACGGGGGGTGTGCCGCTGAAGGCCCCCACGGGGGGTGTGCCGCTGGAGCTCCGCTGGGAGCGTGCCGTTGAAGGCGTTTTGGGGTTGTTCGAGGTGGATTTCAAGGCTTATTCCGGGTTCGATTCACGACCCGTTTGGTTCTCTTCGAGGGCCCACAAACAGTGGACTCCCCAGGGGTTGGCTTCTCTTCGCTGTCGTGATTCCGGGGACGGCTTCACGACAGCATGTTGTCTCTTCGGAGGGTCCGGATGGGACGTGTCCTCCAGGGTCTCTCTGCTCGCCCAGTATATGCTCTATCTGCTCACGCTGCTGGGGTAACCAGGCTAGAAGTGGACGCTCGGGGTGGTGTCTCTCACAAGGGATGGCAATGGCTCAACGACTCACTGGGTTTCACTGCTGAGTCCCGTAGGTGACTAGACCCATTACACTAAGGAGGAGCTAAACCCATAGCCTGCTGGCAAGCCAAAGACTTAACACATATGCGTTCCTTCATGCATATTAGGGAAAAAAATGAAAGGCAATAATAAGGTGAAGAAAGAGGAAACGTAGGTATGTGAGTGAACGAATGCAAAAGAAATGTCCCCTATTAAGTCCAATAGTGTGGCTCGCAAAGTTTGTTTAAATGTCTTTTAAGTGAAAGTTCACATCAGTAGCAGTACGGTTACAAGCATCTGTCCTGTGGTTTCCAATGCTAATTTTTGTGGTTAGTTGTACACTTTGTGTATAGATTTGTATTTTTAACTTAAGCTATGCACTTACACTGATGAGAAATGAAAGTTATTATATTCTGTTTGTTTCCATGCTATGGTGCATGGATGGATGTCTGTTATTGTTTGTACAATCTACAAGTAGATAGAAGAGATATGAGATTTCTGTCCAGAAAGTGGACACGACTTCACAGAATCTTTGATTTAAGATTTCTGTGAAAGGGGGAGAATTACATGCATACCCCCACCAGCTGGTGCAGTTGATGGGGGTTAAGTTTGGTGCGCATAAAGAGTACCACCCTTCCCCACCTCCTTTCTACTGGGAATTTCCCCATTGCCTTTTCTTTTCCTTATGAAAAGGTCTTACTGATTTGCTTGTTCTTCATGCATGCATGTGTCTGAGAGCATTTCTCGGTATTTGCTGCTTCTGCTGACTTCAAGAGACATGAACAACTCATATGAGGATTTTCTTCGCTGCTGTCCTGGTATCTCTGATTGATTTTCCACGTTGTCAGCCATTGACATGTGAAGTTGTTGCACCAGACTTGGTGGACTGCTGTCCAGAGCATAGTTTGCCCAAACTTTTTCAGCTTTATTCAATATAGGTTACTGTAAAACCTAATGTTTACAGCATGGCACAAAAAAGTAGGATATTTTTTGGGTGCAACAGACATCCCACTATGCATATGTCATGCAGCAAAGCTTGGCTGTTGATCCACAACACCCTGTACAATCCTTCATAATACATTTGAATGAAATTCACAAAACCTCAATTCTACCTCCTTTGGCAAAGATGGCATCACCTTGATGCAGCAAAAATCTACCACAGCACTACACATCAACAATAGCAAACACCTATTGCCCGAAAGCACCATAGTAGTGCCAAGCTGATCTTAATAGGAATCCTACAATAAGCTAGCCAGTGTTTATTCCTACATGCAATTCGCTGAAACTAAGAAGAGTCAAATGGCATGATTTCTTATTCTCAGAAGACTTCGACAATCAGCATCGGTAAACTTCCATATGACCTCCAGGTTCTATAAAAAACTGCAAGTCTTGATCCACAGTCAAGATGAAAACAGACAAGTTGTTTTAAATTTTTAATGCAACAACAGATAGTCTTACACAAGGATAGACAGTTTGGCAATCTGCTGAAGCCCTTTCAACTTTGGAATATTGAAAGCCCGGTCTAGACTAGCAGCACAAGTCTTTATGATGATGACAAGAAAGATGTCCTTAGGCAAGAAGGAACTGTTAGCACAACTTCATTACAGCAATTCAATAAAAATACAAACAAGCATCAAATGGCAACCATAAACACACAGTAAATAAGGGCAAAGAAAGAAAACAGAAACTCCAATCTCATGCCCAATCACAACATCTCAAAATTAGGAATATAGCCGATACTCCATTGTCTCAAGTGAAAAGACGGGAATAGTCAACTTCTCTACTATAACATTTCAGGCAGCCACAACATCCTGGTGCATTAAAAACCATAACGGTACGTTTCAGAAGATAGTTGTTAAACCAGTCCAATGTGTTTCTTCCACAGGAAAGACGATGAGAATTTTCCATCAGTTCACTCACTGCCTGATTCATTTTTCAAATAGTCTAATCATTCTGCAAATATTCCAGCAATTATGCTCCATGCATATGCATGCTATAGGTTCCAACGTGTATATGATCATGATATGAGCCAACAAATTTCACACGTTCAGTATGTTGCATTCTAGCTGGTTTAGGTATCCGGTAACAGTGCTGTATATTTGAGCTAGTTGCATGTGGATTTCGTGGTTTGATTGAATTGTTTTTGTTTCTGTGTGGTTGTTTTCTTTTGTATTTTGTTTTGGTATTGGTTATGTTGTTTGGTGTGTTGTGTAGTTAGTGCTATTGTTTAATATAGGTCTAGCTTCCTCCGTAGTCATGGTTAGGTTTTTATTTACCAACTCTTATCTTAGATCTTCAGAGTTCATAGTCATCATCCTTAGTTTGAGTAACATGTCTTCTTATCATAATCTATACAATTAAAAATTGTCATAATCTTTGTTTTGAACTTTCTTTTTTTATAGCAAGGCATTACCATGGAATAAGAAATGGTGCCACAGATCTTTATTTCATGCTTGGCCCACTACCCGACCAGTTTTATCTTCTCTCATTATTCAGCCCAGCACTGAAGCAGTCATATTTTTATTCTTTAATTGTCCCATCACTGCGCCAGCCTTATCTTTGTTGATTACTTGGCCCATCACCTTACTAGTCTTATCATGAATAGTTGCCTCTACAATATATCATAGTTAATGTTGTCAATGGGTCGGGCTAACATGATGGGTCTTCAGGCTTGGCCCGACTTTGGGCCGAGCTGCTGACTTCTTTTCATCTCATCAGGGAACAAGTGGGCTAGAAGCCTGAACCCGATTTCATTGTGGCCCGGGCTCAGTTTCTGAATGTTGGCTTGTAAAAGCTCGATGGGGCATATACTTGTCTGTTTTCTTTTTCCTTTTCTTATTCCCTTCATAGGCTAAGTACAGCTTTGAATATTAATGAGGCCAAATTTAGAGTGAAACACCCAAAACCAATGTACGAAAAGGTTAGGAACATAGAGTGTGTTCTAAGTCAATGTCATAAGAACGTCAAAAAGGAGGAATCCACATTTCCCAAGTTACAAAAGGACTTGGCCCATTCCTGGACCCTATTACCCACGGAGGACACACCCTATTTGTAATCATGGCTTCTCTCTTGAAGATCCTACCATTCCTCTCTGTCCAAAGGGCCCAAAGCATGGCACACAAGACCATCCAGTACTGCAATTGATCCCCTTTGAGCATCCACTGCCAGTTCCAATGTTGAAAGAGCCCCTCAACTGAAGGGAGGAGGTTGATGGAGCAACGTATCTTGTGCATAAAGCTTCCCCAGGCCCCTTGAGCAAGAAAGCAGTGAACAACAAGTGGTCAATGGATTGATCCTCTTCACTGTGCAAAGAACAAATGGGATCGATGTCACACAAAACATGGCCAAGCCTATCAGCCATTGGTAGCATTTTGCGTGAAATTTGCCAAATAAGGATCTTGACCTTAAAGGGACTCTTTGTCTCCGAAATTGGGAAGCCAAAGGAGGCAAAATTACCCCAGAGATAATAAGCTTTTATGCTGATCCCCTAAAAAAGCTGCCGTTCTGTCCCAAAGGCAAGTTCATGTTCGCTCTTGTCTGGCTGCACCTTGAAATCCTGCAAAAGAGAGAGGTGGCAACCCAGCGGGCAATGTATGGCAGGTGAGCAATACTTACCATTCTTCATAAAACATACTTTCATAATTCTATGCAGCATTGTCCTCTTCTTTACATGGTCATTAATTCTAATTACTTTAACACACTAGCATAAAAGACAATTTTAGGGATCAAACAGATAGCCTCCCTGATTGTCAAATCATTATCTCTGACAAGTAAAACACAATTACATACAAAGGCATATTAATAAATTCATTTGACATATTGTCCCCCTTGTGGGATCATTAATCTTAGCCTTTAAAGTAATATCTAAGCTAATTAAAATGAGCTAAATTTAAGGGAAGAGTAGGGGTTATCATCCATCGGTAGAAGAGGCCTAGGGGGCTTACTAAAGCCAAGTCATTGTGAGATCGCTGTCGCACTCTGCCCCTCCTTGTGTCGCATCGTCTTTATTCTTCTTATCTCTCTCTCTCTCTCTCTTCCTTAATCCTCATCACTTACCCCTTAGTTGGATGGGTAGGAAGCTGAAGTAAATATAAGGGAGTGGGAGGGTGGTGGGGAGAGCCGAGGTGGAGGGTGAGGTGGTGGGACTAAAGGCAGTGCAATGGAGAGTCAAGAGTGGGCTAAGGCAGTGTAGAAAAGCTGCAGAATAAAATTAAATTTGATTAAATAGGATAAACTTGGTAGCAAATCAAAAATAGAATTGACTGTGTGTGGAATCATGGGTAACGCACAAACCAAATGATAGAACCTGTGAGGGTGGTAGATAAGATGGGTCAAACCACACAATCACAACCACTACTCATAGATTTTTAGGTGGTTCGACTACTATCTAGTAGACCTACGTCTACCTTTCACCAAATCGGTGCGGATTCCACTCTTTGCAAGAGTAACAACTGCTGATTCACAGCTTCCACCCGAGGAACATGGTCCTTAACCTCTCCTCGAATAGACACGACTGCCTATTAGCCAGAAACCCTCCGATCTCTTAGAACAGAGTATCGAAAAAATGGCTGTCAATATAACACTATGGAAATCTGCGATTAGTTGAAATGAAAAAGGAAAGTATAGATCAAAAATGAAAATAAGCAATGTAGCTTCGAAACGAATTTTAGAAGCTTAAGAGTGTAGATCTGTGACTGATCTAAAAAATCTTCCAACTGAACCCTACTCGCTGCTCCGGCTATATGATGGGGAGGAGAACTCTCTTATGGTGCTCTCAACTACTCAGATTGAAATTAGATTCACTCTCTCACTATCCCGTTCTCTATCTACTCTTTGGAAGCTCATGGGTGCTCAAAATGCTAAGGGCTTCAGTAGCTTCTTCCCTGTCGATGGATCCATATTTATAGAAGAGTAATATGGATAATTCTCCCTTTTCAAGCTATTTTCTGATTGGTCTAAGTAAAAAATAGAACATTCTATCCTAGGACAGTTCCAGAAACAGTGCCACGTGTCCTGGGGGCGTGTGCCAATTATTGGAGAAAGAATCCACGTGACTGCTTAAAAGGCTCACGTGTCTGTATGGCTGAGCTCAGGTTAGTCGGCTGAGTTGGCAGTTCATTCGACTGAATGTTCAATGTCTACTGACTTGGGCTTGGCATGGTCTGTCAACTTAATGTAGGGAGCTTCAAATGATATCAGTAGACCTAAGGCTCGATAGGTCGACTCAATGTATCAGCACATGAGCTTCAGTTTTGTTGGGTTGAGCAAACTGAGTCGACTGACTTTTCTTATGTCGACTAATTTTTCCTTTATTCTATCGACTTTGTAGTTTGGTCTATTGCTGGAGTTGCTTTGTCTGTAACTAAAATATGCCGACTTGATGGCATGTCTGTCGACTGAGGTCTAATATCTGTTGATTGGATTTCCTGAAAATCAGACACTTATCATTTATCATAACACTTCATCCATTCTGACCTTGACATATTTATCTAAGTTACATGCACAAGATCAGAGTTAATATTTCATAAGTCATAGTTAGTAATCATCAAAATATAGAGCACAACATTCTTCCCCTTTTTGATGATGGCAACTATGAGTCATTATGCATTTTATTTATAGTGAAATAATTAAAAATTTCTGAACAGCACTAAAATAGACACAACTGATGACATAACAGACACAATGACTGAGATTGACACAAACAATGACTGAGACTGACCCAATGACTGAGAGTGACTAATCATGATAAGTCAGATGACTCGGCATACTTATGAGTCAACATGCACTTCTCCAACTTTGACATCATCAAAAGATGGGGAGAGTGGACATCAAACTAAATAATCAGATGGAGACTTGCTGTTTGTAGAGGGTTTTGCCAAACTTTATCTACAGGTTCAGTCGGTTCGGAACATAGGTAGAAACAATCAACTGATATGTCAGTTGAGAAGCAATTACTGCCAGAACACAATATCTGACCTCAAACTCATAAGGTAAATTTTATCTGACCCATGCTCATAAAATCAGAAGATAGATTTTTAGATTCTTCCATTATAAAGCTTCTCATGAAAATATCTCTTATTTTTGTCTAACTGGTTTAAGGCTAATAAGCCCAGAGCTTATCACAAAAAGACTAAAAAAGAGCACTTTTCACATACTTAATAAACATAAACTAGTCAGTTTACATTATTGCCCCATTCCTCCTCTATTTCCCTTGTATTTCCATTGACTTCTTTAGGATTTACTTCAACTACTATGAAAATTAAATATTTTATAAAATTTTTGATTTTATCCTTGCAAAGTTCAGTATTCATTTTTCCTTTTCCCCTTTTTGCTACCAAACAAAAAGGCCTAAATTCTTGCCCCCAATGTAGGCATGCACATGCATGCATTGTACACCACTAGCAGGCAAAATAGCCAGTGAACTAAAATTTGATTACATAAAAATCTAAAGTTCAATGCATGAGTCATTGAAAACATGTTTTGCATGTGAGATTTTTAATTCAAAGTCTGCACTTTTACTTCTTGTTTCCGTTAATGTGGAAGTATTAATGTATGGAATGATTACAATAACTAGGTTTGGATAGTTATGCGAGTTAAACCTCTCCTAATTAACAATTAATCTCATTTTAAACTCAATTTAAAAAGTTTAAGTTGAGGTTTATATATGGTTGGAAGTCAAAAAGCTTTTCACGACTTAAATTAATGCATGTCTTCTTATATAGAAGAACTAGGTTGAAACTAGAACATTTAAAAGTTAGTCATCCGAATTTAAGCGAATTGTATCTAAGCCCTTTTTTTCTAATTATTATTTCGTTTGTGTCATTTGATCTTGGGACCAATTTTTGAAAATACCACGGAAACACATTCATTCCTTCACACACTCTATGGCATCATTTTTATTCTGCCTCTAAGATATACAATTACTGTAACCTGATAGATGAACAGGCGACTACTAATTTTCCATTCTAGCTAGGGTCCGTTTGGAATAAAAATTAAGAAAAGAAACACACAAGAACATTCTTATGAGATATATTTGGAGTACTAAGTGGAGAGGGAGAAAATTGTAGTTCACTAATTCTTTTGTTCAAAGGCACACAAGGCACATTCGGCTCGATAGGTGATAGCCCATTAAAGTGCTCGCGGCCCATCTACCGAAAGCCTAAATAATAGAGCCCAAGAAGCACTCCCTAACCTTGGAATGGACACCCACGTGGAAGACTCCCCAAGCTCAGGAAAAGCTTCCCTGCATGATAGTTCCAAGCTACTGAAAAGTTATCAAGGGAACCCCCTCGAAAGAGCACTAGGATAGGAGTGATGCTCGACAATTTTGGCTCTCTAAAGGGGTTAATCCATTTTCAGAGGAGGACAACCCTACGTCAAGGATCTCCCTTTGGCCTCATCGAAGATCTATACTGGTCGGGCTCCAATCTAATATAACCACTAACGAACTCCTCGCAAATGGATTAGACCAAAGGACGAGGAGGGATTAAAAGAGGGCAAGAAGTGCCACACCGGTAACAGTTCTTACCTGGGGAACATGACTCTCAATCTACCTCCCCTCTTGCCATCCTCTATGGGACCAGAAAGGGAGCTCGTGACGGTATTTAATCTCAGGGACCTCCTCCAAAGAAGATCATCATTTATTAACCCTCTCAAACCCTCAACTTAGTGAAGAGAGATCATGTATCCTCAAACCCCTTGCTTCCTCTTGCTTTTAACTTTTGCCAACTACTAACTTAAGTATCAGAGGGTTTTCCCTAGGATCCCCATCCCAGACCCCCTGATCTTTGGTCTTCCTTGCAGTCATACTCTAGAGGAGCCTTGACATGATCATATTGTCATCTTTCCCATCAACATTCGATGATCTGCATCCAAGTATGAGATAGAGTCTCTTCATTTGGCACCGTCTGTGGGAAACCTGAATGAAAAGCCAATATGGTGCTCAAGAGCAACCGTAAGAGGATGAATGGTGACATGGGGAAGGCTCCGACAGTCAGTAACCAGGAGCATGAGGTTCCTCTACCCTCTCACTCCATGACTGGAGCTGCACCAAACACAGGAGATGATGCCCCCCTCTCCAGCCAATCCAGGGGATGGAACCCACCCCAGTGGATCCTGAAGCTTTTAACGCCCTCAACGCCAAATTGGACATATTCGTCGACCTGATGAGGGCCCAGGCCATGAGGGGGGAACGCACTCAGCAATCCCACTCGGTTCACCATCACAGGGAGGTATCACGATGGATGATGAGAAGCTGCTTTATCATAGAAGATGATTGTATCATCCGCAATAATGAGGGTGAGCCATCCCACCCCCGCCCCACGTTACGGATCAAGAAGCCTCTTCTAATCCATAGGGGAGACGGAGTAGTGCACAGTGGAGAACTCCACCCCATCGCTTTTGTCACCCACCCGACGACAGGGGGGAGAGGGGACATTGCCAACTTCCCCCACTAGGGGAAATCCACCCCTGACGTCCTCTCATTTTATCCATGGGCACTACATTTTCTGAATTTCTTTTGAGGCCAAACATTTTTCTCTCGATACCAAGAGTTATTATTTTTCATATTTCAAGAGCATTTAGGTGTGGCATGCACTTTTTGACGTGAGAATGCACGTTAATCAGATGCCAGCACCCCCACTTACTCAGTGTAGCTCACCATTCTGCTTCATTTAGAACAGAGGTCCCACGACACTTCATGACTTTGTCCACTCCACTTCATTGGTGAAGGGACTTAGTTTCTCAGTGAGTCTATTACCATTGCTCTGTCTTAGAGCATTGAATCTTCAATACACACCTTTTTACGTGAGGATACATGTTTATCAGACGCTAGTATCCCCAGTTACTCAGTATGACTGAAGCTCAATGCTTACAATGAGTGTAGAGCTTTTTGGAATTTTTAGATTTGACAAATGTTTAAAGATAATACTAAAATGAGGTTTCTCAAGCAAAGATGCCTTTGTACTTAAAATAAACTTTCAGATTTAAGAAGGCATAACATGACAAAACATGAAAAACTAGTTTAGGTCCATTAAGTCTGAATACAGCCACTTTCAAGATCATTTAACTTTAAAACTTGAGAAATCATTAAATTTAAACTAGCAGTTTTCATGTCTAGGGTAATCATAGAACTCCATAAAGGAAGATTATTCTTTTATAATGTACTCTTATACATGAACTTAGCAATCAGACTAAAAGATCCTCATGGATTTCAAGCTCATTCAAGAACATAGGGATCACGCAGCTGAGCATGTAAAAGTAAATGGCAGATTTTTAGAAATACCAGGGAAGTTCATGTTTTAGGACATTTAGACCCATGATGAAACGCAACAAATAATACGCATGAAGCAAAGGCTGCTAAATACATGGAATGCACTTGGGTAGAGGAATGAAAGTAGGCAGTGACCTCTCCCCCTCAAGGAGTGATTCACAAAGATGTTGCAAGGGGAACAAGGGTAGATGATGCTCATCAGACAAGAGTGGTCATTATTCAATCTGAAGATGGGTACTGAAGTACGTGAACAGGAGCATCAGGCAAGCTAGTGCGTCGACACAAATATATTAAGAGGTCGACGCATAATGCATAGACAAAAGGCACGTTTCTAGAAGAATCAACTGCTAGGTCGACGCTGCACGTTCTGTGGGTCGACATAGTCTGGCAAACAACACTCAGAGTTTTCAAAATAGGCAGTTTCTCATAAAGCTGGGTCAACCGGAGAGTTTCTTGGGTTGACCTGTCCAATAGACAGAATGCAACAGAAAGGATCCTTATAAGGATGGGTCGACTCTTCGCAGTGAGAAGGTCGGCCTAATCAAGCAGCCACGATGATTTCAGTAGGTTTTTCTCAATTTTTTTTAAATAAAACATGAATCATGCACATTTTTATTTTACAAAAATGACACCTAAAATAATCAAGATCAAAGGAATAGACTTAAACAAGCTTGCATGATGGTTTAACTCTTATACTACTCCTCAAGAAGGTCCAATGTTCAAGAAGCGCACACAAGAGTTATACAAAAGCAAATTTGAGCAGTTTATTAAGGACAAAGCAAGCTCCCCCTGAGAATATACAGTCAATTCATATGTCAACCAAATATGCAAGGATGCACACTGGACTCTTATGTTGACTCCCCCTTAGCTTGTGCATGACATTCAAGAGACTGTAATGATTCATAGAATGCCATCCATTACTCACAGCACATGCCAACACAGGATATTTGTAATGAATTCTAAATGGAAGTGCAAACTCTCAGACTCCCCCTTAGTCCAATGCTCATGGAAGTTAGGACAATCAAACACCGGTCAAATATCCATATGAATGATGAGTTGGATTATATGCAGCCATGACAAACATCATCAAAAGCAATGGTTAATAATGGTAAGTAGGAAGTTCATATGGCTGCTAAAATGGGGAGCAGCAATAAGCTAGATCACAAACTTGCAAGTCATTAGCATAAACTCATCATCATATCAATTCCATCAACATGACATATTTCCCATGGATTAAACATCTAAAATTTTTAATTTCTGGTATAGGGTGGAGATATTGATTCGAAGACCTAACTCACGCATAGTGAGAGTTCCAGACAGACGTAATCTGCCTTTCTGCTCATCATCATTTGATATAAAATTTTTGAAGCCGGTAACTTAGTATTTGTGATGATATGGGCAAAAGGTTTGAGGTGGCTTGACCTTTATGGTATGGGTCAGGCTTCTAAATTGTGCGGCTAAGGGTTTGTGGAGGCTTGACCTTTGTGGTTTGAAGCCGGTGTTTAGATTTTGAGTTTAGACTGATTGACCTTTATGGTTTGCAGACAATGTTTTAAACTTAGGTTTGGATTGACCAACTTTTGTAATTTGAAGTCAAAATTAGAAAAATTAGGTTTGAATTGGCCAATTTTTATGATTTGAAGTCAAGATTTGAAAATTAGGTATGGATTAATTGACCTTTGCAGTTTAAGAGCCAAGGTTTGAAATTAGGATTGGCAAAAGTTTTTTAGCATGAACCCAAGAAGTTGAAAATAGGAGTGATTGACCTTTCCGGTTTTGAGCCGAAGGTTTGAGGTTTTTTTTTTTTGGTGAATGGTTGACCTTTCGGATATAAAGCCAAAAGTGAGGGTAAGGTCGATAACCTTTTTAACATATAAGCCAACACCCAAACTTTAAAATAAGTAGGGATGATAGTCTTTTTGGCATGTAGACCAATACCTAACTGTTAAAATAACACTTGACACCCGTTTTTAGCTTACAAGTTGAGTCTTTCTCTTATTCGTCTGTTATGATGTCCCGAATTACCCATTATTTTGGGGTCTTCCTTGATCATATTTCAAGCCCATTTTAGTTCATTTTACGGTGCATTAAGCCATGGAGGCCATTTTTCATGATTTTCATATTTTTTGGCCTATTTTCCTAGTCACGGTCAGTCACACGACTGTGTTCATAAGGTCGCGGTCGAGCGATAGACTGTGTTCTCAGTGAGAGTCATGTTCGGCCCGAACTTCATCTTCTCCAATCGAGGACACCCTAAAGTCCTATTTCAAGCCTTCCACTCCAAGGATTTCATGCTAGATTAGTTCCTAACCCTTCTAGGGACCTTATCTCACCATTATTGCATAGATTTATCTCCCAAAATCCTATCTTTCTGGGATTTATCCTCTAACTCCAACCTAGGGTTCATAAGGTCTATAAAAATCCTCCTAGGGCCATGAGCTCGAGGAGAGGATGCTTTTGGATCTAGGGCGAAGCCATGCCGTGCTGCTACGTCTCTTCTTCAACCCCAAATTGGCCAGGGAAATTTTGAGTCCTCCTCTCCTGGGTTATCTTTCTCTTATTCTTCCTCTCTTAATTGCACTATCTCTTCTCCTATTCTTTCCATCTCATGCATGCATGTTGCACACACTCTATCTCTATCTTTACTGCATTTTCTATATCCTATTACACTCATCATCACTACACACACACACACACCTATCTTTGTTTCCTTTCATAAGGGTTAGAAACCCAACTCCCCGATGCATTCTTCCCTCTTTGTTTCATGCTTAATTTCTATGTAGGATAGGTGCTACACGCTTCTTTGTTTCTAATAGATTTTTATCTCTTGTTACTTTGTTTTGCCGGATAGGCAAGCTTAGGACGTGAGACCCTTAATTTCTAGCTGGCTGGAAGGTGAGGAGGAGCTAGATCCCGAGTTCCCGCATCTCCATGTTGAACACGGTGGTAGAGAGGGCCGCATTCATCTGTCGTGGTCTGAGCATCGACCACGTTCTGGGCCAGTAGTCTTCGGGCTGTTTTATAGCTATCTTTTCATATGTCCAAGGTACATAGCATGGTTATCAGGTTTCTATAACGTACTCATGCTGTTATTCCTTGGTGGCGATCATGGTATGTTTATCTATCTTTTCATCATCCCTCCCCTTTGCTTATATTACCCTTTACCCATTGTTCCGGGGTGCAATTATTGCCAACACCTCATTTCTGGTGATCACGATGGGACGTCTAGTGCCTATCGCGTACCTCTTGCTTTCCTGCTATCCTTGTGTGTGTGCAGTTCTGTTTAGATTGCATATCATCAGCTTTTTCATTTAAATTTCATTGTTTTCAGTATTGTTACTAGTCGCAGACTCATCAAAGACCGCCTTCATCAGAACGACGCCCTGTGGAGACCGCATTCTAGCTCTGGAAGCCAAGGGGCAGCCCCCTTAGGTACGTCATTCTCTTGGTTGTTTCACTTGGTTCATGGCTTCTGATTGTGGTTTTTCATATTCTTGCATTTTCCCCTGCTGAATGGCTATTTTACGGGTGACGCGATCGCCGTTTATAAAGAGGTCAACCCGGGATTTGCCATCGATATCGAAAATAAAGGATTAAAGGTGCTCAAAGTCGCACAAGGCGATCAAAAGAACATTGCCCAGATCGAAGCGGAGATCCTGCGGCTGTCGGGAGATTATCTCGACGAGAAAATTCAGCTGGCGGATATAAGCGATATAACGTTTACGATCACCGATCTGGCCGCGGAGGGCGTCGCCTTCTTTCAGCCTTTGATCAATAAAATGAACAGCGCCATCCTCGGCGTTTCGGCCATCGACGAGAAGCTGCAGCGTTGTACGCTGAGCCTCACCTTCGATCATCGCGTTACGGAAGGGAAGAACGTAGCCGGCTTCCTCCGGGAGCTTAAGGAAAGGCTCGAATCCTATAGGCCTGCTGACGCGGAGCTCCATAAGGACATAGCCTGTTTCAAATGTTATAAAACGTTGAGTGAAGACCTGGGCGGCGCCGGACTGGTGAGGTGCATCACTCCCGAGGGGAAAGAAGGATATATTTGTCAAAGCTGTCTGAAAGGTTTTTAGTCTATTTGTCATGGAAGAAAAGTTAAAGGAAATAATAGCCGGCTTTATCCGGGTCCCGATGCAGGAGATCGGACCCGCTACCCCCATCGACCGCAGCGCCGTCAAAAGCTCGATCCTGCTTCACCGCATGTATGGCCGTCTGGCGGACGAAGGATTCGCCATGGCCAATTATTCGGGCATCCGGGTCTATGGCGACCTGCTGCGGAAGATCAATGGCGGCGCTCCTGCCGGCGCCGCGCCGGAGACGACCCGTGGTGGTCTGGATGCCGCGCCGGGTACGGCCGATGCTTCCGGAGGTACACTGCCGGATGGCGACGCTCCTCCTCGCGTCGGCGCGCTGGCCCCGGTCTCTCGCCCATCCTATGATGCGGCTCTGGCGGACTCCGGCGTCGACATCGGCATCGATATGGAAGAGATCACCGCCCTTCCAAAAGCCGCGGATTTTCGGAAAGAAGGCTTTTATCAGACGAATTTTTCTGCACGCGAGATCGCCTATTGCATCCTGCAGCCCGACCCCTACGCCTCCTTTGCCGGTCTTTTTGCTGCCAAAGAAGCCATGGTCAAGGCGGATGCCTCGATCCGGAACAACCCTTTCAACCAGATCGTGATCAGCCACAGCCAGGATGGCAAGCCGCTGGCGCCGGGCTTTTCGATCTCCATTTCACATGTTGGCGGAATGGCGGTCGCCGTGGCGGTCCGCACCAGCGGGCCCGTTTCCCCACGTCCACAACGGCCGGAACCCCAGGAAGGTTCGGGTGGCGCGACCACCGGCTCCCGGCTGGGCTGGATAGCCCTGCTGCTTTCCGTTACTGCTTTGTTGATCGCTTTATTCGCACGGGGAAAATGAAGATATCCATCATCACCGCCACTTACAACAGCGCCGCGACGATCAGCGATACGCTCACCTGTATCAGCGCCCAGGACCACCCGGATATTGAACACATCGTCGTAGACGGCGGCTCGACCGACGCAACGCTGGATATCGTCGCCTCCTATTCACATGTCGCCAAACTGATCTCCGGAAAAGACGAAGGCATCTATGACGCCATGAACAAAGGGATCGGCGTCGCCACCGGCGAGATCATCGGCATCCTCAACTCGGACGATGTTTATACCGATCCCCGGGTCCTTTCCGATGTCGCCGCCGCTTTCGCCGACCCGGCCGTCATGACCGTCTATGCCGATCTGCAATATGTCGATGCCGAGGACCTCGGCAAGGTGAGACGCCACTGGTCCTCCGGACCCTTTAAACGCAGTAATTTCTATTTTGGCTGGATGCCGCCGCATCCTACTTTTTTTGTCCGCAGATCTGTATATGAACAGGCAGGAGCGTTCAATCTTCTACTGCGATCTGCCGCCGACTACGAACTTATGCTGCGAATACTCGTTAAACATCGGATCACAGCACACTATATCCCACGCGTGATCGTTAAAATGCGCGCCGGCGGGATGAGCAATGCCAGCCTCCTCCATCGTCTGCAGGGGAACAAAGAGGATCGAATGGCATGGAAGTTGAACGGACTAAAGCCTTACTTTTTCACCTTATATTTGAAGCCCCTGAGAAAGATACATCGCGCCATAAAAAGGTAAGCCAGCGAGGTGCTTTTTATACCTTGCTCATACTTGCCAGTATCTTTCCAGTCCTTTATAATAGAAAGGGCCCTGGTAACGGTTTTAGCATTTTCGAACTGAACGATTTCCCCGGAGCTGAGAGGAGACAGATAGATACGCAGCCAGATCATGTAACCAATGGTAAGCAAAAGAAACAGCCAGAATAATTGCCTGAGACGATTAAATCGGGCTGTCCATGAAGGAGGTTCCATATATATCAGGATTTATCTTGACAATGTTAAGTTAGGAAAAATTGCAAATACTTCACCTAATATGACGTTATATGTATTTTTATCTGAAAATCCAGTTCCGATCATATGCGACATCTTTTCTATTTGTTGATCCTCTCCTTATTGTGTTTCCATTCGGCCACTTTCGCTCAAGGTCCGGGCAATGGCGCGCTGTCCAACTTAAGAGCAGCCACCTTCCAGCCCTCAGCTGAAAAAGCAGCATGGTTTGTAACAGATGCAGGCATCGAAGGCACCTTTGCCTATTCCCCGGCAGATAAAAACAGCCCTGATGACAGCGCAATGACGATCGTTACGGCAAACGGCCTTCGTTATAAGCGCGTGGCGGAAACAGGCATATTGAATGCCCGTTGGTTCGGAGCAATAGGTAATGGATCTACTGATGACTGGTATGCGCTGCAAAAAGGCATCAATTATATCCTTGCCAATCCAATAGCAGGCAGGACCTTATACCTTCCTCCTGGCAATTACCGGATCTCAAAGCCTTTGATCATTGCCCGCCTCCAGGGGACTGTATATAAACAAGCCAGCATGAACCTGGTGGGGCCAGCTAATTCAAAATCACTGGGCGCCGGCTATGCCATTATTTCTCCTTCTTTCAATAACACATTTGCAATAGGGGTTCAGTTGGGAAAAGGCATATTGATCAAAGACCTCTTGATCGCCGGACGCTTTAATTTCCCCGATAGGCTAACACCCATACAGATCGATACGCTGTCTGCGGCTGAATGGACGGATGGATCGACCAGGGACAATCCCTTGTCCCCTTATTGCGGCATCGCCATCGATCCGTTCTGCGATTCAACGGCCTTTGTTCATCATGAAGACATGTACCCTGGCCTGCATGCATACTATCCAGCGGCTATCAGCAGGGGTGGCTCCACCGCTGTACAGATCGTAGGATGCTCCATCCGGAACTTTATCGTCGGCGTCATGCTTACGCCTTCCAACCAGCAGAATGCGGACCTGATCGACGTCATTGACTGTGACATCAGCAGCAATAAAGTGGGCTATGCCATGGGCCAGGCCCAATCAAAAGAGTGTCATGTAGAGCGGTTGAAATGCTGGGGACCAACCCATACCTTGTTCAATAATATGGACTATGGATTCAGGCATGGAGATGGGGCCAATACCCCATTGGTGGATGGCGTGAACATCGCCAGCAATGTCAAGCAGCTATGCCGCATCTCCGCCGTCGCGTTTGGCGGCGTTTTCCGGAATATATATGCCGAGGGTCTCTATCGCATCGGGTTCGTTGGGGGTGCGGCAACCCTCTCTTTTGAGGATTGCCAGCTCAATTTTTCCACCCTGCTGCCCTCTGATCCGTATCCGGATTTCTTTGTGCTGGGCTCAGGAGCGGAATTTCATAATTGTATGCTCAGGCTATACACTGGCAGCAAAGGCTCCCGGCTCATCCTTTCCAATACGAACAACCACTATGAGGGTGGGGTAATGGGCGAACCGCCTGTTACGGTGAACCTGGATAACAACGCCATGTACCCCAATCCTTCATTCAGTCACATAGCCATGTTCTATTCCAGCGGCGTACTGGGCAGCAGCAACCTGAATGCCTCCTTTAGCACCAGTCCTTTTATGGGCTCGAACGGGATGCACGCAGACCCCATTTATTACGGTAATACTTATATTTTTCAGGATCCGAATCATGGGACAGACGTAACTTATAAATGCACTTATCGTGAGAACTATGAACGAACAGCCCGTCTTGCCGGCAAACCCATATTGCACATCGACCGGTCTGCCGGATCGGGATATTTTATACTGGCCGGTAAAGAAGATCATAGTATTCTGAAAGAAGAAGATTTTATCCTTACCACAGGGCTGTACTACCAGGATGAGTACAAAAACCTGTATGCACCTACCTATCCGGTTGGTTTTATTAAAAAGATAGGGCACGACACGGTCTACCTGCGTAATCTTGCACAAGGCATCTATGACGGGATGTCGCGCTCTCTGTGGACAGACTATTATGTTAATGAGGACCCGATCTTTACAGGAGACATGGCTGCCGGTTCCAATACGATCACGAATGTCCAGGGCATATTCCCCCATCCGGGCGGCAGACCGGATATCCCTATGCTGCCCATTGGCAGCTTTGTCACATCCATAGACCAAAAAGCACGCACCATCAGCTTCTCCAACAAAAATGGGCTGGGCCAGTCTTTTAAAGATTATACTTTCATCAATGGCTATCCCACCATCGAAATGTATAGCGCTTATGATTTCCCTACGCTGTTGAGAGACAACAAGACCTTCGTAGGCAGCGCTTTATTTTATCAGCTGGATGCTGCCACCAGTGCCACACACGTGCAAGCCTATCCTGTGAACGGCACGAGCACGGAAGTCTATAAGATCATCAATACCAATTTCAACGGCGATACGTCCCTGCATAAGTTCAGCTATATCCCTGTTCTTACCAAAAAGAGCGCCCCCGTCCTGCTCAACGCTGCAAAGGGATGCACCATAACTCTTACGGGGAATAATACGGACATGCAAGTCACTATTACGGCAACGGCTCCCGTAAACGGGGAGCTTGCCCATATTACCATTGGCAAGGGTGGTACTGTTTCGCCAGTCGCAGTGATCAGTAATGGCGACGCTTTTACAGCCACCAATGCATCCCGCCTGTTTTGTAATGCATCCAGTCCTGCAGCGCTCTCGGTCGGGGGCGCCTTGTCTGTTCAGGGCGTTTATATTTTCAATATTCACATCAGTCAGTAGCAGACAGTCAGATCTCTATATTACTGATGTCATCTATCCGGGTACCGCCATTGTCCATAGCGCTCAGCACATGGAAAGTATTCTCATGCCAGCCGGAGATGAGATAGACCTCGTCCTGTAAGCATTCCAGCTTGCGCCGACCATATCCTGACAGATCGAAGAGATACAACCTCGCCTGAGGAGCCAGCTGTCGGTACAACCGCCACAGCCTTCCCAGGTCAGTCCCTGCGGATTGATTAAAGGGCCGATGGTCCCAGAGCTGGCAATCCGTAAAGATCATTATTTTGTCTACGATCTGCCTTTTGCGCAGCAGGTCCTGGATCACCAGGTGGCCATTGATGGCATATCCTACTTCACCTTCCCGTTGACGCATCTGCTCCAGCACCGGAAGGATCCTATGCGTAGACAATCCGGCCGGCTTCCACGTATTACCGATAATACCGGCAGTCACCGTCTCGCCCTTAGCACCCAGGAGGAGTGCCAGCAACGGCGCAATATCATACCGCAGTATGCCGCTTCCTTCCTCGATAGGGTATTTCATGCTCGGGCTGATATCCATCGCGACCAGCGTCCTGGAATTAGAATTATCTGATTCCCCTGCCAGGTTACCGGCACTATGCCTGATCGCTTTTTCCAATGCTTCCAACAGCAACGGTACACCTCCCTGCTTCATATCCTTTAGCTTCCAATACGTTTCCAGGATCTTTAGCGGTGAAACATTGCTGGCCCTGACTGCTGCCGCATTACCCAGGTATTCAGCCGCCAGCTTCAGTACTTTTCCGCTGACCCCTGCGGCCAGGATATCCGGCAATTCTTCCAGCAGACGGATATATCCTATCCGGAATGAAGAGATGCCTTCCTTCCATTTGTCACGCAGCGTTGCTTGCCTGAGCTCCGCGCTGTCATATAGATTGTGCGTCAGCGCAACCCATTCAGCATGCCAGGTAGTGCGGGGTAAGATAGCATCCTGCATGATCTTACGGAACAGCTGCTGTTTCGCTTTGTCGGAGGTTTTGGGCCGGATCACCGACAAAGCATAACGCAGGCCAGCCTGCTCATCTTTGCTATATCGCGCAAACCGGTATTCATCCAGCGAGAGGAAAATAATGGCCAGCCCTTTCTTCAATGCCGCCGGCAGTGAAGGCTTGCGCCCATTTCTTTTACTGTTGGCGTGGTTATAATGATCCAGCCATTCAGCTACTTCTTCAGGTCCCTGGATAGTACGCAGCGCCAGCAGACCGACCAGGCCGCTGTCCCGGCTTACCTTTGACAGCTCTGCCGTCAATATGAAAGCCAATGTCTTTTGCCCCATCTGCTCCCGTAAAAAGATCGCGAGCCGGGCAACAAAATGCGCCTCATTTTCCCGGATCAAGTCCCGAAACCGGGTCAATTGATCAGCCGGCAGGTCATAGAAAGATGCATGCAATGACGCAGATAGCAGCATCGAATAAAGCTCCCATTGATGATCCGGCACCCAGGCCTTCGCAGGCATGTAACGATCTTCTGTTTGTCTTCCTTTCAGGCTAAAATTAAATTTCATCTTGTCCTCCTTTCTCCCTGCGGGAGCATTTAACATTTACAAAAAAACCCGGTCGTTTCTGACCGGGTTCACTATTATACTGCACAATGCAGATCATATACAATAGTATCCCGGTCTTTGGTCCTTACATAGCTTCTCCGCCACGGAATAGCAATAATTCCCTGTCTGCTGAATAAACAGCAGCGCGCTACTGGCCTGTATAAAAGACGACGATATGACCATCAAGTGATTTACCTGGTAAACAACAACCTAATCCACTAAAGGGAGGTCAAATCTAACTCTAATGGGAAATTATTAACATGAGGAAAGAGTAAGCATAGTTTAATTTAAAGATAAGGATTCAAGGAATAAGCAAGACAGTCAAATGATCAGGCAGTCAAGGTGTGTTGGCACATGAGAGAGTGTGGCCAACACATTTGAAATTTAGCATAGATCAATATCAACCAAAGCTGCAACTCAGAGAAGAGTGTGTCGACACATAGTCTGTGTGGTGTCGACACAGGCTAGCAAATAGTAAGTTGAAAATAGCCCAATTGAACTGGTGTGTCAACACAGGGTGCACAAGGTGTCGACACACAGTGGCAGATAGAACACTGGTTTCTCGATGAATCAACTGCTATGTCAAAACCATCTTCTGAGTGTGTTGACACACTGATTTCTTTTAGAACAACAATTTTAGCAAATCTCAACTGCCTTTCTGCCAACATTTTTTAGCCCTTCTTTTCATCAATCAATTCAGATGATTCCACTTGTCAATGCTCAATAACTTCCCTTTATATTAACAATTCGAAGAATGAGCTCAATCTTCAGCAAAACCATTCATGCAGTAGTTGTACAGTTATTACAGTTAATTGGCCAAGCTATCTCCCCCTCAACATATGCATGATTTTTGAATGCTCATGAAATTTGAACAATGTAACATGCAGCCTATGACAATTATGCACATGGGACTCTTGGTACTTGGCGAAGGCACATTCTCATGCATAATAATAATTTCTAGGTAAGCTTAACTTGTCCTTCCACATTTCACCATTTGATGTACTAGGTAGCCAAAGTCCTATCATGATCAATTAACATGCATTCCTTGGACCTAAATGCAGTGTTGACTTATTGTACCAAACAGAGTATTCACTCTACGCTTAGTGATAGCTTTCAGATAGGCCTAACCCGCCCTACCACGTCACCATTTTATATATCATGAGGTCAGAGCTATGTTGAATGCATGAGAGGTACAATGCATATGATATGGACAGAAATGACAACCTCCCCCTCAATATGACAGCTATGAAATGAATCAAGCCACAAATGATCAAAATAGTTCATGGATATTTATTTGAAGAATTTCCAACACACAACCACATGAGCAAAAAGAATCAACAATCAATTCAAACAATCATTATTATGAGGCCTACACAACCCAAGCTCTCTTCTCAAGGATGTAAACCTTTGATTGCAAAGAGCCTGCTATTGGGTTTAAGTGAAATGCAATTCAAAGCTCTTCTTATTGACCTCATCTCTAAGAAAGTGATGCCTAATTTCAATGTACTTAGTCTTAGAGTGCTGGATTGGATTTTTGGTCAAGTTGATAGCACTAGTGTTATCACATAGTATTGGGACACATCCAAGATCAACTAGGTAATCTTAGAGTTGGTGTTTGATCCAAAACACTTGGGTGCCACATCACCTCACAACGATATATTCTACCTCTACAGTTGAGAGGGCAACCGAGTGTTATTTCTTAGATGTCCAAGATATCAAACATCCACCCAAAAACTGGCAATAACCACTAGTACTCTTATGATCCAATTTGCATCTAGCATAATCTGCATCCGTATAAGATATAAGACTGAAATCACAAGAAGCAGGATACCATAATCCCAAGTCATGGGTTCTAGCAAGGTATCTAAAGATACGCTTGATAGTACTCAAGTGGGATTCTCTAGGACTAGCCCAAAATCTAGCATATTGGTATACATTAAACTGGATGTCAGGTTGAGATGTAGTAAGATAGAGTAGAGATCTGATCATACCTCTGTAAGTCTTTGCATCTACCGTTGTACCTTTTTTATCTGCATCCAATCATCAGTTGGTGCTCATGGGTGTGGTGATGGACTTATAATTTTCCATTTTTGTACTTTTTCAGTAATTCCATGATGTATTTGGTGATTGATGAAGCAGCCCTCCTTACTTTGACTAACCTGCAAACCGAGAAAAAAATACTATCACGCCCCGAGCCTTTATTTACATCGGAAGACTCGCTCGGGGAGAACGTGAACAGCCGGCATGGTAAACCTCTCGCAAGCAAGCATGATCAGAGCGCGAAACAATCACACATAAGATGCAATTTCACAAGTATTTGCTCAAATTCAACTTCTATTTCATTGATAATCAACATGTATGAATTAGATGGCATGTTCTCCTAACACATTAATCGATCTATAATACATGCAAAGCAACCCCATCTTAGGACCGACATCCTCTGTGACAATGTTCGTACCGATGTGATGCTGTTTATCTACAACTTGCGAAAGAAAGCCAGAAGGGACCTAGAAAAGGTTATGGAGAATAATAGCTCCTGCATGACGCTTCAGACGAGTGAAAAGGATTAGGAGCTCCATGACGCTTCATCACCATCAGTTTTCATGGGGTACAACCTAATTATTAAGGGCCGCTTTGTTATTCGAACAAGGGTGCCGTGTTCGTCCCTAAAGAGTCGAACACGGTGACCGAGGTCAAATAACCGATAAGTGTGTGAGAGGAGACGGTGGGCCCCAACTGATTTTCTCTATCATCGCTGTATTCCTATCCAAACCGAAAAACAAAACGGCCCTAACTGAATCACTTATTTCCACGAGATCCACAGGACTATGGAGCATTAGATACCTGTGGGACCCACCTCTCATCAGTTTAGCCTGAACAATCATAAGAGAGGGAATTCGTCTACATGGGCATCCCTTATCCACCTTCCCATCCAAATACAAAATACATGTATTATGACCTCTCTTAAACAAACAAGGCCAGGCACAATGTAACCCTGTCGGCAAACCAGCTGATTTGCGAACTCTCCCCGTGGTCGGATCTCCGAGGTGAGTTTGACCTTCGAGCTCCCCTTGACACTCCACTAACTCAAATCATACACAGTTGCGACTGAGGTGGAGGTCAAATGGATACCCGAGGTGAGTTTGACCCTGAAAATCAAAAAAAAAGAAAAAGTAACACACAATAGGCCAATCAAAAACTACTGATGACCAGCCAATAGGAAGGCAAAAATGACCTATAGTAAAGACGAAACATGTCTTGAAATAATCTGGATTAAACTGCCAGATGGCAAGGTGACAGGCACTACTATGGTATCATCACTTAAATCTCTGTCACCTTCTATTTTGGGAGTTATCCTGATAACGGATCTTGTGCAGCTCTTATCATGGTTATCCACAACGCCCTTGGTTATCTAAGCGAGCTTTATCCTCCTTCCATCCCGTCTGCCAGCGTTAGAAAACTACAAAAAATGTTGACATTAATTTGCATGAAAAATTAAACTATCAAAGAACAGAAAATAAATCTGAACCTTCCTTGCTCAAGAGTTTCCAATTTATTAATTACAACACACTCGGTAATAAGGATATTAACAAATAGCGGGAGAAGCAAAATTATACACTCGTCTCCACACATTATGATTTTGATCTACAAAATAAAATCGAACAGTCAAGTAATCTCAATCATTCCAAAAACCAAAGTTATTGATAAAGATGTAATGGTCCTCATCCAGATGACAGACAGGTGAAAACAGGAAGGTGCACACTCCAGACATCTAGAGAAGATATATCACTTGGATAATGGACCAAGTTGCAGTGTAACTCATGCCCAGAAGCAAGAATCATAGTCCATATCCAATTAGATCTGCATCCATTCTCAAACAAATAAGCATCAGTAGTTTCCACAGGACCACAAGCATAAACTGTATCGCTGGAAGGGCTCCATCAAAATAAAAGGTCAAGTGCAATCAAGGTTATTCAAATTTTGCACAAGTTTGTAAATTATAACAGCCCAGAGTTCGACTGCATAGACCCAGACTGCACCCTCAAAACTACCACTGTCATCTAGAGAGCTGTAGTAACAGCACCTTCTGGTGAAAGGCAGGCAGACCAACCTGGAAACGTATATCTGAATGCTGATCAATTAGATTAGTAACTAACTTCAACATCAGATGGTCTCCTTCATCAGCTTAACACCTAAACTCTCATTGTATATCCTTCATTTAGCTGGAAAATATTGTTGCAGGTTGCTAGTCATTAGCTAAACCAACTTCATAAGAGTTACAATACACAGCTACATGAAATTGAGGAAGAATGGAACAGCATCACCATGGGAATCGTGTTACCAATCACAGCCTCAAGAATGATACAATCTGGAGGAAGGCTAACAAGAGTTAAGTATTGAGCAAGCAGCCAAGATTACACAAGAACAAATGAAAAAGATGTTGCAAAAAATTACAAAGAGTCAACCATTAAAAAATGTAAGAAGAAAAAATAATTCACAGGGGCATAATTGCAAACATACCCCTTAGGGGCATAAATATAAGATCCGGGGATCACTTACCCCTCAAGAGTCAAAACAATGAACAATCTTCAAGTAGCTGATGCTCATTTGATACTCGAGCGTCGATTTCTTCTCCTCCCCTTTTCTGGACCCTTGGGGGTCTATTTATAGAAGTTGGAAGGCTACCCAGGGTGTTTGAACCCGTACAGGGTGAAAGAGCTAAACATGACCTCGGGAGGGTCTTTTTTTTTTTTTTTTTTTGCGGGAGAGAGAGGGGGCAAGGTCAATTGACCCTGGACCCACCCAGGGTCAAATGACCCCGGGCAGGTCTGCGCGGACTTGCTCGGGGTCATTCAACCCCGGTTGGACCCCCCTGGGGTCGAATGACCCTGGGCAGGGCCCACCGAGGTCAAACGACCCCGGGCAGGTTCCCCCGGGGTCGCGCTACCCCGGTTGGATGCGCCCCGGCCGTGTGCGACCCCGGGCATGACCGTCGGGTCGCGCGCCCGCCTTCTCGTGGTCGGGCGACCCCGGACGAGTCTACTCGGCCCCGGTTGGGTCTCCCGCGCTGGCTTTTTTGTATAAACCCTTGATTTTGGGGTTTTTTAGCCCTTTTTCTCGCAGCACGTCGCGTGGAGGGAGGAGAGGACGCGCCTCCCTGTTCGTTTGTCGTCTTCCCCGCCTTGTGGGCCTCGAAGAGAGGATTTGGGCTTGTCCGAGCTACGTGATACACGTGCGCGAGACTTCTTCGGCGGTGTGTACACCATCCTTTGTATCTCCCTCCTTGCTGCGAAGTTTTCTTTGTTCATGTTGAGCACCCGAGGGATAAAAACCTCCCCTTTTTAGGGTTTTGCTCGAAACCACGCGATCCTGACAATCGTGGTGGTTTAGTCTGACTCCCTACCACCTGTCGCTTGCTGCGAGGAGTCTATAATTGCAGAAATATATAGGCTACAAAGCCCCGATGTGTGGAAATATTCCACGGGGTGGCGATACGCCGAATAGTGAACCCCTCCCGATTTATCCGAGACAAATAGTGGGTGCAATAGAGGTGCAGATTGGGCAGGTCCTCGAGATGATAGATGGTCCACTACAGGGTATTGTATCTTTCTAGGTGAAAATATTGTTACTTGGCGCAGTAAGAAACAGATTGTGTGTGCAAGGTCAAGTGCTGAAGCGGAGTATAGAGCTATGGCACTGGGAGTCACGGAGATGTTATGGTTGAAACTATTTCTACGAGGTATTGGAGTAAAAGTTCATGTTCTTGTGAAGCTTTATTGTGACAACAAGGCAACACTTAATATTGCTAATAACTTTGTTCAGCATGACCGCATTAGACATATTGGGATTGATCGTCACTTTATGCAGGAAAAAATGGACTTATGTGACATCTGTTTGCCTTATGTTTCGTTTGTGGATCAAGTTTATGATGTTTTTACCAAGGGGTTGTCTTGAGATTAGTTTGCTTTAGTTTTGTCCAAGTTGAGCATTCGTGATATCTATGCTCAGTTTCAGGGGGAGTGTACGCGGCAGGTTTAATTTGTGTTGTACAGGGGCATTTCTGTCCATGTAGTTTTGTGTTAATTTTTTACCTTATAATCTAGCCACCTTATCTACTTGGAGGGTAATTTGCTCATAATGGTTAGTGGCATGACTTTTAATTAGTGTCAATCATATTTATATATAGTGCTTTGATGGGATTGGCCCATGACTTTGGCCGCCTCTTCCTTCTCATCTTCTCTCTCTCTCTCTCCATCTCCCTTCCCTCTGTTCCTCATCATTCTACAAGTTTGTTACATTTGTAATGTCAGCTAGGATATGTTAAGCAATCAAGTGTTTTCTTCACATGCAAAGTACTTGCATAATTCTTCAGCAAAATGAAGGGGAAACAACAACCATGGAAAGGTGCGAAGGATAGCGAGGAAGGTGGAGATGATGTTTTAAAAGCACTTGGCAGGAGAAGGTGGTAGACTGTAGACCCATCTTTTTGGGAGTAGTTTTTTTTTGGTGATTGTAGTGCTTTTTTAAAATTGACTGTTATGGGCATTAGAAACAAGAAGAAAAACTATTCTTTCTTTGCCTCTTCATCATCATCAGAGTCTTATCCCATTATATGGGGTCGGCTACATGAATCCTGTTCCGCCACCTGAAGTTGGACGTGAATTTTGCTTCAACCATGCTCAGTCCAAGAATTGGCGACCAACTCTCTGGATGCCATTTTCACGGTCGAAGAATTCGCAGCCTTCCTTCTCGAAGCTAATTTAATGATTTTTCATTGTTCATCTTCCTTGCCGCATTAACTACTCGCACGTCGTGTACCACGCTTGAGCCCTGCGCGGCGGCGGCATCTCCACACCAGCCACGATGTTCAAGGAGAGGAGGGGCCTTCTTTCCCCACCGCATCCCTCTTCGGAGAATGGCGACGGTGACATGGCAGCTCCAGCATGCGACAGCAATCGCCAGGAGCGCTAGCAGTGACGCCAGTAGTAGCGACAGGAGTGTACGGGGTAGCAGCAGCGGCATGGAGCAGGGGCGGTAGGCATTTACAAAAAAATAAAAAAAGAAAGAAAAAAAGGCCACGAGGGCTTCTTCCTTCGAACAAAAGCTCTGGGGGAGTCTATAAGTAGCCCACCACGGTGAAGCTTTTTCCTTCTTCGATCCCCCCATAAGCGGAAGCCCATCGGAGCCGAAGAGAAGAAAGAAGAATGATAGAAAGAAAGAGAGAGGGAGAGAGAGAGAGGGAGAAGTGAGATCTCGCTCGAGGGTGGATCTTGTATGCCTTTTCCTTTTCTTCTCTTCCCTACAATTTGTAAGGCTAGGCCACGTTCGGATATGTACATTGGTTTTAGAAATGAAAGAAATGGAGGTTTTGGCTCTGATTCTTTTCTTTGCTCGCATATGAGCTTCCCCCCTTTTTTTAATGTGTGGTATGCCTCAGTTATATTCGTTCTCTTCTACTCTTCACGGTAGAGGAATTGTTTTCCCCTTAAAAGGGTAGCCCGTCACCTACATGAGAATACAACCATTAGCTCGGTGGCCACCGGCCCGAAGTTTATCCGAAGTTAATGGATATGACCCCGAGGCTTCCAACTGTCGGCATCATATTGGAATTTTCCTCCCCTTTCATTTTTGAAAAAATTCTTTTTCTCTCCCCTCACAACCCCACTTTAGGATTTGGACCAATTTAATGGCCATGATGCCAAAGGGGTGAGGCATAGGGGATTCAATCCCAAATTGATCATTTTCTAGCATAGATTCTGATCTCTGGGTTTTGATCATTCGTGGATCACCGAGGGCTCGCTTCTTCATAGCGTGGACCTCGGGCTACACCCTCTAGAAGAATGAATATTAATGGCCGTAGCATGCGGCAATAGTTTAAGTCCACGTCTCGACGCTGAGATTGTGGCAACCCGCGGGTTGTCGGGGTCCTTTGTAAACTAGCCCTCGGGATCTCTGTGCCCAAATCGAGTTACCAGGTGTTGCCGCTTTCGTGCGCACCCTGAGTTGTTCTCGCCTTCGCGTGCATTCCCCCATGGGCACGTACCCAATTACACCCCCCCTGACGATCCGAGTCTAGGGGAGATGCTGCCAAATTTTCGCCAGGTGATTTGAATGACAATGACACAAAGAACGATGATAATTAAACTCAACTCAAAATATCATTGCACACATAAGCATAAAAATGAACATTTCATCACATTCTTGTGTGCTTGCATGTCATGGTGTCTCGGGTGTATCAAATAGTGTGTCGAAGAAGCTCGGATTATGTCCAGATGGAAACCCTCACTATGCATGAGTCAAAGACTCCGCCACGTACCAAGGACGCCCGTGTAAAATATGATTAATATTCCAAAACACCATGTGCATGCTCACGCATTTTCATGAATATATCATGATCAAAGAATAATTAAAGGATGTCAAAATGAAGCCAATAAGTGATGAAACAAATGAACTTGAGCTCAAGGAAAGGCCTCTATTTGGGCCCTCTTCCATTAAGAAATATGGCGTCCACATCAGACGTCGCAAATTTAATGAGTCAACGTCCACGTAGAGGGACGCGAATTAATTAATGCCTACCTACAGAGGCACCAATTCTCAGATTTAAGAATTTGACATAAGAAAATAAATTCCTAATTAACGTCCACTTAAACAGGCGCTAATTAATCAACGACTTTCTAGGAAGGCACCATTTCCTTGAACCAAAAATCAAATTAAAAGCAAAAAACCATTCAAAATTAATGGTTGCATGAAGAGACGTCAATTAATTAACGCCCCTCTAGAGAGGCTTCATCCTCACGATATCGGCCTCAACTCCACTATGGGCAAGCATGCCTCCCAGGTGCCATAAGACTAGCCAGAGAACCGTTCGGCTCCGGAAGAACGGACACTCAATGGGAAACTCCCCACAATGGCAGGAGACGTTACTCTACGACTTACGCCCTTCCCTGCTAAGGGACAGGTCCTTCATCGCCAGGACAACCCTCTATAAATGGGACTTCGACGGACAAGCAACGGGACGATGAATCTCACCAAGAAAAAACCTACTTAACTCCGACAAGAGACAAGAGAAGCCACCTTGCTGCTAAGAGAGAAAGTCTTCGCCACGCTCCGACTACCCTCTGAGCACTCTTACCGCCCAGCGAACACTCTTCGAACACTCGTCAGTCACGACGAGAGCTCTCCCGGAAGACAAATCAACTCGATCAGGCTTGCTACGTCACTCTGTCTCCGTCTCTCTCTCTCTCTCTCTCTCTCTCTCTTTCCTTTTCTCCATCTCCCGAGCACTGACTTAAGCATCAGAAAGTTGTCCCCTAGGGTAATGCCCGGGGCTCCTTCTGACGCTCTCCCGTTTTGGTGCTTGGAGGCTTCCACGAGTGCCAGGTGACCTTTCCCGGCCAATAAATAGAGAAGTGTGGTCCGAGAGCTAGAGACCAAATTTCTGCTTCTACTGTAGCAAATCCTTCAAATTAACATAGTCTCTATAAATTCTGTAACTTTTCCTCTTGATGAGCCAGTGGCATAATCTATCAAGATCACCTTTCACGTTCTTCCAATATCCCCCATATCTAACCAATAAAATGTACACATCTTCCTCATCCATTCTATTACATGTCACATAATATTATTGAAAGAAGTTAGACAATTACACGAACTAACATGAAATTAGCACTAAGTACATCGACACATAATGAGAGACACGAGGAGGGATGTATAATTTCAAAAGAATGAGGCCTACTGTAATGCAATAAAAATCGTTCATTTTAAAAGAATGCCGCATATGACAATACCCCAACCCCACTGTTAGCCCCACCGTGGTAGTCAACAACATTGTACACCATTTTAAACCATAAAGAAGACAACAACACTATACACCATTCTAAACCATGAAGAAGACAATAGAACTATACACCATTTTAAAACATGAAGAAGACAACACACCCCAACCCCACAGTAGACATTAAAAATCGTAGATGGCCCACACGATTGTTCTGAAGGATGAAGAAGACAACACCCCCCAACCCTACAAAATAGAAATTAAAAATCATAGATGGCCCACAAAGTTATCCTAACACATGAAGAAGACAACACCCCATGACCCCACAACAACAAACATTAAAAATCACAGATGGCTCACAAGGTTCTCCCTTTACCCTAGAAAAGGCCTCTCACGCTTAAACCCCGCAGCCTTGTATGCCATATGCCCAGATGAAAATTTCAAACTTCACACAACCCACCGTTACAAAGCCTACCACACACAAGTTGTATGTCCAAAATTTTGAATCCCAAGGAGGGATGTAAATAGTGGGCTAGGTTACCTCTTCGCACCTTCCTGTCTCAGTTTAGGGTTTCCACCAAATAGCGACGGGCACGCAGGTTACAGAGGTGCTCCTTGTTCCTGGGTGATCGTAGAGTCGTGCTGTGTTTCTCCTTGGTTTGGTGTACCTCCCTTGTCAGCTGAATGGGCTCCACTTGGGAGTTCTGACAATCACGCAAGATGGTGTTGGAGATGCATGATGACTCTTCCTTCGTCCAAACCCACAACAGGGCTCTTCCGTCACCGGATTGACTAACCTATTTCTTCCTTTGATGATCCACACAATTGCTCCCCCGTCACAAGTTGTCTGTCCATGACAGGTGAGATTAGGGTTTCGCGGGAGATGGGGGGTTGGGATTCGAGAGGGATGGAGTTCGGAGAGGGGACGGGCTGCCAGTGGTAAATGAATTTCACTCTCCATCTATCTTTTACTATGGACATTTTTGTCTTTTCCCATAAAGGGTTAAGCTTAACTAGGGTTACATCCACAGTGGGCTACGGAGGGTTACGGGGATGGCAAATTTGCACTTTTTTTAAAAAGTAAGGATATCTTTACTCATGTAAATCTAAGCATAATATACACGCAAATAATTATTTAATAATGATTTATTTACAAAAAATTATACCTTGGCTAACATAGCCGTTAGTGCTTTCTGTAGGAAATGGCTTCTCCAGTGGCTTCCCCTTCTCACTTTGCCAGTTCTCATGCTACAATATTCATGGGTCCCCCTCTCGTGACCTAGACCAATTTAGCAAGCTTGGATAGCGAGCATAAAGAGGTTGCAAGTCTTGCTGAGTCTTCAGATTTGGAGACTGACACAGTAGACGTGGGAAGGGTGTCCATAACTAATGTAGGGTGTCAATTTGATGGAGATGACAATTATCATGATGATCACCCTAAAGACCCTCACCTGACTCATTTTCTGCGGAAGCTTGATTTTGTATAGGCTAAGCAACTGGCATAGGCAATTTTACAACATCGAGATAGCCTCATAAGTAGTGTCCTGAGAACAGAGCCAATGTGCGCCTTAGGTGAGCCTCACCAATGGGAGGTAGTGCTAGGCCTGCAAGAACTAAGTATGGAGGAAGACCAGTTGACAAGGGCGGCAAAATTTATTTCTTCCCACTAGGATAATGTTGCAGGCCGAGTATACAGAGACAAACCCTGCTTTGGGCTATTCTTGGCCCAACTGAAGTGAGGCTTCAGAGAGGAGCCTTTCGTGTTGGACTGCTTAGCTGTAAAATTCAAGTACTAGCTAGCAGTAGGCTGGTTTGCTAACCTAAAGGCTTTAGATTCCCATTCCTTCTGTGAAGGTGTCATAGAGTTAACATCGATTACGTGTTACATCATTATGCCCCAATTTTCTTCATTGTCGGTGTGTACCATAGTGTATATGCTTCCCGCTTCAGATACCCGATCTCCAAAGGGTTATGTTGTGATATGATGGGCGTATTTAATACATAATTCAATACATTTTACCCCTGAGGGAGAGACCTCCCTAGATCTATGTAGTCTTTCACAGTTGACTGGTTTTCCCATTAATGACAAGCCGTATGAAGAAGTGTGCTTGCCGGAGCTATCTAAATATGAGATGGACAGAGATGGCACATACACCTTGGGCTATTCCTATCGTTATGTCACACCCCGATCCGATAGCAGTGGAAATATACTCGGAACATTACAGCGATATAGTCATGATAATCAGGAGAAGACTGAAATGCACAGATGCATCAACTTGGGATCAGGGTGCATTGACACCGAGGGTATACATAGGATTGTAGATGTGAAGAATTTTAACTAATAGGTCGAGGTGGTGACTTGATGCGTTGAGGCAGGCTACAGACTCATAGAACTGACAGACTTAAATGAAAGGCAATTCAGAAAACACCAGAGAATTCAAGATGATTTAAAGATGTCCAACTCTCTTCTCAAGGTAGAGAAGTTTTCATTATCCAAGGGCATAGTGAAAATGTTTGCAATTTGATGTGCTGTGCCTAAATGGATTAATTCAAAGTTTCTCTAAGGGACTTCAACTCTTATGAATTGGTGTCTGACATCTATATGCTTAGTTCGTGAATGCAGAATAGGATTCTTAGACAGATTTATTCCATTAGTGTTATCATAGTAGATAGGTGTGCAACCAAGGTCTACATTGTAGTCCTGGAGCTGGTGTTTTATCCAAATGACTAGTGTATCACAACTCCCTACAGCTACATATTTAGCCTTTGTAGTGGAGAGGGCAATAGAATGTTGTTTGTTGGAAGCCCAAGAAACTAAACACCCACCTAAGAATTGACAAAAACCACTTGTGCTCTTCCTATCTAACTTGCAGCCAGCATAGTCTGCATCAGTGTAAGAAATTAAATCTAATGTGTGTGATGAAGGAAACCAAGGTCTTAGATCATGTGTGCCTGCAATGTATCTAAATATTCTTTAACAGTAGCAAGATGAGATTCTATAGGTCTAGATTGGAATCTAGCACACATACACACACTAAATTGGATGTCAAGTCTCAAGGCAGTAAGGTATAGCAGAGAGTCAATCATACCTCTGTAAAGTTTTACATTTACTTCTTTACCTGATTCATCAACATCTAAAGAAGCATTTGTACCCATTGGTGTGGCTATGTGCTTCACTTTGTCGATCTCGAATCTTTAAAGAATTTCAGTGTGTATTTTGTTTGATTGATGAAATAGCCATCCTTCATCTGCTATACCTATAGACCAAGGAAGTATTTCAGTTCACCAACCAAACTCATTTCAAATTCATTAGGCATTAGATTTGTAAATTCATCACATAGTTCAGTGTATGTTGAACCAAAAATAATGTCATCCACGTATACCTGAACTATGATGAGTTGGTGTTTCTGATTTTTTATAAAGAGAGTCTGGTCCACCTTACCTCTACTGTAGCCCTTTCTACGCAGAAATTCTGTTAGCCTATCATACTAGGCCCGAGGGGCCTGCTTCAATTCATACAAAGCTTTATTTAATCTAAAGACATGGTTAGGCAACTCAAATAAATCAAAATCTTGGGGTTGTCAACATAAACTTCCTCTTTTATAAACCAATTTAAGAAAGCACTTTTTATGTCCATTTGATGAAGTTTAATGTTATTTGAGCAAGCAAATGCAAACAATATTCTGATTGCTTCTATCCTATCAACTGGTGCATATGATTCATCAATGTCCACCCCAAATTCCTGATTATAGCCCTTGGCCACCAACCTAGCTTTGTTTCAAGACATTATTCCATCTTTGTTGGCCCAGAGAGATGACAGACAAGAAGGGGGGTTAAATTGTCCCCTTGCCGAGATGACAAATTTTAAAAACAACTTTAACTAATTACAACGAAATTAAAACTAACTATGTTGATTAGCCTAAGCAGATGTGAGATCTAAAAGCTCTCACAAGCTTTCTGATCTCACTCGTAATAACAATGCGACTAATCAAGAGAATTAAGCTCAGCACAGATAACGGAGGTAGGAGTGTGTGACTTGGCAGTGAAATAAAAACCTATATAAAGTACCTATAAATAGAGATAGAAGAAATGACAATCATACAGGCAAGCACATGCGACACAATGATTTTTAGGTGGTTCGGGGCCACGACGGGCTCCCTACATCTACCCCTCACCCAACCGGGTGAGGCTTCACTCCACGCTACGAAACGTAGCAACACGGGGACAAACCCCAACCACACATGCTGCTTCCATAGCAATATCCACACACGTGGACAAGCCCCAACACGCTGCCACTGCAGCACACACACACACACGTTCGGGGATCACACCCCGGACACTTAGACCACACGGAGACGCAGCTCCGTCCACACACACAATGATGTTCTGAGTTTTAGACAACAAGAAGATGTACAATAAACGCGCACAGCAGTATGTGAATGATGTTAAACTATGAAGCACACAAGGGAATAAACAAAGATAGGATGTAGAGATATCCCCTTGATTCTCCAGTAGCTATAAGAGGATCTTTCTTGAAGCCTAGATTGGAGAAGATCTTATCCGCAACTGGCTGGAGTAGTAGGTCATCCTCCTTGACGATCTAACGCATATTCCTTCAAATTCCAACTCCAATCAAGCCTGCACATACCAAGAACAGATCAATCACTATGCTCAAAACCTTATATTTAATAAAAGGGACATCACAAATAGATCAATATCAGATTTGTAGTATCTCCCCTTGAATGTCCCATGGATCCCTTCAATCAATAGGTAGGGTGCGCTGGGAATGATAAACTAGAGTGGAAGGAGCCGAGCTTGAGATAGAAATGCCCAAACTTGCAGACCGGGGAAAGCAGCAGTAGTGCCGTCTACATCCAAGCTCTGGGTCGTGGAAGACGATCACTCCTGCCTCTTCTTCCTCCTCCAGGTAGTGTTGTCACCCTCCTTCACGTTCTTCTTCTCCTCCTGCAGCAAATAGGGCAAGGTTAGCACAAGGGATTGATCTTCTGATGGAAATTCATAGCTGCTATATACCCAAGAAGAAACAGCAAGAAAAGACCATAAAGCCCATGCTTATACCCTCTCAAATGCACTCCTTATAGTAGGGTCTAACCCTAAGGGCATTAGGGTAAAATACCACCCCAATCGGACCTTGAAAAGTGGGTTTCGAAACCAATCCGACAGACCCATTTTGGGTTGCCCAGAACAAGTGTCGACCGGGGTAGGTTGACCTTTTTCTCACCGCATGCTGTCCAGTGAACAAATTCTGTACCCAGAGTAAAAGTGTCGACCCATGGGGTCGACCTTTTTCTCACAATGTTCTGTCCTGGGCACAAATTCAGTGCCCAGTGAAAAAGTGTCGACCCAGGGGGTTGACCATTTACACGCCATGTTCTATCCTGTTAACAAAACAAGGACCCAGGCAAAAAGTGTCGACCCATGGAGTCGACCTTTTTTGCCAAGGGTTTTGTTTTCATTGCAAATAGATCCCAGGCAACGAAGAGTCGACCCTAAGGGTTGACCCTTGCATTGTAATGTCAGAAAATAAATTAAATGCAGTGAATTAAACCCAAGAATCATAACACCCTTTAAGCAACATTAAACCCCAAGCAAAACATGATTTACCAATATAAATAGCATGGTTAGAGTGTATGTAAAATAATTAATGAAACATGGTTCATAACGTTTCATCATGGATACAAAGGTATGTAAATTGGAATGGAGGCTTACCATGGTTCCAATTGAATGGCATTAACATGAACCTGCACTTGAACCTAAATCAATTAATGTCAAGCTTATGTCAATCCAGATGAAATAGTCAATCACCCATTCAACACACAATCTGCTCACTCCAGAGATGATTCACGCAGACCATTGTCCAAAAAGAGTTCAACCAACTCATTACAATAAGTTCAGTCCTTAATGGCCTGAACTCATACACACACACTAGGAGCCAATGGAAGAACACTTCAAGCTATTTTTGTATATATAGATTCACTGATTTAACATTTCTAGCACTTGGCATCTGTGGTGTGCCTATGTACTCATTCATCGAAATTGTACTAAAAAAGAAGCAACTTGAAGTTGCATGTTTGTCGATCACATTTACATTTTTACCCCAGGTGGTGCTCCAGGCATTGGCAAAGCACAATTGGTGTATGCTTTGCTTTCCAAGCAATTGATATGTTTAGTTTTTTCACTTCTTACCATATCAGATAATTCCATGATAATACCTCAAGATTCAGCTTGCTGTTAGTGTCCAAATTCTAGTAGATTGTTGTGGTCTTGGTGGTAAAGCTATCTACATAGGTTCATACCACAAAACAAAGTTTCTGAGATGATGGTTTTTAATTATCTGTTAAAGTTTGCTAACAAATTGTCTTGATTTGCATCAAATATGGAAGGCAACTTTATGGTAGAACGTCCTCACCAGAGATACCCTTCACAAATTTATTTTTCAAAGGATGGATTTGCAAGCTTGCCAAGAGAAGATGCAGCTAAATATATTTTTTTTCAAACATATTCTGCTTCCACATTTGCAGTTACATAGAGCAAGTCACTGTGATAAGCTATCTAGAGAAATTTTTGGATGAAGAAAATTGTAAATTATATATAAGTCTACATATTTTAATGATTTTTTCATGGATATGGCATTTGTCTTATGCAGACAAGAGTTTACAGCAATGAATTAATCATATTAGTGCCTGTTAATTTTCTAGTAACTAAGAAAGGCATTCTAGTATCTACATATTTTACATTTATGTAGTTACATGTTCTGTCCTTTCAAATTTTGAGATATTGTCATGGGCAACATGCATTTTCATCACATTTGACAGTCTTTATGAGCCCCATCATTCTTTTAATGTTTCCTTTCTTGGGGGGCAAGGTGTATGTTTATGAGCCTTTGTAAAAGTGCTCCTTTTTTTTGTATCTATGCAAGTATCATAAGCAATAAAATAAAAGCTGCATGGATCTATTTGTGAACAATGGAATCCATTATTCACTTCTAACAGGCTTTATAACATGTTGATAGAGTCAAACAAACTTGTTGATCACGTTATGATGTGAAATCAATGCCAATATCACCAAGGATTTCAGTTATTATTTAACAGTTTGATTATTTTGTAGGTGAAGATCATTATTATTGACAGTATCACATTCCATTTTTGGCAAGATATTGATGATCTGACCCTCAGAACTAGAGTGCTAAGTGGAATATCTTTGAAGTTGATGAAACTTGCCAAAAAGTTCAGTTTGGCAGTAAGTGTCAATGGCTATATTTTGTGGATTTCTAGGCTTCTAGCTTTAAACTTGTTCAATGAAGGTGTGTATCCCCAAAGCAACAAGAATGATAAGTAAAACGCTTTCAAACTGGAAATTTAATAATATAGCAGCATAGCTCTAAATTTGTTAATCAGTTTGGAAGTAAACACTTTCAAATCAAGAAAGTAGATCTTCTGGGCCGTAGCAAGACCCGACACAGAGTAACTTATTCTAGGGATAGGGATTGGACTGGACTGTGGCTCTGGGGGGATCCAGAAGCACTGGCAGGAGTTGGTACTATTCTTGTGCTAAGGTTAATTATCGGTTGAGCAGATCTTTTGAAAATTCAACTAACTTTGGTTTAGTTTTCTTCAACCGAATCCTATTTGAATTTAGTAGACTTAAAGTGAAGTCCTGGTTTTGTTATGAATAGAAGTTTAACATTTGGTACTTATCCTTGTTGGATTTGATTGTAAACTTGTCATCAAGTTATTTATTATGTTGTTTCCCAATACCATTGATTGATTTGCCATGTCTCTTTAGTGAAATAATATTTTTGTGAATTCTTATTGGCGTGTTTTATACTATTTGGGAACTGAAATAACAGATCCAGGGCACTGGTAGATATACTTTGAATTGAATTCTAGGGAGAAGTAACTTCGCTACTCGTCCTTTCTTCTAATATAATATTCTATTCTCTTGCTGCAAAATTCTTGGGAAAACTTCATATTGAGATGTAAATGGAAATTTTCATAGTGAGATGTTTTGTATTTTTTTCTTTGTTGTGGAAACCCCTTAAAGTTTTTTTTAATATCATTATATATTATGCTTCCATAATTATTCAGCAATTTCCATAATAAACTCGTCACTTACTCTGGGTTCCTTCCGCACTCGGGACATGACAATACCAAATTCACCAAAAATAGAACAATTAAAATTTAAAAAAGTATCCAAACAATTATTCAAGCAAGAGAATTCCTAGATATTCTCTTTGGAATGAGGACAGATAGAGTACACAAGAGCTTCATGACCTTCAAAGGTATATTGCTGGGATAACAAAAGGCTATGTCATTGACAATACTAGCATGGGCATCAATCTATCCACAATGCAACAAGTCAGACAAAAGCACGTAGTGCTTTGAATAAAGGTAATGTAACACTATAGCTCACATCTAACTGTGGTCCTAGGTCACCATTATGGATAAAAGCATATGTCTGTATAATATGTCACCTCTAACTGTGGTCCTAGAATTTTCCCTTGCACACCTCTATCTCCAAATCCCTCTAGAACTAGAATACCATCTGCACCCTGTGGTGAAAAGCTATTTGGACCAATGCGTAAGAGACAACGCACAACACATAACATGGTAACAGGAGAATAAAAGATTCAGTAGCCAATTGCATGGATGAAAAAATCTCACCCTCAAGAGGTTCCATGCAACTTCAGAGGCTTCTGGCGATTGAAAAAGACCAATGTTTGAATAGCTTAGCATTAGCATGCTAGCCAAAAACAAGAACCAAATGTACAGTTTCATGGACTACTAAACTACCAACTCAAAAACAAGAACCAAATGTACAGTTGCATGGAGTACGAAAGTACTAAACTACCAACTCAAAAAATGAGTTAGGAGGTAGAGCCCAGAGATAATATTTGCATGGAATAGCTTGTGAATACTTAGTACAAGATTAAATGGCTTCCGTCTATACTACTAGTTCATAGTTTAAAAATCTCCACCCGAAGAAATTATTATTTGCCAATTTGATAATATTTACAAATTTTATGTATTTTTTATCATATATATACATACATATTAAATCTAATGTGTATGCATTGCAAAGCGAGAAAAGGTAAGATCTATCTCCACTTTTTGAATATAGTAAAGGAGAACATAAGGAAACAACAAATACATCAATATCAGGAACCATAGTTGTCGACAAATCATGGAATCATGCTATTGCTAGATATTAAAATTAAGAGACTATATAACGGAAACATAGACAACAATATATATGTACAGTTGCACTGCACACATCTCCTTCCCTTTGCTTCTATTAGAGAGCAAATAAAGCAAATTCATCTCTACAAAGTGACTTTAATTTAAGAAACAACCTGCTCTAGTCTTTTTCCCACAGAAATTACAAACATAGAAGAGAAGATTGAAGATCAAGTAAAATATGCATGCTTGCCATCCATCCAAATAAACTTTGCAGTCTTACACTGACAACTTACAATTATATGCAGCTATTTTGCTAATTAAAAATGAAAATGAGAGGATATCGAGTATTCCACCCCCAGCTAAAGACCAGAAACATAATTGTCATCTCTACTTAAGTGAAAAACATTTTGTAGGTTTGTGTAAGTGCAGTATACCTGTTCAGGACACCCAAGTACACAGGCTAACTGCAGTATGCTATGCCATGCCTAAAATGGCATCGCACCTATATCCTATTGGTCCCTTGTAATCCCCAGATAATTTCATATCCAAACATAAAGAATCACCATATACATCACCTTATACACTATATATAAAAGGTTAGTCAACATTTCTTTTGGGCATTTTCATTTTCGTGCATGGCCTTGCAAGACCAAAGCCCCACCCCCCATGAAGAGGAACATATCAACCCAATGCAAGAATCCCCAAGGTTGATATGAAAATGGCTTTTCTTGAGGTCTAGATTGCTTACTAAAGGAAAATTGTTTCAAAGCAATCAAAAGAAATAAAGTTCTGAGCAAAAGCCAAAAAAAAGGAAAAGCAAACTAGTCTAACCAAACTAACCAAGGTCTACATGCCTGGGAGAATGACTAAGGTCAAAAGGAACACTATTTAGATACAACTTCTACTTTGCCAAAAATCCATTGCTTCGTAAAACTATAAAAAAAGGAGGCAATGAAGCATTCAATTACAACTCATAAGTCTAACATATGCTCAGCGAATTCCTCAAAATCATGACTATTAATGGGTCATTGGTTAAGCCCTTATTGGGCCTTACAAAAAGGAGGCGCACAATCCTAGGACACCTTGGCATGTGATCCAAGACATCTGACGTGGAGCCTGAAGAATGAAGGATCTATTGGGACAGATGGACAAATGGCGGCATGCTATTTTGGAAATGTTTATCTTAATTTTTTTTGTCTGATCTATAAATAGATTGCTTCTTCGTGAGGAGGAGGAGGCGGTAACAGAGAAGAGCAGGGAAGAAGGCCACGTAGTGAAGGGAGCTTGTGGAAAGAGAGAGAGCTAAAAGAGAGAGTGTTGTGTCCCTGTGGTTTTGATGATTTTCAACACTATGAGTCATTAATATTCTCATTCCTTGATTGCTAACATTGCTGATATTCTCATAACAGATAAATTAGAGATGGCAAGAAAAGAAGCCCAATGAACGTGCCCAAGCCACTTCAGAGTCAAGAAAGGTTGAAGAAGAACAAAAAAATAGTTTTTAGAATGGTGGTGTCGACCTCACAACATTGGAGTGTGGACCACACCAGTTCAATTAGTCGTTTGACCGATGAAGCTCATAAGGAAGTGTCGACCAGCCTCTCTCAAGCGGTCGACCTTAGGCCCTTCCAGAAAGTGTTATAAATGCTCCTCCATTAGACAAGTCGACCACACTCCGTCATCAGGTCGACCTCAAGGCTTCCAGCAAGCATTTAAGACAAGTTTTTGAAGGCAGTGTCGACACTATGCTATAGCAGATCGACACCACAGTCTTCTAGAAAGCGTTGAAGGCAGATTTTCTTAAGGTAGTGTCGACACTACTTTAACAACAGGTCGACACCATGGTTCTCCCAGACGCATTTTTAACTGTGTTCTGCCTATCACGTCAGGCCATCCAGGGATTATAATATTGAACTACAAATCTCCAAAAATGCAATTTTTGAGGTCTGGAGGAAGGTTCCAGGTCTGACAATTGTCCTAGCTATCATCATCATACCTGAAACACCTTTTTGGAGGGAACAGTGACAAGGTTCATGTATGGGAAAAGTCTACTATCATGTACACTACCTTTTTGCTGTCAGCCAATGGGATATGCTCCTAGAAAGGTACACTGTCGAGGAAAGTAACCAGAGCTAATGAGGAAGTAGACTACAAGATTTCTACTTTTTGGATCATTAAATGCTCAGATCTAGAGCTAAAGAAAACTCTTATTTTATACCTCCTCTGAGCCAATCAAAAGAGATAAAGTCTAAAATCATATTTTACTATCAATGCTGTACCAATCAGTGGATAGAGTTTTGGAGGGAAAGTCCCCTCTACTGGGAGATCAAAAGAGGGCGCACCTCCATGTATATGGGGAATCGTGTAGGTGCTTCAAGAAGAAAGAGCGATCGAGCTGCACAAGAAAAAGGGTGGCTACTAGTTGCTGGCTCTCGGGAAGAAAAGAAGCAAGAGAACACAAGAAGCTAGTGTGTCCAAAAACTAGAGGTGAAGAAGGAAGAAGATGGACAAGAAGAAGAAGAAAAGCCCAAGCCCATCTCCTAAAAATCTGAAGCTGAGTGCAAGCTCCTCTACCACCGGCTCCTCATCCTGCAAGGAAAAGGCATTGTGAAGGAAGCAAGGGTTCTGCTAGTAGCTGTCCAAGCTCTCCATCTTTCAGAGAGAGACTTTTATCATGGCCTTAGTTTAAATCACTCTGTTTGAGATTTTCAATTGTTTCTTTTTTGTTCATTGTTCTTGTTTAAAAGTATAAACCGCCCCTATAGGTTGATGTAGGAAGATAGACGGAGGTGTGCTCTAGTCTATGGTGTTCAGTCCCTACCTGGTTCTGTAGGAAGACAGTAAGAGGTTGTCTCTGGTCTGTGGTAGGCCTTGTGTCCCTGTTGCTATGTTTTTAGCTATTTAGTGCAATGGCACTAGGGAAGCCTCACTTGGTTTAAGTGAGGGGTGGACGTAGGACTCAGGATAGAGTCTGAACCACCTTAAAAATCCTTCTCCCAGTGGTTTGGTTGTGTGATTGCTTTAGGCGAGATGCTTGCCTAGGCTCACTGACCATACATACTCTTCCATTCTATGAGTTGTTTCCTTCGTTATTCAATAGTTGCTTTTATTCTGCTGTAATTTATTTTATATCTCGAAAAAGAGGGACAGATCTATTCACCCCTCCCCTCTATCTTTGTCATTCCCACACAATAGTCTAGCCCCCTTAAATCACGTAAGCAAATAAGCGGTTACTTAATTAGGACATTCCGAATGTGAGGAGAATGTCCCACTGTCTCACCTCTTACCTGTCTGTGATCTCTTTGATTTTCTACTAAGCACTTGACTGTGAAAAAATTGATCTAAACATGTTTTGTAAAGCTTTTTGCGAAAGTCGATCATGCCTTGACTATTAACTATTTCTCTTTATTGCCTTAATGTCATTGAATATGATCCTTTTAATCATCCTTGAACTTTTCTTGTAAACTTCACTTGTGCTTATTATACTACATGTTCTTGAAAGAAAATTTTTGCTAGATCTGTACTTTAGCCATTAATTGTTATTTAAAGGTGTAAGAGATAAGTGTCATGCAGGATAAAGTGCTACGTTATGGGACCACCTCTTGAAACTGAAATGATGGAAAGTGCTACATAATTGAAGTCACCACTTGAGTATGTAGGGGTCACCTCTAGAGTCCTACATAGTTGAATGTTTAGTTGTGTGCTATACTACGTTTTATGAACTTTTTCTTGAAATTCGGTTGGCCATTTATTTACTAAAATATTTTAGAAATTACTTAAGAGTGGGTCCACTTAACACTCAATGTTTGGTAATTTTGGGGCCCTCATCTGGAACAGTGATTTGACAAGAACATAAACAACTTAGGGAGAACGCTTGGTGAGAAAGTGTGTACACAGAGTTGACTAAGTTGGGGATGATTCAATTAGAAAGCTATGTTGACGGTACAAATGTGTCTGAGTTTCAGCACTGTCTTGGTGTTGCAAGATAAGCCATGTCATCTCAATAATTCCGACAGAACTTGAATCTGAAGTTTCCTAGGAATATTGCCATGATCATTTTAAGGTGTTAACATGCCAATGGTTTTGGGGGTGTAGGGGAAGTAAAAGATAGGTATATATATGGACTAGCATGCATGGGAGAGGTGGCAAGTTGGTCATGTCAGCCCCTAAGCTAGCGTGATCAATCACGAGCTTACTTCCTTCGGGCTTGCTGAACATCTGTCTGCCTGCCTTGAGTTCAGGTGGTTTGTGCGCATCGTCTGTTGACCGTAATTATCCTGCCCAACCCAGGCCTTTGCGTTTTCAAGCATGCCCCCCTCCCCAACACACACACACACACACACGCACACGACACACAAAAAAGAAGAAAAATATGGCTCCGTTTCGTTGTCAGCGTAGACAAATACTCTTTCATTGTTGCATCTAAAACCTGAAGGAAAAGAAGCAAAGGCATCACCACTTGAATGCTTTTTAACTTTTTTATTTAAACAAGATTGACACTTTCTGTATAGTGAAAATAGGCAGATCTAAAAGACAATGAAATGACATATTATATCTTACAAGTGAACCTTTGAATGTTAAACATCTACCAACGTTGCCTCATGTTAGGCAGGTTCATCGTTGGGAATCAATAATCCGATGGATCACCGCGTTTGTTGTTTTGCAGGAAATTGCCAAGAGGCTGCCCAGGACGGCGTCTTCAACTTCATGATTGTAATCCCACAGAAAAGAAAACCTGGTCGACAAATGTCATACATCGTGAGGATTGTAGTCTTGGCTTGTATGGTCATCCCGAACCTTGTCAATGATAGACACGACATCGCTGTTCCAGGCATTGTGATGATTCGTCTCCGTTGTACGTAATCTTCCTGTTTTCCAGCACCCATTGTGGTATGAACTTGTTAATTTTATATCCGGCTTGTGGCTTTTCAAAGGGTATCCTTACACTTGGCACCACCTCCAACGGAAGATTCACTGACCAGCACTGTGCAGAACTTTTCCTTTCCGACCAATCCAGATTCCTGTATTGCCTGAATGATGCGTGAGCTGATGAAATGGCCGATAGGATCTACTGCCCAATTCCCCTCGTTGAAGTTACCTTTACCAGACGAGTGTTTGTACACGTGAAGATCTTATTGTGTATGGTTCTCACCTTTGGGCGGGCGTTCGTTACTTTTGACATGTTGTCGACGGTCGATGTAGCGAGTGTAGTAGTTATCACACACACACGCACACACACACACACACACACACACACACACACAGAGAGAGAGAGAGAGAGAGAGAGAGAAGCACCGTCGTTTTGAATCGAACTGCCTTCGGTACAATGACTCTTGTTCGTCAATGATAGAGAGAGAGATTACACTCTACGGGCTGCCAGGGGTTTGTCTGCGGGCATGATCCTTAATTATCTCAGGATGGTGTATAGGTTTATTCTATCTCCCCTTTCATCATGTGTTTTTAAACCAGCGACATTGGTACCAATCAGATTTTGACACTGTAACTCCAAAATCAGTTAATTGGGGTCAACATTTACCTCCTCGATAGGAGACCAGGGGTTTGCAAATTTTCGCGGGGCCTCTAGTTTTTCCCAAAGTAGCGAGGAACATTTATTATATTTTCGTATTTATGTCTGTGTCTGTAACATAGGATAGCCGTGACCGTCGTTCCATCGAGCTTCGCTCAATTTAATCATGAATTCAAGCGATCGTTGCGTTCAATGGGCTTCCTTGGCTCCCCATGGCATTCCATTTAAGCTATCGAACTTTTCCCCCAACCCTAGTTCTGTCCGTTCTCATCTAAAGCTATTTGGAGTGATCAAAGGGGCAATCCAGCGGCATGGAGCAGATCCGATGCGTGTTTCACCTGCCAGATCACCCCTTTTTAGTGCGCCGGATCACCCCCCATTTGGTTGCCATCTCCCTCACCCCCCTGGCATCAGATCAGCCATTCTGCTGGCTGCCAGATTGCTGCTCCTATGGCCTTTGGACCAGGACCATTCCCCAGCCACGTCAGATCCCCTTTCTACTTTTTCTCCCACCATTACACTCTTCACTCTACTGCCAGACTAGGGTCATTGCCCTTGGCTGCTGGGTCCATTCTCCTAGCTGTCGTATCCCAATGCCACCCACACACTTACTAGCCGCATTAGATTAAGAACCCTCCACACCTCTTAGCCCCTGTAACATCCCATTGTCATCCACCCCTCAGTTGGCCACCATTTCACTTCATTAGACTAGCCATCGAATCACCCTTCTCGTGTCTTTAGCCGCCAGATCAGACTTAATAACAAATGCTTGGTCCCTGGGGTTACAGTGTCTAGGGGTCACCTCCCCCCAACATTATGTTTTCTGATATATGCATATCTTCTGGGTTTTCTGATCACCCCGTTGGGTCACGGGGATTCACCATCTACCTCGGTGTGATCTCCGATGACCTCACTAGGGGAATAGTGAATAAATCACCTTGCCAATGAATCATGTCCCATTGCCTCTTGGCCCCTCGGTCCTTAGGCTATCACTCTAACATGCCTATCTTTTACAGAGTCTGTCTCAGTTTGCTCTGGATGGGCCTCCTCTACATCTCCCCCAACATGTTCCGGGGCAGAAGGATGCTGCTAAAATTCTCTTAGAAATCCATGATTTAATTTCGCATCATGTTCCCTTAGCTTTCTGCTCAATTTTTAGCCCTTATGGTGGTAACCGCCTCACGGCTACCCATGCTGATTTATGAGAGCAGAGTACCCAACAAGGGGAATAAATCAATAATAAGTGCCACCTCTCGGCATTCATTGTTCTGGCAATATATGAGTCTGCCCGAACGTAGTCATGCCAAGTCCACCTCATGGACCCATATACGGACATCGTAATGCTAAACATGGTCTCATAATAAAAGGTAGTCACTGATCGATAGTCCTATGAGTGATCACGACTATCTGGAGGGCTAGCCCTTGGGTTCTCCACTCATCATAGGGTACAGGATTACCGTTTAGGCATGATCATCGTTCAGGAGATCGTCTTGACATTTCATGGATGAATCTCTTATACCCTCTCTGATACTCTTCGGGATAGGGGAGGTGCTGCCGAAATCTTCCCCGAACATGTCAAATAAACATATTAGCGAATGGTTAAATAAAGTGATGATAATACATTTTCAGTTAACCCGCACTAAGTCAAAGTTGACTCCTACCCATGATTCAATTAATCCCTATTCGTACACATGATTTTAATAAAAGAAATACACTCCTATATGCCCACTAGCTTGTATTCAATCACATAAATGCATGCTTGCAACTCCTGATTCCCTGGTATATAAAATGGTGATTAGCGGAAGGTCAAATTAAGTCCGGCCGCACTAAGCGTGAGGCGATCTTCAGATCTAAGTTCTCCGCCTCATACCGAGAACTAACTAAATAAAATAAATATCACTGTATTGTGTGCTTGCATGTGCGATCAAATCCTGCTCCTGCTTTATAAAACAAGCATGTCTTTTATGTATTCCTACATTTAAATTATTAATTAAAAAGTAATTTTATTTTTACTACTTTAGCAAACCCCATCATTGAAATATTATTGCTTACTGTTTTATCTAGAACTTCAATGTACTTTACACACACCTTTTCATCCCTTCAGAGCTTTACCGCTCTTGGGAGGCTTCACAGGTTCCAAGTGGTATCGAGTTTACCCGGTATCCGAAGTTTGGGTCGTCACAGTTGGTATCAGAGCGTATTGTGTGAAAGTACATGAAAATTTGAGATATTACTGTGCTCAGAGTCCTTAAGGTCCAGTACAGTCGACAGCTGGCGTATGTTTTGTGATTATTTACCGCTTTGTTTTCGTGTGTGGTCTTGTGCATGCTATATTGGCACTGTGCGAGATGGTTTTGCTCTCGTCAGGATGTGACGAGATGCTCTTTTCATCATGGTGTTTGTCTTGGTTATGCTGTACTTGGCAGAGTTCATCGGCAAGCGTGAATCTGCAGTGCATTATTTGAGATTTTTTGATGGCTTGTTCAGGTGGCTGATGACTTTTATCGTTGGTGTGATGACCATGCACATTCTTATGTTGTTTTGGTCGTCCCAGTTTGAGTCTGTTCAGCTCCTGAGGAGTTTAACTTGTGTTGAAGTGATCGATTAGATACCTTGGTTGAGAAGATGCCCGAGCGAACCTAGGATTTTCCTTCCTGGTTAGCTCTTGTTAGTCGAGCTTGATTCTTCTCATCCTATTTGGTGGAATCTTTTCAAGGTAAGCCGTAGAAGCACTGTCTTGGTGAGGCCTTTGTCCCGTGTCTGCTTAAGTGTGGACTATGTTAGTTCTGAGCCTAATCTGCTCCTTGTTCGATGGTTGCTTGGCTTTGGACCCAGTTTCATGTTGGGAGCCGTTGTGCACGATGTTCGTCGTGCCATGTCTGGCAACCGATGTGTTGTGAGGGTTCAAAAATTGTCTCAGGACGTAAGGATAAGCTAAGATTAGTGTTTCTTTGTGCTTTGTGCTGAAGCTGGTACTCTCTTTGGTTTGCACTTAGGCGACTTGTGATTGGTTATTAGCAGGATCGGTACTCGAGGCAAGTTATATTACAATTTCATGAATTACTATAGCACCGTGTGTGTGTTGAGATGCGAATATCAAGGTATTTCTGATGTCTATGTGCGTTGTATGAGTGCGCAGTGGAAGTGTATGGGCTGGTAACCCACGGGTCAAGGATCGTTGGTTGGAAGATTCTAGCCGATCAAGAGAATTATTTTCCTCGATGTGACTTCATCTTGGCCATGTGTGCCTTAATGTTGTTTATTGTCGTGCTGTTGCTGGAGGCATTATGGTGTTGGCATTGGCATCTCTGAGAGTTGGGAAATCTGTCAGCATAGTTGCTGGTTGAGTACCCTCCGCTCCTTTGTAATCTTTTTCTTGGGTGTTGTGTTCTCGGGACGTGATCATGGTCCTTGAGATGTGTTTCCCAAGATTGTTATTATTGTTATTGTGAGTCCTTATTGGTAAGCTATTACATGGCTTATATATCTTAGCCGTGTGTTCAGCTATAATTGTGCCTTGATGTGACTAGCTAGCAGTTGTGTTCCGTGATTTTGTGTTAAGTACGGAGCCGAGACTCTGCAAGTGCTGTCGCTATTGTTGTTGTTGTCTGTTGGCGGTTGTATTCATCTTGGGAAGAATTCCCTGTGAATCTGGTTTGGCACTGAGTGGACCGAAGTCTTGTCGGTTAGTTCTGCTGTACTCTTCTATTATGGTAGAGTTAGCATGTGACTCGAATCAGATGTACTATCTAAGTGAGGACTGACTTGATTATGGTTGTGGTCTAGTGTTGTCGTTGGCGTCCTATGTGCCAGGTTTCATTATTGTTCTGGCACTGAAGCAGATGATGTGGAGCTGTCAGCTGAGAGGACTATGCTTCCTTATTTAAGCTGATGCTTGTTGTATTTGCCATTTATTTTATCGGTAGCTGTTTTCATGGCATGGGTCATGTCTCCTTTCCTGTGAGACGTAAGCGACGTTGCCTTATTTCGGAGGTGTCAGACTTGTGTTCACTTGTGTACCATGCTCATTCTGTGGATCGATTTACCTTGAGATCCAGAGCATGTGCTTGTGATTATGGTCTGGTAGTGTCCCTCTGAATTATATTTTTCGAGATTTGTGTTCCCGGGGTCAAGGGGAGGTGCTGCCGAATTTTTGTCAGAATATAACAAGGGCAAACAGAAGCGACAAGCAGGACGAATGAAGGCATTTCGATCGACCAAATTTTTCAGTGTTCAAAACTCTAAAATGTTACGGAGTTCGGTCGACCAACAAGTCCAATTCGGTCGATCGAATTTCACGGCGCTGAAAGGTTCAGAAAGTTGCAGAGATCAGTCGACCGACCTCAAATTTCGGTCGATCGAACCCCTCAAGGAAGCAACTATTGACTTTTAATTTCTTCAATGTGGGAAGCCCTTCTCTTTAGATTTTTTAATCCCAAAGCCACCAGACATGCCATGAATTGTGGATCTGTGTCCTGGCATGTCCCTTGACCACCCAAGTTCTATGAAAATATCTCTTTGGGCCAAGAAACCCTAATCACTCAAGGGTGATCAAAGGAGGCTATCAAGGGAGAAAGAGGGTTGCTGCAACACCTTCGTGAATAGTACTTCATCTAGGGGTTTCTTCATCCATCTTCAAGCTCTTCAAGACCCTTTGGACCCATTCAAGTGGAAATCAAGTGGAGACTCAAGCTTCATCCAAAATCTGCATCACCTACTCAGGGGGAGCTTAAATTAGAGTTTTAGTTTTGTGTTTCTCCTTCTAAGTTCTTCAAGCTTCAAGTGTCTGCTATTTGTAATCCCTAAACATCTCTGTGTGTGTGGATCTACCCAGATCCGTGTGTGTGTGTGGCTATCTTTCACATTCCTGTGTGGTTCGGTGCTTGTGCACCTTCGTGGGAGTTTTGAACTCTTGACAAGTGTGTGTGTGTGTTTTGATCTTATAATTCTTTATAGGATAGTGTGTGAATCCTCACAGATCATGAGGGGTGGACGTAGGTTTCCGTTGTTGCATTCAAACCACCTAAAAATTGTTATCTCTTGTGTGATTTGATCATTTTCTCCTATCTCTATTCTGTGCAAGCACACACTCAGATTAAATCTTTTGTATCTCTTGAACTAGATCTAGCATAATTTATCATTTTCACATTAGATCTCTGGTATATCAAAAGGTGGGTTCAAATTGGCAAGGCAAACCTTGTCAGGAAGATAACACTTTGCGTGAGTAGAATCTTCAGATTCACACCTCCGCCACAATACCAAGGATCCGCTATGTGTGATAGGCTTTGATAGATCCAATCGTTAAACAACAGATCTAAGTTTCTAAAGGGTTATTTCATCATATCTATTTAAATTGGTAAAAGTTTATTAAAATATGTAATCACCCAATTCACCTCCCCTCTTGGGTGCCATTGATCGTGGGACTTCAATTGGTTTCAGAGCTAAGGCTCTAACTTTCCTAGATCTAACGATGTAGAGAAAAATCCAGATCAATGGCTAACAAGGGGATGTTCCCTAAGGGTCACTCAATCTACCGTCCTCCATTCTTTGATGGCTCGAGCTACTCATACTGGAAGAATAGAATGCATGTCTCTCTTAGGGCCCAGGAGTACGAGATCTGGAGGTTGTGGACAAGGGTCCTTATGACCTTCTTGATAATGAGGATAAATGGACACACGAAGAGATTAAGAAATCGACAATTAATTTTAATGCAATGAATATCATATAATGTGCCATTCATCCTAATGAATTCTCTCATGTTTCTATGTATAACTTGGCAAAAGAAATGTGGGACAAGCTACGACTTATCTATGAAGGAACTTCCGAGGTCAAGGAGACCAAAGCCGATATGCTAGTTAGAGACTATGAGCTGTTTAAAATGAAGCCTGAAGAGATGATTTCAGAAATGTTCGCGAGATTAACAGAGATCACCAATGGTCTCAAAGCCTTGGGAAGGAGTACACCAACTTTGAACTTGTGAGGAAGGTACTGAGATCCCTTCCACCTGCATGGCACACAAAAGTCACCGTTATTGAGGATTCAAAAATTCTGTCCACACTTTCCTAGGACGAACTCATAGGGTCACTCATGACCTATGAGATAAACATTAAGAGAACTGCTAAGGAAGAAACCAAGAAGAAGAAAACGGTGGCCTTCAAAGCTCACCAATCTGATGATGACTCCTAAGAAGAGGAATCCACCAAAGGAAGTGATGAGGTAGGTGACTTGGCCATGCTAACCCAGCAAGTAAAGAAATTTTTGAGAAGAAGCCTGCTTTTATCAGACATTGTCAAGTGATCGACACTCCTCCACTGTGGTCTGTGAAGTGATTGAACATCATATAAATCTGTTGTGAAGAATCTGCAGATAACCCAGATCAGGGGACAATTAAGTAGAGATCCACCTCTCCAGCTTCTCTCCTATTCACAGTACAAATTGGCAGCAAGAAGTTTTTTTGAGAAGTGGATGGTACCACTGTTTTATTAAGTGAAAATGGGGATATACAAGTGTAAACTTTCAGCTCCCAAAAGATCCCTGTACAAAAGTCCCTGCCAAGAGGGCAGATGTCTACCTATCCCCCAACAAATAAACAAGACAGGAGTTGTGGGACTCCACTTTACAAAAGAGTTTGGCCCACTCACAGACTCTCACAAACAAAAGAGGCTACCTTCTAGACACTCTAGCTTTCCCCCTGAAAATTCTCCTGTTTCTTTCACTCCAGAGAGCCTGCAAAGTCGCATGAAGGATAAGCCACCCTATGATCTTGTCCCCTTTGAGGACCCAGCTCTTGTGCAGGATGGCCCAAGGAGAGGTGGATCCTGCTACTGATCCGGGTCCATACCTTTTTGAGAATAGGAACATCTCGTAAAAAGATGCTCGATGTGCTCCTCCACCTCTCCGCACAAGCAACATAAAAAGGTAATGTCCCGACAAAAAAGGTGCAATCCTATCACAAGTGGGCGGCCGACCGTGAGAAATCCTCCAAATCAGCGACTTCACCTTCAAAGGGCTATCGGGGTGCCAAACCTGTGGAACAAAGGGGTGACACAGACCCCCATCTGAGATAAGAGAGTATGCTGACCTGACTGACAAATCTTTCTCCCTATCCCATCTCCACACCCACCTGTCAGTTTTACTGTCCACCAGCCTGAACTGAGTGAGCAAAGAAAGCAAGCTCCCCAATTGATCCATCTCCTCATGCAAAAGGTTCATCCTGAAAGTAGGTGACCCAGTACCTCCCGGTAACTGGCTGTCAAAAGAATGTGCCACGGAAGCCAAAGATGTAGAAGCAATAGCAAACAGCCTAGGGTAGGCCTCCTCAAATGTGAAGGCAGCAACAAGTTCCTGAAGATGTCACTTTCAAAAAAAACAAGTTACTGAAGATGCATATATACAAAGTTTGGAAACATCATATTTAAGAAGTGGCTAATTCTTATTATGTGAAAGAATATACACTACATGCCAGCAACTGTTTTACTTTATTATGTCAATATGTTGCAGAAATATATAGGAACACTATGCTTGTTCCTGCTGTTTTATGAAAAAGGAAAGAAGATTTCTTTTGATAGTTTATGAAAGAGAACATTTGTAATTTAACTTGTGTGGTGATGGTTAGTCACGGCTGTGCAGTAATTCTATGGAAGACAAAGTTCAGGCATTACTTGCAAACAACCCTATGGACTTTCCTTCTTGGACAGCACTCATAATGGAGATTGAGGAAGCATCTTCTGTATGTGGTATTCTTCCTTTGGGATTGCAACCACAAATTATTCTAGTAGTCCATACTTTTGAAAAATGTTTGACGAATACAAAAGCAGTTAATAAGAAATGGATACTTTATTTTGTTAGTGAAAGGTGAGGTGCTCCATCTTATCAGCAAGTTAAGATTTCAATCGTGAGGTGGTTCATTTTGTTATTAGCAAATTAGGATTTCAATATGTGTGTACCCCTTATTATCCAGAGGTTCTGCTCTTTGGTCTATCTCATCACAAAAAATTGAGCACAATGTGACAATCTTTACTTGATGGCACAAAGGACAAATTTGACTATCTGCTAGCAAAATATATGTAAGATAGTATCCTTCTCATCTTGAAACAGTTTATCTTTTCCTTTTTTACTGTACCTTCCAATTTTTTCCATCTTTATACTGTAGTACCATATGCTCTGATCATTTAAATTTGTTAACCAGTATAACCTATTTGTTCCTTTTTGCTTGTAACACTTTATCAAGGTCTGAAAGTTTTCTTTGGTTATTGTAATACCATATACTACAAGTCCTTTTAGAACCTTGTTTCTTCTGACAATTAGGGTATGTAGTCCCGCCTGGTACATACTGGTACTGGCCTTGGCCAGTATGGTTTGGCCCATTTGATACTTGCACCCGCTGGTATAGGCATTAAAAAAAGGAAAACTGGTTAAGTTAATTGCATAAATTAATTTATTACATAAATAAGAAAAGATAAATATTAGAGGGCAAACCATTTTTAGCCCCTTAAAAACATCCAATCTTTTTCTTTTAATCATCTAGTATTGTTGTGTTTTACCTAAACACATAATTAGGGTGGGTTCAGAGCAAGATTTGACAAATCGATATGGTATGCTCCTTACTGCACATACTGGATTGTACCAGCCAGTGATTGGTACGATCAGTGTGTGATACGCAATCGATGCGTTACTCATATCTTTTTAAATAGTTTATGTGTTGTTTTATATCAAGTTTGTCTTGACAGGTAAAGGGACAAGATCTTGATAAACAAGAAGACAGATATAGAAGGGGGGATGAATGTCTGTATCTAAATCGTAGAAGGTAATCAAAAATAAATTAGCAACAACAACACTCAATAGATCACACACACAGAATCGACCACCAATCGGATAGTTAGAGTGCACAATTAGAGCATTGGACAGATCTTGAAGTCAGGAGATATAGTAGGAATAATCTACTCTCAGCATTTGAATGTGCTTGCAGCCATTGTTACTGATAATTGGCGGAGGTTTGATCAAGAGATCTCCTCACGCAAGAGGCAGTCTTCTAGATAGGCTTAACCTATCCTTTCAACTACGCCTTTTGAAATACCAGTTGAGTGTTGCAGCACACTCTGAATGCCAAGTTGATTAACCAGCGGAATGAACTATGAGAATTCAGTAATAGAATTTCAAATGTACAAACTAACAGACAAAACACAAGTAAATTTTATAGTGATTCGATCAGACCCATGATCTGTCTACGTCCACTCCTTCACTCGAACTGTGTGAGGTTCCCTGCTTAAACAAGCAACATTCACAGCAGACTTAGTCTGCAACAACGGCTGTCATACAGCTTCCCCCAGGAACAGATTCCTTGCTTCTCCTGCAACCCATGAGGAAACTTGGAGGTTCAACCTCCCTTCCTCTTTACGCAAGAGGGAACCCAGTGAATTGCTCCCAGCAACTCACCCAACCATAGGTCACGGACCTCTCTTCCTCGGAACCTACAGAGGGGACACTAAAGATAGTCTCCCTTCCTTGCATGTTACTCAGAGGGGATCACAGAAATGAAATCACAATGCTAAAATAATAGAAGAAAATAAAAAAATAGAACCAAAAATAAGAACACTTCGATCGAATGAAATAGAAGGCAATGTAGCTTTAGATCGAAGTAAAATCTCAAAAAAATAGGCCAACTGGGCGAGATTTCTCTCCTTCTCTCAGTGGATTTCTCTTCTTTCTTTTCTCTCAGAAGAGACTCTCGGATATGGTTATCTTTCTGCGATTTTCCAGCCCTTCTTCTAAACGATGGTGCTCAAATATATAGGATAGAGTATCGTCCTTCTCTCCGCGATCCCGATCAGCAACCAAAAGTTGATTCGTCCACGTGGAGAAGGAATATTCTGAAAACAATCAGAATTTCCAGAGGACAACCACATGTGCGGAAGTTTTTCGCGCCAAGTCTCTCTCAGTACGGTCATCACGTGTTCCTTCATTGAGTGACCACATGCCTGAGGCAGATTCTTCTTTGCGGTTCAAACTTTCCTTAATTACCCTTCATTGATGCTCCAGATATTACACTTAACCCTTAACTGGTCGAATGAGACTTTAATCATTCTGAAATTGTCAGAAAACAAGCCTTCCATGTGATGTGGAACAAAGCACGTGACTGACAGGTCGAGACATGGAGTACAGACATTTTGTGTTATGGCTGAGATGTCGGAGCAGTGACTTTCAGATTTGGCCTTAGACATAGGCTTGTGTCTTGGGGCGTCGGTGCATGATCATGATGCTTCGACGTGGTTGCCTTTGAAGGTTCAGACCCTGCCTTGATGTGTCGGTGCATCGTTCAGATGCGTAGACTTCATATATAATCTGACAGTTGATCTTCTTAGCGAGTCAAGGCAAGAAGCTTCAATGACGTGTTGAATCTGTATGCCCCATCCTGTTGCGTCGATGTATCTGCTGGGTGCATCAACCTATCTAACGGACTGCATATTCTGAAGTGTCGATCCTTGATATGGAAACTTGATGTGCCTGGACATCTCTTTGATTCTAGCGTGGCAGCTCTGGAAATTCTCTTCTGAGGTGTGAGAGAACTCGGCCCGGCAAGCTGGCAACAAGGACCTCCACGCAGCACTCTCGAGCCTCGAGGAAGAACCACCACTCCTGAAAAGCAGGGTGAGTCTCCAAAATAGAGACTCAGTAGGGATCATGCGGAACCCCACCGAGTAAACTACGACGAAAAAGGAAGCTACGCTAGCTAAGCAACTACGGCAAGAACAGCAAACTGGTGGCCAATCAAAACTTGGCACTAATGCTACTCCTACCAGCAACAAAGGAAAGGACTTGACCTCTCGATCAGGAACCGGATCACTCTAACACCAGACCTACCGAGGAAACACTCCCGGCAACCCTGTCACAGAAGTCAGCCCACACAGGCACGACTAATGGACCACACAGTCCCACATGGGCACAACAAAGTCTCAGTGACTCCACCAAGCACCTAAGGCCACAACCTCGGGAAAACACACTAGAACGGTGCAAAGGCCACATCTCGTTGATGGGAAACAGACCCCAAAACACAGGAGAGTCACATCTCACGTGACAGGAGTACCCATAACTCCAACACTGGTCTCCCGGCGTGAAAACCCACACACACGGTCCACGGTGACATAGCCAGAACCCAATGGTCACCACGACCAAACCAGATAGCTGCTCTCTATCCAAAACAGGAGTACCTCCCCCTAGAAGAATGACCGGATGCGTCTACTGACGTCTTACACGGCGTCAAAAGTGTCTAGCTACAATGCCCCAGGCATGAGACTCAGACACACACAGGTAACCACAAAGTGAGTGACTAGATGGGGTTGAGCCCATCGACGCGTGTCCAACTGCCCCCAACCACGTGTGCACACACAGACCATTCGTCCTAGGTCTGGCCTCTAACTGGTTTTCCCCTCAGCCGGACTCTATCCGACGATGTTGGGCCCGATGAAAACCAGTCAAAAAACCATCCGCAGGGTAGCCCCTCCACCACTCTCTAGTGGGCCAGTACACGCGTACCGAAGGCTACGACTAGTGGAGGGTCACTGAGAGAGTAAGCTCCAAGAACCACACACATATACTGTGCAAGAGCCGCGAAGAACCGAGTGACGCTAAGCCACTGGACTCTGGACAGTCCTCTAGACACACTAAACCCAATGGTCCTTGAGTCATAAGACTCGGGGTCAAGGCCGTTGTACCAGACGGTACTAAGCCATCAATCTGCCCTAACCCTAGGGTCAGAAACCTCGACACGATAACGCATAGGCAGTTCACAACCGCCACGAACATTCCCCCAAAAGGGAACTAAGAAGACCTCCAGCTCCCAGGTTGGACAACTGGGCTCGTAGCCCAAGGCCTCATATTGGGCCCACTCGAAAATCACTTTCCGAAGAAACCAACGACGCACGGGGAACCCTCACCGCATGCTCACTGACACACAGTAGCACAAGTCGAGAACACCAACACCCGAGACTCCACTACATCCAAACACCTGGCCCTGACCCAAGATCTGGATTCCGGGAGGAGCCCAATACCATTTGAATCCTGGCTGGCCGCCTACGAGTCGGGGGACTTGGAAGGGCTAAAAAGGAGTGTGGAGGCACAAAGAAATAGGAAATAACGAAAGATAACAGAAATAAACAACTAACAAAAGCTACAACAGCTACATCAGAGTCCAGTCCAAAGGAAAGTACAGTCTAAAGCACTAAAAATGTACCACATGTTAAGTGAGAACTCAGCCCGGCAAGCTGGCAACAAGGACCTCCATGTAGCACTCTCGAGCTTCAAGGAAGAACCACCACTCCTGAAAAGTAGGGGTGAGTCTCCAAAATAGCGACTCAGTAGGGATCATGCGGAACCCCACCGAGTAAACAATTGTGAAAAAGGAAGCTACGCTAGCTATGAAACTACGGTAGGAACAGCAAACTGGTGGCCGGTCAAAACTCGGGAGTAATGCTACTCCTACGGGATACAAAAGGAAAGGACCCGACCTCTCGATCAGGAACCAGACCACTCTAACACTAGACCTACCAAGGAAACACTCCCGAAAACCCTGCTACAGAAGTCAGCCCACACAGGCATGACTAACGGAGCACACAGTCCCACACGGGTACCACGAAGTCTCAGTGACTCCACCAAGCACCTCAGGCCACAACCTCGGGAAAACACACTGGAACGGTCCAGAGGCCACGTCCCATGAGGTCCAAGAAACCAAGGGGCATTAACACCTGAAGAGGCTCGATCTCGTACCCCGTCGCAGGCTGTCAGATGCTGGGGGGAAAGCTGACGATGTGATCACGCCAAAGCTCCTCTAGAGTGGGTCTGCAAGGACCAAAGATTAGGGGGTCTGAGATGGGGATCCCAAGAAAAACCCTCTGAAACTTAAGTCAACAATGGGCAAGAGCTAAAAACAAGAGGAAACAAAGAGTTGGAGGATACGGGATCGCTCTTCACCAGTTGAGGGTCTAGGATAAGGTAATACCCTGCTTCCCCTTGGAGGGAGATCCCTGGGCTTAAATAGCCATGAACTCTCTTTCTGGTTCCACAGAGGTCGGTGAGGGGAGAGATAGATCAGGAGTCGAATTCCTCAGGCAAGGACTCTTACCGGTGTGGGACTCTTACCCTTATCTTAATCCCTCTGCGTCATTCGGTCTAATCCATTCCTGGAGAGTTCACCGGCAATTATATCGGATAGGAGCCCAGTCTGGATAGGTCTCCCTTGAGGCCAAGAGAGAATCCCAGGCGTGGGGTTGTCCGCCTCTGGATAAGGATCAGCCCCTTTAGAGAGCCAAAGTCGCCGAGCGTTGCTCCTATCCTAGCGCTCTTCCTATGTTCGGTAGCTTTCCGGTCGCTTGGGACTACCGCGTGGTGGAGCTTTTTCAAGCTTAGGGAGTCCTCCGTATGGACGTCCGTTCCAGGGCTAGATGGTGCTTCTTGGGCCCTATTATTTGGGCTTTCAGTAGATGAACCCCGAGTGCTTTAGTGGGATGTCACCTATTGGGCCGAACGTGTCTCGTGGGACTTTGGACAGAAGAATTGGTGAGCTGTGATTTTCCCCCTCTCCAACACCCTATCCTAAACCAAATGGTGATTTGGAAACTCCAGAACTGAGAAGTTTCTGCATTGTACTCTCAATGCGCACACATGTTGATGCATCTCATTGTGAGAAGAAGCCCTACTTTCCTCCCCACTTTATTAGCAAGATGAAAATTAGAAGCGACACAGGGTCCATTTGTCCAAGAGACCCACTTTATTAGCAAGATGAAAATTAGAAGCGACATCAGGGTCCATTTGTCCAAGAGCAAACTGGGGTGTCATGCAATTGATGAAAGCACTTGTTCGTCACCCAATGTATCACAAAGGAGGTCTTCCATCCTCTCCTAGTGAGTAGCCTTCTAACCCACAAACATGACATGCATTTGATCATTGCCGGACTTATCAATCAGCTTAGGGCCTACAATGGCATATATTTGTATGCCCTAAAAACCAATTTATGGCTTATTTGTATCTGAATTCTCATTTATTGAAATGACAATTTATTCATTATGGCGTGTTACTTCATGTGATGATACAAGTCTTAATGGAGTCCTTGACTGGTTGTCATGGAGTGTTAATCATAATGAGATTATGATAGTGAGAATGTTTCTTTTAACAACAGTTCTAAAATTTCTTAGTCAAAGGATATTTGAGACAGGACATTAATTATCTGGATAGATTAGCACGCACGGCACATGCTTATATGATAAGGGTGGTTGATCTCACAATCACTCGTGTGAATACACAAATGTGCGTGCGTAGGTGCTCATTAGAAAATGAGTTCACTGAATTGATCTGTTTTGAACTTCTGAATGGCCAATACTATTTAACTATCAATCATGAGGTTCAATGTCACAGCAGTGCAATTGATCCTTAGATCTGAGACACCAAAGACATCTTATGTGAGGAGCACTGTACTTTGATATCTAGCTTATGGATCCTCTTAGAGGGCCAGTACAACTAGATAATTGGGTGTTGTGTGATTTACATGAAAGCGATTGTGCGATCAATAGGGGATCACTCACTTTCGATATTTTGAAGAGAGAATGTCCTATAGAATCATATTGGGGAAAAAATCCCTAGCCAGGGTTCGTTGGCAAATTGAAAAGGAGTTTTGGTTTGATCATTTAAGATATGAACTATTGGATCAGATAATTATGGAGCATTGACAGTTTGACTATGCTCCGTTTCTGATTAGGGACATTGTGTGAGTGAAGGATTATAATTGCACGACAGTTGACGATAGAAGGGTTCTAAGTGGATTTGGAATTCCTTCATTCTGGGAGTCATGGCCGTTACTGAGCACTGCAGCTTGTTGGTTCTGTCGTACTTTCCTACTTTATTACTTTGCTGCCTTATTTTTCGTGCGAGGTGGGGGTCTGCGGGATCCCTACTGAGCCAATGAAATGAGGCTCACTCCTATTTTTCAGGTAAGGCTGGGCCTTTGGGTGGCGCGGCAGGTGTTCAGCGAGATTCCAGTAGTCGAGGTTAGTGCCAGTTGCCAGAGCCGGGGCAAGCCCGGTGTACTTGTACTTTTTCTTTTGTACTTGTACCTTTCTTTCAGTTGACTGTACTTTTATTTGGATATGAGACGTGCTAGACCTTGTAGCAGTTTAGTTATTTATTTAATTTCTACATTATTATTTAGTTGTTTATTATGCTATCTCTGTGGTCACTTTAGCTTCTTACATACCCCCCACACCATCGTTTTATCCCTTCCGAGTCTTCGGGCTCGTGGGAGGCGGGCCGAGGTTTGAGTCACGCCGATTCCTTTCCGATACTCGGATCTCGGGTCGTCATAGACCCATGTTGGTCGACCGACCCCAGGGGATTAGTCGACCTAGTTGCCCTGTCTTGGCTCGTTTTGGCCCCCTGTCGACCCGATTGTGACCCATTAGTCGACCTATGGCCACGTGGATGTCTCAGACATCCCGTGGGTACCGTGACCGAGTTTTTGAGTGTCTGGAGGTACCGTATTATCTCGATTAGCATGCCCATGTGATTTTGAGGCTCCAGGTGACCATTTGTGTTCTGAGCTTTATTGTTTCGCTAAATCGAGTCCCTGTATATCGGTATGAGTGCGGAGGGCTGTTCCCGTACGTCATTTGATTCTTCAAAAAGTGATTTTCTGTGTGGGCCATGCGTGTGACATATGAACTGTATGTTCAGTGACCCAGCCTGGGGCTAGGGGTTTCTCAAGCTTTCCCCTTGGAAAGGGAAATAACTCTGCAGTTGTGGGCCGCCATAAAGAGTATTCGATCGTGGTTTCTAACCCTAGGGGTAGGGCAGATTGACGGCATGATGCCGTGCCATATGACAGTCTTGACCCGAGTCTCGTGACTCAAGGACCGTTGGGTTAGTGGGTCTAGTTGCCTGTCCAGAGTCTGGTGGCCTCGAGCCACCTTGTACTCCGTGTTACTCGCAATGGGTGTGTGCGTGGCCTTCCGTGTTTCCTCTCTATGGAGAGTGTTCCCATTTAGTGACCCCCCACTAGTCGTAGCTTTCCTGGGCACGTCTGTGCCTACCCACCGAGAATGGTGGGGAGCTAGACTTGGGTGAGATGATTTTTAGGCTAGTTTACCATAGGGCCTCCCACTGTAGCGGCTCGAGTCTTGGCCGGGAGGAAAACCAACTAGAGGGCCTAACGTAGTGCAGTCAGTTAGTGTGTGCACACATGGTCGGAGACTTTGGACGCTTGTTGACGAGCACGATCCTGACTAGACCCTTTTCTATGTTCCTAGTTACTAGTATGGTGTCTTAGTTTCACCTGGGGCTAGGGAGACACCTGAGATGTGGACTAAGTCGTCAGTGGACAGATCTGACCTTACTTCTGCTGGGTAGGTACTCCTGTCACGTGACGTGAGATTCTCATGACTCGAGTTTCAGTTTCTCATTTGTGAGACATGGCTTTTCAGATAGTTTTCCTCATGCTTCCCCGATATCGAGGTCTAGGATTTCTAGTAGGGTTACTGAGATTTTCTCCCCAGATGGTGTAGGGTTCATGACTGCGAGGTCGTGAGTGTTTCCCTCGGACCGTGTGGTCTTGGGTTGGTCATCTTTTGTGAGGGCGGGCTTTCACTATAGAGTTGTCGTGGCATTTCTTCTAGCGACTTAGCCAGGATTTTTTCGTCATTGTGTAGTCCCCTAACTGTGAGACCAGGGCGTGTTTTTCGTACCCTTAGGAGTATCTTAGAGCCATGGTTCTAGTGGCTATCGGGTTTCCTTTTCTTTTATGGCCGTTCCTTCCGCCGTTATTATTGTTGTTGCTACTCCTACTTTTCCCATTGTTCCTTCTAGCACTATTTATTTTACTGCCGTTATTGTGGTAAGGTTCCGCGGGACCCCTATTGAGCCAATGAGATGAGACTCACCCCCTATTTTTTAGGTGTAGTGGCTCTTCCTTGAGGTTTTAGAGTGCAATCCAGAGGTTCATAGTTGCCCGCTCGAGTAAGTCCAGCACAAATTGGACACTTGGATGTGCCTAGCGGTCTATCGTATGACTGCTAGGCTACTGGGGAAAATTTTGGGTAGACTTCACGTGACTTTAGAAATCTGATCATATCTCTAAAATGGTGTAGAACTAGAGAAAGTGATAGAAGAAGAAATTGAAGATAGGTAGATTCGGGAGTGTATCTCGTTTACTTCCTTCGTTGTGCTCATTAATGGGCAACCATATGCCTATTTCTTTAGTGGGAGAGGGCTCAGGCAGGGAGACCCACTTTCCCCACTTTTGTTTGTTTTGGTGGCTCAGATCTTGAGCAGACTGTGGATGAGAGCTGAGGTGGCGGGGGTTATTAGAGGCTTCCAAGTAGGCCAATTCCATAGCAGTATCACCCATTTGCAGTATGCCGATGACACTATCCTATTCCTTGTCGAGGAAGAACAACAATTGATTGATGACAGATTGATGTTAAAGATACTGCAGGATATCAATGGGCTAATGGTGAATTACAGTAAAAGCCACTTGGTGGGGATTAACATGGAGGAGTCATCTATCGGGAGGGCAACTCTCATTTTTGGGTGCTAGATTGAGGCTTTTCCATTCTCTTATCTGGGCTTCCCTTGTCTCCTGGGCCTCTTCACTGCAAGGATTAGCAGGGGTGGTGCAAAGATATGAGTCTAGACTTGCAGGATGGAAGGCTAGGGTATTGTCTTATGGAGGATGCCTAGTTCTTTGCAGATCTGTGCTGGATAGGTTGTCGATTTTTTTTTCTCTCCATTTTCAAGATCTCGAAAACAATGGCTAAGAAGCTGGAGTTCATTCAGACTAGGTTCTTTTGGCATGGCAGTGGGAGCAGAGATAGAGGTTGGCATGATATCTCTTAAGATTAGGACTGAGTTTTTTAGAGTAACGAAGTAGGGGGCATGGGCATCAAGAATATCAGAGACTTCAATTTGGTTTTATTGTGTAAGTGGTCGTGGAGATTGGGGGTAGAGGATGGGGGTTTGTGGGCTCAACTAGTCACTCAGAGATATTACCCCTCGTCGAGGGTGTGGGAGTTACTCCCACCCCATTTGTACAATGTCTCCTCGATTTGGAGAGGCATCTTTTAGTCTGCAGACTTCGTCAGAGCTAGTGTCAGGGTTAATTTGGGTGATGGAGAGATGTTTATTTTGGCAGGATAGATGGTGTGGTGATCTCACAGTTATAGAGGCTTTTCCGTCATTATATGTTGTAGTAGGGATTTCCAGGGCTTCCGTGGTTCAGTCCTTCGATGCATAGCTGACTGAGGGGGTATTTGGGCTCCCACTTTTAGGAGGAATTTCACTTTTGAAGAAATGGACCAGTTGGAACGTCTCTTGGCTTTCCTCTTGGACTTCAGACTAGATGCCAGTAGGCCAGACTCATGGTTTGGGAGATGGGGGAAGGGGGGCCAGTTAGGTCTGCTTACTTGCTCCTTTCTGATGGGGGATTGCGTCATTCCTCGGCACCGCAGATATGGGCTCCCAAGAGCTCACACATAAGGTGAAGGTTTTGGTTTGGAGGATTTCCCATGGCTGGCTCCTGACTTGTGATAGGGTGGCACCTTTTTTCCGGCAAATTTCTACCTTATGTTGCATGTGTGGGGACGAGTAGGAGGACATGAACCATTTATTCACAACATGCACTTTCACGAAGGGCATTAGGATGAGGCTTGGATAGAGATTCTAGTAGCTCCTTGGGCATTTTGTTGTGATGCAGCAGCTTTTCACCAAGTGGCATAGGAGATGGTCGCTCAAGGGTGACAAGATCATTTGGTGGCTTATCCTTAATGCCACTATATGGGCCTTGTGGAGTGAAAGGAATAATAGAATTTTCAAAAGGGACTCAAGGCTGGAAGTGAGGGTTTTTTCTTTTGTTAGTGAGATAGTGCCTTTTTGGGATAAACATTTTTGTAAAGTGGAGAATCGTAACTCCTCACTCTTTTTGTTCTTGGGGAGTTAGATGGGCACACTCTCTTGGTGTGGTGACTTTTTGTAAAGGGACTGTGAGTGTTGTTATTTTACTTGTACATCCCTTTCTTTCTTTAATATACTTGTGGTACCATCCACGTTTCCAAAAAAAAAAAAAAAAGAGTTTGTTGCTCTTGTAATCAGATAATCTATAAAAGAACTTAAAGTGAGATTAAGAAAACCATGTGAGGGGTTTGTTTATTAGCTTATTCATGTAGAGCAAGCATAATTTATTGGATCTGAACCCTGGTACGAGGCGGAGAACTTAGGTCCGAAGACCACCATCACTCATAGTGCAAGCTTTCAGTCGGGCAAGACCCAGCCTTCCGCTAAACACCATTTGATATACTGAGGGCTCGGTTAGGCAAACATGCATTAATGGGTAGTACACGCATTATTTAATTATGCCCGAACCTCGGCACAGGGCAGAGAACTTAGGCCTAGAAACCACCATCATGCATAGCAAAAGCTTTCAGTCGGGCATGACCCAACCTTCTGCTAAATGCCATTTGATATACCGAGGGCTCAGTCAAGCAAGCATGCATTGGAATAGTGGTATAGGTATAATGATACATAACTGTATATCATAATCAAAATATGATTAAAATTATGTTTGATTATTAATTTTCTCTTTTTTTATCAGGCTCATGATTTATTGGGGTTTTATTCCTTAATTATCGGTTAAAGGGGGTTATTAAGCCACTGATGGGGTAAGGGTTGACTTGGAGATAAGATGGGTTCGACTTGAGTGTGCAATGGGTGAGTCGGCGCTGTGGGAACGGGAGCTAGGGCAAGTCGATGGCACGGGATGGGAGTCGGCGCGATGGTGGTGGAGAAAGGAGGATGAGTCGATGGCATCGCCACTAGCTCACAGCAAGCAGAGGGGGAATCGATGGCGCCACCACCGAATCACGGAGGAAGGAGTCAATGGTGCCACCACCGAATCACGGAGGAGGGAGGAAGGAGTCTGTGGTGCCACCACCGAATCGCGGAGCCCCTCACCGACTTTGCTTCACAGGGGTTTAGAAGGCACCAGTTCAAGGATTTTAGGAGAATTAGTGCTCTCATGCCATGGAGGAATATGGGTGTTCCTCAGATAGATGCAAAGGAATTTCAATGGGGGGGATTCAAGGGTCTGAATGTCCAGATGGTAAATGCAATTAGAGTATATTAAGAGTCCCTTTCGTTCATTCACTTCGTTCATATGTTTTATTAACTGTGCAAGGTTCTTAGTCAAGCATAGACAGATCAGCCTGTCATTCTGTAGACTGGAAATTGGGCTGATTGAGACGAATGCACGAAATGTCAAATTAACTCTGCACAGGCTACAATCAAACATATGAAACACAGAAACAGGGCTGATAATTGTGAAGATTTCTGGAGAAAATTGGCCAGCATCACCCCTTAATATGGGAGGCTCGACCCAACAAATGGGCCTACACACGGGGAAGCTGGTGTAAGGCCAAGAAAATAGAGAAGGCCTAATATGGCGATCTCTAAACCTGAAATTGCCATTGAGGGACCCTAAGGGCTAGCCTACTAAGAGTCTTTGGCAATTCAGGGGTTGAATCTGGGGCGACTGAGCCAATGTTGCCGTTTAGTGGGCATTTGCTTTTCACTTTGTGGGATGGGCTTCTATGGGGACATATCATGGTCTGATAGACCCCCTAGAACCTGGAAAGACCAAAAGGTCGTAGAACGGAAATCAACGAAAGGGGTTATTCCCCTCCCCAGTGACAGACTCGTATCTACAGTCGAGAAGCAACTGGCATGATTTAAATGTGAACCATCATCTTGTATTGAACTAAGGGGGATGGCAGTAAAGGTCTACCACTCATCACAAGGTAGGAAGAGAGCCCAGGGAAAGGGTGATCCCGACAGATTGGCTAGACTCATACACGTCATAAGAAAGGAAACTCGGGGAAAATCGAGGCCTTCGAGGGAAAACTATCAAACACATATAGGGTGTACACAGTGCCCTTCAAAGGGTAAAACACATAGCCACAGTAACCCTTGTTGGAGCACGCCGATGTCCTTACAACTCACTAAAAAGAGTGAAAGGGCATCTAGCGGTATTCCATTCTTTAAACCTTCACTCATCCACTATAAAATGTAACACACATGCTCACAGACTCTATTCTATTAAACTTGCCAGTCATACCACCGGTGGAAACTATAGAGCCCTGGGGAGGGGGTTTGATGTCGCCCTTATCGGGCATGGCTATGAGCCATTCTCAGGAGCAGCTACCTCCGATTGATCCCAGGATTGTGGGGGGGTGATGTAGCCCTTAAGGGCCTCCTCACGATCGGGTCACGGGTGCGGTAAGTTGAGAGAACTTGACGCAGCACCAATTGAGAGTCTCCTATGATGTTGAGATAGCGCGCGGCTAGGAGGTAGGTGTGCTTCAGACCGGCCAGGAGAGTCTCATACTCTGCTATATTATTTGTGGCAGAGAAAGAGAGTTGATAAGCAATAGGGATGGTTACCCCTTTCGGAGTAAGGAGAACGGCTCTGATTTTATGGCCCTGAGAATTTAATGCACCGTCAAAGTGAAGAGACCAGAAAGGAAGATGAGTGATCACTGATAGGTGTTCGTCAGGGAATTCATCCTGGATCGAATCAGTGCAAGGGATAGGAGAGTGAGCGAGATGCTTGGCAATGGCGTATCCCTTGATCGCCTTTTGGAAGACGAAGGTGATGTCGAATTGAGAAAGGAAACTCTGCCAGCGAGCTAATCTGCTAGAAAGGACGGGCTTTTCTAAGAGATAATGAATAGGGTCCATCCTAGAGATCAGTTTAACCTCGTGGGCAAGAAAATAGTGCTTCAACTTCTGAGCTACCCATACTAGCGCTGCACAGGTCTTCTCCATGGTAGTATACCTAGATTCAGTTGGACTGAACAATCTAGAGAGATAGTATGTTGCCCTTTCTCTTCATCATCCACTTGGGCCAGGACAGCTCCAAGGGAGTCCTCAATGATAGAAATGTATAAGATCAGGGGTTTACCAGGGACAGCAGGTTGTAAAATCAGGGGATTAGACAAATAAACCTTAAGCTCCTCGTAGACCTTTTGGCACTAATCATTCCATTCAAATTTGGCCCCCGCCTTCAACAATTCGTAGAATGGGCGGCACCTCTGAGAGTGCTGAGATATGAATCTTCTAATGAATTGCAAATGCCTAATCAGACTTTGAAGTTCAGTAATGTTCTTCGGCGGGGGCATGTCCATTATGGCCTTTGCCTTATTCGGGTCAATCTGAATCCCCCGTTTACTAACTATAAACCCGAGCAACTTCCCCAATGTAACTCCGAACACACATTTCTTTGGCAGTCAGCTCTGGATCTGAATCCTCAATACCTTCCTCATCATTATCGTCCCTTCTTCCTCTTCTGCTTATTCTGCCTGAAATCTCTTTAGCAATTTCAACATGATCTTTAGACCTTCGTTGCATCATTTCTTTTGTGTCCAGAAGGCACTGGCGCATTTCCTCTGCCACCTGTCAGGGACATCTGTCGCATTTCTTGACCTCTCCTCTCATCCCTTCCAAATGCTATTTTTCTTTAGTAATCTCATCATGATTCTCCTTACCACAATAATTACATTTGACTTTTCTTCTTTCATTATCAATTAATGTGAGGTGGGCCCACCCCTGATCGTCCCATCCTTGATGCTCCAGATCGTTCTGTCCTACAACAAGAAAACTACCAATGAAAGGAAAAAAAAATACAGAAACTTACATCCTCCCCAGCTCTAAACAGCAACGGCGGCAGCGGCTTCAAATGGCGGCGGCAACGACAGCTACGCACTTTAAACAGCAACAACGGTGGCGGCGACGGCAGCAAAAGTCCCTCCCAAGCTCCCCCCTAAGCTCCTCCACCTCCTCTGGCAGCAGCACCCCTCAGATCTGAGATCTTGGGGGTTGGGAGGAACTGAACTCCCCTCTTAAGGGGAGTTCACGTCCGATATCGCCCGGTTTCGGGTTGTAAACCAGTTTCGCCCGAAACCATATATATATATTTTAAGTTTCGGACCTGTTACGGTCGAATTATATCGGTTTTCGGTCGATATTGCCAACCATGCTTTTAAGCCCCCTCACTTCAAAGGTCTGCATACCAAATTCCATTTACCTAGTGACCCTTGTCCTTCAACTAATTTTCTAAACTAGCAGAATCATTGAATGGGACATCAAAAGTGGATTTATGGAAATGTCGTCTTCTAGCCCCTTTGGGCAATTTTGCGAAGCCCGCACCTTTTACTAATTGCATCACAAGATGAAGAAGAGAGAGCAGAGTCAATTGGCGAATCACACTTCTAGTGGTAACCGTCTGGCTAATTCTTTATAAAGAGCCACCCACGTATTTATTTCCGACTACTGATTCTCAAACTGGCACAAAGGAGATAAGCCTCGAGCTGTAGGTTGCTTGCTTCCCAACCCATCAAGCTCTTGGAAGACCTAATGCTCTGATATATTTTAATTACTTCTGCATTTCAGTTTAAAATACTATTCTAATTCAATTTATGCATGGTGTAATTCCAATTCGTTATACGCTCCCTCGACAAACTCCCCCAACCCTTTAGGGGCCTCATCCGTCTCTTGGGTGACTTCCCCAGTTCCTAGTAGCGGTAATCCGATGCTACACCGGGTTATCGGTATCTAAAGCTCTGGGTCGTTACAAGAGTCCTATTTGACACTGGTGCTACACATTCATTCTTGTCCTATTGATTTTCAAAGATATTGCATGATGAGTTGAGTTTGGTAGCCAAGGACTTAGATGTGCCCCTTCTAGTGCACATGCCAGCAGGAGCATTGTCCACTACCAAGAGTTATCCTTCCTTGCTTGTAAATGTTGAAGGACAGGAATTGCTAGGTCACTTCTATCTTTTGAAGACGAAGGACTATGATGCTATTCTTGGTCTGGATTGGCTGGAGAGACATTATGCTCTCATTGATTGCCGTAAGAAGCGGGTTGTTTTTCGCATTCCTGGAGAGAAGGAGTTCTTCCACCCTTTACCCAGGTTTGGGTCAGGAAAGTTTGTGGTCTCGGCCATGAAGGCAGCCAGATCATTGTGCAAGGGCTGTAATGTGTTCCTAGCCTGTGTGGTGACCACAGCTGAAGTCAAGGAAGTGTCATCACTGGAGAGGATTGAAGTGGTTCAAGATTTCCCCGATGTCTTTCCGGAGGATTTGCCAGGGTTGCCGCCTGTCCGGGAGATCTAATTCTCTATTGATCTTCTACCCGGTACAGCACCGATTTCTAAAGCACCTTATCGAATGGCACCAGCGGAGTTGGCTGAGTTGAGGAAGCAGTTGCAAGAGCTTTTGGACAAAGGCTTCATTCGACCAAGTGTCTCACCTTGGGGAGCCCCAGTCCTATTCGTGAGGAAGAAGGATGCTGGCCTTGCTACTTGCTCCTGATGTGTTGGTTGTTGATGTTGTTGTTGTTGCACATGTTACTGCTACTGCTATTGTTGAAGCTTATTGTTGTTGTTGCATGCTACCATTACTGCTTGCTTACTTTGTTGTTGGTAGCCTAGCTACTAAGCTGAAGATTGTGTTGTTGATGACTTTACTGAAGCTGCTGAAGCTGCTATTGATGTTGTTGTTGTTGTTGCTACCATTACTGAGCTACTGCCACTACTTGTGTTGCTAGTTGCTATTGGTTGATATTGCTCCGAGGTAATTTGTCAAACGCTTTGATGATCATCAGCACACAAGCCTTACTGTTGCTTGTTGATGCTATTGTTGTTGTAAATGCTGATGCTGCTTCTTATGTGGGTTGTGAGAAGACTGTAAGTTGACTTGGCATCAAGCTTGAGTCAACTTGTCAGTTGAATTTTTTGAAGCATAGTTCTAGATATATTTTTGAGTCAATGTGGTTTCACTCCTAAGTTGACTTGCCCTTTTGAGTTCTACTGGATCAAGCTTCTGGAATGCCTTGAGTCGACTTGGTTAGCACTTTGAGTCTCTTGCTTGGTGCTTCGCCAGAAGAACCCTTTACTTGAGTCAACTTGTAGCTTGGGCCAAGTCGACTTGGTATGCTGCCACTATTGGTTGTTGCTTGAGGGATGTTGTTGGTTACTTGCTGCTAATGCTAGCTGCTGTTGCTGATGTTGTTGTCTTCTGCTACTATTGCCATTGCTGAACTAGCTGGTGCTAATGTTGTTGCTTGTTGTATGTTGTTGTGGCTATTGCCGGTTTGTTGTTGCCTGCTGACTTCGCCAGAAAATCTGTCGACTGAGTTTCTGAAGGTCGATTAATTTTTCAGAAAATCTGTCAACTGAACTTCTAAAGGTCGACTGATTTTTGGCAATCTTCTGCTATCTTCCTTCTTCACACTGCCCATCTTCAATGCATCATTTCAAAAGACTACAAAGACAATTGCCAGCTCAGAAGGGGTCCTCCATACTTTGTTATACACTTGTTGGCTTAGTTGGGTCTTCTTGTTGAGAGCCTAGAAAATCTGTCGACCAAAGTTGAACGGGTCGATTGAATTTCTTAAATATCTATTGACCTAAACAAAATCTGTCGACCAAAGTTTTTCCCTTTTCGTCACACCAGTAGGTTTCTCCTCTCCTCCCGCCGGCCATGGTCGGTGAGGCATCACCAGAAGCCTCATCGGCGCAGTGTGCAGTGAACCCACACTCCCCGCTCACCCTCGTCTCCAGTCGGAGTCAGTGTCTTCACGCCGACTAGGTGAGCTTCTAGTCACTTCCCCTTTCTGGTATTCCTTACTTAATTAGTATCATCATTTAGCTCCATCGGACGATGAGAGAGTGCTCGGTACCAAATTGCCATCAAATTGAGCGACCACCGTGGAGCGAGTTATGAGAGAGACCCTACAACCCACGCCCTTGGCGTGTTGGCCGCCCGTGAAATTGGGCATCCCAGGCCCTTAGGGGTTCAGCTTCAAGCTTGTCAAATCTCTCGGAGCATCAAGGTCCCTTCTTGGACCCTCCCCATCACCATCGGGTTGCCCACGTGCACATGTGTGCGCTACGCGAGTAAGCCCGCTTGAGTGATATCACCGGGTACTTTACTTGCTTGCAATTATAGGTCCAAGGGCATTGGTCTTGTGGCTGCCACCCCCATAGTGGTGTCACGTCACATCGCTCTCAGAGCATCTCGACACAGTAGTGGCAATAGCAGCAGCAGTAGCAGTAGTGGAAAGTCTAACGGTTTCCTTGATCTTGATCAAGAGGAGCAAGCAATGCTCACCCGTAAGTTCAGGAAATTTTTGAAAACAAAGGGAAAAAGGTACAGAAAGTAGAAGTCATATCACACTGGTAAGAATCCTCACTTCAGCCTTGATAAAAATAGAAATACTAAAAATGTTACATGTTATCATTGCAGAAAATTTGCCATATGAAAGGAGACTTCCCCGATCTCCAGAAGAGAACTCCAGGATTCCAAAAGAAGGGCTCCAAAGTGCAGAAGAAGAAGAAACCTCAAGCAATGCTATGCACGTGGAGTGACGAGGAGGAGGATCCAGAGTCTAACACTTCGGAGGAAGAAGAAGAAGGAATTTGCCTTATGGCAAATGATGATGAAGAGGTGATGAATATGTTTGAGAATTTTTCAATTGACGATTGGGAGAATGCATATGCAGAACTATTAGCTAAGTTTAATGCATTGAGTAAAGACAATAGGCTCCTTAAGAGAAAACTGAATGCGGCCATAGATGAACAAACACAAGTCAACGAAGAGAATTTGAAGGCTAAGAAAGAACTAGCTGAACTCCAGTTAGTTAGGAAAGAAAATCAAGTGCTTAAATGCGAGCATCAAGAAATTCAAAAATAGCTTGACGATTTCAAGCAAAAAACTCAGCAGAATCAAAATGAGAACAACTTAATCACTGAGAAATATGAAGCTGTTAGGAAAGTCAACTCTGAACTGCAAGAAAACTATAAAAATCTACAAAGATCAGGTCTTCCATAGCACTCGACGACCAGTAAGGAATTCTCAACCTTCATTCTTTAATATGATTATGACATACTGACACCTCTCTATGCAACTTGACCCCCAGGGATAGGTTGCCGAGCTCCAGGGCTTGCTCCACTCGACGATCCAGCAACAAGATGAGCTTCAGCATTCCTTAGACCTCCTGGTAAGCCACACTCAACCCTTAGACTTAAAATGTGATGTTCATGAGATTCTCTAACCTAACCTGTCCCTATATGCAGCGTGTCGAGGGTGCTCAGCCTCATGGACTAGATGTCCCATCCTCCTCCACCCAGGCACCAGCAGACCGGGCTGAGCATGACGCAGACTTTGCTCTAGTAGTCGCAAGGGCCGAGGAGGTTGAGGCTTCACTCGCTGGAGGGTAAGTAATGCCAACTTTTTTTAATCTCATTCCTAGAAAGCAATTGCTTACTAATGAATGTAAGATGCAGGTGAGGGAGCTAGAGGCAGCCCTGAGTGAGATCACCTGACTACGAGAGGAGCTGGCAGGGGCGAGGGCAGAGGAGGCGAAAGTAGGGTGTTATCACACAGAGGCAGAGCACTCTCGACTGCAGATTGTAGAGCTCAGGGGTGGGATTAGAATGCTGGAGCAAGCATTCCAGATAATGGGTAGAGGGACTAAGCGTAGTAGGACCCAGAGCGGTGTGCCCAGCAATGCTTATAGAGAGTACCTCACTAGCTCCTTTGGCCAGTGGAGGAATGAGGATGAGGAGTGGTGTTGACGGCACTGCAAGGAGTGGAGCACAACTATGGGCCCACCGGGGAAGCGCCATGTGGGTACTAGCGATAGCAGGGGTCCTAGAGAGGGCCAAAGCTGATGTACCCTTTTTTATTTTTATTGGTTTTCTTTGTACCTTTTTTTGTTATACATACACTTCTTGACCTAACTGCAAAGAATGACAGTAGTTTTGACTTTTGGCTAAATGAATGAATGCTAGTATATGTGGGCAATCACGATGATTCTGCATGAATTGACAATGACTTTGCATGATTGACTCACGAATGGAGAGAGGAGTGACAGAATGAGGGCAAAATGTGACTAGAAAAAGGTGAACACACATGTAGGATAGATGACGAGGTCGTGGTCTACTAAGGACCGCGACCTAAGATCAGGGTCGCATGATTGATTGCGGCTTCAAGGGGACTTACCAACGCGACCGGGACTCTAATCAGAGCCCCTAATCCTCTCCTAGAGCTTATCCAAATGCACGAAACTCGATCCAAATGCTATGTCTGGCCCTCCTAGCCTAATCCCAATAGAAAATGACTCCCATCTTACTCCCTATAAGAATGAGAAGGCCCTGAACTCGTAGGTCACACCAACCCTTTCTCTCTTATCCCAAAACCTTAAGAAAGACCCACTTATATATTCATCATGAAGAGGTCCATGGAAGTGTGCACAAGCGCGGAAGGGAGTTACAACGGCCCAACACTTACTAGAATGCATCATGGGGAGCTTTAAAGGCTGACTGACATCCCCAAGCACCTGAGCACAAACCCTTCTAGAGATGTAAGTAATGCACTTTTACTGCTTTTGCTTATCTCTCCAACTTTTCTCATCTCGACCCTCTTTTTTTCTTTTCTCATTCCCTTTCAGATTCTACCTGGACCACAGCGCTACTCAAACCTAAAGTGACTGGCTCCCATGGTACAAGGGCTCCCTATAGAGGCTATCTCCCTACTAAAGGCTTGGCATCTCCATCCTTTACTCGTCCTAGCTAAGAACTACCAAAAGATATCATTCGATTGGCATAGAATTATGGCCTTGGTGGAACTCTGGCATCCACAAACTCATACCTTTGTCTTCCCATCATTTGAGGCCACTATTTTGCTTGAGGAAGTTGAGACCTTCCCTGTGACGACCCGGATCCCGGATACCAGATATACCCGATAGGACTATCGAATACACCTGATACCACTTGGAACCTGTGAGGCCTCCCAAGAACAGTAAAGCTCCTAATGGAATAAAAGGACTGTCGTGTAGTACATTGAACTGACAGATATAGTAGTAAGTAATTAAATTTCATTAGATCGGGTTGCTAAAATAGCAGAAATAAAATTACTTTTTAATTAACAATTTAAATTCAACAATTATAGCCCAGAGTCAAGTCTAAAGGAAAGACAACAAGTGCCAAGTACAGTCGACAGAAAAGTAAAGACGTACCGAAAAGTCGAGGGAAGCTTGTCGAAGGTACCAGCTGGCCACTACGAGCACGCTAACTCCAAAAGCCACGGAAGCAGAACGAACGACCACCACCTGAAAAGTAGGGGTGAGTCTCGTGTCACTGGCTCAGTAGGGGTCACGCGGATCCCCACTGGAAAACACATAGTAACACGCTAAAAATAGCAGGCTAGCAACAGTAAACAGCAAGTAAGCAGTAAAGCAGGAAAGCTAAACTACAAAGCTGTAAAGGAAACAGAACAGGAAACAGGAGTAGGGAACAAGCTAAGGAAGAGGGGGAGGAAAAAACCCTGCCAGACAACGGCTACCGAACTAACCTCGGTACCCCAAACTACTCCAAGCAAGGGCAGGAGAGCGACTCAGAGTTCACAGAGTCAGGAGTTGCCGAACTGCCGACACAAGGAACCTGCAAAACAGACAAAAGAAACCTAGGGAAAGGCTAGACAGACGATCAACACGGATGACAGACAACACGATGAGGACGTCGTGCACACTGCCACATACACAATCGGAACATCGTGCACGCGACAGACACTGACCTCGAGTACATCCACAAAAGGGCTAACCCGAAAGGTCACGACGCACGAGAAACGCTGAGAGTCACACAACACGTGACTCTAAAGAGGAGCAGTCAGCTGCGTCCACTGACGTCTTACACTGCACCACAACTCAGTGCCACGACTACCAGCTGAACGTGGTCTACCATAGCTAAAGCCGAGTCGCAGGCCCACGCGAAAACCACCACTGTAAGGACCAGTCAGGGTCACGCCCGTCGACGTGAGTCTAAGCCCCTGACCCCGTGTGCACACACTGGCCGTAGACCATTAAGCCAGGTCTCTAACTAGTATTCTCCCCCGCGGACGTTATGATAAGGTCGGGAGCCCACAGAACTAGCTTAAAAATCGTATCTCTGGAAGAGTGCCCCGCTACAAGAGCCGTCACGCCAAAGCGTGTCATAAGGCACCAACCAAAGAGGAGCCACAAAACCTGAAGACTCTGAAACACAAGTGCTAGAGTACAGACAGGCCGTACTACGCGCACCACGACAGTACAGGAAACTGTCGACCACTCAGGGCAAGGCAAACTAGACCTACAACTACAACGGTCCCTGAGTCCTATGACTCTGAGTCAAGATCGTCGCACACAGCGGAACAAAGCCGCCAATCGGTCTAATCCTAAGCCAAGGAAAATAACGCTCCGCGAGAACCAAAACACGGAGACCTGAGGGAACACTAAGAACCCTCACCACATCTGGACACACAGATCGATTTAACAATTACACAGTCCAGAATCTATATGTCCATACATAAGTGCAGTAAACTAAAAATGAACAAGAGCATGGGGCATAGCCCGTTTCTGGCAAACTGGTGCTAAGACTGACCGTCGGCTCCACGCGAAGTCTCAGAAGCACAACGAGTAAGCCGCACCTCACCTGAAAATAAACGGGGGTGAGTCTCGTCTCATCGGCTCAGTAGGGGTCCTACAGATCCCCACCTCAAAGGATAATACACGGAGCAAGAAATAACAATTCGGAACAATAACTATAACAAAAGGAACAATAATTAACAATTAATGAAAGGAACCACGTCACACGTGTACCACGACTAGTTAGAGGAGCCCACGAATCAATTACGGCATAATAGGATAACCTCGGCTGCCCCAAACACCAAAACATAATGGTAAGAAACTAGGGTTGCTACACTCGAGTGATAGGAGCACTACCCACTAGAAGCAAGGCCGGATGCATCCACTGACGACTTAGTTCATAGCCTTAGGTGTCTCCCTACATGCCCCAGGTGGAAACTGAGGTAGCATATATGAAACACAAGACAAAGGTCTAGTCGAGGTCGTGCTCGTCAGCACGCATCCGAAGTCTCGGACTACATGTATACACATTGACTAACTACCTTACATCAGGTGCTCTAGCTAGTTTTCCACCAGGCCCGAACTCGAGCTCTTATAATGGGAGGCCCTACAGAAACCAGTCCCAAACCGTCTCTCTCGGGTCTAGCTCTCCACTACTCCGAAGTGGGTCAGCACACACGTGCTTAGGTAAGCTATGACTAGTCAGAAAATGTCACTCCAAGTAAGGACCCTCTGTGAAGCCATTGACGTGTAACCAGTCATGGACACACGCTCATCACACTGAACACGAGTCTAAGTTCGTAGGGTACAAGACTGTCGAGGTTGCTATCTTGGAAAATCATAAACTATTCACATTTCCCTAACATTGGATCGATGTACCCACGTGTTTTAAGCTAAGGCATCGGGCGTCCCACCATGAGACGACCCTCACAGGGTTTACATGACCAATTTCTTATTTATTTTATCCAAAAATTCTTCCAATTAAGTTTCGGGGCAAAAAACCAAGTTTTCATTGTCGAAAAGGCCATTTTCTGCATTGGGTCAGGGGGTTTCAGTCGACTGGACCAAGGGTGTCGGTCGACTAGACTTCCTAGATGTATTTCTACTCAGGAACCAATCAATAGGCCTCCTGGGGTTAGTCGACCCCCTTCGCTGAACACAGTCGGGGTAAGCACCACATCTATCAGAGACACAGTCGGTTGTGTGACCGCGTCCATCCTGAATGTGGTCGCCCTGACCACCACGTTCAGGCCCTATGGACCCAGGCCCCCCTACTCTAGATGCGGTCCCTATGTAAACTGGGACCTTATCCAGAAGGTTAACGCGGTCGAGCGGCCGACTGTGTTCAACCTTTCAATACTAGAATGGTCAAATTGCCCTAAATCCCATCCCACTCAACTCAAATGAGGGGAAAAACATATCCAATCTCTGTTTCATACTTTCATACATCAAATGCATTCATTTAAACGTAAGAAACTTCATGAATCACATATATCTTCCGCATTCACGTCAAGAAATTAGAAAGAGCTCATGCCATACCCTTTTTTCTGGTGATGAAATCGTTGTATCATGCGATTAACAATGCCAAATCATAGGAAATCACAATGGGAAGTGAGAGGGTTCCATCCCCCTACCTAATTCGAGGAAATCATTCATTCTACCTCGGTTCTTTGCATAAAATCCCACCCCTCACGTGAGATGCGGCCCCACCAAGTGAACAACCACTGTCTCGACTTCAAGATCGCTCCTTCATTGCTCCATAGCTCGGCTGGATCTCCTCGTAGCACCCCATCTGCAGTCGGGAGAGGAGGAGGGTTCAGGGAGAACGGATGAGGGAGAGAGAGAAGTGTCGAGAGTGAGAGAGAGGGGCACCCTCATCGGGGTTTGGGGAGGGTTTTAAGGTGTTTTGTTCTTCCTTTTTTTTTGGTTATTTTTCTCTCTTTCTTCATGCAAGAAGCACTCTGAGAAACCAAAATTATGGTTATGCCCACTCTTTCTTTAATTTAATTAAATAAATTTTGAAATCTCAATAACATCTCGTAATTCCTTGAAATGATAGCCAAGATAAGGGTCTCAGTGCACTGTAGCAGTAATAAATAGTGTGTGGGGGACCGTGCAAGGAGGTAAATGATCCTGTGAGGGGCGTGTAATGGCAGGGGGTAATAAAACAGAACTGACAGCAAGATAGAAACTGGAATGAATGGGCACAGAGACGTACCTAACAGAACGGTCTCTCGAAAGACCGTGTGAACTCTGGGATGGCCCTGGAAAGATCATAGAATATCAACAAAAATCACCAATATAGATACAGAGATGTACCTGAGCCAGTAGAGTGGACGGCCTGTAGCAGACTGCTCGATCAGTGAACGGGCAGAAGGAGACCGCTGAAGGCCGTAGGCTCATAGAATAATCAGCATGGGCAGTCAGAATAGAACGGGCACCTCACGGCCGTGCAAGTACGTGAATGGCTCTGAATGAACCGTGGAAGCACTAGAGGATAGAAATGAAGGATGATGATATAAAAACCTGAAACCACTCAAACACAAACCTTAACAACAACAGAAAATGATCAGCACGACACTAACACGATGGGCACTAGGTGTCCCACCGTGATCGCCGAAAATTTGGATGTAGATATATTTTCCTACCTTCTTTTAACCCACCTTTAATCCCTCTACTATGTCAATATAAGAAATAAATGAAATGCCAACTAGCAAAGGGATAAAAGGATGTGAATGTATGTGTGATCGCCACCAAGGTGCCAAGTGTAATAAATACACCGTACCTTAGAAAGGAAGGGAGACAGTCACATGTTAACCAGCACTGGAGAATGGAACGGCTCAGGAGGAACCACCCTATGAATCAGACGGTCGCTCAATAGACCGCTCGCCGATGCTGGGATGAACGTGGAATGAAGCTTGGCTTGACAGCAGAACGGTCCAGAATGAGCCGCAGCAGGAAGCAGAACGGCGCAGGGACGTCCGCTCTATGCTCCAAACGGACAGTAAGACGACGGTTCAATACTGCCAGGTTCTAAGTTGCAGGATCTGAACCTCCACCCCTTCCGGCCGGCCAGAGGGGATGGGCCTCGTGCCAGTACGATGCTGACCTGCAAAACACAGTGGAAAACACAAAAGACACAACCCAAATCAGAACTGAATGGTGTAGTAACTATAAGGGAATATGAAAAATAGGCAAACTAACATGGAATGGGGGATACCTGAGAGTTTTTAAACCCCTAGGGGCGTCAAAAATAATAGGAGGGTGTGTGAAATGATGTATGATGAAGGAAAACGTGGAAGAAGACGTGAAGAAGCAAGTACGTAATGAAAAGAAAGGGGTGGTGGGGCTATCAAATCAAAGACTCGAAACACGGACTACTCCCTGAACCGGAAGCCTGAGTGGACGTAGAAGGCTTCCCTCCCTGGTTGTAGGTCACTCTAGAATTCAGTAGGGCTTCACCGTCGACCTTAAAAATCCCCCCTTTCCAAGCTTGGCCTTAAGGTCCTATTTATAGAGCCCCGAAAGCTTAGCTCGAAATTAGGGTTTTCATTGAATTTTAGGTCGAGATAATAAAATATAATCCGTAGATAATAGAATTATCTTCCAACCAGTTCAAATGACACCCCATTTGGTGGAGAATCCGCGGAGAAATGGGTGGAACAAGTTGAGGATAAAACCACGGATAGAGAGAGAGAAAATCTTAAAATCCTCAGGAATTGGACACTTGAACGGTCGGATGATAGACCACCCATCCTGATGAACGGCTTATTTGCAGCCGTTCAACCCTATCGGTGGAAATTCAATAAATAGAAAATATGATCCAAATATCCATCGAACTGATCGATAGTTACGCCGTTGGACTCTTATGGATTGAACGGTCTAATGAAGAACTTTCAACATTCGAGCAGTCAGGGACAAACCGTTCATGTCCTATCGGTGATAAATCTAAATAAATAGATAAATAGATAATTATCTAAAAAAGGCAACAAGCTTAGAACTCTGAGACAAGAACAACTAAGATCAATCCACTCAAAGAACTTAGGTAGTTATTCTCAAACCGCGTGACAACATGTTGGTGGAAATTAAAAAAATCAACTAAATAACCAGTAAATGTATGGACGGCTAAATACCAACCGCTCATGGATGGAACGGACGGCCACTGACCGTGCAAAGTCTAAACATTTGAAATTCACTTCATGAAATACTTGAATTACTTGACATAAATACATGAAAGTACTTGCTTGCGTAAAATGGCCAAATATCTTGATAAATAGTTGTTACCTGCGCTTGATATTGAAAGTTTTTCCCACTTCTTTGTACTTGTCATATTGATTCATTTCCCTAGATATCGCAATTTTATTTGTAGTTTTCCTATTATGTTGATTTATTCATGACTCCAGCTACTTGTCTCTAAATCTGTGTACTTTTGCTTCTGATATCTACTTGTTCTAGACCCTTGTTGTGTCCTGAGTTTCGATGATGTCTGACTATGACTCATTAATGAGTCCAATATGGATTTGATAATGTCAACATGTATTGAGTTCAGGTCAAAGAATATCAAGCTAGGTCTGGGCAGTCGGTCGACTGACTAAGGAAAGGTCAGTCGACTGATTACAAAATCAGTCGACTAATGTTCCATGGGTCGACAGCATTCTGCAAGCAACAAGCAACATCAACTATAGTACAAGTAAAGGGCATGACAGACCTCTAAAGGCAAATAAGGCTAATGGAACAAAGTGTTCCAATTATATGCTAACCTAAACTGATTGAAGCAAGTGCAAGGGGCTTTGGACTTGCTGGAATGAACAGGCAAAAGCTGCCCAGGTAGTCGACAGATAAGGAAAAGTCAAATGACTGAGTTCCAACTCAATCGACAGACATGAAAGTCAGTCAACTGACTTTCCATTGAGTCGACAGATTTTCTCAAGCCAGTAGAAGGTGAATCAACGCAGAACTTGCAGAACGTCGACGCAGCAGAAGAAGGCTAAAAGGTTCAGAGGAACTATCATTTAGGCCATGTGAGCACTGAGTTGACACAACTTGCTAATGGTGTCGATGCAACTTGGCCATGCCAAAGTGAGTCGACAGACTTTATCCTCCAGAAAGTGATTTAGTTGACCAAAACCAAACTCAGCCGATTGATCTCCAAATAAGTCGACAGACTTTTTGAAGACAGGCAGCTGAGTCGACACAAGAAGGAAATTAGGTCGAGTCAAGTAGCTGGACGGTCGACCGACATAGACGGACTGGTCGACAGAATTTCTCAAGATTGAAAGATAACAACTTGTTACAGGTTTCGGTTGACCAATGCTTGGGTTCGATCGACTGACTAGGTGTTCGACAAATTGTCTCAGAGGGTTGAAGCAACAGCAGCAGTAGCCAGCAAACAACAAATAGTAGCAACCAGCAACTTCATCAAGGCCAGCAACAACAACAAACAAGCAACAGTAGTAGCTAGTAAACAACAACAGCAATAGCAGCAATAACAACATCAGCTAGTAGCAACAGCAACAACAATAGCATCACCATAAGCAGCAGCAACAGCTAGCATCAATAGCATCAACAATAGTAGCATAAATAGAAACAGTAGCTAACATCAACGGTAGCATAAGCAGTAGCAGCAGCAACAGCTAGCATCAGCAATAGCAGCTAGTAGCTCAGCAAGCGAAGTCAATTGACTTGCCCAAGTTGGGTTGACTGAAAAAGTAAAATTCAGTCGACCTATGGGAAAGTCAGCTGACTGATATGACATATTAGTCGACTGATATTGCCTGTGAGCCACAACTCGTGCAGTCTGCCAACAGAGTCAACTGGCCACGTGACAACTTAAGTAGTCATGTGACTGCTTACTACAAGTCAACGTCCTTGACTCTAGGATGTGTACATTGGCTTCTAGAAGGCCTTTGGACAAAATTTTAAAATGTTTTCTTGTGGTCCAATGAGAAGACAGATATTCAAGGTTCGAGGATAAGGAACCTTCCTTTTTCCAGTGGACAAATTAGATTACTTCTGTCAAAGTACCTAACAATATGCAGATCTAGAAAAAGATTTTGTCCATGCTCTCATATAAACATGAACCAATCAGAAAACCACATTGGAAAAGGTTTCATGACAAAGAACTTTATTTTATCCTAGACCAATCAGATTGCAGATCTGGGAAAGAAGACTTTCTACCTTTTTCTTCTATAAATATGGACCCATTGTCTGAAGAACTGTCATGCCCCGATACGAAAAGTCGGTATGCGCCAATTATAATCATTCATGTCAATCAGAGCATTCATGCCACAAGATAACATGGCTAAGATTCCAATAATAAAAGATAACCAAATTTACTTAATGCGTAAGAGGAGAAGGCTTCTATAATGGAACTTTTTGAGGAGAATATTTTTATGTTGCCTTGGGGTTATCCATAGACAGGCCCCACTACGATTCGATCTGTCCTTGTGTGTTCGCGTGGTGCACTAACGCGCAGAGGAAAAATAGAAAATAGCTGAGGCATTTTGAAGAAGGGAAAAACTTGAGGGAGAAGTATCCTCACGAGTAGGCTCCATTTAGGGAAAAGAAGAAGAGAGAAAACTGGCAGATGGGAAGCAGAGCATCGTGCAGTGAGGAATAACATCCTGACATCGAGCGAGCCATCACCAGGAAGAGAACCATTATTGAGAGTCTAGAGCTGCACCAACAGAGAAGGCTAAGTCACTAGGATCAACTCTTCGACTGTGCGGTGAAGAAGCTACTACTTTTGGAACCTTTGAAGGCTTCGTCCCATCAACAGACGAGATCTTCTCCTTTGCGCTTACTTCCACATTCTGTCTGAAACATTCAATCTATTTGATTTGTTTTTTATTTCTTCTTCCAAAATAGATGATCAGTGATTGTTTCGTACTGTGGAGTAGGAAGATAGTCTGAGGGTGTTCTCAGATCTGTGGTCTTGGGCCCTGCGCGCCCACAAGCTGTTTGTCAGTGGGTGTGATAGTGTATCTCTGAAGTTGAAGCTGTGAATCAATGGTTAGTGCCTTGGAAATAGTGAAGCCTCACTCAGTTGAGTGAGGGGTGGACGTAGGTCTCTAGATAGAGACCAAACAACCATCCAATCTTTTGTCTCTGTGGCTTGTGTGTTTACTTGCTTTGTCGCTAGATGCTTGTTTAGGTGCGATGGTTCATCCTCATTCTTGCATTTAGCTAAATAGACATTGGTTATCCTTACTTTATTGTTGCATAATTTTTATCTTTAGATCATTCTCGAAAGAAAGGCTTGATCTATTCAACCCTCCCCTCTAGATCCGCCTATCACCTTCTTTCACGTGGTATCAGAGCTAGTCTCTCTGTATATGGTCTAACGACCTTGAGAGAAGTGGTGATATGGCGACTAAGGGTCACATGCCCAAAGGGCATTCCATAAATAAACCACTCATTTTCACTGGGTCAAATTATCCTTATTGAAAAAATCGTATGCAGGTATTTATCCGGGCCCAGGATCATGAGAGATCGCGAGTGGTGAGCAAAGGTCCATATGAGCTGCCTGAAGATGAAGATACATGGACTAAAGAGCAGATCAGAAGATCAACCTTGAACTGGGGTGCCAAGCACATAATGCAGTGCTCCCTTCATCCAGTGGAATTTTCAAGAGTGTCGACATGTGCCATGGCCAAGGAGATGTAGGACCGCCTAAAGGTAATTTATGAAGGTACATCTCAGGTACGTGAGACTAAGGCTAGTATGCTAATATCAGAATATGAGAAATTTAGAATGAAGCCTGATGAGTCAATTTTTGATATGTATGCTAGGCTAACCATGCTCACTAACAGCCTGACAGAATTAGGAAAAAGCTACTCCAAGCATGAGATTGTGAGGAAAATTCTCAGATCCTTGACCCTTGCGTGGCACAATAAGGCTACAGTGGTTGAGGAGTCAAAGGACTTAGCCACCACCAAAGTGGAAGAGCTCATAGGGTCTCTGATGACCTATGAGATGAACTTGAAGAACAAGGAAGTAGAGGTAAGTAAGAAGAAGTCTCTGGCTATAAAGGCTGGACCAAGTAACAAGGATACCTCTGATGAAGGTGAATCTTTGAGTACCAACCAAGACGAGGATGAAGTAGCCATGCTTATTTGAAAATTCAGAAGGTTCTTAAGAAAGGAAGGTAAAGGCTTCACAAAAAGGAAGCCTCAGGTAAAGAAGGGTTTTAGGTCAAATCTGGAAATTTTAAGAAATCTGAAAAGCTTGTGTGTTACTCTTGCAGGAAACCTGGACATATCAAGTCCAAATGTCCAGAAGGAGTAGAGAAAACAATGCCAAAGTGGAAGGGCAAAAAGAGCAAGGCCATGGCCTGCACGTGGAGTAACGAGGAGGAAGAAGAGGAAGGTAATGGCTGCCGTCAGTGCATGTCTTGCCATCTCAGGTCCCCAGGCGGCTGATGCGCCTGAAAATCTGACATGCCGATGCACGCTTGGAAAGCGCTTTGCGGCCGCCGCCAAAACGAGAAATTCCTATAATATTCATTGCATTTTAATATAAATTGCAATATTCTAGCTGAAGTTGAATTCCCTATATAAATTGTGATTTCTTGGCTGAATTTATTCAGAATTGTTGCATTTACATCTATGAGCATAGGGAAAATAAGTTTCATGTAGGTTATGAAGGCGCTTCAAAATTCTTCATGGTGTCATCTTTTCCCTATCTTTTCTTGTATGTATTTTTACTTCATGCTACTTACATTATTAGAGTATATCAATGACCTTGTGGCTTTGATGAACCTAGAACTTGAGTTCACCTTTAACAAAAATAGTGATAATTCTAGGGGAGTCTTGGTCCCACAAATAGGTCGTTAAGTAGTCTAAGGCTAGGGGCGACGGTTCCACTTTCTAAGGTGATGCGCGAATAAACAGGCTTCAGCTTAGTGTCAGCTTGGGAAACTGGAGTCCTGACCTAGTTTGGATAACTTAGCAATATTATCCTTGAGTATTTTTTATTTTTGGTTTATTTTATTTTTCTTTTAGCCCAGCATGCATCATGTAGGAATTTGATTTAAATGTTGAAAAATCCTCATATTAAAAGATTAATGAGGGCCACTAGCTCTTGTGATGTAAAACGGAGGGCGGGGTCGATGGGGCTGCATGCTGTGAACTGTTGTCAGGGGGCCTGCAGGTGGTAGCCTATCGCAAGGCCGCCTCCTGGAGGCGGTTTCTGCAACTCTTTCTCTGCTCCAGCACGAAGTGGGCTCGACCGGGTGATGCGGGACGAAAATGGGACTCGACCGGACAATACAATCTTGGACTCTAGACGTTGACTCGACTGACTTTGGATGGACACTTCTAGTAATGACGCGCACTATGGAACACCTCGGCTCGACACTAATGAGCTCTAGAAGAGGTGACAAGTCATCAACAAGAAGTACAAGCTCATAATCGTCCCAAGCGAGAGAAAACGTGTGGATCCACGCAGTTGAGAAATTGACATAGAGTCAAGGGTGGTCAACACTCCATCGTGCTCGGATTAAGTCACAGGATGGGTCACGCACTCACTCTCATAGTGGTGATTAACTTTAATCGAGCTAGGAACCTATCATGCTCACGAGCAAAGGCATCAAGATCATATATAGGATAAGCAAACGCGACAAAGAAGGGTGGTATGTGTACCTCCACGCTCGGGGTGTGGGGAAGACGTCCTAGCCAAGACCCGTAACTCCCGACACAGTAAATAATCAATAATTATAGAGTCAAATCTACGGCCCACTCCACACAGGGAGGTAATAGGATACACGATGGATCCGAGAGCACTGATCTTGGGTTGACGGGCAGCACATCGGTGGGGTTCCTGGGGCGGAGGTGGGCTACTGTCCGGATGGGTACTATTCTAGCCGGCAAGACAACAAGCGCTGACGACCAATGGAACGGGGGCCTCCGGAGACATTCTAATGGCTGCGACTAATTGGGATGATGGCGGGGTCTCCCTGGTCGATCCCCAGGAGCGGCGATCGCTGGATCTGAGCAGGCATATTTCAAGAAGATTTGAATGGAGACTGCTCTTGCTGGACTATCACGGGGTAGAACTGCACGATCCAGCAAAAATGGTCACCACGCCCAGATCTGGTGTCTGATCGGGATGAAACCAATGCCGTTGCGAAGGGTACTAGAAGGGCTTTAACTCACCAAGATTTGTGAATCATCCACTAGGCTGATTATTTAGGAGAAACTCTATAACAAGGTGGTCGTGCTGGCTGGGGTTGCAGGACAGATTGTGACCATCCTATAGATGTGGTTTGACTGAAAGAAAAATGGTAGATATAGATCAGGGGGATTTTATGGGTGAGAGAGGGGGAAGTGAGGATCACGCACATCTAATTTGGTGGTGATCATAGGTGGTTTGGGGGGTGGGAAAAATGGGCCTTCAGGTTACTATCTCGTAGATCTACACACAGGTAGACTATGAGGGGTGGTAAGATAGCAATGGGAAAGGACTCAATCAGAGGCTGATCGGCTTGAAAATTAAACTGGGAGTAGGGGATGACGTGGGGAACAAACCACCAAAATTTCAGCTCGATCAGACGGTCGGATCTGGAGATCCAACCTCCTCTTTCCCCTTATGTTCTGTTGGTAACAGATCTGGACAGCAATCTGGAGAATGACCCGGGGGGAATACTAGCTAGAGGCCCGGCTCTAGGCACGAGCTGGTGTGTGCACACGTGGTCAGGGGCTTTGGACTGACACCGACGAGCGTTATCCTATCTAGTCACTCGCAATGGTACTTCTATTCTGGTTCTCAAAGTGTCTTAGTCTCTGTCGTGCTTGTACAGGCAGCATTATAGATGAAATACTTGTAGGCACAGCATAAGACGTCAGGGGACACAACTGGCTGTTCTTCTAGCGAGGGGAGTACTTCAGACACGTGACACGTGACTTTCGCGTGACTCTCATGTTTCTCAAGCGTCGTGACCTTTCCGGGTTAGCCTTCTCGTGGCTTTGCCCGAGGTCAGTGTTATGTTGTGTGAACGACATTTTAGTCATGTTGGGTCTGTCTAGATCTCTTCTAGGCTTTTGTCTTTTCCCTTTTTCCTTACAGGCCTTCGCTTGTTTGGTGTCGCGTCAACGGATCGGCAACTTCTGACTTCGCCAGTTCTGAGTTTGCCTTTCTATTCCTGTTAGGAGTAGCTTGGGAGCCGAGGTTAGTTCGGCAGCCGCGCTCGTTCGGTATGGTTTTTCCCTTTCCTTTTAGCTTCCCTCTCCCTTGCCTGTTCCCTACTCCTACTTCCTCTTCTGTTCTGTTACAACTTTCTAGTGTAGTTTTCCTGCTTTGCTACACCTGTTGTTTTTGTTGTTATTCCGTGTTACTGCGTATTTTTCGGTGGGGATCCGCGTGACCCCTACTGAGCCAGTGACACGAGGCTCGCCCCTACTTTTTAGGTGGGTGGCGTGTTCTACTTTCGCAGTTCCTGGTCGCGAGTTCGTAGTGGCCAGCTGTACCTGCGTCGGGCTTCCCCCGACTTCTAGGTACGTCTTTCTTTTCTGTCGACTGTACTTATCTTTCTGTTGGACTGGACTCTGGTATAATTTTTAAACTTAAACTGTTAACTTAAAAGTAATTTTATTTCTGCTACTTTAGCAAACCGATCTAATGAAATTTAATTACTTACTGTTATATCTCTGTGACTTCAATGTACTACACGATAATCCTTTTATCTCTTTAGGAGCTTTACCGCTCTTGGGAGGCCTCGCGGGTTCCAAGTGGTATCAGGTGTATTCAATAGTCCTATCGGGTATATCTGGTATCCGGGATCTGGGTCGTCACATCAAGAAATTGGCATAATGAGTGTATTATTATTAATATAAACTTTTATCAAATTGGGTCTTGTTTAGTCGCTTCTTGTAGTCATTGTCCCCCTAACACTCTGCTAGTCTCGATTGTTCACTGCCACATTCTGAGCAGTTCCTGCTGCTATTGATTCGAGGCGTGACAGAAGTGGTATCAGAGCCTAGGCTGTTTAACCCTGGGCTCATAGCCATAAACAGTTTGCCAGGTGTATTAAGTCATACAACCTATGTTGTCTCCTATTATCACCCGATGAGATTGGGTAGAGATTTGGGTTAAGTGATAAAATATGATAATTTTAAAGGAAATAAGATAATCAGCTTCCGTAATTATTTTGCAGGAACCTAGACTTTAGTAGAGATGGAGGCAAATAAGTCTAATTTTGTTCCCCAAGTGGCACTAATAGATATTCAAGCTTATGCGGACCTAATTAGAAGAGTTGAATTATTAGAGGATGCTCGGGAGAAGAGTGAAAGAAGGGGAGAGAAGGAGCAAACCATTAATTTTGGAAGTTCGGAAGAAAGAGATCTAATAGTGGTAGTGGATCTCGAAGTGGAAATAAATTCAAGGAGAGAGAGAAGTGTCGTTATTGTAATAATAGTGGTCATCGATTTAAAGAGTGTTGGTGGAAGTCAAGAGCGTGTCTTTATTGTGGGAGTAAGGACCACAACATAGCAAGTTGTCCTCTCCTACCGTCGCAAGCGAAGGATCACAAGGGAGCACGACATCAAGGAAAACTTCAAGCATCGATAGAACCTGAGCCTACTAATGAAGGAGAGTAGGAGGTATCCGTTATCTTTAACCCTAAACTAGCTCAATTCCGTTTCTTAAAATCTTAGATTTTATTACTAATATGATTACTTTGATGATTAGTGATCAAGGTGCAATTTGGAGTTAATTGGGAATTAGATGGTGTACCCCCACTTTTGTTTTGGGTAGAATATCATGTGAATTTGGAGGACTGTTGGCTCAGGACTTGATTGACAGGGATGAGCTCAGAATGGGAGACTATGTGGTGGCTCCTCCACGTCCCCATGTCACGGGCAGCCCCAAAAGGGGAATCTATACAATATCAGTCCTGTACCAGGCTCCTGAAGATGCAGTAGAGAATGAGCAACCCTAGCCATTGGTGGCAGAGTGGCCCCAAGCATGGCTAGAAATCACTTTGGCCCCTGTCGCAGCTATCTATGATGACTACTTAGAAGACCCCGGAGGGCCCTGTGCCTTTTCGCGCCAGGGAGCCCTTCAAACCCGCCGACTGTAAGCCAAGGGGGATGTGAAGCAAACACGGCCTCTACACCCAGCAGGGCGGAACAAAAAGAGGCGTATGGCATCCTTGAAGCCGAATATGACGAAGATCAAGATTTCCTCGACCTACTACCAGCACCCCCAAAAATTGAAGACGGCGGTCAGGCTACCGTCGATGAGCTCATTGAAATCAACCTCGGCACGAAAAGTGACCCCAGGCCAACCTTTCTGAGTGCCCTCATACCTCCACAGGAGAGGGAGCAATATGTAAACTGCTGCAAGAGTTCCAAGACTGCTTTGCCTGGAGCTACAAAGAAATGCCTGGCCTTAGCCTCGATGTGACTCAGCATATCCTGGCTATCGATCCCAAGGCAGATCCAATAAAGCAGTCCCCCCGACACATGAGACTGGAATTGATAAACCAGATCTACAAAGAAGTCGACAAGCTCATAGATCTCGATTTTGTAGCCGAGAACCAATATACCACTTGGTTGGCCAACATTGTGCTAGTGAAGAAGAAGAATAGGTAGATCAGGATCTGCGTGGACTTTTACGACCTGAACAAAGCCTGCCCAAAAGATGACTTCTCGGTGCCTATCACTGAAGTGATGATTGATGCAACTACTGGCCAAGAGGCCCTGTCCTTTATGGATGGATCGTCTGGCTATAACCAGATCTAGATAGCTGAGCGCGACCGAATTCACACAACCTTCAGGTCGCCCAAAGGGATATTCCACTACAAGAGGATGCCTTTCAGCCTCAAGAACGCTGGCGCCACATACCAATGGGTGATGACCAAGATATTCGATGAGCTTCTGTATAGCAAAGTCAAATGCTACATTGATGATTTGGTCGTCAAGATGAAGAAAAGGGTCGATCATCTGAGTGACCTTAGAATCGTTTTCCAGAGGCTCTGATAGTACGAGCTGAAAATGAATCCAATGAAGTGCTCCTTTGGTGTCTCCAGCGGAAGATTCCTCGGCTTCATTGTCTGGCACAGAGGGATCGAGATTAACCCTTTCAAGATAAAAGCTATCCAGGAGCTTCCCTCTCTGAAGAATCTGGGAGAGTTGAGGTCCCTGCAAGGCCGACTGTCCTATATCCACAGGTTCATCTCCAACTTGTCGGGACGTTGTCAGTCATTCCATAAATTAATGATGAAAAATGCACCGTTTAACTGGGATCAAGACTGTCAACGAGCCTTCGACAGGTTGAAGGATTATTTGAAGACCCCGCCTGTGCTGGGGGCACCTGTCAAGGGAAGACCACTTATCCTATGTATAGTGGCCACTGAATATTCACTGGGGGCAATGCTCGCCCAGAACAATGATGAAGGAAAAGAGCAAGCTCTCTACTACCTCAGCCAAAGAATGGTAGGGGCAAAAGCAAAGTACACTCCGATCGAGAAAGTTTGCCTTGCCTTAGTCTTCTTAGTCAAGAAGCTCAGGCATTACATGTTGTCTCATGAAGTGAGCCTGATATCCAAGGCTGACCCTGTCAAGCACATTCTCTCCCAGCCAGTCCTGAAGGGGCATCTTGGCAAGTGGGCCATATTGCTAATGGAATTTGACGTCACCTATGTGCCGCAGAAGGCCGTTAAAGGGCAAACCATTGCAGACTTGTTCGCAGCACATCCTGTGCCCAAAGACTCCCCACTGGTCAAAGAATTGCCTAAAGATGAAACACTGGAGGTGGACCAAGTCCAACAAACCACCTGACAGCTGTATTTCGATGGCGCTTCGAGAACAGAAACGACCTCGTCTGGGCATACCAAAGTGCGGGCTGGAGCCGACATCGTCCTCAAATCTCTAGACGGAGAAGTATTGCACACTTCATGCTCCATCAGGAAGCCCTGCACAAATAATGAAAAATCAAGATAAGAACAATGGAGTGTCAAAGCAGGGCATTCACTGCCTCGATGCAGTCACAACCTCAGAAGAGTTTTTCAGAAGAGCTACATCGATGCATTAAAGAAGTGCACCGACGCATCAAGCACAATAACAGCCGGCAAGTCACATTACGTCGAAGCGTTAGAGTGGTGCACTGACACACTAGTCAAGGTTTAAGTTTTTAAATGCAACTGCGTCGAAGCATAGAGTAGCTGCACCGACGCACCAAGTCAGAAGCCAATGTTTGATGATAGCTACGTAAAGGATCTATCTGCATACTGCCTCGATGCATCTGAGGAGTGCATCAACGCACTAAGCTTGGAACCAGAAATTGGAAGACTACTTGGTTGAAGGACTAGAAGGAGAAGTATGTGCTATCACCAGGATAGGTCAAAGCCATGAGCCACAGATCTGACGCATCAGTCATCAGCAGATGAGTCACCACACTCTGGCTCGACCTGGTGACGCTATGCCTCGACACTTCTCATTCATTTAGCAACACACTTAAGGAAGCATCATTCTCTGAAATGTCAAGTGTGATTAAAAGATCTCTTAAGGATTAATTATGATCGCTTAAGTGTCAATTAAGGGTACTTGAGGAAGATCTGCACCGCCTATCAGAAAAATGTCCTGAGCTCGTGATGAACCCAGGCAAATCACATGACAGTACTTTCGTGAAAATTCTACGGTGAAAATTTTGTCACTCGTGGCTGATTCTAGAAAGCTTATATAATCATCAAAATATTCATTTTTCCACGTGGACCAATAGATGATTGGCTGATCGAAATCTCGAATGGAAAGACAGTGGAAGATGATGCTCTACTCTCTGCTATAAGTATTAGCTGCTCCGTTCAAGAGAGGCTACTGAAGCTGCGAACCATCGTTGCCATTGCAAATTCAGAGAGATCTCCTCCAGAAGAAAAGAAAGAGAGAACCACCGAGAGAGGAAGAGAAATCTGAGTGCAGCCAATCAATCTTATTTAAAAATCACTTCAATTTGAAGCTACATTGATTTTGTTTATTCTTTCCGATCAAAGTTTCATAATTCTTCTATTTTCTTTTTGTTCTTTGTTGCGAACATTGTTCGTGGTTCCCTCTGAGTAACATCAGAGGAAGGGAGAGTATTCTCCGAAGTCCCCTCTGTAGGTTCAAAGGAAGAGAGGTCTCCGACCTCTGGTTGTGTGGGCTGTTGGGTGTAGCTCATGGGGTTCCCTCTGCGGTCATAGGGGAAGGGAGGTTGATCCTCCGGGTTCCTTCTTGTTTTCCAGAAGAAGCGAGGAGGGTGTTCCTTGGGGTGAAGCTGTGTTCAGCCATTGTCACAGACTGAGTCTACTAATCATTTTACTTTGAGCAAGGAAGCCTCACTCTGGGAGAGTGAGGGGTGGTTGTAGATTGCGGATTGCAATCGAACCACCTAAAAACTCTATTGTCCATTGTGTGGTTTGATTGGCTTAGCAAATTAGTGTGCGCTACTTCGACTAATCGGTATATCAAAAGTCGTAGCTGGAAGGATAGGTCAGGCCTATCTGGAATGCTGCCCCTTGCGTAAGGAGATCCTTGGATCAAACCTCTGCCTAGTATCGATGACAGTCACTGTAAGCATACTAGTCTGCTAACTGTGAGTTCTATCTGTTGATTTCTTGTTTGCACATGCTGAATTCACTACACTATTCTTTGCACACTAGCTAGCTACTTGTTTGTCTGATCCAGTGCTTACGTTCAATTTAGTGTTGTCATTGGTGCATCTGTTCACATTGCTCTGAGATTTTAATTTGCTCAATTTTTTGGGGTAGATATATTCATCCCCCCCTTCTATATCTGCCATTCTAGTTTACCATGGTTGGCTGGGGGCAAGCGTCCCCACCTCCTCCCAGATCTAGTGGCATGCTGGGAGGCAAAAGCTTTAGCCTGATTTACTTTAGTTGGCGTGAAACATATCTCCTCATCCTCCTCTTCAGAGTGTTGGGCCATGTTGAACAAAGTCGACAAGGTATTGTAGGATACAATGCTACATTTTCTTTTATTCTTCGACTTCCTCTTCTTCTTCATCTTTTCTGCTACCATCTGCTTGCTTGAAGCATCTTTCGGGGTGGCTTCACCCCAAATTTCATTTTCCACTTCTTTCCTCATTTCATAAGAATCTTTGATTCTAATTAGTTTCATTCTTTGCTCTTTTTCCTTCGGGAGCTGTCGGTGCTGGAACCAATGCAGGAGGTGCTCCTACCAATCAGGCTGTTGGACTTCTTCTATAGCCATGACTTCATCTTCTTCTCCCTTTGCTGGGATTTCTATCAAGCTAGGGACTTGTCTTCTGTTGATGATAGTTATATTCAGGCTTTGCTCTGGCGGGATTGCCAAGGAACTAGCTAGCTTTGCAAGGGCATCTGCTTGAGCATTCTATCCTCGATTAACAAGCCTCATTTGGATAAGGTAAAATTTCGCCATTAGGCGCAGCACCAGTTGGTGATAGGGAAGGAGCTCCGGCTTCCGGACATCAAATTCTCCTCCAACTTGTTTTATGACCAGCATGGAGTCCCCAAACACTTCGAGCATCTGGATTCCCATGGAGAGGGCAATTTGTAACTCGATAATTAAGGCCTCATATTCAGCCTCATTGTTCGTACATGGCTTGTTTATTGAGCAGGAGGTATATATGACCTCCCCCTCGGGGGACTTCAAGACTATGCCTGCACTAGCTTTGACTCTAGCTACTCTAGTCACTAGAGTGTCAATTCTGGAGGCACCATCAAAGTACAACTGCCAGAGGATATGCTGCACTTGGTCTGCTTCTAGGGTCTCATCTTCGGAGAGATCTACCTCTAGTGGGTAGTCTTCAGGCAATGGGTGCGCGGCAAAGAAATCTGCGATAGCCTGGCCTTTGACAACCTCCTACGGCACATAGGAGATATCAAATTCCATAAGAATTACTGCCCATTTGCCTAAGCAGCCTTTGAGTGTCGATTGGGATAGGATGTATTTCAGTGGATCTACTTTGGATATCAGCTTGATCTCATGCGACAACATGTACTGTCAAAGGTTCTTAGCTGCAAAAATCAGAGCTAAGCAGATCTTCTCAATGTAGGTGTATTTTTCTTCAGTCCTCACCAACCTTCAGCTGAGATAGTAGAGGGCATGTTCTTTTCCTTCTTCATTATTTTGGGCCAGTATTGTTCCCAGAGAATAGTGTGTGGCTGCTATATACAAAATTAGCGACAACCCTTTCACCGGTGCACCAAGCACTGGAGGGGTCCTCAGATAATCCTTCAGCTTGTCAAAAGTTGTCTGGCATTCTTCATCCCAATAAAAGGGAACGTCCTTCATCATCAACTTGCAAAAGGGGTGGCACCGCCCTGACAGGTTGGATATGAACTGTCGGATATAGGCGAGCCAGCCTAGGAGGGACCGAAGCTCGAAGAGGTTCCTTGGCGGAGGCAACTCTTGAATTACCTTGATCTTTGCGGGGTCTATCTCAATTCCCCGATGCCTGACAATGAAACCCAGGAATTTGCCATTGGACACCCCAAAGGCACACTTTAGCGGGTTCATCTTTAGCTCATATTGCCTGAGCCGCTGGAGTATAATTTGAAGCTTTTGTAGATGATCTTCCTTCTTTCTTGTCTTGACAATCAGGTTGTCTATGTAGCACTCGACCTTGTGGTAGAGTAGCTCATCAAAAATTTGAGTCATTGCCCACTGATAGGTTGCACCAGTATTCTTCAGTCCAAACGACACCCTCTAGTAATTGTAGATACCCTTGGGGGTCTGAAAAGCAGTATGAACCCGATCATGCTTCGCGATCCATATCTGATTATAACTAGATGAACCATCCATGAAGGAGAGGACCTCGTAACCGGTCGTGGCATCTATCATGACTTCCGTTATTGGCACCAGAAAGTCATCTTTTGGACAGGCCTTATTCAGATCTCAAAAATCCACACATATCTAGATTTATCCATTCTTCTTTTTGACAGGCACAATATTGGCCTGCCAGGTGGTGCATTGATTTTCTTCGATGAAGCCTACATCAATCAGCTTGTCGACTTCTTTACATATCTGGGTGATGAGCTCTGACCTTATACGCTGTGGCGACTGCTTCACTAGCTCCACCTCAGGATTTATAGCCAACTCATGTTGTGAAACTTGAGGGCTGAGTCCTAGCATTTCTTTGTAGCTCTAGGCAAAGCAATCTCAAAACTCTTATAGAAGCTGGATGTATAATGCTCGCTCTTCTGAAGAGAGCTAGGCACTAAGAAAGGTAGGTCAGGGGTCAATTTTAATTTTCCAACATACTCTTTCAGACTACCAGCAAAATTTTTAGGGTTTTTTTCTTTTCAGTCCCTACAAATAAGGGTATTTCTTTTTTAGTCCCTCCAATACAACTATTACTTTTTTTGTCCCTCGAATCTTTGTCGTTGTCCTTATTAATCCCTGCCGTTTGATCCAGTAACAAAAGTGAGATACAACCCGAGTTAAAGTAACCCAAGATGAGGAAAAGACTAAACTACCCCTACTTAAGCTCTTGGCCCCACCCCCCTCTCTCTCTCTCTCTAGCTCTCTTCCTCTCTCTCTTGGTCCATGGCAGAGATGGGGGATTCCTACTCAGCGGTCGCGCAGGGGGGGCAGAGGAAGCCTGCCACGGTTCTACTGGGCAGGGTGTCGGAGCACCCACCAGCGAAGCAGCGGCAGGGAGGCAGCGGGGAACCAAGGCCCGCCCTCTTTGCAGCAAGTCAAGCAACAGCGCCGACATGGGTTGAGGACACAGAGGCTGGCCATCCCCACACCCTGGAGAGAGAGAGAGAGAGAGAGAGCAGGGAGGGGAGACGTTGGAGTCATCTCCCCCTCTGACAGTGACAGAAAGAGAGGGAGAGGGGGAGAGGATAGGGTGAGAGAGTGCAGGGAGGGGGACGCCAGGGCGTCTCCCCCTCCGGCGGTGATAGAAAGTGAGGGAGAGGGAGAGGGAAAGGGGGGAGGAGATGGGGTGAGAGAGAAAGAGAGTGCAAGGAGGGGGACGTCGGAGGCATCTCCCCCTCCGGCGGTGAGAGAGAGAGAGAGAGAGAGAGGATGGGGTGAACATGGCCGCCGGCGAGCACAAGGAGCCCTTCCTATCTTTGAACTATTTGGTCAAGTTCCTTCTTTTGAAGATGGAGATATCAAGATGTTCGAGTCGAGGGCCATCAAGCAGTACCTGGCCCACACCTACGTCGACAAGGGCATGCAGCTGTTGTTCCGAGAGCCTAAGAAGAAGATGGCAGAGGCGTCGGTGTGAGTGGAGGTGGAGGCCCAAAAGTTCGATCCTGTGGCCGCCAAATTGGCCTTCCAGCGGTCTTCAAGCCCATGCTGGGCCTGGGCACCCCCGACGAGGTCGCCATTGCCGAGCTGCAGGACAGCCTCGTCAAGGTGCTCGACATCTACGAGGCCCGCCTTGCCCGCACCTCCTACATCAGCAGCAACTCCCTCGGCCTTGCCGATGTCCACCACCAGCTCGTCCTACACTACCTCATGAACACCCCCGTCAAGTCCTTGTTCGAGGCCCGCCCTCACTTTCTTTGTTTGCAGTCACTAATGGGAAAATGCTTCAAAAAAAAAGAGAGAAAAGCACTCTGAAGTCACTCCCACACGGAGCGCTTTTCTCTCTCTCTCTCTCTCTGCCATCCTTTCTCCCCCACTCTCACCCAAGTCGCTCTCACACGGAGCGCTTCCTCTCTCGCTCTCTCGCTCTCTCTCTCTTTGTGCCTTCCTCTCTCTCTCTCACAATACACATACTCTCTCACCCCATCCCCTCCCTCTCTTTATGTCGCCACCAAAGGGGAGCCTGCACCTCTCTCTCACTCTATCCCCTCCCTCTCTCCCTCTCCCCATCTCCCTCTTTTTGTCACCTCCAAATGAGGACCTCCCTACACACACACTCTCTCTCACCATCGGAGGTGGGTGGCCTGTGCCCGTGCTGAAGAGGGAAATACCCCTCCGACAGCCCTCTCTCTCTTGCTCTCTCTCTCTCTGGGACGCGCACCCCCACCCCACCAGGGTTTGACATCTCGGGCCGAGAAGGCCCGACCCGCACGACCCGGCCCGTCCCAGACGGTGGGCAGGACGGCCGGGCCGAGGGTCGTGGCCGAGACGTACTAGACCGCACGGTCCGGTGCGTCCCGCCACGTACCAGACCGGTCCGCTGCGGGGCCGACCTGGTATATGCGGGTCGGCCCGCTCGTGCCGATCCACCCATTTAACGGGCCGGTGGGGGGGCGTAGGTTGCAGCGGTGGCGAGTGGCGAGCGGCAGTGGACGTTGATGGACGGTGGCGAGCGGCAACTTTGGGCGGCGAGGACCGGCCATCGAAGGTAAGTGAGTCATTTTTTGAATTTTTTTTTTATATGGGGGAGGGTCACCGGTGGGGGGCCGTGGGAGGGCGGTGGAGGCTACGCGCGTGGATTTAGTTTGATAAGTTTTTCAAATTATAATGACAATACAGTCGAAATATGCATATATAAATTATACTTTCATGTGATTTCAATTTTGATATAATTCTTTACACTTCCAAACATTGGGGATAGTGCCCAGAATTTGAAATATTGTGAGCTTTTTCTCAGCGCGCATCGTCGATCAGTACAATCTCACTGGCCAACTCCATCTGCTTGTGTGTGTGTGTGTGCGCGCGCGCGCGCGCGCGCGCATTGGTAGTAGCTAATCTCTAGAATAAATTAGATAGCTGTAAGGAAAAATATGTTTAATTGGCCGGCCTGTTTGCCAAGATGTGATATATACTTGAAGCGAAAGTATATATAGTTCCACAAGTGTATATATATATGTATGGAGTCTTCTGCTGCTATTCTAAAGACTCAATCTGCAATTCAGAGGGATACTACCGGATGTTATTGCCTCTATGCTATCATTTCTTGATCTATCCTCTGGAGTTCCTACTGCTTTATGAAGATGGCTCCAAGAGAATGGATACTATGATGCTAATCATCATTCTTGCTGTCCTTGTCTACAGACACATTAATGTGAAATGTCTCTTATCTGATGTCTCTTCAAAACTTCTCAGCACTCTCACCCATTCTTCTGCTCAAGATTGAAGTATAAATTCTGTGCAGCATATATAGAAAATGCCTTCTTTGCATCTTTTGTCCAGAGTTTTGAGATTCTAGACACTGCTTGTGGTCGCTTGATTATTCTTCAACAGATATGGATATGTTGGACATCATGTGGGAGGATTCTACATGAGGATGCTGATCTTTTCATCATAGAAATCTCTATGGCATCATCTATGAGGTTATGGACCTTTTTATCATCACTGGAACCATGATGGAGGTACTACATCTACACTGTTGTCGAGATGAGCAATTTCCTGTGTTTCTTTTTGTTTCCATTTGGCAAAATTACTTCTCATCAACATAAGTGCAACTCTACAAAATTCTATGGCATTGACAGGAAAACTATCTCTTACAGCTCATGAAGCTCCATCCTTATCAGCTGATCTATCTTCAGCTCTGGGTTTGCATACACCAAGGCTGACAAGTGCATATATGTTAGCACCTCTTGCAAGGCTGTTTTCTCCTCACTTGGAGATAATCTTCGTGGATGCAAGTCTTTTTCTTATATCTTGATTATGTTCTCTTCCATGTATGTTAGGTCTACTGGCTCTTTCACATTAGTTTATGAATATGTGAATTTGCTAAATAAAACCCAAGGCAAACACATGAAAAATAGACATAAATGTCCCTGTTTGTGCAATACAGTATACCTTGCATTTCGCAATAGGGAGAAGGGTATTCTTGATGTTTCCATGATCTGTGTTTCTTTCAATGTGCATTCCAATGTTTCCGTGAACTTGTTCCTGCCCAATTTAGGCATTTCTGGTGGCTTTTGGCACCAAGGTTGAAATGATTACTAATCATTCTTTCTTGCCTGGGCACAGATTGGAAGGATTATCCTAGGACATGCATCTTCATTGCCATTGTTTGTTCGTTGGCCATAGCATAAATGAGTGCTGATGTGCTTTAGACATGATTCAATCTTAATCTAGATTTTAAGGCAAACATAGTCAACTTGTCACAATATGCTCCTATGACGTTCTTTCCTGCGAAGCCGTTAGGCTCTCCTCAAAATGTATTGTGAAAAATCAATAATGTTAGCAGTGATGTTAACGCACCTTAAAAAGGAAAATCAGGAGTGCATTGGTGACTGAAACTCTTGTCTAATGTCCTGTGTACTACTCAAATATTTTCTTGTGGATAGTGGGCCACAGCTGAACTGATGAAACCCTAGACACTGCTTGTTCAGCTATGCATATTTCCACTTCTTTAGTAGTCCTGTGATGAATAAGGGCACATCTGAAAATTATTGTCCCATGTGTTTCATTCGGTTCACAAAACTTATGAGCTTCTTCAAACATCAGTTTCAGATGTTGCACTGGTTGAAGAATTGATGAAACGAGTAGGACCTGATTTATGTTCATTAAAAATATATTTCTTTATCTCATTATCGAATGCTTATATTGGTTGGAACATTAATTTTAGTATGCTTTGAGTTTTGATAGTAGTAATTTTGAGGTCTATGATACTGATATTGGCATTGATATCAGAAGAATGTGGAGGAAGTTGGTGGAAGGGGAAAGAGAGAGTTGGGCGTAGGAAAGAAAAGGAAAAAGGGCCTTAAGATTCCCAAAAACTAACTAATATTTTTAACATAAACTTATATTTGTTAGATAGTACACTTCACTAAAATGTTGGTATCAAATTTGACAGAGAATAACCTCTTTTTCCCCCAAAATGAAGTGGATTGCACCACCACTTTTATAACAGAGTCAATACAATCAAAGGGTCGAGGAGAGGTTCCTCAACCTCAAGCAAACGAAATCTCAGCTACCAGATAATTACATCAAGTTCATCTCCCTCTTCCACTCATTTAATGTGCATAAAAATGAGGAATCTACACCATGAATATAGGAAAGAGACTGCCCGAAAACAAATATTTTCCATGTAGATGACACTTCCATGGAAGATGAAGTCATTCCATTCACACCAGATGCTCCAGCACATTTCATGCAGCGAAATACTAAGAATTTGGGCCCTTGAGGTCAAGGTGTTTTGTGACTTGAAGTAGAGCCGCATTTACCGGGCAGTGCAGAATGTGCAATTAATGGCAAGAAGCTGCCCAAAGATCTTCAAAACTTCCTGGCTGACATTGCAGGTAATCAGTAACTAACTGATATCTTCCTCAATCATATTGCATATGGGGCATATCACATTTCAGTTTGGCTTCCACATTCTCCTGTACCTCTTTGTCACTATTTGCTTTTCAAAAACTAACCACATGAATGCCTAATTTTCAGTGGAGCTTTAACCTTCCAAACTTCCCCAAATTTCTCATATGCTGGTCAACTGCCACCTAGGTAATTGTATAATGCCTTGACAGAGAAACATCCAGCCTGCAGCCCCCAAGATACCATGTCTGAAGTGTTTCCATTTATTTGCACATTCTGTAATAGTTGAAGTTAAACAATATATTGGTTTTCCTCTGCTTTCTTAAACCCTCTTCTAATATGTATACTCCAATCAGAGTTCTTCTACCCTGCTATAACATTGTTGCACTATGCACTGTCTGTCTTGTGCAAAGATTATATACCACTGGACATTTGTTCTTGAGATACGTATCTCCACACCATCTATCCCTCCAAACAAGTGTATTGTCTCCAATCCCCATGTTAATCTGAATGCAATGTTCTATATGCTCCCGCTTTCTGAATGCCTTTCGATATAGTTGACAAAATAGGAATTGTTTGCCATATCCCAATAGAATATGTGATGATGCCCATAATGCTTATTGATAATCACCTTTTTCAACTGTGTTATTAGTACCCATCAGCTCCCAGAGTCATTTACCAAGCAAAGCTATATTCATCTGCTGGTGATTCCGCACACCTAGACCTCCGGACTTCTTGGGTCTACACACCACCATGTCATCCAAGGCATGCCTACAGAATTTATTGATGCCCTGTCCACAGAAACCTTCTGCGAATGCAATTAATTTGTGTAAGTACTTGAGTTGGGATTGCAAAAACAGAAATATAATGTCGGGGTATCGAGGACAGTACTGAGTTTACAAAAGCGATTCTCTAACCAAGAGACAAAAACGTTGCCTTCCATCCTGCCAGCCTTCGTTGTCTTCTAAAGGATTCCATTCAGAGCACCATAGTTGCCTATACTGTAAGGGGTGCCCAAGACATGTGATAGAAAGTTGCTCTATCTTGCATCCCATAGTCGCCGCATAATTCTGAAGAGGCTCATCTGTCATATTGATACCAATCAAGGAGCTTTTGTCATAGTTTATGTTCATCAGAGAGCAGGCCTCAAAACCTTTCAGGATGGAAAATGTTTTAGCTGTCCTTGTATGAATAACAATGCATCATCCACATAGTCTAGGTGACAGATGCTGAAGGGTGCTTTGCATATCTGAACACATTCAAACCAATTGTTGTTCCTCACCCTCGTTCAACTTTCTACAGAGAATATTGCCTATCCATTCAACCTGATCATTCTCCTTGTTAAAGTCAAGCTTACACAATCATAGCACGATTTTTACGTTTTCTTTGCAGCAAATGGTAACTCATGAGCTAACCGGAAATTATCCTTGAGCCACCACCCATAAATAAAAGCAGATTGGTTCTCTTCTATTAACTTGGTTAATACTGTTTTTAATCTAAAGGAAGGACTTTGGTTGTGATTTTATAAGAGCATTCAACATGCTGGCCTAAAGTTGTCCAATTCTAGAGCATATTCCTTCTTATGTAATGGGACAAGAAAAGTCTGATTAATGTTACTTCTAGGCAGATGACCTCATTGATGGGCTCCCTAACATCCATTCCAACCAAATCCCAAATCTCTATTGGGAATCCATTAGGGCCTAGTGCTTTGTCACCTCCCAAACTAAAAGCAGCTTTCTTCACCTCCTCCACAGTAGCCCCTCTGTTAATAACAATGTCATAACTAAGATTGCTAGAACTATCTAGTACTGCAACCAAATGATCCCTAAGCCATTGTTCGACAACTAGGTGGATAGAAATAGGAGTTTCCTAAGCCATAACATAAAGACATGTTTGGCAACTTAAATACTTTGCGGCAATGCATTTATTGAAGGGGTAGAACAACTGGATGATTTTCATTAGAGCTCTTTAATCTATAGCATTTAGGGACTAGCTCTTTTAATCCAAATATTTATCTTAGTGCCTCGGGGGTGAAATCTTCTTGATCTTTGTTTAACAGGTGTTGCCCCTGGTTTAAGCACTAGTCGGTGTTCTACCAAGGAGCGGTCAAGACCTGGCATGTCCTCGTAAGACCAGGCAAAAGAATCGATATACTCCCTTAGGACCTTTATTAAATCTGCTTCGACTTCTGGAGGGAGATTAGCGGCAATGATAATGGGCCTGGGGTCTTCTTTAGTTCCTAAATTTATTTCCTTCGTAGGTTCATCCACTGCTGAGGATGGCTCATCGAATCTCTTCAAGCCTTTAGCGTATAAGTCGGCAGTGTCATCTACGTCGCTGTCCTCAGAATCGACCGGGTCCTTCTCATCCATGACTTCATAGACGCCTAATCCGTCATCGCTCCACACCCCATCTTGGTCCTCATCGTCTTCAATCACAATCGTCATGGCTATGAATTCTAGACATTTCAAGAGAGCATGGTGTCGTTGAGCTAGATCCTGCAGGAACCTATCAAGAATAGATTTGGAATGATGCGTGAGTGGGTGCGGCTCAGGCGACGATGGGCTAGATGACCTAGAACAAGACCCTATTTTTCTAGACCTAGACCCTACTTCCCTAGACTCGACAGACCCTACATCTAACCTAGGAGAGAGCAAACCTATTGGGAGAGAGGCAACAGGGGCCTCATGCCCCGGGGAGGAGGATGGACAGAAGATAACGTAATCTTCCACAGAAATCTCCGTTTCAATTTTGGCATTTTTTTTGGAGATTAGTGGAGATCATGCAGCAAGAAGAAGAGGGAGGAGGAGGAGGAAGTGCCCGTGGGTAGAGAGATGGAAAGATTACATTGAAGAAGGGATCAGAGGATCGGAACCACATTTTGGATAGATCGGCAGGTGAATCGGGCGACCACCTAGATGTCAAATCAATCGACAGGTAGCGCTCACATGGACAATTAACAATCAGGAATTCAATTGGCCTCTCAGGCAGAAAGGGAGACTGGAACATGGTTGGATCAATAAGAAGAGGCGACGAACTGGGAACAAAGCTGAGCTGTTGAATGAGAGATCTTATACGGGAAGGAGACCTAGTAAAAAGAATAGGTGAGCTCACCCTTTCCCGTGGATGGTCAGTTGGCTTTTTCAGCTTCCACTATACAAGCCGAACCTCTTGGTTTTTCTAGCAACAGTCCTCTTCATGGAACAATATGGCAAATGCTCGGCTATAGTCGAGCATGTCATCAACCAGCCCCTTCGGTAGCAGAGGGGGACTGGCAACTGTTCAAGCTGTGCTTTTCTTCTCTAACTGTGCTGGCTGTGACTGTAAAGTTTTTGGCTGGAGAGGGCCTTTAATAAAATGCTGGCGGTAGTCCCAGGTAAGTGGTCCTGAGTCACCCAAAATTGATAATGCGGACTCTCGGTAGCCAAGACCCCGTTTACTCATCTTTCTTCCTTTGGGGACCGGTTTGGTCCGCCCTTGTAGTTGTGCCCCGAGGCCTCTCCCCGGTTGATAGCCTTGCTTCAAAATAATGGACCAGCCTTTGGAGTCCCGAATCTTCAGCTTCTCCTTGATGTTAACAGGTGCAGCGATGGGCTTGTGTGGTGCATATGCCCAAGGAAAGTTGAGATCCAATATAGAAATAACAGGCCAACTGCTAGGCCACAGAGTTGGCAGAATCTTCTCTGAAATAGCCTTAACTGACTGGACTGTAGACAAGCTTTTCACCTTCACCACCTTCCCTTGAAAAGAGAATTTGAGACACTGATGGGCAGTGGATGGCACGGCACTAAGAGCATCAATCCATGCATGACCTAAGATAGCCTTGAATATAGGGTCGATGTCCAGCACATAAAATTCAATGGGCATAATAACAGGCCCAAGCTCAGCCTGAATGGTGACAACCCCGTGACATGCTCTCTGTGAGTTGTCATAAGTCGCTATGGTAGTCAGGGTAGGGCGTAGGAGCTCTTTTGATAAGTTGCAGGCCCTAAGTGTGCTGAGCGGGCAAACATTGATAGATTCCTCTGTGTCAACTAATGCTGCATCCACACTGACTTTGTTCAAAATAATAGTAATGCATAGCGGCATCTGCCGAGCTTCTGGAGGTGCTAGCTCGGTCTCAGAGAAGGTAATCGCTGGTCCTTTGGAAATAGTAGCCAATGCTGTCGGAAATTATATCTGTTGTCCTACTTTATTTCCTATTTCTATGTACACCACATCTATCCTTTAGCCCTTTCGAGTCTTCGGGCTCGTATGCGGCAGGCTGAGATTCGAGTTGCGCCAGTTCCTTTCCGGTACTCAGATCCCGGGTCGTCACAATATGCCCCCCTACATAAGGCTTCTGTGACATGGTACAGTTCCTCCCAATTTTACGCTAACTTACCAGAGGCAAGAAATAGGGTTGATGCTTCAGCTTTCCTTAACACTAGGTCACCTGGGCGAAACTATCTAAGTGAACCTGCCGGTTGTAAGCTCATGCCATGTTATGCTGGTAAGCGGCGAGTCGAATGTGGGCATCCTCACGAAGTTCATCCACCAGGTCTAGGTTTTCTCTGATCAATTGATTATTGTGGGCTTCTTCAAAAGCTAACACTCGGAGCGAAGGGAGCTGGATATCCACTAGTATAACAGCTTCTATGCCAAAGGAGAGATTGTAGGGGGACTCACCAGTGCTGCTACGGGGGTCGTATGGCATGACCATAGGACACTTGGTAATTCGTTCACCCATTCTTCCTTTGCATCATCGAGCCTTTTCTTCAGCCTTACAGGATGGCTCGGTTGGTGACCTCTGCTTGTCTGTTGCTCTAGAGGTGTGCTATTAAGGTTAGCCAGTGGTCAATGTATAGGCTGGCACAACTTTCTCTAAAGATTTTGCTATCGAACTGCTTCCCATTGTAAGTGATCAACACTCATGGGAGGCCAAACCTATAGATTATGGATTTCCAGAAGAAGTCCTATGCTTTCTAATTAGTGATGTTCACAAGTGGCTGGGCCTCCACCCACTTACTGAAGTAGTCTATGGCTATAATGAGGAAAGCCCTTTGCTCGGTGGCCTTGGGGAAAGGCCTCAGTATGTCGATTCGCCATTGAGCGAACGAGCAAGGTTCAGTGAGAGCTTTCAAGTCAGCGGCCAACTAGTGATGAAGATATCTGAACCTCTGGCATTTGTTGCACGTCTGCACAAAGTGGAGTGCGTCATTGAGAAGTGTAGGCCACAGGGCTCTAGCACCAATATGGTTTCCACAGATCTCTTTGTGAATCTCTCTCAGAGTGTATTTTACTCTAAGAGGTGGTTGCACTTGAGATAAGGGAACATGTGGGCTTGGCGATGGAGCTCGTCGTCAATCAGGACAAATTTTGGGGCTCGGCATTTAATCAGCTGAGCCTCCTCCTTGTCTTCCGGTAGTTGGCCGCTAGTGAGGTTTTGTACGATGGGGTCCATCCATGAAGGCTCTTCTTTAGTTTGCATGACTTGTGACATCTGATCCTCATTGTCAATGCTTGGTTTGCTGAGTTCTTCCATGAGGACGGTACATTACCCCCTGGCTTAGTGGAGGATGCAAGGTAGGCCAGTGCGTCAGCCTTAGTGTTCTTCATCCAAGGCACACGAGTAACTCTAAAAGAGCTAAAGTTTGGGATCAAGCCTCGTAGATTTTCAAAGTATTGTTACAGTAGTGGTTAGCGAGTCTTGTATTCACCGAGTATCTGGTTGATCACCAACTGTGAGTCACTGAAGACTTGTATTTTTTTTTGCTCCCAAGTGTAAAGCCATCCTTAGGCCAGAGATGGGGCTTCATATTTGGCAACATTGTTGGATGCAGGGAAGCTAAGGGAAGCTAAATCTAAGGGCATATTCTAGGTTGAGCCCTTTCGGTGTTATCAGGATTAGACTGGCTCCACTTCCGATCTTGTAGGATGACCCCTCCACATGGAGGCTCCATCCTGGGCTCTCCTGCTCTGGCAAGAATGAGCTTTCTTTTTCTTATGGAGGTTCACAGTAACACTCAACAATAAAATCGTCCAAGGCTTGAGCCATGATGGCCATTTGGCGTTGAAGGAGGTATCAAATTTCTCTAGTTCTATGGCCCACATCATTAGCCTTCTCGAGGTTTTAGGTTTAGACAGTACCAACTGTAGGGGATAGTGAGGATGGTGATAGGGTGGATCTGGAAATAGGGCCTGGGCCTCTAGACTGAGATTATGAGTGTTGCCCAGATATATGGTTGTTTGACCCAGAGGGGGGTGAGTAGGTAATTAAAAATCAATCGCAATGAGATATGATTTAAGCACAGTGATATTGATCACTCAAAGTAATTCGGGGGATAGAAAGGCCATGTGCTGCTTGTCTTTGATGGCCATACGGATCTGGTTGTAACCTGACGATCTATCCATGAAAGATAAAGTTTTATGTCCGGTGGTCATATCGACCATGGTTTTAGTGATTGGGATAGGAAAATCGTCATTTGGACATGCTTTATTTAAGTCCATGTAATTGATACAGACCCGGACTTGGCCATTCTTCTTTTTGACAGGGACTGCTAGTGAGCCAAGTTGGTCTAAATGCGGGGCTCTATGAAGTCCACTTCCAAGAGCTTGTCAACTTTGGCATTCACCTTGAGCTTGAGTTCATGGCGCATGCGCCTTTGAGCTTGTTTGACGGGTTTGGTCGTGGGGAGTATTGCCAATTCATGTTCTTCCATGGAGGGCTCCAACCCGGGCATGTCTTTGTAAGTCCAGGCAAAGTAATCTTTGTATTCCACTAGGAGTTGTTTGTATGCTTGCCTTTCTTCTTCATTGAGAAGGGCATTGACAAAAATTGGCCGGGGGTCGTCAGCATCCATGAGGTTGAGCTCGACTAATCCATCTACAGTCGCTTGTCCGCCATCTTCTAGTTCCTGCGGAGTTGGCTACTGATCGATGAAATCCTCGTCATCATCAGGTGTGGCGGCATGGGCATCATAATACTCCAGGTTGTTGACAATGGACGAGCAAAATTGTTCGTCTTGGTCTTTAAGCGCCACTTCTTTTTGTTGTTCATTTGTGAGGTGGCTACTGGTTGGGCTCCTCACTAGAGTATGACTTGTTGGAGGAGGGTAACAGCCCTAGAGTATTGACAGAATAATGGATTTTAGAGTCTGCTTCTCGGCCATGGGCAAGGTTTCTTGTTTCCTTTGCCACAAACTTAGGTGATGCAAATGCAGCTAAGGTGAGAATTTGCTTGGCTGAAGACTTTGGCCGATCCCATGGATGAGATTGCGGGGGAGACACTCGATGGTTTCTAATTCAAATAGCTCTCGACTGTATCAGGCTTTCGACTTTGTCTTTAAGGACATAACATTCTCCTATGGCATGGCTTGGCATTTGGTGATACTGGTAGAAATTGGCTTCTTTGACTCTGCCTTCCTTGGCTGGGTTCCGAGGCTCTGGCAGTGTTATAAGCTCTCGTGCCATGCAAAATTCAAACAATGGCTCGGTGTGTGTCTTGATGAAGGAGTATGGTGTCTCTATCCGCTCTGCCAGTGTCATAGCATGAGACTTTCCCTTAACATCTTCATGGACCTAACTTGGGCTAGTTCTTCCCTGGGGATGAATAGTCATGAGGGAGAATCCCACGTCACTAGCTCTTTTCTTGATGGCATAATGGATCTTAGTAAGCCTGGCTTAATCGGCCGACGTTTCGACCAACATTGTTGGTGGGTTGACATTTACTGCAGACTCCAGGTTGACTTGGTAGTTTGACGAAGATATGAGATGCCTAAGCAGGATATCCCATTGTCGCAATAATTCTTGGACAAGAGACTTTAGTGCTCGGTTTTCCCACTTCAAACCCTCCAAAGTGGTGGCCGGGTCCTCTCGCTGTTCATTTGTAAGGGTGTTAGAGATGGCTAGCGCAGGGTCCTCTAGTTCCCAGGGTCGAGCCTAGCCAGTAGGCCTAAAGCCACTTGCCCAACATCTTCAAGTTCTCGCAGGGTAGATTGTAATATAGTAAAATCTTCTTCGCCATTAGGGCAGGTGGCGTGGATGTCCAAGTTGCCTATACCAGGCGACTGAAGTTGGCCATTGTGATTTTCAGGTGCCGATTCCCTTTGATGTTCAGTTATGTAGGCCCCGGCCTTCTGACAGGGACTTAAGTCGTTGGCAGAGGGTGACAATCCTATGGTATTGACGGCATAATAGACTTTGAAGTCTACCTCTGGGTCCCCTCTCCTGTTTTTCTTGGAGAAAGGAGGTTGCCCTCTGACTTACGAGGGGTACCACAATTGCCGAAAGTAATTGCGTTGGGAAGTTTCTTGTATTTGCGAGATGCTTTACTTCCGACACATTTCTTTAATGTATTTGGGCATGTCGTCCATCCCTTGGACGAGTTCGGGGGCATTGTTAGGCATCTTGATCCGACCGAAGTCATCGCCGGGAGGACCTTGAGGTACTAAGTCTCTCTTGTAGAGGATGATGGGCTTGACTGCACTCGACTGGAGGATCTCCATGTCTCTCGGATCTACAACGGCGATCTCCAACTCTCTCCATCACCTCCCCTTGCTCTTCTCTAATCCTTACTTTGAACCGTTGCTGACTTAAGTATCGGAGGGTTGTCTCCCGGGGTAACGCCCGGGGCTCCTTCTGACGCCTCTTTGGTTTCTGGTGCTTGCAGACTTTCACGGGTGCCGGACGACTTCCTCAACCAATAAATAGAGAAGGTGGTACGTGGCGTAGGATCCATTTTCTTGCCGCTACACTTCTTGGCGCCATCTGTGGGAACCAGAGCGAAAAGTCATGGCACCTCGTGAAAGTCTACGCAACGCCAGCCACCGGGAGTGCGGTTCCCATCAGGGAGCCAACTCCCGGTGTGGATCGCAGGAAGCCTCTTTTGCCCATCCACACCCTGAAATCTCACCTGGCAACCTCAAAGAGATCCTCCAGCAGATCGTGGCCCTAACAGGGCTATGTCAAGATCTTCTGAACCGGCAAGCGGACCCCCATCATGCACCGTTTGAACGACGTCAGGAGGAGGGGGTCCGGATCGTGGCAAACTCTTGCCAGATGCGGGATGCCTCCCACGCCTCCGTCGCCAGAACGCGACGGTCACGCAGTATGTCCGCACCAAGAGTGTGCAACCCGCTGCACTCCAACCCGGCCATGGATCGACGACTCCAGCGCTTCGACAAAATTGAAGACAAAGTCTGCTACCTCGATGACGTCCTCCTCGCCGCCAAGCACCGGGGGCTCATCAACGATGACCAAGACTTCAACGCACCCTTTTCCAGGGAAATCATGGAGGCCTCTATCCCGCCAAAGCTACAACTACCGTCTTTCACTTCATACGACGGCACCACTGACCCAGCTGATCATATGCACAGCTTCGAGTCTCACCTGGTCTTCCACCGAGCCTTCGACGTTGTGAAATGCCTGCCGTTTGTAACAACCCTCCGGAAAAATGCCCGGACATAGTTCAAGTCCCTACCTGTGAGGACAATCTCCTCCTTCCAACAGCACAAGAAGTTGTTCAAAGAGAACTTCGTCGGCTGCCAGAAGGTAGCCAAGTCGATCGGCGGTAACCCTGCTCGCCCTCAGGCAGGGGCGAGATGAAACACTGTGGGACTTCATGTCCCACTTCCGCGTGGAGGCGCTCTGGATCTCACGCCTCGACGTCAACATTGCTACTACCGCGCTCACCCAAGGGACGCAGGACCACATCCTCCGACGGGCACTCAAGGTCGAGGCCCCGACGACTCTCACCGACCTCCTCGCCCTGGCGTAAAAGCAAGGGCAGTGTGAGGAAAATACTGAGGCCCTGGGCCGCACGGCCGGAACCGAGCGGTCCGACCGAAAGCGATCTGCTGACTCACCCCGCGAGGGGCAAAATAAGCGGGAACAACGCGACCGGGACGGCCGCGACAGCCTAGAGAGGGAAAGGGGGAACTACCACAACTACACGCCCCTGAAGGCTCCTCCTGGCCAAATTCTGATGGAGATCCGCGAGGAGTCATTCCCTGAGTGGCCTCCTCGAATGAAATCGGATCCCAACTCAAGAAGCAAGAAGAAGTATTGTCGCTTCCACCGTGACCATGGCCATGATACCGCGGAGTGTATCAACCTGCGAGACGCCATCGAGGATCTCGTCTGGTGAGGGCTCCTCGACAAGTACATCGCCAAGGCCACAGAGAAGCGACAGCGAACTCCCTCGCCCATCGACAACAGACCCAACGGTAAAGAGATCATGATGATCTCGGGAGGGCCGGCCTCAGGCGGGGACAGCGCGTCCAAATGACGACGGTACGCGTCCGCAGTCAACGGCGTGGAGCAGAGCAACAGCCCTCATAAGGAGACTGTCACCCGGGAACGCCTGAAAGATCCCATCGTCTTCTCAGACGACGATTTAAAAGGTGTAACCACTCCTCATTCTGATGCTCTGGTGATGTCAACCACCATCAACCAATGTACCGTGCGTCGCGTGCTAGTGGATAATGGAAGCGGACCCGATGTCATCTCGTACCATTGTCTAGTGCTAATGGGTGTGGATCTGTCCCGAATTACACCGTTGTATACGCCTCTATATGGCTTCTCCAATACCACGGTCCACCCAGAGGGGCACTGTAACACCTGAATCCATCGCTCCCGGGGGGCTAAAGAGTTTGACTTTGTGTCACTTTCGTTGAGTGGGAATGTGACTTTGTGCCGCCAACCAAGTGTTTGATAAAATTCCCACGTATCAAGATATGTTGACTTTGTGAAAATATCTCCGCCCGGTGAAATCCCAAAGAGTGTTTATGTAACGGTGACGATCTTTTAGCGTTTCTTACCACGACATAATCCACTTTAATTTCTGAAATTTGTTGAAAATATCAGAAAATGTTGTAAAGTTTGTAGGGTTCAACAGCGGCCCTTATGAATGGGAAGCCGTTGTCCTTTTTCTTCAGTAGAAGGGGGCTCTGTCAGGGAGACCCCATGTCCCCCCTCTCTGTCTTGGTGGGTAATGTGTTGAGCAAGGTGTGGCAAATAGCAGAGACAGTTGATATGAATAAAGAGTTTCAAGTTGACAGAGGGGGGCCTACTCTTTCTCACTTGCAGTCTGTAGATAACACCATCCTATTCCTGAATGAAAGGCTAGGCTGCTTTCTTATGGGGGCAAACTTGTCTTGTGTAGATCTGTTTTAGATAGCCTTCCTATCTATTTCCTCTCCATTTTCTGGATCCCGAAGATGGTGGCCAAGAAGATTGAGTCGATTCAGGGGAGGTTCTTCTGGCATAGCAGTGGAGGGAGATGTAGGAGTTGACATGACATTGCTTGGGAGAGGGTGGATAAGAGCAAGGAAGTGGGTGGACTGAGGATTAGAAATGTGTGGGACTTCAATCTTGCCCACTTGTGTAAATGGTTGTGTAGGCTGGGGGCAAGAGAGGACGGGTTGTGGGCGCAGGTGATCAGGCAGAGATACTACTTCAGGATGAGAGTTTGGGACTTGGGCCCTACTCCGCACCACAGGACTTCCCCCTTTGGCATGATATTTTGACTTGCGGGGATGTCATCTCCAGCGTCGAAGTTCGACTAGGAAGAGGCGACCAGAACCTCTTTTAGAAGGACAGATGGTGTGAGAACTTCTTGGAGGCTTCCTTCCCCCGTCTCTTTGTTGTTTCTGACTCTCCCTTAGGGACGGTTTCCCAGGCATTTGACTCCCATCTGTCGGGGGACACCTACACATTGACCTTCAAAAGGGACCTCAAGGACGACGAGGTCGAGCAGCTCTAGGGCCTTCTCTGCTTCCTCCTCCCACTTCGTCCTCGACCAATCAGAGAAGATGAATGGTCATGGAGGTGGAGAAAGGACAACATTTTCTCAGTCAGCTCTGCCTACGCTATTATTTCAGATGGTGGTGTCTGTCATGGCCTCTACTCTCAGGTATGGGACCCGAAGAGCCCACTCAAAGTGAAACTACTTACTTGGAGGATCTCGCATGGGAGGCTACCTACTCGGGACAGACTGAGTCGATTTCTCCCTGAGGTCCAGCCGACTTCATGCTTGTGTTGTGGATGTTGAGACTCTAGACCACCTGTTTGTAGGTTGCCCCTACTCTCAAGAGGTGTGGGGAGAACTTGCTAGAAGGACTCATAGTGGCGTCGGTCAACACAGTCAAGTGTACCATTTGATGGAGCATTGGGGCAGGAGTTGGGCCCTTGGAGATGACAGGACTATGTGGTGGCTCATTCTCCAAGCAGTAGCTAGGCCAGGCATCAGTAGCATAAGATAGCAATAGCCATCTATCACCAAGCTTGCAGCAGCAGCAGAAATGGGAGGGCAAGTATGAAGAATTTAAACGAAGCTGATAAGTTGCCTCAATCGCTGAGCGACCACAGCCAAGAAGGGCAAGCCTTGAAACATCGAGCGTGACGCAGTCAGGTCTGAGAGTCGACCACCAAGCTCTGCCCGAGCAACTGTAGCATGCCCGTGAAATTATAGCATGCCCGAGCAACTATAGCAGTCGAGCGACTGTAGCATGAGCAGAGTCGCCTATGAAAATTAAGCTTGAACGTCATGAAGAGTCGAGCCATTAAGTAAAACTGAGAGTCGACCCCAAAGACTTAGCTCGACCCTATGGCAACTACTGGGACAAAATGGTTCAGAAGAGACAAATTGCGCATAAGGGTGACAAATAGGTGCTTAAGACTAACAAATAAATGAACAAGGTGATAGACTAAGCAGAAGGTGAGCTAGAAGGGGAGGGGTTGAATAGATCACCCCAATTTAGTCAAATTTAAACTATTTGACTTAAATATAATGAGCTATATTATTCTGACATCATCAAAACACAAAATGCAACAGGGGTGTCAGAAGTGCTCATCCTACCACAACATGAAATCACAAAACTTATTCCTCAGCGCCCCAACCCATAGACAGTGCACACATGATGTCACCTCATCCGGAGTATGACCCAAAGAACACATGAGACATGGCTGTGATGGAGTTCCATTGCTATGCCATCTACGACACCCAACCATGCCCGGGTGAGACATGTTGGACATGTACCGGGGGCAACAAACATGGAGCCCTACTATGGGTTGTTTTAAAAGACAACTTGCCAATAGACGGTGCACACATGATGTCACCTCATCCGGAGTAATGTCCCAAAGTACACATGGGACATGACTGTGATGGAGTTGCATTGCTATGCCGTCTACGACACCCAACCATGCCCGGGTGAGACATGTTGGACATGCACCGGGGGCAACAAACATGGAGCCCTACTATGGGTTGTTTTAAAAGACAACCTACCAATAGACGGTGCACACATGATGTCACCTCATCCGGAGTAATGTCCCAAAGTACACAAGGGACATGGCTGTGATGGAGTTGCATTGCTATGCCGTCTACGACACCCAACTATGTACACACATGACATATTGGACATACACTTGGGGCAACAAACAAGGAGACCTAGTATGGGTTGATTTAATAGAACACAGGTTAGTAAGAAGGTAACTGTTTTAGATTGCAAGTTTCATTTAATCGGCCATAAATTAGGGGTAACCACAGGTTATCTCTAGATTTTGAAACCCATCGGCGGAGGTGGGTTGCATTTGTCCCAATTTTGCTGTTTCTTTTCTACTTTAGCAGAACCTGCGAAGCCCTTTTTGATGTAGTCAGATTCAGGTGAGACATGGTTAATTTAAACCAAGAATGAAGAGAGCTACCAGCCATGTATCTACTATAAAAGTATTATTAGAACACAAAGATGGAACCTTGGATATTTTCACCTGCCATATATGTAACCCGCATAATTTGCCTTACTTAAAAAAAGATGTTCGAAAAGTTTGAGTTCATAACCTGTTTATTTTGCCATAAAAAAGATGTAAGAAAAATTCCAACTATTTGAACCTTGGATTTGTAGATGGAGGGCCATATATACAACATGTCTTACAAGAATGATGAAAGTGTAATGATCATGTAACAGAAATGAGAATCCCTCTTTTCAAAGAACTTAGGTAATGCTACTGAGGTTCAATCGAACTTAGGTAACAATGATACATTTTTTAGAAATGAGTCTCAACTATCACACAGAAGCACCGAGGCCCACAAACAGAAGCACGTTAGCAGAGGCATAAGATTGGCAAATCCACAACTTGCAATGGAAACCAGAAGAGGATAGCAAGTGGAACAAGTACAAAATGGAAGCTAATAAAGGGTAATAAAAGGGGAACAAAGGAATATGGACCAGTTGTGCTTGTAAACACTTTACATTTCACAGTGGGACTAACACGCAAATGCAGTTCACTAGAATTGAACTATATACAAATGTACTCATCATGGAAGGGTATAGAAAAGTGCATGGGGTGTAGCAAACCTGGAGAATGAAGAATGATAAGAGCAACCTGTGTGAAAATAGATAGCAGAGGTGCCAAGGTAATCTAGACTCCTTATATGTGAAAAATAAAGACAACAACTTATTATCAAACATTGATATGAGTGGCATTATCTGAGACTCAATAGAAGAAAATAGGTGTTCAAATATATGTTCCTATCAAAAGAGTATCACATGCTATTTGAACCTTGGATATGTAGATGGAGGGCCATATATATAACCTGTCTTACAAGAATGCTGAAAGTGTAATGATGTAACAACTATGAGCATCGTGCACCTAGAAATCCGCTTAAGAGTGATGGTAGCAATTTGGTGAATAATATGACAAGTGATCAAATGATCATATCAGATATGTGATAGTCAGTCAAGTTTAACAACCATGATCTTGTGCTATCAAGAATGAATAATATGCTCGCACTCAATACGGTTGATTCTATTGTATCCCAAGTGATGATCAAATAATAAATAATACCAGATACACTTCAAGGAGGTGGCTACCTGAAGTATGGTGGATATATTTGTAAGTCCACCACAAAGCAAATGGCATATCACCAACCCTCACGACCTCGACTCGGCATCGTCGAGTTACCCCCGGGTTTGGGTGCGCGTCGGGAGAGTTGGCCATCGCTATCGGCCCGTTCGACTTGCAACTTGTGCTTGTTACGTAGGTCTGAGGTTGCGTCACATCAGGCTGGAGCCGTACTATCCTTTCCACTTTGGCTGGAATTTTTGGTACGACCAGTAGATTCCTTCTTCTTTAGCCCAATTTAATCTTCTGAACAGGCATCGGGCTGGCCAGACGACCACGGAAGAAGCTCGTATATGTTGAGATTATTTCCACCACCGGGAAGATATGTCCTTCAGGGTGCCGTCCCCTGCTCATTTGCCCAGAGTGACTCCAGACTTCATTAAGCAGTGGAATGCACGGATGGGCTTCTACCGAACTTCCCGTAAAGATTACTGGAATGTTGCTAAACGTCGCCTTCTGGACTCTCAGCCAGAGCCGATATTGGACATCGATCCGGTTTACTTGAAGAAGCTGAAATATTGGTCCAACACTGAGGTGATGGCATATCTGGAGGCGCAAAAGGTTGTAAAGTGCCGTTCATCTAAGGCTGACCCGAAGATGCCAGCAATTTAGAAGGATGACTATGTTAAAACACTTCGGGGGTTATGCCAGGTCAGCAGCGAGCGAACAGCTCTTCAGGCAATTCCCATCCCAATAGAGGAGTCACTTCCGGGAGTGGCTGACTAGCATCCAGAAGTTGATCGTCTGCATCCATATAGGGCTTTTGTCAGGAGGGAAGATAGGCAGGAAGGCCTATATTCCGAAACCCCTTGGCTATTTGCCCTACTTCATTGTCAAGGGCTTTCATTCACTGGATCATTTGAAGCCATTCTGGACCATCCTTTCTTGATATCTTTTAAATATGCTGACGGCTGGGGCTTAGACCATCTGGGCCTTCATCATCACCTATCTTCTCATAGCCATGAGGTCTTGGGGCTACTGGCTGAGAAGAGTGAGAAGATTGGAGATATTTGTTGGCTTATTCATGAGGTGGCTTCCAGGGATAAGACACCTTCGCTGTTCTATTGGCCGCTCACCCCCCCCGGTATACAAGACCGCCAGGTATACTTGTTCTTCATTTCAGCTTCAAGCCGATTCTTTCATGCTCAGCATGCATCTTTCTCACCATACGCACTTTTGCAGTCTACCTCTCTTCGGAGGTGACCTGCCACTACAGGGAGCTGATATCTAAGGCGCAGAAGCCTGCATATTTTAACATCCCTGAATCAGCACCGACCACAACGCCATTGCCTCCTGGTGACTCTCGGAAGCGTCCCAGGTCCCAAGTTAAGGAGGCCATAAGTAAGGCCAAGAAGGCCAAGAAGGAAGAGACTCAGGCTGCACGAGCGCACCGGAGGAGGGTTGTAGAGCAAGAACCAGATGTTGTTCCTCCTCCGGTTCTTTCTTTTGCTGAGTTTGTGGCTGCTTGGACACAAGGGCCCGAAGATCAAGGTAACTCTCCTCATCCTTCCATGGCTTTTTTTTTTCTTTTTAATTTCCATAACTTTGGCTGATCATCCTTTTTGCAGCTGCTGTCACTGCTTCCACTGTTGTTGGGCTGGAGGCGGTGACGGGTACCGTGGCCCGAGAGGGAGAGAAGAAAATCCCTCCAGCTTCCATTGAAAGAGATTTACCTTCACCAACACCCCATGAAGAGATGGAAGGTAACTTGCAGTTTGTCCATGGAGCTCTGTGGCCCACCATGTCTTCAGTCAAGTCTTGACTGTTCATTGCTCTTGTTTCCAGTTAATATTCAATCCACGACGCTCCCTGTAGTTGAAGCTGTGGGAGGAGCTGCTGCTAGGGAGCAGACAGTTTCAAGGGAAGAGACCCAAGATACTCCACAATCTGATGCTCCCGAGATAGAAACCGTGCAAGAGACTCTTGCTGAAATAGCGGCCCCTTTCAGCAAGGCGCCTGCCCACATACTTGAAATTTGCGAGCAGGCCGAAAAGTCTTCCTCCTCCAAGCAAGTTGACTACGGTGGCAACTCTAGCGAAGCAGATCTCCCACTGGTCGACACAGAGATCGAGGATGCTAGGGCTTCTTCGGCTTACGAGAGTGACTTCTTGACATTCAGCCCTCCGAGGCTGCCAGGATTTGAGCAAGGGCCATCATACCCGATTGCATGATTTACATCGGCCTAACGTCCGAACACCTTTGTTTGACTGTCAAAGAAATCTCAAGTCCCCTTCATAAGTTCAGATGTTGAGGGCATACTCCCGTGGGTGACTCACCACGACCACTCATTTCCCACTCGCACACTGACTAGACTAGGGTTTCACCAAAGCCTTTGAAGTTCGTGCAAAACCCTAGAATTTAGGGTCATGAATGCAATTTTGCAAGAGGCATAGGCATTTTTAAAGTGGTGCGAAGTTTCTTGGACCTTGAGGGTATTTGGTAATGTTACGTCCCTAGGGGTATTTTGGTAATTTTATCAGGCTGGAACAAAAGTAGGACCGGATTACTGACCTTCCAAGGCTTTAAGGCCGTTTATGTAGGATTTTAGGGGCTTCTAGGCCACTTTTAGGTGACAAGGGTATTTTAGTAATTTTACCAAGTCCTTTTCAGACCTAGGTTTGAGGCGGCACCCAAGTGTCGGCTTGAATTGACGGTGTCCTCGGACCAAGGAAGTGATGAGGGGCTTCATAGAAGGCACACATATGTCAATTTTGCCAAATGAGGGGCTTATGTGCAATTCTTACGAGTCGGGGGGTTTTCCTATAATTTTCTCCAATTGATGTACGAAGAAAACTTGTAAAGTACACTAAGTACATTCATGGCCCAAGTGGGTACAATGGTTGTCGGCGAATTGTCGACTGTACATCATAGAGATCTGCACTAATGCGAGAAGTAGGGGCGTAACTCCAATTACAAGCAATTGCGGGTAGAACTATAAATAATAAGACTTTTTGTTTCTCGCGAACTCGGGGAGGACATTTTTGTAATTCTCCCATTATAAGGGTGGAACTACATAATTTAATCGCCCCGGGGTGTAGAAACTGGCAAACATGGCCCGTAGAAGGGCATAATTACAAAAGTACCCCCTAGGGGCATAAACACAAGATCTAGGGACACCCCTCACAGGTGAAGACAAACGAACAAAATCTAAGTGCTGGGCATATCTGCCTTGTAGATGCTCCTTCCATAGAGCCGGCAGCTGAGGTCCCTGTGACAGGGGAGCTTCCAGGCGAGGTGAGGTCAATCACTGTGGGTGAGCAATCTTGCTCCCAACAGGTCCCCGGTACGAGGTCCGCCCTTCCTAGCATAGCTAAAGGAGGGGATGGAAATACCTCTATAGCGATTCGCATATAGGAGGCAGCTTCAGGTATATCACCATATGGTGCCTTTCATGGCTTTCCGTGCACGTCCTTTGGTTGCGAACGAGCACTTATTCCACTTTTCTTTTGATTGCAGCACTCGAAAGAGGGGCTCCAGAGGTGCCCACGGATTTCCCTACTCTTGGAGTTGAGTGGCTTGACACTCCTGCGCTTGGGATGGCAGTAAATGCCATCATGGCTGACCAGCTTCTCCAGGGTCTTGATCAGTTGATCCAGGTTGACCCCTTGCTGGCTGTAGAGGCTTTGAGGGGTAACCTGGAAGCCTTCACCAGGAGTTACCACATGTTAGGTCTCCCCAGAGATGCATGGGCAGCGAGGCTGACAACGTTGTGGAGTGAGTTCGCCCGCCTTCATATCGCGCAGGAGCGGAGACGGACGACCCAGCTGCAGATCCGGCAGCAGGAGGAGGAGCCTGTGGACTTCGAGCAACCCAGGCTAAGCTCGGTGTCGAGGTCGAGGCTGCTTGCGAGCGTAGCAGGAGAGCCTCTCTCCGAGTAGAGGAGCTACAGAGGGAGCTTCAGGAGGCCGAGTTGGTGCGTAGCAGTACGCAGGCCGAGGTAGAGGCTCTCTGTCGTAGACTTGGGGAGCTCCAGGAGGAAGGTCTCCAGAGGGAGGCTCGCCTCGCTGAGTTGAGGAGGGGAGAGTCTGGTGCTTGATGAGCTTTGGCTCCTTCTTGTACATAGGGCCCTCGCACACCATTTTTTGTCTGAGTTACCCCCGAGGGTTTGTCTCGGGCTCTATTGATGATATTGATGAAATGAAGGACAGAACTTAGCAGTGTTTGCTTTTATCCTCTCACATGTATGCTCCCTTTTTTTTTCTTTCTTTTTTTTAATCACTTTACCACCTTACCGCCCTTTCAGGTTTTCTCCAGGACTAGCCCCCTTTAGCTTTTTCCAGTGCGCCCTTGCGGGTTTTCACACTGAGGGGTACCATTTACCGGCTTAGGCGAAAGGCCATGACTCCAGATAAGAATATTTAACGACTTAGACATAAAGTCATGATGCTGTATAGCTTGGCTTAGGCAGAAGACCATGACGCCATGATGCCAGACAAAGATGTTTAACGACTTAGACATAAAGTCATAACGTCGTACAACTTGGCTTAGGTAGAAGGTCATGATGTCAAGGTAGAATATTTACCGACTTAGGCAGAAGGCCATGACGCCGAAGAAGGATATTTAACGGCTTAGACGTAAAGCCATGTCGCCGTACAGCTTGGCTTAGGCAGAAGGCCATGATGTCAAGGTAAAATATTTACTGGCTTAGGCAGAAGGCCATGACGCCAGACAAAGATATTTAACGACTTAGACGTAAAGTCATGACGCCGTATAGATTGACTTAGGCAGAGGGCCATGACGCCAAGATAGAATATTTACCGGCTTAGGCGGAAGGAGCCATGACGTCAGACAATGATATTTAACGGTTTAGACGTAAAGTCATGACGCCGTACTACTTGGCTTAGGTAAAGGGTCATGACGCCAAGATAAAATATTTTTCGACTTAAGCAAAAGGAGCCATGACGTCACATAAGGGTGTTTTTGTTGGTTTACGTGCCAGCCTAGATGAAAGGTCATGATGCTAGCAATAGAATGGGCCTTTTTGTTCTTTTAACTGGATGGAAGGGCATAGCCAAGGTAAGAAGGGTCTTCTTATTTCTTGGCCGGATGAAAAGCCCGAGCCAAAGGTGAAGGGGTCCTTTTGTTGTCTGGCTGGACAAAAGGTCTGAGCCAAAGGTAAAAGGATCTTTTTATTGTCTGACTGGACAAAAGGTCTGAGTCAAAGGTAAAATGGTCTTTTTGTTCTATGGTCGAACGGAAGGTCCGAGCCAAAGGTGAAAGGGTCTTTTTGTTGTCTGGTCTGACGAAAGGTCCGAACTAAAGGTAAAAGACGGGTCTTTTTGTTATCTGGCTAGACGAAAGGTCCGAGCCAGAGGTAGAAGGGTCTTTTTATTCTCTGGTTGGAGAGAAGGTTCGAACCAAAGGTAGAATATGAACGTTAACCTGACGGGATGTCAGAGTCAACAAACCCTGCTTAGATGGTATGTCTAAGACGAGGGCCAAAAATAGTACATTGTTGTCGATCCGACATTATGTCAAAACTAACCAACCTGGGAGAGACGCAGGGTCTGGGCCATGGCAGAATATGGTTGTTGACTTGATAGTCTGCCAAAGTCAATCAACTTGGTGATGACGTGGGGTCTAAGCCAAGGAAGAAATATAGGATATAAATGTTGACCCAACGTCATGTCGAAGCTAATAAACTTGGCAGAGACATGAGACCTTAGCCAAGGACAGAATATAGAATGTGTGCTGACTCGACGTCCTGTTGGAGCCAACGAACTTGGCAAATGTGTGAGGCCTAAACTAAGGGCAGAATATAAAATGGGTGTCGACTTGACATCCTGTCGAAGCCAACAAACTTGGCAGAGACGTAAGGCCTAAGCCAATGGTAGAATATAAAATGGGTATAAATGTTGACCCGACGTCCTATCGAAGCTAACGAACTTGGTAGAGACATGAGGTCTAAGCTAAGGACAGAATATAAAATGGGTATAAATGTTGACCTGATGTCCTGTCGAAGCTAACAAACTTGACAGAGGCGTGAGGCCTAAGCTAAGAGCAGGATATAAAATGGGTGTCAACTCGACATCCCGTCGAAGCCAACGAACTTGACAGAGGCGTGAGACCTAAATTAAGGGTAGAATATAAAATGGGTATAAATGTTGACCCCACGATATGTCAAGGGCAACGGGCCCTGCCCCACTAGAAGGTTTGGGGTGAGGGTAGACTAGATTGTAGACGTATGGGAGGCCCAAACCCAGGGCTAAATATTGATGTTAATCTGATAAAATGTCAGAGTCAACAAACCTTGCTCAGACGGAAGGTCTGAAACAAGGGTAGAATGTGCGAATGAGGATGTCAGCCCGACGTCATGTCAAAGTTGACCAACCTAGCAGAGACGTGAGGTCTAAAAGCCGGGATAGAATATGGACGTTGACCCGTGGAGATGACGGGATCACCAAACCATGCCCAGACAGAAAGGTCTGAGACAAAGCGAAGAAGTCTTTATTGGTTTATTCTGTTGATTTCCAATGCCACCCCCACCTTCCGGAACATCTTAGCTATGAATGACATTTCTAATATGCACCAGTTGTATAGTAGGGCCAGGTTCATCCAGACCCAGTTTAAAGACTCCCCATTCACTCCCTTTTCGAGACCCAGAAGCCCAAACCCACTAGAAAACCCCAGGGCCCAGTTACCGAGGGAGTTCAGACAAATGAGCAGGTGCAGGCTGTGCACTTCCCCAACCAACCCGCTCCACCTCGCTTCTAGCAACCTCCCCGCAACCCCCAGTTCACCACTCCACCCACTACCCAACCATCATTCCCCACTCCTTAGCAGCCACAACCACCACAGCAACCACAACAACCGCCACAATACCATAATGTTCCTCCACCAAATGGCTATGCACCTGCTCACCCAGGTCCCAAGAGAGCTCATTACCCTCCCCTACCAAAAACCCTTCCAGACATCTTTTCAGCCCTTATGTACACTGGTGATCTCCAGCTTCCCTCAGAATGCCCAAATTGAAATCCGACTGCTGACCAGTCCCGATACTGCATATTCCATCGACAGCCTGGGCACACGATTGAGAGGTGTTACTAGTTCCGTGATTTTGTTTATGATTTACACAAGGGGCAGTGCATTGACTGGGCAAAAATGTATAAATTGATTACAGAGATTAAAGAAAGAAGAAGACAAGTGCCGAGGCCGCAACAGCCGGTGCTGTAGCAGTAGCAGCCACAGCAACCCCAACCTCAGTAGCAACAGCAGCCCGCACAAGAACTTGGGATTCATCAAAATCTGATGCCGAACCACCCACCTGCTCCGCAACCTCAACCGTCGGCGCCGGCTCAAGTGAATATTGTTCACCGCCCAACCCCCTAACGCTGGGTGGACTTATGACGATGAGACTCACGCTCACCTTCTGGCCCTCCACCACACCTACAACAACCGCCCATCACCTTCTACTCCCACCATCATTTGACCAGCCGTCATAACCTCCACCACACCTGCCATTCCTTCCAGACCCCTCATTATACCTACCGCATTACCCACCGCTTTACCCATCCTCACGCTAGCACCCGTCACACCCTCCATTACCGCACCTTCACCTAAGTCGTCACCCATTATCCTCCCACCAGGGCCCATTAGGCCTGCCCCCACCATCATCACCCCCACTTCTACACCTCTCATTCACCCCCTTGGGCCCATTAAGTCACCCATTATGAGTCCGTCTGATGCCGTGCTGGCACAAAACCTTGCCCTTTGGAACGGGCATCTATTCCAGAGAAGTTATCCCACTACTGGTGCACCTACACCCAACCCTCAAGTTCTGTCATCACAGTTGAACCAGAAGAGGCAGACCCATTACCTGGCACGCGGTATGATTTGTTACAGCACTTGGACCGAATGCTGGCCAAGATTTTAATTTTGGAGTTGATTAAGTGATCCCCACTGCACCAAGATGCTTTAAAGACTTTTCTTCAAAAGGTCATGGTCAGCGAGGACATGACAGTGGACAGCCTTCCATCGGCCCTAGCAACGCTCACAAAAGGGCCGGCCATCACATTTTCTGAGACCGAATTGGCACCCCCAGAGGCATGCCAAATGTTGCTCTGCATCTCCATCACCTTGAATAATATGGCTATAGATGCGGCTTTGGTTGACACCGGGGCCTCTATAAATGTCTGTCCACTCAGCACCCTGCGCGCCTGTAACATTTCAGAAAAGTTACTGAGACCAACTCCAACAACAATAGTAGCTTATGACAATTCGAGGAGAGCATCCCATGGGGTGATCACCGTTCAAGCCGAGCTCAGGCCATTGTCGATGCCTATAGAGTTTTATGTGTTAGATATTGATCTAATGTTCAAAGCCATTTTGGGTCGTTTGTGGATCGATAGCCTTCATGCCGTACCTTCTACCGCCCACCAGTGCCTCAAGTTCCCATTCCAGGGGTGGGTGGTAAAGGTTAAAAGCATCTCCACGATACACTCTGTTGAAGCCATTTCCAACAAAATTCTGCCGACTCTCTGGCCAAGCAATAAGTCAGTCCTGTCTGTGATGGACTTGGATTTTTCATGGGCATATGCGCCACGCAAGCCCGCCACTACACCAGTTAATGTCAATGCCAAGTACAAAATAAGAGATCCCAAAGTCTGTTATATGATAAGACTCAAATAATAAAATGAAAAATACATCATATGACTCGAAATAAAGTGGCGAACAAGATGTAGCACTATTGGCCAACATCAAGCACCTCAAAAAAATGTCGGAGGGCTGGAGATGTCCCCATCATACCCCTGCTATAAGAAAAATTTGACCCCATCGAGTATGGGTCCACCGGGGAAGTGGTCCTCCAATGTAGCTCCAGGATAGCCACGACCTCCAGACTCAACCCCGTGTCCTTAGCATGGGGACGACTCTTCAACCTCTCAAGATGGCTCGGGCACACCCTCTTGCCAGTGATGGTACCCAGCTTGCCTTGGATTGCCTCTGTGTGCTCACGTCGGGCCCTCAAGCTAATATGTAGAGGCTCTCCGATACTGTCACTCACAAAGGTGGGGGTAGGCTCGAGATGCTCACTCGGTTCCACTGCGGGGCCCTCATAGGGTGCTAGGTCCCCCACACGAGAAGTCGGGTGTATCCCAAAATCCATCGGTAAGTCTAACCCGTAAGCCGGGTTGTTAAAATCACTCGGGACTTGGGAAGGTCCAAGCCCTCATGCCCTCGATTTGGAGGTGACCCTAGGATAGAGCCACTCCAATCTCACCATCGCTAGGTTGCCTACTTGGAATCCCAAGTGGCACTCATGAGCTTTTGCTCGCTTCTCATGAAACTCACCGCTCGTTGCTAGATGCTTGCTTGAACAGTTATGCCATGCACTATGATGTGGTGTGGGTGTAAAAATGGGTGTGGGTAAGGGTGGACCGGGACAGCCAAATGTAGACCTATCATGCATTGATGCCATGAAGACTTTGACAGATTTAGGAGGACTGGGGCATCCGTAGGTGAATCTATCACGCATGGGTATGGCAAATGCCTGCGGACCTGGACATCTAAATGCTCCTATCATGCACAAGGTTAATTGTGTTGGGGATGATGAATAGGGGAGGATGTTTACACCTGAATATGGACCAATCATGCATTCGACCTAACATGTGGGTGACATGAACAAGAGGACCCGACTTATTAGCCATGCCAAGTGGTGTGACATGCAATGACACGTGCACTCTTAACCCGGAGATGACTTTCATGCGTGCGGGTATGGGATGGCCATTAAGCTTCCACTCATAAGGGTTGAAGGGGTCTAGGAAGGTGGATAGCATAGAGTGGGACACTGCCTCATTACCTAGGGGATGTGGCCCAAGGTCATGGCTCCCATGGTGTGGCCCACATCTAGGAAGTGGTGGGTTAGGTCAACCATGGTGGGTTAGGGTAGGCAAATGTGGGTGGTGGGTAAGGTGGTTGGGTCACATGGGTATCCCGGCTCCCATAGAAAGGGATCGAAGGGATCATGGTAAGGGTCACCTAGAGAGAGGTACTCTATGTCCTCGAGGTCCTCAAAAGGTGACAAGTCATCCTCCTCCAGTAGAATAATTGGGCCGGTGTCTTGGGCGGGATGGTCGAACAAGGCACTAGGGATCACAATGGATGGGTAGTGGATCGGGATGGGCTCTTCTTCCATGCAGAGGAATAGGAGGATCTCACTTGTACAATGATCACTTGTGTAGATGGAAGTAATGGAGCCAATGGTAGGGTAAGCGAAGCTAAGGGTGTAAGGCTCCGATGGTCCCATGGCTAGTAGGCCTGTCAAGTAGACTTGCCAATGTAGACAATCCACCAAATCTTCCAGATCCTCCATAGAATAGAGGGTTTGATAAGTGATGTAGGGAGGCCAAATGGGCACAATTTGGGACCGATGGTCAAGAGATGAGTGGTGTGGTGGTGAGCTAGAAAGGGTGGGGCCTCGCTTGAGCCATTGAAGTATGGTCTCATCTATGGTGAGGGTGCCATGTGTGAGGGTGTGTGGCTCTTGAGGATCCGGACTATGAGGGGTGGGTGAGATTTGTGGCTCCTCCTCCCTATCGGTGTGAGTTTGGGTCTCCTCCAGGGTGGGGAGGGGCTCTAGATCAGTCTCTACTTCCAAGGGTTCGGGTGTTTGGCTCATGGCTTCCTCTTCCATGGGGAGGAGGGTGATAGTCGATGCATGGTGCACCTGGGGTGGTGAGCAAGGGTGGGCTTGAATTGGGGTAGGTAGGGGAAGTAGTGGAGGCCTAGGTTGGGGTAAGATTGGGGTTGGGAGTGGACAGATTGCTTTGGTCCCCACTGCTCATACGCCCAGATGCTACTATCATCTCACCAGAAGACAAAGTCTTGGATTCCACTAAAGGATCCATGTTTTACAGATTTAGGGGAATCAGCTATCTTCTTCTCTAAGGCTGACATACATGCTTCTCTGAAGTGCCTAAACTTCACCATTATCGCAAAATGTTCGTATGGAAGGCCAGCATTTCCAGAAATCAAAACATACTTAGCACAGAGGATGGCACTCTCCACAGATTTTGTCATTAGTCACTTGAACTCGAGACACATCCTTCTCCGACTTGGGTGCGAGAAAGACTTTCTGAAGCTCCTCAACTAGAAGAATTTATATGTCAAGGGATACCTTTTTTGAGTCTTCAGATGGACGCCGGATTTCAATTTTGAAGCTGACCCTGCTACTGCTCTGGTTTGGTTGGGCTTCCCTTCGCTGCGTACAAACTTATACCATGAAGATTGTATGAGATCAATAGTAGGAAATTTTGGACCTTTGTTGAGGATTCATGAAAAAACTATTGCTATGACGGACACCTCTAAGGCTCTCGCTTGTGTCGAACTGGATCTGTCTGCTCCGCGGAAGGAACGCTTGTGGATTGATTTTGGTGGAGTAGGATTCTCGCATTTGATCAACTATCATAGGGTTCCTCAACTATGCACATTTTGTCATAAGCTTGGTCACCTTGAAGCTGGTTGCAAGAAGAAAATGGGTAAGACTGCTAATCCTTCCTCTCGGCCAGGTGTTGAGCTTTTACAAAGCCATCAGATTTTTAGGCCGAGGCCAGCTGGCCCCGGAGCTGTTTGACAAGATGCGCTAATGTCCAATAGGTTTGCTGCTTTACAGGAGGATGTTGTCACTACGCAGGGCAAATCTGATGGGTAAGTGGTTACTCTCCCGACATCTGGTTTCAAGCAATTGTCTGCCCCTGGTGGTATATCTGCAACTGAAAAGGCTAAAGAAGCGACACTACAAGACTCCGATGATATTAAGGATTCAGAGACTGTGGGAGTTGATATGGAATATCCTAGTCATGATGGCGTTAATCAAATTGTAGACACTCAGTGGGTCACTAGCTCAGAGCTCCCTTCATCCCAAATTTGGAATGCCAAGCTTCCACCCAATAAGGATCCTGGTGTTCATGGTCAGATACTTCCTAATAAGATCCCATACAATGCCATTTCAATGGACACGCGGCAGGAGCAGGGGGTTTATACACTCCCCTCAGAGGAAGGTCCTGAAGGTTCTCGAAATGATTCTCCTGTGGTTACAGAACCGCAGTCCTGCAATGAGATTGTGGTAGCTCTGCCTGGGTTCTTAGACAAGTCAGCTACAGATAAAATAGAAGCCAGGGGTAATGGCACCTTGGTAGTCATCCGTGATCAGGGTATCACCTCTAATGGTGGGGATGGAAGTAGGATAGATAGAGGCAATGGAAACAGTCAGTAGGAGGGCATAAAATTAACAACGTAGACATAGCAATCATTAAGTAAGCTCTTGGATCCTATAGCAGTGACGTTGGGGATTTGTTAGTGGCAACGCAATCTAAGGATGACAATGTCTTTATGCCTAATGTAATTATGAAAAAAAATCAAGTGCTTTAGGTTTCTACCAAAATGGGGAACAAACCTTTGGGTGTTAATGTACAGCAACCACTGACGAGGTCTAAAGCTAAATCCTTAGCTTGCAGCCCTCAATCCTTCTCTCATTCACAATGATAGGCTCTATATTGATTTGGAACATCCGTGGGATTGGCAATGAAAGGTCAATGCGCAGCATTAAAAGCCATATCAGAAGTAACAAAGTGCAAATGGTTTGCATTATTGAACCCAAAATATCATCTGATAAATTGGATAGGATTTGTTAGAGGCTTAACTTTGATTGTGCTTGTGCGAATATGGAGGAAAACACCAAAATTTGGTTGCTATGGCAATCTTCCATTTCAGGTCTGATTGTGCAGCAAAATGCTCAATATATCACCTTAAAAATTCAGAATGGTGGCAATGTGGAATGCTATGCTACTTATGTATATGCCTCTTGTGAGGCGGTTGTTAGAAGACATTTGTACGATGATCTTCTTCAGATTGGAGGTATTGTGATCCAACCTTGGATCCTAGGGGGAGACTTGAATGCTATTCATGATGTTGCAATCATCAAAACACACATCACACCATCATCAAAGCACAAGGGGCATAACATCATCCGAAGGTTCCGGAGGGGAAAAATGCCGAGGGACGTGATGCCCTGGGAAGAAGTTTGAGAAAAGATGATGGAAGAGGAAGAAGAAAATGAAAGATGCGATGCCCTTGAGAAATTGGAGGAAAGATGGAAAAGAATGGGCGTGATGCCCAAAAAGGATGTTCGGAGGTTCCGGAAGAGGAACATAGAAAAGGGCGCGATGCCCTGGAAGGAAGTCCGGAGGTTCCGGAGGAGGAAGATAGAAAAGGGCCCGATACCCCGAGAGAATAAGTGAGAAATTTGAAGAGTCCAGATGCAAGAGTGGGAAAGGGGCGCGATGCCCTGAGAGAAGATCAGAGGGGGCGCGATGCCCAAGAAGTGTAAGGGGACCCAAAGATCCTGAGGATAAAGATGAATAAGATGGGAAATGCGGAAGATCCAGAGGTTCCGAAAGACAGGGAAGATACAGGTCTGGAAACCTGGGGAATAAGGAATACAAATGCATGTGAATGCAACAAAATGGATGCGATGAAGGCATGGATGCAACAGAATGCATGAGATGTAAAGAATATGAAGGGCGAGAAGATGAGATCCTCCTTCTTACCCCTAGAGTGGTCCATGAAGAATTGATGATAAACGAGGGTGGAGTTGAATAAAAGATGGATAGGATGGAGGACAACCCCTTGGTAGAAAAATGCCTGCCCCTCCATAGCAATGTACAACAAATCGGCCCCATGGATAAAGTCAAAGCCCATGACGAAGCTTCAATAAAGAATGCCAACTCCCTTGGAAGGCAACGAGCAATAACGTGAGAGAGTTGAAAAGTTGGGATAGGAAGCAAAGTCACGTCCAAGGATTGTGGCGTATGAAGAATATTGAACAGAATGGGCGTTCGCCCCTTGTATGGAAGAATAGGTTTGAGATTGGAAAGTTGGGACAAGGGGTGCCCTGCCCAGCCCTGGGCCATACACTTATGCGGCATCAATTAACATTTTATTCTGGTGAGTAGCAGCGGGGACCTGGCCTGTTCAACCATGCTCGGCACAAAAATGCGGATTGGCATCTGACAAATAAATTCTTGCATATTGAATGGCACGGTCATGGTCGAATCCTTCTTGCCCAGCTCTTGATCATCGTTGGCACAAATACTTGATGAAATTCCCCCATTCTGAGTGATAGAAGAAAGTGAGGTGGAAGCGGAAGACTCCATGGGTGGTGGTGTTATGGAAGGTGTTGGAGAAAACACGTCGAGCTTCTTCCTTTGTTTAAAAGTAGTCGGGGTTGGCTCGAGTGCAAAAAAGGGTGGACCCTTCTCAGGATTAGCCACGGGTAAAGGTGAAGGGATAGATGAAGGAATAGGCAAGGTGGGTTTTGGGGTTAAAGGGATAATGGAGGGCTGAGGTGGCGGTAATGGGAGATTACTTGAGGAAAATTTGGTGGTGGGCTCAGTGGAGGCTGGTGGTGCAGAGGCTAATGGCTTAATGGGTGGAAGTTTAGTGGGAGGCTCGGCGGAGGCCAGTGCTGCGGAGGCTAACGGTGAAGCTAGTGGAAGTGTAATTGGTGAAGGTTTGGTGCGGGGGAAATGCCGAACGGGGCGGGCGGTATGTGGGGTAGGAGAAGACTCCTGGTATGCTGGCGTGGGTGATTGGAGTATCGACCCATCATCATAACACCAGTAATTCTTAGAAGTGGAGGTTGGATTGGGGATGGTGACTTCATCCTGAGCAGGGGGTTCATCTAGTGGTAGCGGAGGAAGTGGAAAATGAAAGAAACTGGGAAGGGGTGCCTATATAGCTTTATCGTCTCATGCCGCCTTGAGCTCTTCAATCGTCGGTTCTTCATTAGAATGCTCAAATGGACACCATAGTGGAGGCGTATATGTGGGTGGTGGTATGTCATGGTGTTGCGGAGGATTTGGTGAGTGCGTAGGCGGAGGGCCATATGAATGAATGGGGTGAATGGGTGGAGGGTGGACGGCGTCCACTTGAGGGTTGAAATCTGCTAGCTCTTGCTTGCCTAAACTATCAATGCCGTAGTCGTCTCTCCTATCCTTCCAATCTCTCTCCATCTTTGTAATGTCATTCAGAGCGGCGTGGAGGGGATTCGTTGTTTTATATCGATTACCCTCAACTCTCCGTGACTTATAAGCTCTCCATTGGACATTCCGTTCCTTTGGACTAGTAAGTTTGTCATAGAGACCTCCGTTAGTCTCCGCTAGCCTTGGATTCCCTCAAGGTAGTCGAGCAGGTTGTACCCTCAAAAATCTATGACAGTTGATTTTACCATGTCACTTGGATGTGGTATATCGGCCCTCATGATATGCTATATGGTAGTCATGAGATTTTCTTCAATGGAAATGGAGAGACATGCTGTTGATATCCTTAAGAGTTATGTGTCATGGACACTAATTCTTTCAGCTTGATCATGTCAAGGGCAAGTACCCATCATATATAGATGCTTATTCCTATTGTCATGGCACCTAAGGAGCCATATTCCACCTAGTTTTATCAGAATCGGGATTATACCGTTTTTATCGTCAAGTTAATCTCTACGTATCATGTTCAACCTTGAACTCTGATCTCAAAGATCTACCTTAAATTTCCTACAAGGCTATTCCTTGCAACTCCATATTGGCTATAACCATAGTGGATGTCGAACTACATGTTCAATACCTGACATTTATAGGGCCCGAGCTGGTCCTGGGAGGAGCGTCCGAAAGTACTTGTGCTCCAGGGAGTTGAATGATCAGGGTGTGGCATTACATCGAAGTACTTGTCTTTCTTGTGACATTCCACGAGTTCTTGAATCGACATGACATGATTTGACTTGACATGACATAACTCGCGTGACCCGCAAAAGGGTATTTATATGTTACTTGCTTGAAATTGATAGCCAATTCACAACTTGATATATTACTTGCTTGAATGTCTTGATAACACTATCTTGAATACATGTTTGACATACTTGTTCATCAAATGTCTATTGATATCAACTCTTGATTATGAGTATACACATTCTCCTTATAGAGTTGTTTCATACGAACATGCATAACTTATTGCATTCCATGATAATTGGTAATTTACTTAAAGCATGCTAGTACTTAAGATCTAGTACCTACTGAGCTTTCACTCATATAGTTTTTCTCCCTTTTTCAGGTAAGACCAATGAGGAAGAAACGAACACGGAGGGGGAAGAGCAAGAGTGAAGTCATAGAGCCATCCAAGTGTCTAGAGTCCCGTAGTCTTGTCTACTCTTATATTTCTTAAGTCAATCTTGTAATTTTCTTCTTATGAGTCAAACTATTTGGGGAATGTAATGAGGATGATTATGAATGAATAAAGGATTGGATTTATTACTATATTGCGCGCTTTGTCTTTGTATCAAATGCACTACGCTCTGATTGACATTAATGATATAAACTCGTCACGACCTCTGGGTAATCTTCCATGCTCGGGGCATGACAGGAGTAGAGGAAGAGAGTTTTTTTTCTCTTTACCAGCTCTGCCGCCCTTTCGGGTTTTCGCCAGAGTTGGCACCATTTTACTTTTTTCGGTGTGCCCTTGCGGGTTTTCACACCGAGGGGTCACCTGATTTTGCTAGAGGCGCCCTTGCAGGTTTTCACCTCAACGGGGTTAATGATAATTTTTACCCTCAGTCGTCCCATGGAAGGAGCCGCCTGAGGCCACTGGGGTATCTCTATTTTTTAACCCCATTATGCATGTTAATTTTTTTTTTGCTTGTTTTTTTTGAATTCGGGGATTGTCGTCCATAGCGTGTTGCTGTTAAGGGACGTGACAGGGAACTGGAAAATGTAGATGATCGGGCATGACCCCTACCTGTACCAAGGGCTCTTATGAGTCACGGGACCATGGGGCTGGGCGCCATACTGCTATGGCTGGACACCACTAGGGTTTTGGGTTACGAGGGTACGGAGTACCGGATCACTTAACGATGGAGTTTTGGGACGTATGAAGACTGGACTTTGCTGGATTAGAGGCCAGAATGTGACGTATAACTGGCACTTGTCGTAAGCTGGGGCAAGTGATACAATGAATAACTGGGGAGTGTCAAGCTACTGGTCCAGGGATGTGAGTTGATCAATGACTAGCATAGGAGAGTCCCGCGGCCTACTAAGGAGTTGGTGAAAATCACCCTTACTGGTGAGGGGGGAGAGATTTTCTAGTTATCGGCTTCAGCGCCCTTTCAAGTTTTCACTGAATTCGACCCCCTTTAGCTTTTTTCGATGCGCCCACCCCCCTCTGAATCCATCGCACCGGCCATAACATAAGGTTGCCTACCACGGGCCAAAACTAGCCAGAAAGTAGCACGGGGTGTTGCAAAGGTTGACTATGATCCCTAGACACTTGAGCTCTAGTTCTTCAAGAGAGGTAAGTCAATGTAATTCCTTTCAATTCATTAAATCTTTTTTTAAATGCTTATATTTCTTCCTCTCTTCTTTTCCTCTTTGTTTTCTCTTTTCCTCTCCTCTACCTCAGCTTCTCCCCGGCCCAAGGTGCTATTCTACATTGAAGTGGATGTCTCCCATGATCCATGAACTTCCCATAATAGTGATATCCATCCTAAAGGCCTGGCACTTACACCCCCTCTTAGTCTTGGCTAAAAACTTCCCTAAGCTCTCATTAGATTGGCATAGCATCATGGCCTTGGTAGAATTGTGGCACCCTCAGACACATACTTTCATCTTCCCTTCCTTTGAGGCCACCATCCTATTAGAAGAGGTGGAGACTTATCTATCCCTTCCTAGATTTAAAGTTGGTGAGGAAGACTTAGTTTGCCATACGGTTGCACCCATAGATCCTACCCTCATCGTAGGGGAGTTTCTTCCTAGCACTAAGGACATCCACACTATAGTTGGTCTACACCACATCCATCTGCTACCTTTGAGCCAGTGGATCATAGCCCATTGTAAGAACAAATGTGGGTGGGATGAGGCAATAGTCAAAGCTATTTCTATCTGCCTGTGCGGGGCCATACTCTTCCCTACCGTCGACCACGTCCTAGATATACCCAACCTTGGTATCATTAGTGGGCTATGGTGAGGTCTGTCCATTTCACAGGCCATCCTTTCCGACCTATACGAGGGACTTAGTTCAGTAGCCTTAGGAGGTCCACTCTTTGGCTCCATGATTCTACTTGAGTGCTAGATGGGGGTTAGGCTAAAGTTCACACCCAAGGAGGACATCTCTTCTGCTAGCCAAATTAAGCTAGGTTGAGTGCCAGACAGCGGACAAGAAAACCAAGGATGAGTGACGTCTCTACATCAACACTCTACCACTGGACCGGTCCGTGATGCACCCATCTTTCCTCCATGGCACCACCCTCAGGCTTCCAAGGAGGCTTGGGCTCGACTTGAGGCTTGTGGGGAACACCACCTTGGCGATGTACAGCCCCCACAAGTGCTTTCTACAGGTTAGACTTCCTCGCACAATGGTTCCAGCGCTACCCCATCTACCTGCACTACAGTCGAGGAGACTTGGGATAGAGGAAGACGAGCAGGCAGTTAGGAGCGCCTAGATCATGTGGGAGGTCAGTAGGGTGTGTACCCTGCCAGTAGAGGTGACGGAGACTCAGGAGGAGTACCAAGCCTACTTGAGAGAGTTGTGTGAGATTCATCCTCTTGGGGATGCCCGATTGAGGATTGAGTGATATTGTCATGATGTATAGATACCCATAGATTGCTCTTGATGTACTTGATTTTAAATAAATGAATAGAATGCTTTGATTGAATAAAATTTGGATTTGGCTTTCTTCTTTATGCATTCGTGTGGATTGAGGTAGCTCTCAGGGGTAGAAACGGTCCACCAAAAGTCCACTAAATGTGTAAGACAACCATAATCTGACAGCTATAATAAGAGAAATGGCCTCCAATAAACCACAGTCTAGAATGATATCAGGAGGGCCCGAGGCCTTTGTAGTTTGGTGAAAAGCGAACTATCGAGGGGCCGTTTGAGGATAGAGACGATAAGGTTGTGACCGCAGGTATGGGAAATGGTCACAAGTAGGCTGCAAGAAAATAGGTGCTAGGAAGGGCCAATGGACTCGTGACCAATGATCTTCAGGATAGAGAAGCGGTCTATTGGGGCACCGCCATAAAAGGAAGACGGTCAGAATTTGACAGCTGAAAATCACAGAAAAGGTCCCTCTCTAGACCGCAGAGGTATGGAAATTAGAAGGGTCCATGCTTTTAAGCTTAGGGTAAAAGGCGGCTTACCCAATGACTGCTAAAGCATGAGACGGTCAGGAAGAGACCGTTAACTTAACATAAGTGATCATAAGAAGACCGTAAACAAGTAAATATGAGAGGAGTTCATGAGCTTTATGGTTCGAGCCTTGCGGTCCTGTCTCTGCACACACTAAACAAAGAAAATAGGTTAGGGAAATTAAATTAACATTAACTAGATTACATGGTCCACAATTTAACAATAATTAAATAAACAACAGTAGTCCACCACTAGTACAGTGACAAGAAAGAAAGTATAGTTACACGGGGCATACCCCGGCTCTGACCTCTGGCACTATCACTGAGCACCTGAACCACGCTGAGCCTCAGACGCACTCCTCTAAAGTCCTGCCTCACTTGAATCACGGTGAAAACACACAGGGAATGAGCCTCATAAACAAAGGATTAGTAGGGATCACTCGAACCCTACCTCACAAACGGTAAAACTGCGATGCTAGCAGCTAAGCAAGTACAATGGGAATAAATAAACGGAGAAGCCCTACCACTACTGACACCAGTCTCATGGCATGAAAACTGACACACGCACGCCATGGTGAAATGACTAGAACTCAATGGTCAATGTGACCAAAACAGATAGCCGCTCCCTAACTCGACAAGAGTACCTCCCATTAGAAGCACAGCCGATAGCGTCCCCTGACGACTTACACCGCACCGCAAGTGTCTGCCTACGATGCCCCGGGCAGAGGCAAAGACACTGTACAAGTAACCATAGAACAAGTACTAGCTGTGGTCACGCTCGTCATCACGTGTCCAACTACCCCCAACCACGTGTGCACACACAGACCATGCGTCCTAGGTCTGGCCTCTGACTGGTTTTCCCCTCAGCTGGACTCTGGCTGCAAGACGTTGGGCCCAACGGTAACAAGTCTAAAAATCATCTCTCGGGGTAGCCTCTCCACCACTCCCTTGTGGGACCACACACGTGTAAGCAGGCTATGACTAGCAGAGGGTCACTGAAGGAGTAGACTCTTAAGTCAGCAAAAAATAGAGTCTGAATTGGATAAAGTACAAGGACTGCTCCTCATACCAACACCGACTCACAGTGACCACAGTCAGAGAAACGAGACTGTAGCCACTCGGCGTAGCACAGAGCCTAGCGGTCTAACTCTTGGCCACCATAGGCTCTAACGGTCCATCTCTGGGCCGCCACAGAACCCTAGCGGTCCAACTCCGGAGTGTTAGACAGAGAAGTAAAAATGCGCTGTGGCGCACCCACCTTGGGGCGTCACAGACTCTAACGGACCAAGCCTGGTGCGCTAGAAGACAGGTCGCATCAACTCTGACGCTCCCGACTAGGGTTGTCACAGCGCTCTGACGCGCCTACCCTGGTGCGTCAGAAGGCACGTGACCCTTACGATCAGAAACCAATGGTCAGAAATCAACGGTCAAATTGCCTCTCTGGCAGTCTAACCTTGGAGCGTCACACTCTCTAGCGACTTATCGTGGGGCCGTCAGGCCCACAAATGCCCTGCCAACAAAATAGTGACCTGTGATGCATGCCTCTTCGCGCGTCACAGCCTCTGGCGCACCTCCCTTGGGGCGTTAGGGCCTGTGGCGGTCTCTAGAAGGGCCGCCACCCCAGTTCGAGAACGGACCGGCGGGAAAAACCCCAAAATTTGATCCACACCCCCAAACCTCCATCGAAGAGGGGGAAAACAAGGGGGAAGTCCCCCAAGGACCCCTAGCTTGCATCTAGGCCATCAAAACGTGAAATCGCTGCTCGAATCGATAGGTCGGGTGACCTCTCCCCAAAACATGAATTTTCCCTCCCGACATGGAAACTCCCTCTCTCGGCCTCACCCCGGCCTACGAATCACGGGAATGGAACGTGGGGAGCTAAGGATTGTCACCCTACCTCGATTTTGTCTCGAGGCCCACCCGATCAAGCCCAAATCGCGAAGAACACTTTGAAACCCTCATCCTTCCCACGCTTCCCACGAACGCCGCACGCCACCGGGATCGTCTCGCCGCCGCCTACCCCATCATGTCATCGCCCACCATCGTCTGTAGTCGGAGGGGAGCGCGCCGCGTCATCGTCGGTCGAAGAGAGAGAGGAGGGGGCGTGGTCGCGTTGGAGGAGGAAGAAAGAGGAAGAAGAAGAAGAGGGGAAAAAGAATAAAGAATGCTCCTATTTATTGAGAATCTAAAAATTCCAAAAAATACCAAAAAAATATAAAATTACATTTTTGCAATCCTCAGTACGCACCGATCGCAACGGTACCACTCTCGCCTAGGTGAACGACCCGGTTCACCCACTACAGGGTTCCACAGGTATTGTCGCCAGACATGTAACTTTATCATTTAAAGATGTATCATGTACTAATGAATTAATTTTCTTTTTCAGATGTCTATTTTCTCTACGCATATCATCATATTTGTTAAGCAGTTCAGCATATGCTTCTTCCCAGTCACTATGAGTGAAATTTTCAAATAGGGAAGTTACCTCATCATCATCCTTCTGGGTTTCATCATTCTTAGCCAGCAAGCAAAGCCGGTCTTCCTTCTCACTATCAGAGGAGCTTCTCTGACTCTCCTCATCTTCATTGCTCCAGGTGCTGATCATGGCCTTCCCCTTCTTGTTCTTCCACCTGGGCTGCTTGTCTTTCAACTCAGGACAGTCCATTTTGAGATGTCCTGCCTTCCTGCAATCATAACATACAATGCCATCAGATTTCTTGGCAGTTTCAGATTTATGCTTTGACTGCCTCTTTCCTGAGAAGCATTTTCTCCTAAGCCCCTTTCCTTCCTTTCTAAGAAATTTTTTAAACTTCCTACTGAGCATGGAAAATTCATATTGATCTTCTTCAGAACTATCAGAGCTATACTCGCTGGATGATGCTTTGTTGTTAGAAGTAACTTTAAGAGCCAGGGATTTTTTCTTTGCCTCAGACTAATCGGCCCTCTTAAGGTTCAACTCATAAGTCATGAGAGAACCAATGAGTTCATCTACTGATGCCGTAGCAAGGTTCCTAGACTCCTCCATTACAGTGGCCTTGGTGTGCCAGACAGGGGTCAGGGACCTAAGGATCTTCCTAACCATCTCGTACTCAGTATAGGCTTCTCCTAAGCTTCTCAGAGTGTTGGTGAGAACCATGAGACGAGCATACATCTCTAAGATGGACTCATCAGAGTTCATCTTGAACACTTCATATTCTAAGACTAGCATATTGGCCTTAGTCTCTCTAACCTGAGAATTTCCCTCATATATCACCTCCAATTTGTCCCACATTTCCTTGGCTGTGGAACATGAGGAGACTCTAGAGAACTCGGTGGGATGAAGAGCACACTGCATGGCATTGACAGCGCTCCAATTTAGGGTGGACCAACAGATCTGCTCTTTGGTCCAAACTTCTTCATCCTCAGGCAATTCAAATGGGCCTTGGCTAACCACCTTCCAGATTTCGTAGTCTTTGGCCCTATGGAAGGCCTGCATACAGTTCTTCTAGTAAGCGTAGTTTGATCCATCGAAAAACAGAGGCTTACTAGTTGAGTGACCCTCAACGGTTAACCCTCTACCATTCATCATCTAGACTCTCTGGGATGTGAAGCCTTCCGAGAGAGGTAGGCTCTGATACCAAGTGTAGGATGGGTGTGTCATAGATGAACACAGATCTAGAGGGGGGGTGAATAGATCAACCCCAAATTTTAATATCACTCAAGAAGATAGAGTAATAGATGTGGAATAAAAGTGATCTGACAGCAATAAAGAATAGCGAGGCAATATGACTTGACTGACTGAAGATTAATGCAGAGTGGCAAGTAGTATGAAAGATGAAAAGCTCCAAATGCAATCAAGGGAGGAGTGAGTTTCGCATTAACCAACAGCAATGGCAAGACATAGGAGAATATAGCCGTATGCATCAATCATCAGTCTAACATTCAGATGCGGTACCTGGCGGAGGCTCTCCTCACACAAGAGGTGGAATTCCAGATAGGGGGTAACCTATCATTCCATCCATGCCTTTTTATATACCCAAAGGATGCGAGACTTAAGCAAGGAAACCAGATGACCAGTTTAGACAGTAAAACGCATGCGTGACTTGGGCGTTCCAAAGCATACATCTAACCAACGAGTAAGATGGAATGCAAACACACAAGACACAAAAATAATCACACTGGACAACGATTTTAGGTGGTTCAGTTTTCACCTACATCCACCCCACACACTAACCAGAGTGTGGCTTACTGCTGGTTCATAGCTTGAACACCTCTGATCCACAGCTTCGAGGATATAAATCCCTACACATAGCTGAGCTTCATAGCTTGCTGACCGAGGAACACCCTCGCCTGCTGAGCACCACAGCTTGCTCTACTGATTCACTACTTACAATGAAACTTCAAAGTAGAAAATAAAGAACTTAAAGAAAGCATAAACAAAAGAGGGAAATATGGCTCTCAATAGAGGAGTCTGACTCTGGACCTGATCACGCACATACGTTCATACTTAAAACTCGTTTGTCTACCGGACCCTCGGGTTCTCTTTGACCTCAAACTCAGTTTTTTGTCAAACTGCACCCAACAATCACAGGTAGTTCATCATCCAGAAGATTCCGTTGATTGTCACCGCACACCTGTCTGATGACGGCAACGTCGAAAGGGACAGGCGTCAAACACACGACTGGCGACCACCAGAAGAAGTGCCGCATGGCAACGGAAACCACCATTTGGCTTGCCCGTGTCAGTCGTTTCCTTGAGTTTACGATACACAAACCAAGAAGCTAAATTGATCCGAGAAATATATGAAGGACTCGTCGAAAAAGACACACCTCAGCCGAATGCCTTCCCCGTCCCTGAAAAATCTCCTACCACCCTCTGCGACAGCTATTTATTTTTACCCGCCTACGCTCAAAGGTTTGGGAGAGAGGAACTGCCCCCCCTTTTTTTTCTTCTGGCTTTAGATGGCGAGGGTGCCAGGGGCAGGTTCAGCAACCGGGGCCTTGGGCTTCGGCTTCTCCACCACGATGGCCTGCGTCGTCAGGACCATCCCGGCCACCGACGAAGCGTTCTGAAGTGCGCACCTGGTCACTTTGGCCGGGTCAATCACACCAGATTCCACCAGGTTCTCGTACCTGTCGGTCATGGCGTTGTACCCAACTTCCCACTCACTGTCCCTGACCTTCTCCACCACCACCTCTCCTTCCACTCCCGCGTTGTCTGCGATCAGAGCTGCGGGTGCCAACAGAGCCTGTTTCGGTCCCCCAACATTTCGGCAAACGGTTAGTGTGCATCGACTTGGAAGTCCTCTTGAGTTTTATTTACAGTGTTCTAATCCAAATGCAGGTAACCGACGGGGATGGACTACAGGAATGGGGCTGATGAGAACAATACCTTCTGAATGATATCCGCACCCAGGCGCTCATCTGGGTCTTCAAGCTTGTCCTTGATCGCAGGGACGCAGGTGGAGAGGTGGACGTAGGCACTGCCACCACCGGGCACGATTCCTTCCTCTATGGCTGCAAAAGTGGCATTCTTGGCATCCTCAACGCGGAGCTTCCTGTCTTCCAGCTCGGTCTCAGTTGCTGCGCCGACTTTGATGACTGCAACACCACCCGAGAGTTTCGCAATTCTCTCGGCTAGTTTCTCGGAGTCATAGATCGAGTCTGTCTCGGCGAGTTCTTTCTTTAGCTGGGCAATTCTAGCTTGGATCTCATCTTTGCTAGCAGCATCTGCAATAATGGTGGTGGAATTTTGTGTGATGGTTACTTTTCTAGCAATCCCAAGCTGCTCGACCGATGCATTCTCCACTAGTAGACCAAGATCCTTCGCTTGGAACTCCGCTCCTGAAGAGTTGGGGGAGGGAGAAAAAAATATGGTGCGACCAGGTGAATTGTTGGAAATAAATGCAGAAAGCATTCCTCATTTGTGCAACAAACTCTTAAGACATAAACATAAAGGTCCATTATTTACTGAGTTGCCTTTTTTCAATAGATTCTTCCCAATCAGAGGTAGGTAAACAGACATATACCAGAGAAACACGGATGTAACCTTACTAATCATCAGCACTGCACATCTCCTCATCGTTTAGACTTGGAAAGGTTTCACTAATAATGAACAAATGGGAAACCTTGGACAAAAAGTAATGAAAGACATACAAACAAGCTTTCTTAAGAAATTACTGCAAGTGGTTATAACAACTAGACGAAAAGAAGAGTACCAGTCACAATGGCAATGTCCTGGAGTAGGGCCTTCCTTCTCTCACCAAAACCAGGTGCTTTGATTGCTGCAACATTTAGAATGCCACGAAGCTTGTTCACAACAAGGGTAGCCAAAGCCTCACCAGTGACATCTTCTGTAATAATGAGCAGAGGAGCTCTCAGCTGTGTGGTCTTCTCCAACAAAGGAATTATTTCCTTTATTGTCGAAATCTTATGATCTGTTATTAGAACTCTTGCATTCTCAAACTCAACGGTTAATTTCTCAGGACTTGTCACAAATTGTGGAGATATGTATCCTCGATCAATCTGGAAAGAAGATGCAGGGAAAAATTATCGGTCATCCAGGAAGGTCTGTGATCATGTAGACAATAGAAACACCATGCCCTAACTAAGAAAAGAACACACCTCCATTCCCTCTAGATATGAGACGAGACGGATCGAGACAGACCGAGTCGCGAGCAACCCGACCCGACCCAGATCGAGACTAAATCGATCGGGTCACGTGAATCGACAAATCTTAGATTTAACCACGACCTTTGTCACTCCCTGACCTTCATAAGTTAGCCGAACAATCTCTTAAGTTGGGCTAATTCAGCCATGCCCACCTTAGACTGGAGTAAGGTTTGCCATGGTTCAGTTCAGATATGAGTCATAGGACTTGATTGGACCCTGATATGATCGTAAACGATTGGAACCGTCTGATTAAGGGCTCCAACAGCGGAGGGCGTAGCCTGACCTATCCCTAGTCTATCAGCATTCATGATTGCGGGATGGGGATCGAACGGTCACGGGGCCGTAATTCCGGTGGGCCTAGACGTCTGTGACTGTCTTCACTGGGGCCCATCCCGGTTTTGCTCTCCCTCGGCCTTCGAAGCCCTCACAATGCGCGCATGCATACCTCCTCCTTCCTCCGCAAGCTTCCCTCCCTCCTCCTCCTCGTCTGCTGTCCTCACTCTCCTCCCTCCCTCGTTGGCGACTCCCGCGGCGAAATCACAGAAGCGGCAGCAGTAGCAGAGAGCGAGGCGGCGGGATGTTCTACTCGCACCAGCTGCTAGCGAGGAAAGCCCCTCTCGGCCAGATATGGTTACCATGCACCCATCCTTCCCCGCATGCCCCTCTGATTCCCATTTTGATTTTCTCCGATTTCGCTCCGGAGTTCTCCACCTCACCACTATTTGATAAGTGTGTTTCAGGATGGCCGCGACGATGCACGCCAAGATAAACCGGAAGAAACTGCGGAACCTGGACCTCATCAAGATCTGGTGAGCTTCTGCCTCCTCTTCACACCCCTTCTGCTTCGTCTCGAGCAAGCCATGGTATGCTTCTTGTTGTCCAGTCCGATCTGCTGTTGTTGATGTGTGTTCGTTTTATGTGTTTCCATTCTTTGGACAGCGAGGAGATTCTTAATCCTTCCGTTCCGATGGCTCTCCGGCTCTCGGGAATCCTCATGGGTGAGAAACCAAGCCGACAATCCCCTGTTTCCATCTGTGTGTCTGTCTGTTCTTCTTTTCAACGCGCTTTCCTCCCTCTTCCCCAGGTGGTGTGGTGATCGTTTACGAGAGGAAGGTGAAGCTGCTCTATGGTCTGCTCCCCATCGTCCTCTGCCTCCACTTGCTTCTGTTTTCTGCTTTGTTGCTTGGCGATTCCTGTGATTTACGTAGTTTCCTTTGACCCCTTATTTTCGCAGATGATGTTTCACGTCTTCTGGTAAGTAGTCCCACCACTATTCGATAGATACCTGATGGAGTGATCTGAGAACTGAGTGATCAGATTGTTCGACTCTTCCACTGCATAATGCATTGTGTTCTTTGCTCCATTCTGTTTCATGATGACCTCTCCATTTGGCTTCATCCTTCCCTACTCCTTGCATTTGTTGCTGTAAACTTTCTAATCCCTCAAGGTGGAGATCAACGAGGCGTGGAAAGCTAAGGCCGTCCCCGATCCCACCGTACTCCCCAAGGGCAAAACCCATGCCAGGTACAAGTCCATCTCTCACCTCTCCCTCCCCGCCCTTTTCCATCACAATTTCGTCTGCATGATGCTGAACAACTGATCAACATAGATGAGAGAGAATCTCCTTCCGTCGCGCAATCATTCCCATTTCCCGTTTGATCCATAATTCTTTTCCCCCATGCAATGGGGATTCTGTTGGTGGTGGAGTGGGAAGCATCCCAAATTGGCGCATGGTCGCCGCGGGCGGTGCTCTGCGCTCCCCACCAGTGGGTGTTCTAGCTTCTGGGCCTACTACAGCGCACGGGGTTAGCTGATGGGGACGCTGTCGCTTGCAGGTACGAGGCCGTTACGCTACCGGATAACGGCGACGTCGAATTGGAGCACTCCATGTCCTTCTCCGTCGCTGCCGAGGAATTCCCGCACAAGCGTTTTCGCATGGTATCGCTACAATAATAAAAATAATGCTTATAAAGAAGTAAATATAATAAGCCCTTTCAATTTTGTTATTATTTGTTTAGCTTAAACATTCCCTCTTCCAATCGTCCGATCACCATCATCATGGTGGAAGCCCTTTGAAATGTGTGGCTATGATGCGTTCGTGGTTAGTCGGTTGGCCATCAGGGAATCACGGTGCCGGGTTGTCCAGGCGACGCCGATGCCGTTTTGGTTGGTCAGAAGGGTAATCTGTAAATATCTCGTTTTCTCTACTCGCTGTTTTCTAACAAACAAAGGCTACACCGTTGCCTCCTACCGGAATCCCGATCGGGAAAAGATTATTCTTGGCGCCACGCGTGTATGTGCGCGACATACGCATGGAGAGAGGCTGCTACGATTGCAGTGCCTTGTCGTTTGTGAGTGACGGAGTCTACTCGAACTGGCGATGGGCTCACACACAATGGAAGTTACTGGACATCGTAGGTCGCCACAGTCGGGAAGTTATTGGGCCTGGTTGTTCTGCCACTTTTGAGTCGAAGTTGGCTAAAAACTTTGAGAAATATAATTTGCACACTATAGTGTGTAAGAAAAGGGGTACAGCCTTCTGTCAAAAATATTTCTCTTTGCGTGAAGTCACTTCCCTTGTTCCGTCGATCCTTAATTGGACCTATGACAGACATTTCTTGCACATCAAGGTGCGCAGCAGCAAATCCAACTCAAAACTGTTTGTTCAGCGCTCAAACTTCAAGTCGAGTCTGGACGTAACTAAGAATAGGATACGTGTAACAAATTTATTTTATGAACGTCTGAAGATGACATGTATGAGAACTTTAGTCCGATACTATAGAGATGAAAATGGTACTAGCCGTATGTTGGCAAGGAATTAAAATGTCAACCCGTTCCACGAACGTACGTGGAATTGATAGGTATTGGGGCCAACGTTAAGGACTTGGAATTGATACTATTGGTAGTGAGTTAGCAAGATATACATATATATATATATATGTATATATGTATGTATCCTCGACTCTTCTGTGGTCTCACGGTTCTTTTTCACTGTGTTCGCACGCACTTCGCAGCGACTAGATGACTTGGACGAAGATTACGTGAACATCAACCCCGATGACGTCTCCGAACAACATCACCAAGGTTTCTACCTCATCTTTCCACCATCCATCCATCTGATTTCCTGAGAGCTCCGCTCTACCTGCGTGCAGGCAGGCATCGTCCCATCAACTACGATTCTTCTCATCACTTACCTTTGATCTCATCTGTGTGCCCTTCAGCTGATGCTGCCAACATTACTCTCTTGGATGACCTCCATTCGATCTTCCAGCAGGAGGATCTCAACAAACGCTTCGAGAGGTGACAGAAACAGTCCCATGGCTGGATGCGAAATGCACATAATTTTGCCAGCTGACAGTTGATTTTGTTCACGGAAGACACGCTCTTGCGGGATATATAATTCAGCGCCCCTCGGCAGGTTCGACATCGAAGAGGATGGCGAGGCCCATATCAGCTTGACCCCCATTGACGAGAGAACAGGTGTTCCCAGCACGCTTGTCCCCTCTCCCCCGCCTCCGCCGGATCCTCCTGCAGCTGATGACGGAACAACGATGGATCCCCATATGGAAGACCAGGAGCAGCGCCAGATGGTTGAAAAGCAGCCCAGAAAGCATGAAAAGGATGCCCCAGTAGTAGCCTGCGAACCAACCGCTTTTTCATTTACTTCATACGGTACCGGTATACTATACGGAGGACACGACTTCCCTCGATGCTTAAACTTTGATTCTCACAGACGGAGGAAACCACACACAGGCGCAGACCGGCCAAGCGAAAGGGCCCGAGGCTCGTGATGGACGAAGGCCTCCTCGTCATTAAAGCAGACGTCTATCAGACGTGGCTGATGGACGCTTCCGACATCGTCTCCAAGAGGCCAAGACAGGTGAAAGATTCATTTCTCAATAACCCATGCATCACATGTGGCTGCTGAGTTGTCGAGCTCGCTGACCATCCATTCTTGTACCATCATGGATATTTTATTGCAGCATCATAAGCCCATGCAGTGCAGAACGGTTAGCGAGCTCTTGCGACTCCCTCCATTGGCTATCATCGATGGTTTATTAGATAAGATGACAGGCCAAATCTGTTACCCTGAGCATCTGCTAAGACTTTTGGAGGAATGCTCTAAGGCGCACCCGGGTAAGGATAAGATGTCAACTAAGTACGTATATGCCTTTCTCTCGTGTCCCTACGGCTTCTTTTGCGCAACCCAAATTCAAGGAACAACGAAAACATGGGAAGCTAATTAGACAAAAATTCATATATTTTCGCTTGTGTATCAGAGGGAGGATCACCAACGCGTCCACGAGGTCCACCGACACATTCGCGGGCAGAGGGACTATATTCGCAAGATGTTGTAAATCCGCTTTACATAACTAAAAATTGTCCGTTAAGAAATCTCTTGTTATTGAGGATTTGGGATTCACCTGGATCTAATGTTCGTTGGTGGAGGCTTTCGCGGATATTGGGAGTGAAACAGACTCTCGGACAATGGAGGCCTCCACTGAGAAGCTGAGAGCCATGGACTTTCAAGGAGTCGGGGACATGGCTGGGAGGGATGTGTTTGCAACCCCGGAGAGCCCAGGTAATCCCTAGACTTCCCTTCCCAGCAGCACAGCTGTCAGAGATGAACCATAAGTCCGACCTTGCAGGACGGAGTGGAAAATCTGCCCCCAGCTCCGGATCAGGGCCAAGTTCCAGTTTTCTTCCCCCAGAACCAGAAGTCCGTCTTCCTTCTGGCAGGTTAGTATTTAGCCTTGCCTCTTAGCGAATTCATTTAGGGCCTACAATAGGGGAACGGATAGCCTCCTGGAGGGAGGGATGTGCCGAGCCAGAGGGAATCCTGGGTGATGCCCCCATCACTATCTTAGGCCATGTGATTTCAAAGAATGAGATTTCTGTGGATCCATCGAAAGTAGAGGCATGCTACTGAGATTCGAAGCTTCTTAGGCCTAGTTGGTTATTATAAGCGATTCATAAAGGATCTCTCCAAGATCGCCGTTCCTCTTACTAGGCTGACTCGCAAGAAGATACCTTACGAGTGGAGTGAAGATTGTGAGAGAAGTTTTCAAGTCTTAAAAGATCATGACAACTGCTCTAGTTTTATCACTACCAATTGAAGGAGAGAAGTTCGAGGTGTATACCGATGCTTCTGGTATTGGCCTTAGGTGTGTATTGATGCAACAAGGAAGAGTTATCGCTTACTCTTCCCGACAATTGAAGAAACATGAGGAGAACTACCCGTTGCACGACTTAGAGTTGGCAACGGTAGTATTTACCTTAAAGATCTGGAGGCAATATCTCTATGGAGAACAATTCACTATGTACTCTGATCACAAAAGTCTCAAATATTTATTCTCCTAAAAGGAACTGAACATGAGACAAAGACGTTGGCTAGAATACCTCAAAGATTTTGACTTCACAATACAATACCACCTTGATAAGGGTAATTCAGTAGACAATGCCCGCAATCGAAAACCTAGGGCATTACTAGCTAACTTGATGGTTCAATAATGGAAGTTGTTGAAGAAATTCTTCGAACTTAATATAAGTACGGATAAGGAGAAATGGTGTATTACTCTATCACACATGAGTTTACATCTAGATTTACTCTCCGAGATCAAGAATCTACAAGATGAAGACCCCGTGCTGGTGGAATTTAAAAGTAAGCTAGATGAGCGACCTGACTTTAAGTTGGCATCTGATGGAAGGCTATTATTTCGTGAAAGAACTTGTGTATCAGAATGTCCCAAATTGGAGAAGAAGATCTTAGAAGAAGCTCACCGATCTTGATACACCATCCGCCCTGGAGTGACCAAGATGTATCAAGACTTGAAACGAACCTTTTGGTGGCTGTTGGCATCCGCTTATTTTCTCTAAATTAATTGAGAATTAAGATAGGAAAATACTCCCTAAATAGAGTAAAATGACACAATGCCAATGGTGCTCTACCAGTCGAGTCGGCCTTGGAAATCGAGATGCGTCACCAGGCCAGACGGCACGACATGACAATCAGGGATCGCCCCCGAGCATAGGACACTGCACCAGTCAGTTTCCCAGTAACTGAGCCGGATCTAAGGTTCGGGATAGCCTACTGCATTGAGCCGCACTCTGAAGAGATTCGGGGATCACCCTCGAATACCCTACCTACGGTTTTACACCGCCGACATCTCAGCAATCAGGTTAACCCGGGTCTCAGAACAGCCGCCGCATCACACGACTCATCACCAAGGAGCGAGGGTCACCCTGACCACCAGACAAATGGCATTATCATGTCGACGCCCCAGTCACCGGGCCCAACCAAGGGTCCTAACCAGTTAGCTGTGACTCGTGGCAACATCAATAATCGATCGGGCCTGCTCCCGATCACTCAGTTTGCGAGTTTACCCGCGCTCAACACAGCTACCTGAGCCGACCCGGGGGCACCCTGACTAGAAGCCACGTCATGTGGCACCCAGCAACGAGGTCGGGTTCTATCCCCTGAGTCGCCTCCCTCCAGCCCTCTAAAGTCAAAGGAAGACCCATCTGGGCCGACCACAAGCCTCAAGAGCTCACAGCACCCTTATACGGCCCCACACGCGCCTGTCGGGACTTTCCCCGAGCACCTGGTGGGCCTGTATGCTCTAACCACTCTACAGCAAGCCGGATCCCAACTCAGGACTCCCAGCAATCCATCGCGCCTTGCACCATCATCGTGCGCCCTCGCACTTGGATCGACCTGCATGGTCAGGTCGCGCGGATCGACCTGAGCGGTCAGGTCGTGGGGGTTTCCAGGGGCGGAGCCCACGGAAGAAAATCTCTTTTTATAACAAGGGCATTCTGGTCTTTTGGTAGCCTAAACCCCCAGTCAAATTTTCAGCCAAATCCCCAGTCAAACCTACACTCAAACCCCTAGTCAAACCACTAGTCAAACACAGGTAAAACCGAATGTTGATTCCTTGGACCGGTGTCATGAGCAACTGGCTGTGGTAGCGGAGTCGTCTGACTCAAACACTGATACAGTGGACAGTAGCCGCCTACTTATCATTGGGAGCGATTCTTTTAAGCATGACTGCAGAGACGATCATAGGAGGGATTACCCCAAGGACAAGCACTTGATATCTTTCCTAAGACGATTTAACCTTCAGGGGAAACAATTTATTCCTTGTCCGAAAAGCTGAGCAGGCACTGCTTGCCGAGCGTGACAGCCTTACCGACTTCGTCATGCGGGGGAGACCCATCTACCTGCCAGGTGAGCCCCGAAAATGGAGTGCAGTGCTGGGACTCAAGGAGCTGACTCCTCAAGATGGGTTGCTGACTAGAGCTCCCGAATTTATACCAGCCCGGTGGAATGAAACTACAGGTCATGTTGACCTGGAGAAACTAGCTTTCGGCTTGTTCTTAGCCCCGCTGAAGTGGGGGTACCAAGAGGAACCATTCTTGTTGGGCTGCCTGGCAGTTCGATTCAAGCACCAAATTTTTGTGGGGTGGTTTGCTGACTTGAAGGCCACCGACGCCCTTGCATTCAAAGTTGGAGCAGTGGAGTTCACCGACTGCGTTTTGCAAAACTATGCTCCGATCTTAGTCAAAGTCGGCGTATACCATAGCATGTATGCATCAAGGTACCGCTATCCCATTTCCAAGGGCTTGTGCTGCGACATGATCGACGTGTTCTGCCCGGAGTATAACACCTTCTACACCTCGGAAGGAGAGACATCATTAGATCTCTGAAGTCTCTCTCAGTTAAGTGGTCTCCTGATCAGCGGCGAGCCGTATGAAGAGGTTTGTTGGCCAGACTGGCTGAAGGACCAGACGGATGGTGAGGGCCACTATCTGACTAGCTTGGCCTATCATTATTTGATGAAGGCATATTGTATGCTCTTTTGATCTTCGTACGATACCCGAGAAGTGCGCAAGCCTGAGGAGAAGAGGCGCGTGAGGATGGGCGCTTGGCTCTAGTGTTTCTTCAGTTGGGACCGGAAATATGAAGACTTCCCCTCAATAGCACCGACCCCTATCAAGCGGAAGAAGAGGGTTCGACGACAGGCCACTTTCTCACCCGCATTGAAAGAGGGGCAGAAAGGAGGCCCCAATCCCACCGACGTTGATGTAATCACTCACTGCGCTGCATATTTGACTTACTGGATCTGTTCCTTTGCTCTCCTACAAGGTGACGAGAGTGTGATTAGGGCCGAAGCCATTTTTCCTGCTTATTTGATGGCCTGGGGCACGAAGCTTTCACTTTACCTGGTGGCGCTGTGCTTGATATACAAGATGCTGGGAGACTTGCATCGATCTTGTCACCCAAGGAATCCACGGACAATTGGTCCACTACACTTCTTCAATGCCTGGGTCTGTACATTATTTCAAGAAGCTGCACCTTGGGCACTACAGTTAGCACAACTCGTTTTGAGGATGATAGACTTCGCCAGCGCCGAATCGACTTAGACAGTGGATCAACTTTTTGCCATCCGGGGAAAGCTGACCAGGTTCTCCATAGATGCGTCGGGCATTTTACACTTCTAGAGTTTGGCGGCCGACTCAATCCCACTAGTAAATAAGATGCGAGAGTGCCGTCTTTATGAGACAGAAGACTATGTTCATCACATTTCCGAGGCCAAGTGCACTAGGCCAGTTCTGGAATGAGAGTTAGTGGATTGGGCACTAGCAATAAGACTGAGCGTCCTGGTCTTTCGTAGAAGCGGCATCTTATGGCTAGAACCCTACTACCCATTCCGATTCGGTTGGAATTTCGGTTATGACCAACACATCCCTCCGTCTTCTACCCAGTTTGCACTACCGAACAGGGCTCGGGCCAGGCATGTAGCTACCGACGAGGCCTGCATATGGTGGGACTACTTCCATCGCCGAGAGGCAGCCTCATTCAGGGTCCCGACTCCTGCTCGCTTTCCCCGTGTAACTCCAGAGTACATTCGATGGTGGAATGCACAGACGGGCTTCTACAGAAATTTTCGCCGGGAGTGTTGGGCCATTGCAAAAAAGAAGTTTTTGGACTCCCAGCCAGTGCCATCTCTTGATATCGAACCTTCTTATTTAAAGAAGTTGAAGTCTTCGACTAACACTGAAGTGATGGGGAGTTGGTCGAGGGAGCGTATAACGAATTGAAATTACACGACGTGCAGATTTAATTAGAATAATTATTATAAACTGAAATGCAAAAGTAATTAAAATATTTATATATATCAAAGTGTTAGTCAATATACACTAGTCCAGAATTGTCAAAAGAACAAGTCCACAATATACAAAGTCTGAATGCACAACTACACGGGGCAAACCCCGGTCAAAAGTACAAAAAGATAATACCGACACAAGCTGGCTGACTAGACCCGATCTGGAAAGGCACAAGGTCCTCTGGTCGATGGCTGGGGTGACTCACCTGAAAAGTAGAAGGGTGAGTCACAGCCAGACTCAGGGGTCACGCGGATCCCTACCACGCAACTAACAAGCAGGCATACAAATATAAAGCAATTAGAGCATGCATATATGCAATTAAACACGCATTGGCATAATTTAAAGCACATGGACTTCCAAGCTGTAAAGTCTAGCAAAGCACTTTAAACAACTATTTATATGTCAAATTAACATAATTTAATAGCGACAAAGGCTAAATCTACCAGTACAATAAACCTCAACTTAACCAAGTGCAATGAGAGACGGAGAACTCACCAGAAGGTAGAAACCAGAAGCGTCCACTAACGGCTTACACTGCATTTCAAGCAACTCGCAAGTCAGACAGACACAACGTGCGAGAGGAGTAGAAAGTACTAGAACAAGAGATAGTCAGAGTAACACTCATTAGTGTCAGTCCAAGCCTCTGACCATGTGTGCACACACCAACTCCTGCCTAGGGTCAGGTCTCTAGCTAGTTCCCCCCCCTCGTAGGACGCTACGGTAACCGCGGGGGCCCACGGTAACTAGCCTAAAAACCGTTAAACGGGAAGACCCCTCCACCTCTCCCAGGTGGGCCGACATTAAGGTCGCTGGGCTATGACTAGTGGCTCCATCACGAGGAAAGAGAAAGTAACTCTATTGGGACATAAAGATGTATTTTTATTCATAAAATAACTTAAACATGGCGAAGAATGTATTAGAACAATGATTCATTACTCTTAGCATAGCAGAGATCATAACGGATCAGTGCTTCCCTGTTACATAACATAACGGGTCAGTTCTACCCCGTCATATAGTATAACAGATCAGGTGAGGTGCGTTACAGTAACATGGCGCGCCTCCTATGGTCCGTCATTCTCATCTGCTCTAATTCCAAACACAACGTTCATGACGGATCAGTGATGGTGCGTTGTATGGCATAACGTGCCACCACTGGTCTGCTATGGTTACCCGAGTGACTTTTATTAAACTTAACGACCAAGAAAGTATAACGGACCAAGGGCAGTCCGTTAAGGCCACCCGAACGTGGAAAATCCACAATTTTCCCACAACTATAACGGTCATGAGTGGCGGCATTATACTGATGACCTATCTAAAACATGCATGAGCATAACGGACCCGGTAAGGTCCGCCAAATGGGTATGATACGCCAGAGGTGGTGTGTTAAATGCATAACGGTCACTGGTGTGACCGCCATATGAGCTGGGCAGCGAACGGGTTCGGTTTGAAACCGAACCACCCCCTGGTTGACCAAAATCGACGGGGTTCGCTACAAAAACATGTAACCAGCCATGCACCACATCCATACCACGCGATAGAAGCTAGAAAACATAAATACAATGCCCATGGATAATTAAAAACACTAATTACCATATTTTAGGGAAAAATAAAAAATGGATATTAACTAGGCTAAACGGTCATGGATGGGCGTGCATGTGGCGTCAAAATGATCCTAGCGCAGAGGCGGTTCCATCCCCGTACCTCATTCGCACCGAAACAGCCATTTTGGCCGCATGCAGGCGAGGTGGAGGCCGCGCCCTTCTCGCCCCGTCTCGTCCAACCGTCTCTCGAACTGCGCGATGGAGGGCGTCAACGCGTTCCCGTCATCGCATTGGTTCCAATGATGTCCCCCGCGTCTCGATCGGGCCCTGAAATCTGCAAAATCGAGAAGGAGAGAGAAAGAGAGAGACGTTGGGAGAGTGAGAGAGTGAGAGAGTGAAATCGGGAGAGAGAGAGAGATTACGAGAGAGTGAGAGAGAGATTAGTGGGTGGGGGGTTTTAAGTTAATAACCAATTTATTAATTATATTTTTTTTGTTAAAAATCTGGTTCGGTTTGGTTCGGTTTATGCTCACCCCTACTTCCCAGTCTGTCCCTCTCTTCCACTTCCTTCCTGACCATGTTACCTCTCTTGGAGTGTCCAATACAATCTCATCCTCCTCCATTGATAGTTCTTTCCCCCTAGACCTCAACCCAGCCCCTGTTTCATGCTCCTTTCAGTCGGGTGGTGAAGCTTGGTCTTGAGCCCACACCGTGACACTAATTAGTTGGAATTGGCTAAGTGTCACTCTATTATTCGCCGCCGCCTTGTTCTCGGCTTGCCCGCACACTTCTAGCAGAAGAACCTCCCACAAACGCGGTGGCTGGGAACCCGACAGCACGGCTAGGATGTGTCCGATAGGACTGGCCTCCATTGTCCGCTCACAGGGATCTTGGGGAAAGAGCTATGCCGGCGTTTGCCTTCCCTGTTGGGGGAAGGGTCCTCGGGGAGGGTTGGCAGGTAGGCGGGTGGCATCAGCTGCCGGCGGCGGCGGCATCGCTCGGTCGGTAGAGGAGGCCACTATCTGCTGTTACAACGCGTTTCCTTTAGCACAGATCGTGGGGTGGGGGGGGGTGAAGGACGCTTGTTGAGTCCCTGAGACCCGATAACCCCCCGTGACTCTGGGTAATGGGTAAGTCATGGACAGTTGGGTTCGGGTCTTTACACAAGTTCTTGACGGCCACCCATCTCTTGCAGACTATTCTGGCCCGTCTCCCTGACCTCACGCCCCTGGGCCGCAATTGGGTCCTTTGAGGATCCTGGCCCATTAAGAGTTCCGCCTGGCCTTAGGGTAGGTCTGGCTAGCCCACTAAGAGGCCTGCCCAATTTGAAATTCAAATTGACTGTTGGGGGGGTACCCCTTGGTCATCCCCTACCTCCATCTACGGGCGAGGATGCCCTAGGAGCTTCTGACGCCGCCGCCGCCTCCTCATCTGCTCGGCCGGCTGGAGTAAAGACCTCCTCGCCTATAGCCATGGAGATCACCCGCGGCACTATTCCTGGGTTGGAGGTTTGGATGGTGGCTTCCACCGCCGTCATGGAGCCTATCGGAGCGAACCGAAGGCTGCTCTACTTCATTGTGCTGAAGTCTTGAACCACATAGGAGATCCCCATCTTGTTAGAAAGGATGAGGGGCAACCCCACAAGCTTGTTACAGACCCCAATCTCCCTATGGCTGGCATACTCCCCTCTCGCAAGAGCCCAGCGTTGGATGTGGATGGTGGCTCCTCCCACCACCATGAAACCGACCTCCGCCACCACCTGTGCCACTTCAACCACCGGTTTGATGGCTAGGTTATCCGCCAACACTTGTCGGATCTCCCATTGCCCCGACCAGCTTGGCCGCCCCACCAGTCGTTCAACAACTTCCTGACCTGCTTCGGCTTAACCCCTTCTAGTGGTGACAGGAGTAGGTAGCGGCTGATCCACTCCAGCAGGCCATGGAGGAGCTCTGGCCGGATTCCCCCAATGTCCATGTACTCTCGTCCCCCCTGTTGGCTTAGCAGATGGGGCACTTCACTCTGGACAACGTCCGCAAAGGAGTGCTCGAGAGGGACTCACCTCTCCACACCTCTGTTGTCCGGCATCCTACAGAACTTCTACAGATGTCCTCTCCTCTGGCGGCAGAAGCATACCGGGGCAGCAGACTATCCCATGCCATAGCCAGCTGGTCGGTGGAGACCGCCCCCCTAGGGGGATGCGATTTGCCTCAGGTGCTACCTCCGGCAGTTACGGCATCGGCCCTTCCCCAGAGTTTCTCTCTCTATAAAAGGCTAGAGAGAGAATGACAGGCGAACTACATGAACATTATGTTTGATTGCAGTTTTTTAGACATTTTCTCTCTTAAATCTTATTTCGGAAAGAAAACAGGTTACAAACCCCACTTGGAGTTACCTCTCCTAATTTTTAGGGAGTCTTTCGTTCCTTTGTAAACCTTCCCTTATTTTTTCTTAAAAAAACTCTTATATTGTTTTGTTTTTGAGAGAGGCATTGAGTGCCTTGTCCATCCATGCTTCTCCTTCCATCCCAATTGCCAATCCCTCTAAAAAGGCATTTCACGCCTTCCTCTGTCAAATCCATCAAGAAAACCATGCCTCTAGCATGCCATGCAGCAGCCGGCGCCCCCCCGGCGGGGGGCGGGGGGGCGGCCCGGCCCACCCCATTCCCCTCTCCTCATCTCCCCATTATCACCCCCTTCCACCACTATACCCTATCCAGTTCGCAGGCTACAGCAAAGGCCCCAGTTATAGATCCTATCTCAGAGTCATTCGGTATCATCTGAAGGCTTACCATATATCAACAGAAAGCTCGTCAAGATATCTTTGCATCTGTGGTGGTCTCGCCAGCATCCGACATCCCTGCTGCTCGGAGCACTCGTTCTCCCCCGACTGCGCAGATCAGGCCTGGCTAGTGACCTGAGGCGACTTCTTGGAGCTCTGACAGCCACATCCCATGGCTTCTGGAGGAGCCGCTTGGCCGAGAGTTTCTACTACCAGTCTATGTCCATCAGAAAAAAGCAGCATCCCGTTCGGCATCTGGAGGAGTATTTCCCAAATTTTCTTCCCCAGGTGCGCAGAACAGGTCACTCAGGACCTGAAATGACACCCCTTCACTCAACGATCTCCCTCTCTCTACCCTGACCTCGTCTGGTGTTCTTTCTGGTTGCTGCTCGAAGAGGACTTGACTATGGACGCACTCGTCTTGATCCTATCTCATTTGGACTTTGGGAGTAGCCGGGGCAACATCGTCAATCTGCTGCAGTACCCTGGGTCTAGGCCGAGCCATAGCACAGAGGTCTAGATTCAGAGTCTGTCCTGGCCGGCAACGACGTCCGGAGCGAGCACAAAAATTCAGGACCTCCCCGGGTCAGTCAGCGACGATTTGGAACTGGTCTCGGTGACTTTTGCATCCGAAAAAGCTCGTGGCGATGTCAACAGTGACTACCTATCACGTTGATCTAGAAGTGGGCAGGACCGGTAGAGTATTCAATCGGCGTCCTCTCTCACTTTCCTCCCTATCTCGCCTGGCCGGCTAACTGTCCTTCCCTGCGTGGAGGTAGTTTTAGTTGTAATTTGATTTTTTCTACCCCTAGTCGACCCCCTCTGTGAGGGCGTAGTGCATGTATTAGCAGGTTAGTGATCCAAGCCTCACCGGCGTAGCATGCGGGCGCGTACCCATGCTTCCCCGCTCGCCTCGTCTCCGACCGGGATCGGCATCTTCACGCCGATCAGGTGAGCTCCTGACCGCGCTTCTCTGCTGTTTTACTTTGCCTGCTTAGTATTGAATCTTGGTGCCGTCGGTCAGTGAGTGAGTGCTCGGACCATATTGCAAATTACGTGAGTAACCTCAGCGGGTGAGATATGAGAGAAACCTTACATCCCACGCCCTTGGCGAGCCGGGCACCCGTGACTTGGGTGTCCATTGCCCATTGGGGTCCTCCCTGAGTCAGTCATACACCTGGAACCCTAAGGTTCAACCTCGGACCCTCACCACCATCGCCGGTCCACCTACAGACCCGGGTGTGCGTGATGCGAGTGAACCCGTTGGAGTGAGTCCGCCGTTCGACTCGTGCTTGCTTGCTAGGTCCAAGGGGGGTGTGTCACATCACCAATGTAAGGCCTAAGGACCTCCGTCATAAGATGCATGAACGTACTTGGGGCATTTGAGAGCCCAAAAGGCATGACTAGCCACTCATAAAGGCCATCCTTGATTTTGAAGGCCGTTTTCCACTCGTCTCCGGGCATAATTCTCACATGGTGATAGCCACTTTTAAGAATGATTTTGGAGAAGATAGTGGCTCCAGCTAGCATGTCGAGCATGTCATCAAGCCTAGGTATGGGGAACCTATACTTGATGGTGATTTTATTAATGGCCTAACTATCTACACACATTCGCCATGATCCATCCTTCTTGGGTGTGAGAAGGATCGGGACGGCACATGGACTTTTGCTAATGCGGATAAAGCCCTTCCTAATGAGTTCCTCAATTTACCTTCAAAGCTCAGCATGTTCTGTGGGATTGAGGCGATAATGAGGAAGGTTTGGAAGGGTGGCTCTCGGAACTAGATCAATAGCATGTTGTACATCACGCATGGGAGGGAGTTGATCCGGGAGCTCCTCCAGGAACACATCATGAAACTCTTCTAGGAGATGTTGGATTTCCACGGGATAGGGGTTGGAGGGGTTGGGCTCTCCTAGGCAAATGACCACCACACATAAAGGTGTCCCTTGAGATATCTCCTCCTCAAGCTCACCTTTGGTGATGAGATGAAGACCCTTGGTCAACCCCAAAGTCTTATCTAAACGGATCCTTATCGGTATCAAAATATAAATCAATCTATGAATTTAGCACATTTTTAATGGGCTTAATGGGCCATTTTAAGTGAATTAAACCCATTTATAGAAGCTTTTAGAAATCAATTTGGGCATTTATACAATTTTACTTCTTATAGGGTTAAATAGTAATTAATAGTTTAAAAACAAAAAAATAATATAACAAATATTTTTATCAAAACTAACATGGGGAGAAATCTCCCCATTGTCTCTCCCTCTCATTCTCTCTCTCTCCATCGACCCTCTCTCTCCCTTTCCCACTCTCCCGGTGGATTGACCACCTCGGGGCACTACAGGTTAAGCGGGAGGTGTCCTTGGCGAGCCCAGGATGCGGGGAGATTGGTGTTGCCATCGTGAAGGCGAGCCGTGAACCATGGAGGTGGCAAATCGCGAGAGAAGGGTGTGGTCACCTTGGGTGGAACGGTGAGGATTTGCCATTTTCATCTTAAAATAGGTAGGGGGATGGATACCCGACCTCGTTAGGATCGATTTCCTGCCCATGCATATCGTCTTTATGTCTTAAATAGCATGAACATCGTCGTTATGTCTTTGGAGCATGAACATCGTCTAATTATGTTTTAATCCTTCCATGGCTATTGTTGCTGAGTTTTTAGCCATTTAACTACTGTGGGATGATGGTGGAATGGCAGGGAATGGGTTAAATGTTTGTTTCCCATCGATTTGAATCGATTGGGAGGGTATCCCATTGGAGACACCACGTTTTCAGCTCTCTGGTAGGGTAGCAGTCCTACCAGAGATCGTTTACGAAAACCAGTATGGCGGTGGGCCTTCGTGGTCTACACCTCGACCGTTTCATCCTGTGTAGCGGCCCAACGATGGACCGTCTACGGACCTTAGCGGCCTACATTGAGACCGCGTACGACCGTTGACCCGTAAGGTGGTTTAGTTTAGGCCTCCTAGGCAGACAATCAGAGGAGGGTTGCAGAGGCTCCCACGACCAGAGTTCTAGGATTCTTGGAGCACCACTTGGCTGAGGGATTCCCATTCAAGTCCTCTGTCATCTCCAAGAAGCAGAGCTAATTTTGGACCTCGGCATCAAAAGTTACAAATTTCCCCTCCAAGGTGCGCCAGGTCGTTTCCCTGAGTGTGAGCCGACCCACCCCCACTGTTCTAGCCTTCACGATCAGCTCCGACATCTGCTGCCGGCGTCGTTAGTCCTGGCTCGAAGAAGACTCGACCACCATCGCAACAGCTCTAGTCTCACCTTCAACAAAGAATAGGACTGTTCGTGGCTCCCCCATCTTCCAGCAGCATCACTCTAGGAGCAGCTAGAACCAGAGCAGTCCAGTCCTGTTCCAGACCCTGCCCCAGCCAGCGACATCATCAGAACATTCTACGAAAATTCCAACGTCCTCCCGGGTCAAGTCAGGGAGTTTCGGCGTCTGTTGCAGCCTCTTCTGAGCTCGGCAGAACCTGTGGTGGTGCCATCTCCCACTGTCTGTCTGGCTGTTCCAGAAGCAGATAGTGCCGGCGGAGCAAGGCACTTCGGTTTCTAGCATAACTCCCCCTCCCCGCCTGGCCGACTTATAGCCCCTCCCTACGTGGAGGTAGTATTTTGGTGTAATGTGAACATCCCCTCCCCCTGTCCAACCCCCCTATGTGGGGCGTAGTGATTGTAAGCCCTTAAATTTCAGGTTGAGGCTTCCTCAGTGCGGCATGCGGGTAAGCCCACGCTTCCTCACCCGCCCGCGTCTCCGGCTGGGATCGGCATCTTCACGCTGGTCAGGTGAGCTTCTGGCCCCTCTCCTTGCTAGTTTAACCTTGCTTGGATTAGTATTGCTTCTAAGTTGCCCGTTGGCGGCGAGGTGAGTGCCCAGTCTCGAATTGTCATCAAATTGAGTGCTATTGCGGGGTGAGTTGTGAGAGAGACCCTTCATCCCACGCCCTCGACGTGCTGGCCGCCCATCAAATTGGGCATCCCAGACCATTAGGGGGTTCGACCTCAAGCTAGTCGACCCCCGAAACAGCGAGGCCCCGCCCCGGATCCTCTCCACCATTGTCGAGTTGCCCACGGGCACTAGTGTGTGCTACGCGAGTGAGCTCACCCGAGTGAGTCCGCCGTCAAAGTTGCATGCTTGCGGGTCATAGGTCCCCACGCTCACCGCCCTCGACCGCTACCACGCGGCTATCCGCCGTGCTCGCCGCCTCCGCCGTGCTGCCATCGGCCTCGCGTTCGCCACGCCCATCGGCGGCTGGCCTCTGATCCTCGCCGCCTTCGTCGTCTCCCTCGTTGCGCTGGCGATGGGGGATGCCGCCGACGAGCTGAAGCCGGGGACGGAAGCGAGGTGGCTCCGTGGCTAAGCGCCAGACTCGCAAGTCCATCTCCGTCAGTCGTGACGTCTACGCGCTCGCCAAGAGCGCCGCAGCCGCGCGCTCGATGTCCCTCTCCGAGCTGGTCGAGGACGGGCTCCGCGCGCTCGGTATCGACGTGCCTCGCGGCGTGCATCTCGACAAGGCGACGCGCGAGTACAAGTACCCGGAAGCGCCAATCGTCCACGTCTCCAGCGCGCCCTCCGTCGCCGTCGTCGTCCACGCCGAGCCTCCGCGCGTCACCCGCGCCGAGCTCGACGCCATCGCCGCCGCGCGCCGCGCTCCCCTCGCGCCTCCGCCCGGCACCCACTGCGCGAACTGCGTCGACGCCAAGGCCACGCACCGCGGTCGCGTCGATCGCGACGGGCCCGAGTTCTGGCTGTGCTCGGAGTGCGTGCTGCCCGACGACGACGATGAGAGCACGCCGTGGAAGCGGAGGACGGCGTGAGCGAGTACACGATGGCCGACTTCCACGCCGAGATGCGGCGACGCGGCGTCTACGCTCGCAACACGCGTTGGCTCACGCGGCGCGAACGGCACCGCTACATGCGCACGCCGCTGGCGAAGATGCTCGCCGAGGTTGCGCGTGAGGCCGAGGCTCGCGCCACGCATCTCGCGCGCCACGACATCACGGCGACCTTCCCCTGTCCGTGGCGCGAGCGCTTCGGCGCATGTCATGAGTGCCGCTGCGGTGGCGCCGGACGTGTGACCGCTGGATTCCTCGTCGCGCATTACCGGCTCGTCGCCCGCTGGGCAGATGGGATGCTCGCATGACCGTCTGCAAGGTGTGCGGGCGCGAGTGCGCAGCCGTGAACTGCCCGTCGTGCGGCGCGCGAGCACATGTCGTGTACACGCACGAGCAACAGATCACCAAGCGCCGTCGCGTCGTGTGGTCCGAGTGCGACGCATGCCGCGAGCGCGAACGCGAGCTCGGCGACGAGCGGGCGCAGGAAGCGATTCGAGAAGCGGAAAGGAGTGGAGTGTGAGCAAAGGCATGATTCTGCATGAAGGCGGTCTCGCATTTCATATGACCGACGGCGAGCCGCGGATTCTCGATCTCAATCTGGCCATTATTCTCGGGTACGAGCGGCCACGAAAGATCCGAGACATCATCGAGAGATTCTCTAATGAAATCGGAGTTTGCCCCACCGTGGGGCAAACCTCGGCGCGCGGAGGTCGACCCGCTAGGGAGTACTGGCTCACCGAGGAACAGGCTCTGTTCGTCGCCGCGAAGAGCGAGACACCGAAAGCAACCGCGATCCTCAAGGCGGTAATCGCCGCGTTCGTCGCGGTACGCAGACAGATCATCGACGGCAAGAACGCGGTCTCCCAATTTCAGCAACGTCTACTCGAGGCCGTCGTGGCGTCGACCCCGGACGAATGGGAGTTGATGTTCCACCCATCTCTGGTGCGTGCGATGTGCGACCTCTACGGGTTCAAGTGGAGCGGAGGATCGCATCCAGTCGGACTCAGAAACCCGAATCGCAAGATCTACGAGATCCTGGTCTCGACGCCTATCGCGAAAGAGATTAAGCGCCGTAACCCGTTCCCAAAGTTCAGATCAAACCATCACCAGAACTTCACCCCGGAGGCGCGGCGATACTTCTCGGCCCAGCTCGTTACGGTAGAGGCGCTAGCTCGCACGTCGTCGAGTAGGGCTGACTTCTGGCGCCGCATGAAACGTCAGTACTCGGGCGGGATGCTGCAGTTGTCGCTCACTGATCCAGAGCGGAGGAACTAATGGCTGGCCTCCGCATCCGCACTCTGAAGCCCGAGATTCTGGAGGACGAGAAGACGGCAGCCCTGTCTGACACGGCATTCCGTCTGTTCACGTCGCTCATCATTCTCTCGGACGATTGGGGCAACGTGCGTTGTGACGTGCGTTGGCTTCAGGGGCAGGTGTGGTGGGCCCATGGGTCGGGACCGGACGTCCTGTCTGCGCTGGTCGAGCTCTGGAAGGCCACTCTCATCGAGGTGTACGGCGTCCGAGGTGGGACGTACGCACATCTTCGGGGATGGGAGAAACACCAGAGGATCGACAACGCGGGCAAGAACCGGGTGGTCGCCGAATTCGCCGCCTCGCGGCCGGGGACGCAGAGGCCGCCGCAAATCTCTTCGCCCCGGATAGCTTCTGGCGCGATCTCGTCGCCCTCACCTGGAACCTAAAGACCGCCGAGGGCCGCGACGCCAAGCTGGTCGCCAACTGGGTGCTCAACGACCTGCTCGGCCGCCTCGGCTTGTCGCAGCAGGGCATGGCCGCGAACGACGCGAACGCACTGCTCGGCTATGGCGGCGTGATTCAGGGCCAGAACCAGCAGCAGAACGACTGGAACCTGCAACAGTTTCAGGAGCAGCGCGACTGGAATCTGCGCGGCCTCAACGCGCTGGAATCGGCGGTGTCGGGTATCCCCTACTCGACCTCCAGTTCGACCAGCACGCCGGTCTACAAGAACAAGACGGCCGGTGCGCTGGGCGGCGCGGCCAGCGGCGCGGCCATGGGCTCGGCGTTTGGCCCGTGGGGTACGGCCATCGGCGCAGTCGGCGGCGGCCTCATCGGCTACTTCAGCTAACAGGAGGCGACCATGGACAACTCGAATCTCGGTTTCGGCGGCCGCTTCAAGCTCAATCAGGCGTATTCGCCGACGCTGGCGAACGCCAACTACACGCCGGGCATGGTGCAACTCATGCCGACCGGCGCCCCGCTTTCGATGCAGCAGCCGAGCCAGATGGATGTCGGCCAAGCGCAGGCACAGGCCCCGGGCTCGCTGCTGGGCATGGGCAACAACATGCAACAGTTCAGCGGCGCGCAGCAGCCGAGCCCGACGCAGGGCCAGATGCAGCAGCTCGCCCAGATGGGCGGCGGCTTGCTGGATCAGGCCACGGCGCAGCCGGAACAGCCGCAAGTTCCGCAGGCGCCGCAGCACCAAGTTAGCGGCCGCAATGACGCTCTGGCCCGGCTGCTCCAGCAGTACGGGATCAGCGGTGGTTTTCTGGGAGCCTGAGAATGCCGAACACCTTTGACGACCCGAGCCTGTGGAACCTCGTTGGCGCCGATTCCAGCATCGACACGGGCGCTGACGCCCCGGAGTCGAAGGGCTGGCAGAGCAAGATCGGCGGCCTGCTGGGCGGCCCGCGCGACGACGTGATGGCTCCGATCATCGGGCAGGGCGGCCTGAAGGCGGCGCGCATGAGCGCGTTGCTCAATGCCGGCGCCGCGCTGCTCGCAAACAGCGGGTACTCGCGCACGCCCATCTCGACCGGGCAGGCACTGGCCGCCGGCATCCAAGCCGCGCAGCAGGGCTACGGCGGTTCGCTGGATAATTCCCTGAAGGGCGTCGCGATGACGCAGGACATCCAGAACAAGCAGCTGGCGCGTGCGCGCCAGATGATGCTTCTGCGCATGGCTGGCGGCATCATGGGTGGTTCCCCGGGCGGCGAACCTGCCGCGGCGGGCGCTGCCCCGCAGCCGGGCTCCGGCCCCGCGCCCGCGCCGATGAGCGGTTCCCCGGCCAACCCGATGACCGCCGGCATGGGTATGCCCCAGACGGGCGATGCTGGCCTGCCGCCGCCGGGCGCTGCCGCTATCGCCGCAGCCGAGCCGCAGTTCGACAAGCGGCAGGCCATGGGCATGACGCTGCTCGACCCCGAGCACGCCACCGCCTACCAGAACATCTACAACATGGCGAACCCGGAGCTTCAGGTCATGCCCGACGGCACGGTCTGGAACCCGCGTGATCGCTCGCAGCTGGGCACGAATCATGCCCCGCTGCCGCCGGGCATGGTGCGCGGGCCGGATGGCCTCGTCTCCAATGCCCCGGGCTTCGCCGCATCGCAGGCGACGCTCGACATCAACAAGGCCGCCGCCGAGCACAGCCAAGACCTCGTAGATGTCGTGGTCCCCGGCCGCGGCACGGTGCGCGTCCCGCGCGCCTCGCTGGGCATGCAGGTCACGGTGGGGCCGAACGGCCAGCCGACCCTCTCGCTTGCGGGTGGCCCGCAGGGCGGCGGCTTCATGTCGGCTGAAGACCCGGCCACGCTCGCCGAGCGGCAGGGTAACGTCTCTGCGTTCCTCGCGGCGAAAAAGGACGCCAGCGAGAAGGCGACCGCGGCGCAGGATGCCCTCGCCCAGCTGGACAACATCGACGACCTCGTGCAGAAGGTCAACCCCGGCTTCGGCCAGACGGCTCGCTATGAGGTGGGCCGGATGCTCGATGCCGCTGGTATGCTGAAGGGCGATGAGTCGAAGTGGGTGGACAACGCCAAGCAATTCCAGATGCAGCAGCGCCAGCAGGTGCTGACGAGCCTGAAAAACCTCTTCCCGGGCCGCATCTCGAACATGGAGATGAACTCCGCGCTCACCACCATGGGCAACATCGACGACCCGAAGGCCGCGGTGCTCATGGCGAACGACATCAAGCGTGTGGCCGCCCAGCGCATGCTGGAGCGCAGCGACTTCCTCCAGAACTACGAGGGCGACCGCGGCAAGTACGATTCGGCGTGGCGCAAGTCGGCCGATGGCTCGAAGTCGCTCTACGATTACCCGCAGATGTGGAAGCACCTGCCGGTCCTGCGCGGCAAGCAGGGCACGCCGGCCTCAAACATTAAAACTATTTCAAAGGTTTCGTTGATAATAAATTTTACGTGGAGATATATTTGACAAAATAGATCTTCATAGGGGCATAGACATTTATATAGACAGATAAATCCCTAGATTTTTCATAGCTCCGAGCCGCCGACAAGTAGTTGTTGCCACAAGTTTCCATCCAGGCGGTGCCGGATCTTACACGGGCCTGCTCCAGCTTCACCTTATTGACTTCCATTAAAATAAAGTCCGTCCATCCTAGAGAACCTCTCTCTTTCTCTTCTCAGGCTAGTTGTAGACACTTGGTTGCCCTTGGAAGCCATGGAAGCAGCGGAGCCGGGAGGAAGCGGAGACAGTTCCCTGGTCAGGGGCGCCGCTGATGCTGTTCCCCCTCATGTTCTCGTCTTCCCCCTGCCCCTCCACGGCCATGCCACCCCCATGCTCAACCTCGCCGAGGTTCTCTCCCTTCAAGGTCTCCATGTCACCTTCCTCACCACCGATCACGTCCGCCACCGCCTCCGCCACAGCGCCGACGTCGAGAGCAGGCTATGGCGCCATCCAGGGCTGCGCCTGCGCTCCATCTCCGACGGCCTACCAGCCGAAAAACCAAGGTCCATGCACAACATGGGGGAGATGTACTTGTCGTTGAGCACCGTGACGCGGCCGTTGTTCCGGGATCTTCTCCGCTCCATGCGGGCAGGACAAGAGGAGCAGCCGCCCGTGACTTGTGTCATAGCAGACATACTCATGTATTTTGCGTCGGAGGTCGCCGAGGAGCTGGAGATTCCGGTCATGATCTTCTGCACCAGTAGCCCCTGCAGCTTCTGGGCTTCGTTCTGCATACCCAAGCTCATAGAGTCAGGGGAGCTCCCTTTCGAAGGTAGCTAGCTAGATCGGAAGTTTTATCTCATATATACTTTTCCCTAATTAAGATAGCTCTTTAATCTTATTATATTTAAGTTTGTACCCAAACGTTTCTTCTCCGTTGTGATCGGTGAATGGATGATATCGGCAGATCAAGACATGGATGAGACCGTGCGAGGGGTACCGGGAGCTGAGGGCTTTATGCGCCGCCGTGATCTCCCGAGCTTCTGCCGGGCAAAGGACCCCAACGAGCCACCGGTCCAGTACTTGGCCATGGTAACCCAGAGAGCCATTCGAGCCAGAGGCCTCATATTTAACACCATGGAGGCCCTCGATGCCCTTTTACTGGCTCATATTCGATGTCACCACCCTCTCACGTACACCGTGGGGCCTCTCCACGCACTACTGCCTCCGGGCGCCAACGGCGACGCCGCTGCTCCTCCACCTCAACCTTTCTCCCCTAGTCCGCCCGGCGACTGGCAGGTGGACTACTTCACCTGCATGGAGTGGCTCGATTCCCAGCCGTCCAGATCTGTCGTGTACGTCAGCTTCGGCAGCCTGCACGCCGTCACTAGAGAGCAGCTGGTCGAGTTTTTGCAGGGCCTCGTCAACAGCGGCCACCGGTTTCTCTTGGTCATCAGGCCGGGCCTGGTCGCCGAGATGGAAGCCGCGGGGGAGATCCCCGAAGGCGTGGTGGAGGGGACCTTGGCGAGGGGTTTCCTCGTGGGATGGGCGCCGCAGCTAGCGGTGCTGGAGCACCCGGCGGTGGGAGCGTTCCTGACGCACAGCGGGTGGAACTCGACGCTGGAGAGCATCTGCGCCGGCGTGCCGATGATCTGCTGGCCTATCTTCTTCGACCAGCTGGTGAACAGCCGGTACGTGAGTGAGGTGTGGAGGGTCGGGGTGGACATGAAGGACACCTGCGACAAGGGCACCGTGGAGAGGATGGTGAGGGAGGTGATGGAAGGGGAGACCGGCGAGGGTATGAGGAGGGCCGCTGCTGCGATGGCGGAGATGGCGAGGGGGTGCAGGGCAGAGGGTGGGTCCTCACGTTCAAGCCTTGAGAAGCTCGTATTGGACGTGAAAGCCCTGAGCGCAATGGCGCCTGCGACCCCTTGAACGTACGTGGAGGATGTGCATTTGGAACATTTGTACTCTGAAGTCGGAACGCCATTTGAACAGGGTAGACAGTATTAATTAGGAAACAGAATGCACACTAAAGTTGGATAAGGAGTATACAAAGTTTTAATTTTTAGGTCATTATGTCCCCTCCCCCGTCTGTGTTTGGGGGTGTTTTACGAGCATGTAGGTATTATTAATGATATGTCAATCACCTAATCTGATTCATGATATGTCAATGGCCATCTCTTCTTTCAGAAAAGACCATATGACAGTGAAGATGCATCTATGACATTTGTTTGACTCTTTTATCCAAGAAAGATATGCACCAACTGTCAAGACGCATACAGAGCGGGCTGAAGGACCTACTTAATATGCATCTTGCAATAAGATAGTTAGAGACGATATTGACTAATTTTCAAACGAAAGATCTGGCAATGAAGTGTGGCCTTACGGTTGTAAAATATTAAGATGTACTAGAAAAAATTGAAAATAGAAAGATACCTAACTAATGCAACAAGCAAATCAAGATCCATATGACTGTCATCATAAAGCAAAAACAAAAGCAGGGATAGAAAATACACAATCATTTTTTCTATTTGTAAATAGAATATACTTGTGACAATAATAACCAATTGAGTGAAGTTTAATGCTCCATTGGTAGAATTATCATAATGATGTGTTCATAGCTTTAGAAAAAAAATAATGAAGTGAAAAGGATTGTGCAGGTGCAAATTTCATGATCAAAGCACAGAGAAACACCTATTCTACAAGCTTGAAATTGTGGGTTCACACATATTTTACTATATAAAGCTGAAATTGAGTATCACCCACAAACAAAACATGCCAATCCAAGTATCCTTACTCCAGAGTTTCATGGATTGTCAACTATATAGAAAGAATAGTCTCAGAAGACAGATAAAATCATAAAAGAAATAAAAAGTTCTTTGATGATACCATGTAGGCATTAGCAGGGATCCAATTTCATCAATGTGTTTCACTGCAGAATCAGGTAGTTCTGCTGATGCAACATGCAAATGATCCTATTTAGTTACTAAGCAAATTTAGTGCAGATTTACAGAATTCAGAAACTTAGCCATTTTTCCTAGATTAAGTGTCCGAAGCTAGTTTTAATCATCCAACTTCAATTATGACTTCAGAATCAGCTAGTTAGTGTAGTGATGGTTAAGAAAGTTTTTATTGAACTCCATGATTTTGGAACTCTGCAATCTAAACTTGATAGCACACCTAAGAATAGAGCTATTTATACATAAATTATATTGAAAGGCTGACATACAGTAAATCTGACATTTGAACATTGGGATGGTTTATAGACAACTTGCATGCATTACTGACCTCGACAAGAATGCCATCTCCACTCACACAAGTGCAAGGTCCAATTTACAGGCAATGAATGTGCATGAAGCTGATATTTGGTTTCTGAAAAGGGGAATCATTGATCAAACGTTAGATTCAAGTAAGCAAAATTTAAATAAAATATTCACATATGCATGTTCCACAACCTTGTGTTATATAGTATTCTAGCAGTATCAAGTAGCGGTTTAACCTCATCAAGGAATATCTTTGGTGCACTTGATGGAGAAACAACTGCCTGGAATGGCTGCAGACAGGTACATAACATAAATCAACACTATAATCAGCATCAAATACTCATTATCTATTGCATCTAAAGCTCACTTACACTGTGACCACTAGAGGGAAGAAATGCTCCAGCTTTGGAAATAAGGCCTAGAAGGGGATTGTTGGCAGGAGGTGGTGCACATGCTCCATTAGTAGGGGTGCATGAATGATCAGGAAACAAAGATTTAATGTCAGGATTGGGGCACAGGTTCTTGCAAAGTTGATATTGTGTCTCCATACTTGGAAAGCTGCTCATTTTGCCTTTAACAAAAGAGCACATTTCAGTAAGACTGCAAGCGGCATTTAACCATCAAAAAAGCCAAAGACTGATCGAAAATACCTAAAGTTCTCAAGCGTAAGCAACTGTGTAATCTCCTTAAAGAGCTCTTTTTGAAAGAGTAAAAATACAAATTTGATAAATTAATCATTATGAGTATACATAATATATACAAGTGATCACAGGATCATTACCAAAGGCAATACACTTCTAGGTCCCAACTTCATCAAATAAAAGAATGGTAACAACATACAAATTACTTTACACAAAGTAACATCAAACAGATAAAAAAAGAAATGGCCGGTAGAAATTAGGTAGCTTAAAATCACTAATATATAGCAAATAAATGAAATCACAAAGAAAGTAAATTTTGGTTCATGTATAGTCACATAGAAAAATCAAGCGTTTGACCAGACAACAAAAAGACCTTTTTATCTTTGGCTCAGACCTTTTGTCCAGCCAGACAACAAAAATATCCATTCACCTTTAGCTCGGGCCTTTCGTCTAGCCGTGAAACAAAAAGACCCTTTTTACCTTGGCTATGCCCTTCCATCTAGTTAAAAGAATAAAAAGATCACTTTTATCACCAACATCATGACCTTTCGTTTAGGTTGGCACATAAACCAAAAAAAATATCCTTGCCCGACATCATGGCCTTCCGCCTAAGCCGGTAAATATTTTACCTTGGCATCATGACCTTCCACCTAAGCCAAGCTGTACGGTGTCATGACTTTATGTCTAAGCCGTTAAACATCTTTGTCCGGTGTCATGGCTCCTTCCGCCTAAGCCGGTAAACATTTTATCTTGGCATCATGGCCTCCCGGCTAAGACAAGCTGTACGACATCATGACTTTATGTCTAAGTCGTTAAATATTATTGTCCGACGTCATGGTCTTCCGCCTAAGTCAGTAAATATTCTACCTTGGCGTCATGGCCTTCTGGCTACGCCAAGCTGTACGGCGTCATGACTTTATGTCTAATCCATTAAATATCCGTGTCCGACGTCATGGCCTTCCACCTAAGCCGATAAATATTCTATCTTGGTGTCATGACCCTTCGCCTAAGTCAAGTTGTACGTCATCATGACTTTACGTCTAAGTCGTTAAATATCCTTGTCCGACGTCATGGCCTTCCACCTAAGCCGATAAATATTTTATCTTGGTGTCATGACCTTCCGCCTAAACCAAGCTACACGGCGTCATGACTTTACGTCTAAGCCATTAAATATCTTTGTTCGGCGCCATGGGTCCTTCCACCTAAGCCGGTAAATATTCTATCTTGGCGTCATGGCCCTCCACCTAAGCCAAGCTGTACGACGTCATGACTTTATGTCTAAGCCGTTAAACATCCTTGTCTGGCGTCATGGCCTTCCGCCTAATCCGGTAAGCATTCAATCTTGACATCATGACCTTCTGCATAAGTCAAGCTGTACGGTGTCATGACTTTATGTCTAAGTCGTTAAACAACCTTGTCCGGCGTCATGGCCTTCCGCCTAAGCCGGTAAATATTTTATCTTGGCGTCATGACCTTCCGCCTAAGTCAAGATGTACGGCGTCATGACTTTATGTCTAAGCCGTTAAACGTCCTTATCCGACGTCATGGCCTTTCACTTAAGTCGGTAAATATTTTACCTTGGCATCATGGCCTTCCACCTAAGTCAAACTGTACACCGTCATGACTTTACGTCTAAGCCATCAAACATCATTGTCTGGCGTCATGGCTCTATGCCTAAGCCAGTAAATATTCTACCTTGGCAACATGACATGCCGTCTAGGCCAAGTTGTCTGACGTCATGGCTCTATGTCTAAGTCGGTAAATATTTCGCCTTGGCATCTTGACATTATGTCTAGGCCAAGTTACCCGGCATCATGGCTCTATGCCTAAGTCGGTAAATATTTTTCCCTTGGCATCATGACATTATGTCTAGGCCAAGTTGTTCGACATCATGGCTCTCCACCTAGGCCAGTAAATATTCTTCCTTGGCATCACGACCTTCTGTCTAGGCCAAGTGGTCTGGCGTCATGGCTCCTTGCCTAAGCCGGCGAATGCTCTCCCTTGGCATCGTGGCTTTATGCCTAAGACAAGTCATTCGGCGTCATGACCTTTTGTCTAAGCTGACAAGTCATCCCATCATTGGCCCGGGAACTGTCATCCAATCCAATGAACAAAAAGACCCTTCTACCTTGACATTACAGTCTTACATCCAAACCAAGTCTTTCGACGTCACGACCTTCAGTCAAGGCTGACCACCACCCTACTATTGGCCTGGAATTGCCGTCCAAACCAATGAACGAAAAGACCCCTCTCTTGGTTCTATACTAACTCTTGATCCCTCCGGGGATTCACAACAACATATAACATCTTCTCTCCATTGCCACGACATCAGCCGCCTACCTCTCAAACTGTCAACCTGCGGGTGTGCCTATTAAGCCCTATAAAAAAGAAAAAAAAGAGGAGAAACAAAAGAAACAAAAGAAGAAACAAAAGAAATAAAAAGGAAGACAGAAAAAGAAAAAAAGAGAAAAAGAGAAAAGAGAAAAAAAAGAAAGGATCCTAATAAAGCAAAGGTCGTCATGAACATGCCTCCGCCTAAGAACATTAAGGAACTTCGAGGATTGATTGGACATCTGTAATTCATCAGAAGATTCATATCACAACATTCTCAAAGGTGCCACCCATTCTATGAATTGTTAGAGGCAGGGGCCAAATTTGAATGGAATGAAGATTGCCAGAAGGCCTATGAAGATCTGAAGGCTTATTTGTCCAATCCCTCGGTTTTACAACCTCTTGTCCCTGGGAAACCCCTAATCCTATACATTTCTATTATTGAGGACTCTCTAGGAGCTGTCCTGGCGCAAGTGGATGGTGAAGGCAAAGAGCGGATAACTTATTACCTCTCTAGGTTGTTTAACCTGGCAGAGGCCAAGTATACTACCATGGATAAGACTTGTGCCGCACTAGTTTGGGTAGCTCAGAAGTTGAAGCATTATTTTCTAGCCTACCAAGTTAGGCTGATCTCTAGCATGGATCCGATCCATTATCTTATAGAAAAGCATGTCCTTTTTAATAGGTTAGCTTACTGGCAGAGCTTCCTCTCTTAGTTTGACATCACATTCGTCGTCTAGAAGGCAATCAAAGGATATGCTATCACTGAGCATCTTGCCCATCTTCCTTTTCCCTGCACTGACTCTATTCAAGATGAGTTCCCTGATGAGCATCTACTGCCCTTGCCCATCATCCCTTCTGGTCTTTACACTTTAATGGTACACTCAACTCGCCGGGCCGAGGGATAGGTGTTGTTCTCCTCACTCAGGAAGGGGTGACGATTTCTCTTGCATATCAGCTTCACTTTCCTGCTGCCAACAACATTGCTGAGTACGAAGCTCTCCTAGAAGGATTGAAGCACGCATAACACTTGGGCGTGCGTTACTTAAACATTATAGGATAATCTCAGCTTGTTCTACACCAAGTGCTATCCAAGTATCGCACTCATGACCCAAAGCTCAAGCCATATCAAGATTTGGTCAATCTCTTGGCTAGGGAATTCTACAAATTGATCTACATTTACACTCCTCGATCTCAGAATATCCTCGCTGATGTGTTGGCATCGCTTGCTTTCTCCTTGGCCTTTCCTCTTAGTCGAAGCACTGAGACAATCGTCGTCCAAAGGCTGGACGCCCCTTCTCTTCAAGATCCTTGGTTCAATAACCTTAGGAGAATTGTAGAAGCGAGGGCTGAGAAGAATGATCTAAAGGAGGTTTCTTTGGCAGAGTTAGAAGAGATCTTGGAAGAAGAAGAATTGTCTTGGTATCATGAAATTGAGCAGTATTGTATGGATGAATCATTCCCAGAAAAGGCAAGTGCCGAACAACGTAAGGCTATTAGAAGAGCTGCCTCAAGATACACTATAATTGTTGGAGAATTGTACAGGCGTGCTCTCAATGGAATGCTCATGAGATGCCTAGATGATGATGAATCTTGGAAGGTGGCTGAGGCAGCCCATGCTAGCGAGTGTGGAGGTCATGTCAATGGCCAGGCTTTAGCGAAGAAGATCCTTAGGCAGGGCTATTATTGGCCCACTCTAGAGGAAGATTGCTCCCTCTATGTCCGGTGGTGTCTTAAATGTCAACTCCACACTGATAAAATCCATGCTCCTGCTTCATCTCTTCATCCTCTCTCTGCTCCTTGGCCGTTCTCTATATGGACTTTCGTCAATGTAGGCCCGCTAGGTGATCCTAACTCTCAGACAAAGTAAAAATCTTTCATCCTTACCGCCACTGAGTACTTTACCAAATGGGTCAAAGCAGAAGCATACGCAGAGATCAAAGCTACCACGGTGTGCCACTTCATCATGAAGAATATTATCTCACGATTCGGAATACCAAGTAACATCGTCACTGACAATGAGCCCCAGTTTGTCTCGCAAAGGCTCCAGGACCTCTGTAAGAAGTTCAATATTGCATTGCATCATTCATCACCATATTACCCTAAAGGCAACGGTCAAGCCGAAGTCACTAATAAAACCCTTCTTAAGATCATAAAGAAAATGTGTGAATCTCACAAATTCTCTGATTGGCTTGAGCGATTAGTAGAGGCTCTATGGGCTTACCGCACCTCTGTCCGTACTCCCATGGGGTAAACCCCCTATGCTCTCACTTACGAGATGGAAGCATTGCTCTCATATGAGATTTTGATTATTGTGAATAAAAAAAGGAAAGAAAAAAATGATGATGAAAGATATAGATGTCACCCCATTCTAGGGGTAGATGTACGAAATGTCATTAATGGTGTACATGACTACTGCCAGATATGTTCCCCCCTTGCTAGAGGCAGTGATCGCTCATAGCAATGAAGAATGAATTGGCCATATAGGCTTTTCGAGGCCCATTCTATACGACAGATGATGAATGAATAAAAAAATGATAGAAGCGCACCTAATCACCGAAGGCTGAATCAGAAAAAATCTGGCAATTCAGACACTAGCTCGGCATGCCCCAGAAATCATGCAAAGCCTCAGACTGGGACTTAGTGGCTTCGAATTAAACACCTTAGGGGCAGTGCATTGCAATTGAAGCATTCTGGGAGCACAAGTGTTCGCCCGAACTGCCACTAAGGCAGGACAAAGTCTCTTAAGCCTTAAACAGGTGCAGCCTGCACTTAAACTGGCGTGCCCCCTCCAAGACTTAAACTGGCGCACCCATGGGAAGCCATAAACTGGCGCGCCCCTCTTCATTTGCTAAATCAGTGCACCCATCCATTCTCCTGCCAATCCGGCGTGCCCCCTCTTTGCTACTAATGTGGCGCGCGCAACCCCCGCACCGGTTTAACCCAAAGCATCCCATCCAAAGGTCGGTCCCCAATTTTTCATGAACAGACTAGTGATGGTTTGCCTAAAATGGATAAACCTTCTGTATTAGACCGGTGGGCAACCACCTGCACTCCAAGAATGGAAGTCTCCAAGCTCTACATCGGCCATCGCATCTCCTTCGATCGCCATCGACCAATCCTGTGGAGGCAACTTCCCTACTCTACTGCCCCCTTATGCGCAGGCCACTCGATGGTCTCGAACAAGGCACATGGAGGGAGAAAGAACGAGGCACTATATAATGCAATTCATACTCCATTGGGGAGGGGATCCGAGAGAAGAGGTCCGACAGAGGGGGGCTAGCGATTGAAGAAGGGGAGAGAGAGGCTTGTTGAAGTGAAGAAAGGCCATCAGAGGAGAAGCCGACCTAGGAGAGAGCCCATCCACCTACGTCTGCAGAGGGAAAAGAAATGATGCGGGACGGACATGCGGCCTGGGACTCTAGCTCGCGGGCATCCCTAGCGAGGGATGAGTGGGACCGTGCGCGGTTGAGAAACCGGCAATGAGTTGGGTAGTCGGCTCTTCCGTGCTCGGATCGAGTCTCGACACAGGTCTCGCTCTCTCTCTCGCAGCGGTGATAAAAATATCTCAGCTAGATTAACCTATCATGCTCTCTAGCATCAGCATATACAAATTTATACAGGTAAAGCAAATGCCGAGTAAGGTAGCGAACACGATACCTCCACGCTCCAGGCGTGGAAAGGCGATCCCGGCCAAATGCGGTGACTCCCGGTTAAACAATCGTTCAATAATTTACAGAAATGATTTCTACTGTCCACTCCACGCAGGGAGGTAAAGGGCTACAAGTGGGGTCCGGGAGGACCGATCTTGGGTTGACGGGGAGCACTTTGATCCGCTCCGTCGGTGCTGTCCGGAGGGCGCTTGCTACTAGTTGTGGGGCCCACGTGATGCTCAGTGGGGGCCGAGTGGGCCCGGAGTGGTACCGCTGTGACGGTGGCTCCTGGAGAGGCATATCCTGGGAAGGCGACACGCTGATTTGCCTCGTGGAAGGCGAGGCGGTGGCCGGGCGGTCGTTGCAATTTGTTGTCCACGAGCTGGATCTTACTGTTTTACTACGCACGACCCGACGAGATCGGCTGCTGCGATCAACCCCGATGTCAGATCGACGCGTGGATGGTACCGTTGGAAAGCTCTTTCAGAGAGATACGATCCCAGGATAGATAGAGAATTTTGAATGTCTCTTAGGTGGCCTTGGTCGATTTTACAAGCTATTGGCTGATAGACTTAGAAAACTCAGGATAGATCAGAGTTTTCCTGAAAACTTGCATTGACCGCGAATCAAACCTCAGATCTAGAAGTTGACCTCTAACGTTGTAGATCTTGAAGTTAGAAGATGGGGATATTTTTTATATGGACGTTTATGGAGGACTCGAATTTCTAGAGGTTTTAAAGTGGACAGAGGTCGGATCTGAACTGCACAGGACAGAACAGATTTAGGAAAAGATAGAGATTTTTGAACAAATCCCACCATCGATTGTCGTTATCATCGACAAAATCGATCAATAAACCATTGGCTCAAACCTTCCATCCTCGTCGATAAACAAATTTCTTGCTTTGGCATCTATCTATGCCGATGAATAGAAACATCGGCTCGGACCTTCCGTCCCCATCAATAAATAAATTTCTTACTTCGGCATCTATCCATGCTGATGAATAGAATCATCATCTAGGACCTTCCATCCCCATCGATAAAAAAACCTCTTGCTTAGACATTTAACTCATGTCGATGAATAAACCTACCCTCGACATTCTTCGTTATTCACAAAAATCAATGAATTTACCCTAACTCGGGCCTTTTGCCCTCGCCAAGGAATGAACATGCTCCTTGTCTTTGGTATTCAAGCTCACCGACAAGAATGTTACTTATAAATTTCATCACCATCGGTGAGGTCTGCAAACAGACTTTCTAACTTTACCCTCTGGCCCTAGCGGCCGCTGCACCTTTACCCTTGGGCATCTAGTCAATTCTAGCTAAAGTTAGGCCATGGGAATAGTTGCACTGTGGTGGAGCGAACTCCTCAAACCTTCACTGAAGGCGTGAGCACTCTCCTGCCTTAGCAACTCGTATATCCAGGCTGAACAAATTAGCTAAAAGGAGAAGGAGAATGAAGCCGTGATTCAGCAGCAAATGTATTAAACAGATAATGAAGACATTTCATTTCCATGAAAGGATAAAATACATGGTACTCAGGGCATCCCCTGGGATACATGGAAGTTCAACGAAAGAAAAGAAAACAAAAAGCTACTGCAATGAGCGTCGAAAAATGTCCTCGAACTCCAAGATCCCCAAGGAAGGGTGATGAATGAGCTCTTGCAGGCGAGACTCTGCGGTTTGCAATTGCATTAACTTCTCTTCGAGAGAGGCGGCCTATCCCTCTGCCAACTCTGCCTCCTCTATACTTTGGACTTCCTACTGCTTGGCCAGTTCCAGCACTGTTTCAACCCGGGAGAGTTCAGCGTGAAGCTCAGCTATCTTAGCTGGGTAGAGATGTTAGCGGCATCCCGCATCTGCTGGGCAGTTCCTCTTAGAGATGCAAGAGTGGTTCGGCACTCCGCCCACTCGAACTTTATGGCCGTGAGCTGATCAGTTACACTGAGGCCAAAACAGAACACGTAGGGGAATAGCTCTGAGGACAAGCCTACTAGGAGCCTCCAAGGGTCTGGAAAAAGGGGTTTGAATCCCCCGAATAAGAGTCAAATGGAGCTCTCTCTCACAAGCCCTCACCACCGCCGTCACCATCGCGAGACTCAAGGAAAGGAACACGACTGTGAACAGGAGGAAGAGAGAGAAGAGAAATTCGCAAATGGATTGGAATGAGAAAAAATGAAAGAGAAAAAAAATATAGGTGGGTCTAATCTGGCGCGCTCAAAGGGCGCACCGTTTTAGCCTACCCGCCCGAATTCAAAATCGAAATGGCACACCGGAGATGGCCGCGCCGGATTAACACATTCTGGGGCACGCCGGTTTAAGTATGCCGTGCCGTTTTGACATCCGAAGCCATGAGCGCGTCATTTTAAGGCCATTATGGGGTCGTGTCGATCCAACTGTTTCTCGGCTACACTAAATCAATGACCTGTGCCGATCAGATGAAGAATATGCTAGTCTGAGTGCATCCGCCGGTCCTGCGTCGCTTGTTCCTCACTTGCAGCACCCGCGACTGGGGGGCATTTGTTGGCACACAAAATATGTTCAATGGTAGTCACGCCCAAGTGACAAGAAGAGTACGGCCTGCTAAAGTGCAAAAGCTGAAGAAAATCAATACACAAGGGTCTTCTTGAACAGCTGAAGCCTCAGGCCATCTGACACGCGCACTAGGGACTTCACCTCAGGAGGATCAGAAGAAATTCACAACAAACTAACAGTGCTATTCGGTCTGTCCAATGAACCGGCATTGACTCGGTCGTGTCGAACAAACACCATCTGTCGTCCGATCAAGGATGAGAATATACCTGGTGGTCCACCACCTGATGAGAAATCGTCCTGAGGTGATAGGACGTCTCTAGTCCCTCAGAATAGGGTGCCAAAGGCCTTATCAGTGGAAGACCCGAGTAACCTGGGCACGGGTATGTCTTCTCACCAATTAGGCCCATTAAGTGACTACTTATTATCATTATTATTATTATTATTGCCATCATATATTTTATTATATATTTTTTTTGGAGGAGTGGGTCGAAAAGGGGCTAAAAGGGTGTACCGGGTGAGCTGGGGCTAGGCGTGTCGGCGAGGGATATTGGGAGTGTACCGGAGAAGGTCGGGGGCTAGTGTACCAGCGAAGGTTGTTGGGAGTGTACCACTGAGGGCTGGGCGTGCCGGCGAAGGGCTGTGCCGGTGAAGGGTGAGCTGAGGGGGGCTAAAGGCATACCGCTGAAGGAGGGGTTAAAGGGTGCACCGAGGACGATACCCATGGGTGTGCCGGGAAAATTCGGGGAGGCGTACTGGCGAAGGAAGGGTTAGAGTGTGCCGTGGAAGGCCAAGCTGGGATGTGTCAGTGAGGGACGTACAGGCGTGCCAGGCAAGGGTCTGTGTTAGTGTAGGGTGGAGTCTAAGCTAGTCCGGGTAGGGTCTATGTTGGCCGGATGAGGTCTGTGCTGGTCCGTGCAGATGGGGCAAGGTCCGTGTAGGTTGAGGTGAAGTCCGTGTAGGTCGAGGTGAAGGTCCATGCAAGCTGATCAGGGTCCGTGCATGCCTGGCAGAGTCTGTGCATGTTCGGGGTCAAGTCCGTGCAGGGTGGAGGTGAAGGTCCATGCAGGCTAATCAGGGTATGTGCATGCCTGGCAGAGTCTGTGCATAGGAGGGTTCCAGGTCCGTGCAGGCCGGGGTAGAGTCCGTGTATGTGCATGCAAGGTCTGTGCAGGCTGGGCGGTGTCTGTGCAGGCGGGGGGGGGGGTCGAAGTCCATGCATGTTTACACAAAGTTTGTGCAAGTTTGGGGGTCAAAGTCCATGCACGTTCGGACAAAGTCCATGCATGTGGGGGTAAAGTCCATGCATGTTGTGCATGCAAGGTACGTGCATGTGGCGGCAAAGTCCATGCAGCATGTGCATGCAAGGTCCGTGCATGTGGGGGTAAAGTCCATGCACATTGTATGGGGTTAAGTCCATGCAGTGGGGGGTGAAGTCCGTGCAGCATGTATAGGGTTAAGTCCATGCAGGGGGGTGAAGTCTGTGTAGCATGTGTATGGGGTTAAGTCCATGCAGGGGGGTGAAGTCCGTGCAACATGTATGGGGTTAAGTCCATGCAGGGGGGTGAAGTCCGTGCAGCATTTTCAGGGAAAGTCCGTGCAGGGGTGTGAAGTCCGTGCAGGGGGTGAAGTCCGTGCAGCATGTGTGGGGTTAAGTCCGTGCACGTTCACGCAGAGTCCATGCAAACCTGGGCTAAGTCCATGCAAACCTGGGCTAAGTCCATGCAAGTCTGGGAGTGAGTCCATGCATATACAGGTAAAGTCCATGCAGGTGCGCAGGGTTCGTGCAAAGGATGAAGGCAAAGTCCATGCAAGTGAAGATGGAGTTAGTGCATATGTGCAGGCAAAACGCATGCGTATGCAGTCAAAGGTCCATGCAGTGCAGGCAAAGTCCATGCAAGTCTTGGGGTTAAGCCCATTCGAAGTGGGATGAAGTCCGTGCAAGGCTGAGATGGAGTCCATGCAACTGGGAGTAGGTCCATGCGTGCTCCGTGCACATAAGGGGCAGGGTCTGGGCCAAGGTCAGTGTAAGCCTGGGATGAAGTCCGTATAGCTACAGGCAAAGTCTGCGTTGGTTCAGGAGTAGGGTTGTGTGCCGGCCAAGGAGTTCAAGGGTGTGCCGGTGAAGGTTGTTAGAATGGGGAGCGTGCCAGCGAAGGGAGCGGCAGGCGTGCTGAAGGGTGTACCGATGAAGGTGAGGAGGGCATATCGGGGAAGGAATGCTGGGGCACACCGAGGAAGCTCTGAAGGGTGTACCGGCAAAAGACCTGGGAGATGTGTACCGACGAAGGGAGTCGGGTAGTGTACCGGGGAAGGGAGTTAGGAGTGTGCCAGCCAAGGTGCAATTGGGGTGCGCCGGGGAAGGCTTTGATCTGAGTGTGCCGGGTAAGGAGATGTGGAGCATGCCGGGGGAGGCCCCGGCCGAGCGTGCCGGTGAAGGATGTTGGAGGGGTGAATGTACCGGCGAGGGCACCATGGGAAGAGTGTGCCAGCCAAGGACTTGGGGAAGGGCCCACTCCTCTTATATATATATATTTTTAAGGCCTTCCTTTTTCTTCTTCTCCTTTTGCTACAGAAGGACACCGGGAGTGTGGATGGCGTGATCTTCCCCTTGGCGTCTTCCGGAACACTTGTACCTCTGATCACGTGTCAGAGGGCTGCAACCTCGGATCACGTGACCTTGTCATTGGAGGAATATTTTTGACAGATCAGAAAGTACCTGGCATTCTATCGAACGGTTAGACTGAGATCACCAAGCATTTTCTGCACAAGGTCTTTAGGATACCTAAACATGGGGTAGTTGAAGGAGATTTCGAATATGATGAGCATGAAGCCTACTCCATTCTTATGGATTTACCCTGCAATCCTAGAGACAAGAAACAAATGAATTTGACTTAGTTTAATACCAATAGGTTCTCTCCTTTGAAGAGATTACTCCACCACATGTTCACCACCATTATCACTCCACAAGGGGGAGGCAGAGGGAGATTTACAAAGTCTCAAAGATTTTTATTCTTCTATATGTTTAAGAGGATAAGGGTATGCTTGCCACATTTGATGATTCAAATCATAGGAACCTACAAGGAGTCTAGACGGAACTTGCCCTATGCTGCTCACCTAACAGTTATTTTTAAGAAGTTGAATATCTCCTTAGAGGATGAAAAATTTAAAGAAATCCCTAAGGTGAATGTTTACAACATGGACTTCATCACCAAATTCATGAAACTTAAGCCTTCAGGTGGCAGAACTCAGAGGCAGGGGCCAGTAGGCCAGGTTCTGAAAGTAATGGTAGTACAACCCATTCTTCAGGAGGCGGATCAGCCTCAAGCAGTAGAACAACCAGCAATTGAAGAGGATCAACAACTAGTTGAAAAGAGTCAGCAAGTTGAAGAACATTCTAAACATGAACTGCAACAAATTGAATGTCAGCCAGAGCAACAATAGGATATTGAAGATGCACAAGTTCAGGGGGAGGATCAGTCTCAAGCTGTTGAACAGCAAGTGGAAGTAAGTGCAGAGCATGAGACTAATGAAGAAATACATAATGAGAATCTGCCAATGCAAGGGGCAGAATAGGATGTTGAAGGGGAAGAAATGGAAGTTGCTGAAGAACAAGTTCATGAAGAACAACAATCAAGAGAAGTAGAATTGGAACAGTAACTTCATGAACTAGAAGAACAATATCTTCTAGATGAGCAAGGCATGCAACAGATTGATCAGCATATGGACCAGTTCATTGACCAAATGGAACAGCAGCAGCAGCAATTATTTGAGGAGCAAACTGATCAATAAAGAGTGGAACAGCCAGTGGGAGAAATGTTTCAAGAAGATCAGCAAGTAGAAGCTGAAGTGCCACAAGAAGCTGAAGCTGAAGTTCCTCCACCACCAATGTCGATGATGGGTTTTGGTATTCCACTACCTCTATCCCCTAAGGAACCTCACATCCCACCTGAATTTCAAGCTTCTACTTCAGCTGGACCAAGCTTAACACAGTATGCTGCTGATGTACATCCATCACTGGTACATTTACTTTTAGATCAATTCAGAATATTGAATGCACAGTTTATGCATTTACATACTGCTATAGATAGACTAGACACCAGGATGATGCATGTAGAGTAGATTGTTAATAGCCAGTGGGAGAAATTTGTCAGAGACAAGTACAAATTAGATGAGAGGCTCCATGGCTTTTTAGACTCTCTCTTACATGTTTGTGAACAAGCTGGAACCCCGATGAGTAACATGAGACAGACTCAAGAAGACCACTATGCAAAATCTACACAAATGCTGGTACATGCCTTTGACATTCGAAGGGAACAACAAGCCATCAGTGCACAGCTGACTGCAGTTCAACAAGAACAACAAGCCCTTTCACAAAGAATAAATACAATCTCTGATGAAGTCCAGGGTAGTATAATCCAACTTGGAAACATTTATGGCAAATTGGATGTTGTTCAAGAACAAGTTCAAAATCTAGCAGGCAGCTTCAGAGATGTTGTTACAACTCAAGCCATAAGTGCCTCTACTGTTATGGCTGAGATCCACCACCAACAGACTTCTCAACTGGAGAACATGTGCACCATGCTTCAACAGTGGTTTGTGGACTTGACTACCAGTGTCGAAGAGTTACAAGAACAAGTTCAGCAAAATGATGGAAAGATTATGACTAAGTTTGCAGCTCTAGGCACTAAGGTAGATAGAATTCCTTCCTCATTTCCCATGGCAGTACCATTAAGGGGCAGTTCCAGTAGAGCTCCTATTAGAAGGCCCAGAACAAGAGGAACAAGAGGTGCCAGCTCCAGCAGATCATGTCCTGCTGATATCTAAAGTCCTCTCCCCTGCATCTTTTTGATAATGGCAAAGGGGGAGAATCTTTTGGTGTCATGTCTGTTTTATGTCTGTTTCTGAAAATTTCTGGATGTCTATTTCTGGGTCTTAGGAGAAAAATGTTTGGAGATGTCTGTATGAGATAAAAGGAAATAGATGTTTGTTGAGAGAAAGAGAACTGATGACTATATTTTTTTTGCCTGATCAGAATGAGAAAGACAAGTTTCTGAATTTTTGTGTCGATGTCACTTGTGTGCTGTGATTTTCAATCAAACACTAGTTTATTTTTCTTAGTGTACACAGAAATGTCAGTATTGCATCTAGCATTGCATTTTTGTTTTGAATGTTATTGCCATGCATGTAAGTCATACATGAATAAAATGAGAAACATGCCTGTCATTGAAAATTTGTGCTAAGACTTGATTGAGTGTTAAAGGAATGAATGTGTGTAATTTTATCTTTTTACAAACATACATGACTCATAGTTGTCATCATCAAAAAGGGAGAGATTGTTGGAACCCTGGTTTTGATAATGACAAGCTATGAATCATGTTGAAACTAAAATGCATAAGTACCTTCACAATGAACTAGCTAGATTTTTGTCTAAAGTGTCAAAACAAAGGTCGACGCACATATAGGCACTTAGTCACTAAGGTCGATGCATATTCAAGACTCAAACAACTAAGGTCAACGCATATTCCTTCGATCTTCTCATCAAGTCCATGCATGTTTTGGTCTTAAGTGACAAATGTCGATGCATATTTCCACATGGTTTAACAAAGGCCGACGCATGTTTTTGCATGTAGTAATAAAGGTCGATTCACGTATGCCGCTGGCCTTCGAAAAGTTGATGCATGTTTACTGTAGTGCTTATAAAGGTTGACACATGTTTTCCTTAGTGCATATAAAGGTTGACGCATGTCTTCCTTAGTACATATAAAGGTTGATGCACATTCTACCTTTTTCATACTTAGGTCGATGCACATTTCTTTACATGCATTGTAAAGGTCTACGCACATACAAGTCCATGCATGCTTTAGGTCTGTGCACATTTGCATTTAGCATTTTAAGGTCGAAGCACATTGTCGATCTTGCCTTCTAAGGTCTGTGCACTTATGTATCTTGCATTACTAACCTCGAGGCATTATTTCTATTTCCAGTGCACATGAAGACATTAGGTCAGAGCATACTAGGCATAGTCTGAGCACATTTTGTTAGTCAACATATTAAGGTCTGTGCACATTTTCACAACTGCATTTAGAGACTAAGCACATGCATAGACTTCTATCTACGCAGGTCGGTGCACATGCACAAAATTGCATGGTCAAGTCAATGCTTGTGTCCATCTAGTTCACTGTAAGGTCTGTGCATTGTCTCATGGTTTAGCACAATAAGTCTACCTGTGTGCTTCACAAGTCAGAGCAGATTCATACTTTCCTTTCTCTAAGGTCTACATGTGTTCTACACAGGTCAGTGCAACTGCAATAAAAGGACTGCATTCAGTATTAAGCATATATTCTCTCAAATGCTATGGCTATAAGATGTTTCATGAAATGCCTTACATTCTTGTTGATAGGATTAAGTCATTGTGGGACCTAGAATCAAACACATAAAAGGCTGGAAGGTTTATTCTCAAGATGATCACGTGGCTCAAAGTTCTTAACTTATAGGCACGTGATCCAAGGCAAGTCTGGACTGGAGTTTCAGCCACATGGATAGCACACCTTCAGCTTCTGACACGTGGAAAGCTAATTCTAGAGCTCTCTTGATGGAGACATTCCCTCCACGTGCCAAGCTGACAACTCTGTGGGGACCACAGAATCTCTGAAGCTCTATAAATAGAAGACCTCTATCATTCGAGAGAGGTGATCACGCTTTTGAATTGAGCAAGCTTGAGCGAGAGCACACAGAGTGACCCAAGAGCTTGAAAAAGAGAGCCAGAGCAAAAAGAGAAGCACAAGAAGAGTTGAAGAGGGAAACAGAGCATCAGAATCTGAAGAGGATTTCTCAGTAAAAAGAGAGAGAGAGCAGAGAAAAAGAGAGAGAGTGAGTGAGAAAGATTAGAGAGGTAGAGTGAACGTGAAGATTTGATTTCTCATCAGTTCTTGGATCAGATCCAGAACTGGCCTTTGCTCCTGCGTGAGCTACATTCCTGCGAGTTTCTTTTCGATTTTATTTTGTGTTTTTCCTTATTCCTTCATTCAAGCTATGTATCAGTAGAGCTAAGCTGTAATGCTCAGCGGGCGAGGTGGATACCTCGGACAGCAAGCTGTGATGTCCATCAGTTTGTAAACAAGCTGTAATACTCAGCGGACGCAAGCTGTGGTGCGCAGTGGTTCAAGCTGTTAGGCAGTAGTAAGCCACACTCAGATTTGAGTGTGGGGTGAACGTAAGTCTCTGGTCAAATTTTCTGCATTCTTTAGTCTCTCAATGACAGTCAATTTGGATTGATCCTTTGGAACGTCGTATGGACTATGTGCTATCAAAACCCATAAGTTTGAATCCACAGAGATTACATAATCTCTGAATTTTCCTAGCCAGCCATAAAAACCATCCAAGTGTCTAGAGTCCCATAGTCTTGTCTACTCTTATATTTCTTGAGTCAATCTTGTAATTTTCTTCTTATTTAAGTCAAACTATTTGGAGAATGTAATGAGGATGATTATGAATGAATAAAGGATTGGATTTATTGCTATATTGCGCGCTCTGTCTTTGTGTCGAATGCACTACGCTCTGATTGACATGAATGATATAAACTTGTCACGTTCTCCGGGTAATCTTCCGCGCTCGGGGCGTGACAGTTTTTGTGGTATCAGAGCCTAGGATATTCAATTTCTAGGAAACCCAAGTCCAAGGATCGGTTAACCTCTTACCCTGTGAGAGTGGGTAGAACCAAGGGCTAAGTTAATATAGTCCTTAGAAAATAATCATGATCTAATAGTTTATTAATTATTGTAGGACAATGGCCCCAGAACATGCTCAATGGCGCGATATGCAGAGGACCATCCAGGGTCTCACCCAAGCACTACAACAAGTCACCCAAGGAGGTGCACAATGTGGAGCATGGAATCTCCACCAAAGCTTTAGGAACATGAATCCCCCAAAGTTCATAGGTTCGACCGACCCCGATGATGCTGAACACTGGCTAAGGGAGACCGAACGCATCTTCCGGGTAATGCAATGCACAAACTAAGAGAAGGTTTTGTTAGCCACATTTCAGTTAGAGAGAGACGCCCGATGCTGGTGGGAGTCGGTGGAAGTCACGATAGGCCAAGCTCAGGTCACTTGGGATGAGTTCATGGAACATTTCAATAATAAATATTTTTCTGATAGAGTTCAGGAAAAGAAAGTCTCTGAATTTGCCACTCTCAAGCAACGATCATTGACGGTGGCAGAATATGAGGCACAGTTCTCACGGTTATCTCGGTATGCTAAACATCTAGTTAGCACCGAGAAGATGAAAGCCAAAAGATTTCTGAATGGGCTTAAGCCCCAGTACATTACCCAGCTGGCTCCACTAGATATACAAATTTATTCCGAGATGGTAAGGTGAGCACAGTTGCTTGAAGACGCCACGGAACTGTCTGACAAGATCTGTGGGCGGGAAAGGAATGTTGCTGGTTCTAGCAACTATAAGCCAAGCTTTAACAATAGGAAGAGACCCGGTAATAGAGGAGAGTCTTTGCACGATAAAAAGCTGAAGAAGATGTCCAAGCCATTTTCTATCACCACCCCATCCAACGTGGTGTGTAAATATTACGATAAGGCCGGACATAGGGCTGAAGAGTGTTGGAGGAAACAAGGAGCCTGTCTCCATTGTGGGAGCTGAGATCACCAGATCCCAGATTGCCCGATGATGAAGGAATCACCAGGAGATGGAAAGCGTCCAGTAACAAGAAATGTTCGTCTCCATGCTGTTATGGAAGTGGAACAAGACAATGAAGGTGGACTGGTAAAAGGTACACTAACCATTTGTTCAAAGTCTACCTATGTTTTATTTGGCACTGAGCATCACATTCCTTTGTTTCTAAAAAGTTCACCGATTCATTGCCTAATGAACTGGAGTGGATAGATTTAGTTATTGAGACACCTCTTGGCAAAGAATCAACCATTTCACATCATTATTTAGATTGTGAAGTATTCGTGAAGGGAAAGAATCTCTTTATTAACTTAATAAGTCTAGACTTGAAGGAATATGACATTATTCTAGGAGATGATTGGCTATCTAAATACCAGGCAACAGTAGATTACCGAAATAGCAAGATTATTTTCAATGAACTCCCAGAATTGGTCTTTACTCGCCATAAGAAGCGGAGTAAGACACCGCTTATCTCAGCTCTCCGAGCTAGCAAATTGATACGGAAGGGATGTATATCGTTCCTTGCCTTTGTGACAATTATGAGGACTAAGGAAAACAAGTTGGAAGACATCCCAGTCGTGAATGAATTTTTGGACGTATTCCTAGAAGATTTACCTGGATTACCCCCGGAAAGAGAGGTGGCCATCACCATCGACGTAATCCCCAGTGCCGGTCCAGTTTCTAAGGCACCTTATAGAATGTCTCCAGCCAAACTAAAGGAATTAAAGGAACAGTTGATGGAGTTAATTAAGAAGGGATTCATCAGGCCAAGCACTTCCCCGTGGGGAGCACCAGTATTATTTGTCAAGAAGAAGGATGGATCCATGAGGTTATGCATCCTCGCCCCCAGTACTATCAAAGCCGGTCCCAGGTGAAGTATTGCACCTGTATCTCTCGGCAACTCCCTCCACCGTAAGCTCGGTCTTAGTCTGAAACGACGGAGGAGTCGAGAGGCCGGTCTACTACCCTAGCAAGGTGCTCAACGAGGCCAAAAGAAGGTACCCTACAATCGAGAAACTTGTGCTAGTACTGGTAACTTCAGCCAAGTGCCTCTGACCTTACTTTCAAGGACACTCTATCGTCATTTTGACCGGCGAACCCTTGAAGAAGATCCTCTCTCATCCCAAAGCCTCGTGGCGCCTCGTCAAGTGGGCAATCATGCTCGGGGCCTACGACATCTCTTATTGCCCCTGTGAGGCCATCAAGGGACAGGCCCTTGCAGACTTCATCGTAGAGAGCACCGTCCTGATCGAGGAAGAATCATCGTCCGCACGAGGACCCACCTGGGACTTATTCGTAGATGGATTATCTAACTCGGCCAGAAGTGGCGCCGATGTCCTCCTCAAGTCACCCGAGGGAGCGGATCTACAATATGCCTTGAAGTTCAACTTCCAGGCATCCAATAATGCCTCCGAGTATGAAGCCCTCATTTCGGGGGCCAGGATGGTGTGACGACTAGGGGCCGAGTGAGTCCGAATTCATACAGACTCCCAGTTGGTCACCAACCTAGTCAACGGTGACTATGAAGCTCAGGAATCACCGATGATTAAGTACCTTTAAATGGTCTGAGGGTTAGCCCCACTATCGAGAGTTTTGAGGTAGTCCGAATAGCTCGGGAGAAAAACTCCCAAGCGAACGTCCTCTCTCGCCTAGCCTCCTCCCTTGGCCCGGAAGGTACTCATTCAGTCTTCCTCGAAGAGCTAGAACAACCAATCATTGAAGCCGAGCTCATGATCGTTGACCCAGCTACCCCAAGCGACTGACAGACCCCTTACTTGTCATGGCTCCGAGACTCCCAGGAGCCCTCCGACTCGCGGGAAGCTCGGAGATTGAAGTACTAAGCCCGACACTTCGTCATCATAGACAACGCCTTGTACCGAAGGTCTTTCTCTGGTCCTCTCCTTAAGTGCATTAGCGCCAACGCAGCCGACCAAGCAATTCAAGAAGTTCACAAAGGCATCTGTAGTGTGCACCAGGGAGGAAGATCACTTGCCAGGATCTTGCTTCGGTGAGGTTACTGGTGGCCTACCCTCCAGCGCGACTGTTCAACCTACGTACAGAAGTGCGACTAATGTTAACGCTTCGACCATCTGGTGCACCAGCCTGCCTTGGAGCTCGTTACTCTTACCGAGCCATATCCTTTTGCTCGGTGGGGAATCGACATTCTGGGGCCATTCCCTATGGCTCAAGCCCAGAAGAAGTTCGTCATCGTTGCCATTGACTACTTCACAAAGTGGATTGAAGCTGAAGCCACTACCAGGATCACTGAATCGGTCATTGGAGTTTCGTGTGGAAGTCGATCATTTGTCATTTTAGTATCCCCCGAGTGATTGCGAGTGATAATGGTCGGTAATTTGATTCTCACTACTTTAGAGATAGGTGTGCCGACCTCAATATTCACAACCACTTCACTTCGGTGGCCCACCCTCAGGCCAACGGGCTGGTTGAAAATATCAACAGGGCTATATTAAAAGGCATAAAAACCAGGCTCGGCAATGTTGGGTCTCTTCTAGAGTTGTTCAGTAGTATGTAGACTGCTGTGAGCTGAATGTGTTTTGAATGATTGGCAACATCAGTGTTGACCAAGTTGACTAAGAATGTTGACTCTAGTGACATCATATTGACCATGGTAATATTGAGTATTTTTATGAACTTTTATGCATGCCAAATCTTCATATAAGAACACGCTCATTCATTTCATCAAATGGGTTGCAAACATTAGTACTTGTCTCTTATAGGTTTGTGCATGCATCAGCCAGTGGTAGCTAAAGTCCGTGCATATGCTCACAAGGTCAATGCAGATTTTCATTCAATGTTTCATAAGTCTATGCATGTTTTAGCCATTATTGATACCAAGGTCGGTGCAACTTTTGTCTTGTGCCTAGCAAAGTCTGTGCACATCATTTATTGCAAGTTAGGTCTGTGTATGTTCATGTGAAAACCGCACGCATAGTCGGTGCATGATTTGTCTATGATAGAATAAGGATTTTAAACTTTCTCTCAATTACCTTCTTTTGATAAAAACGTGAAAGCCTATTTTGATAAACACGCGCATGCTCAGTAGTGACCAGACATTTCTCATCTAAGAGTTCTAATTGGGTAAGGAGAGATTCATGACGCTCGTCAATAGAAAGCTCCTTGTCCAATTGTACTCTAAGAGAAGGGATAAGAATCTCATAAGGGACTACCGCCTCCATTTTGTAAGTGAGAGCAAAAGGGGTTTGCCCAGTGGGAGTGCGAATGGAAGTACGGTAGGCCCAAAGAGCTTCCACCAGTTTCTCTGGCCAATCCGCGAATTTATTAGCCTCACACATCTTTTTGATGATTTTAATTAAAATTTTGTTTGTTGTCTCTACTTGGCCATTGACCTGTAGATAATAAGGAGATGAATGATGTAATATAATGTTATACCTGTTGCAGAGATTCTGAAGCTCCTGAGAGATGAATTGTGGTCCATTATCGGTGACGATGGTACTAGGTATGCCAAACCTTGCAATGATATTCTTCATTACGAACCTGCAGATGGTTGACGCTTTGATTTTCACATAAGCTTCTGCCTCCGCCCACTTGGTGAAGTACTCCGTGGCCGTGAGTATAAATGATTTCGATTTTGTGAGAAGGTTTGAATCACCAAGAGGCCTAATTATATCGAAAGCCCACATAGAGAAAGGCCATGGGGAGGACATAAGATGGAGTGAAGAAGCAGGAGAATGGATTTTGTCGGCGTGCAGCTGGCACTTAACACACATTCGGACATAGATGGAATAGTCTTCTTCTAGAGTGTGGGCCAGTAGAAGCCTAATCTAAGAATTTTCTTTACTAGCATCTGACTATTCACATGGCCACCACAAACTCCCAAATGTGCCTCTTCCATGACCTTCCATGATTCATCATAGTCGAGGCATCTTAGCAAAACCCCAGTGAGGCCTCTTCTATAAAGCATACCTCCAACCAAGGTTTATCTTTGAGCAACTCTTCGAATGGCTTTCTTCTCTTCCACCGTGGCCTCTTCAGGATAAGATTGATCTTGGCAATATTTAGTAATTTCATAATATCATGGCTTCTCCTCATCATCCAACTCTTCCTCCAAATCCAATAACATGATCTCCTTATTCTCAATAATTCCTCCTTCCCTACTCTTCTTAAGCACCGCCTCCTTAATCCTAAGGAATGCTAGATCCTTGATAGCAGGAGTGAGACGCTTGTGAACAATGATTGAATGAGAGTCCCTTCTGGGAAGGAAAGCCAAAGAGGATGCAAGAGAAGCGAGAGCATCAGCTAGAATGTTCTGATCTCGAGGAACATTGACGAAGATTAATTTGGTGAAGAGCTTAGCATAAGCGGAAGGCAATTCCTGGTAGGGTTTAAGTTTAGGATTGAGCGTCTGACATTTGGTAAGCACTTGGCAAAGAAAAAGCTGACTATCACCTACAATCCGCAATTGGGTAACACCGAATTGATGAGCGGCCTGCAGTCTAGCCAAGAGAGCCTCATATTCAGCTATGTTATTTGTAACTGGAAATGCGAGCTGAGAGGTGAGCAGAATAGTGATACTCTCAGGTGATAGCAGAACAATGCCGATCCCCTTTCCTTGCGAGTTCCGAGCTCCATCAAAATATAGAGTCCACATTGAATCAGACTGATTGACGGACATTAATTCCTCATCTGGAAACTCTAAGCAAATAGGGTCAAACTTAGGGAGAGGGTGATGAGCAAGATGTTCTGCTATGGCATAGCCTTTGATCACTTTTCGCTGAATGTAAATGATATTGAACTGAGAAAGGAAGCTTTGCCATCGTGCTAATCGGTCGGTAAGGACAGATTTTTCAAGGAGGAATTTGATTGGATTCATGTGAGCAATAAGATGAACCTCGTGATCTAGGAAACAATGCTTCAACTTCTACACTACCCAGACTAAACTGGCGCAAGTCTTCTCCATGGCTGAGTATCTCTGCTCACAGGGGTTGAGAAGCTTAGACAACTAGTAGGCTGCCCTTTCCTTTCCTTCTTCATCCACTTGCGCAAGGACGGCACCTATAGAGTCATCCAGGACAGAGATATAAAGAACAAGCGATTTGGCTGGAACTGGCGGCTTCAGGATAGGAGGATTGGCCAAATAATCCTTTAGTCCTCATGTCTATCCCTATGGGGCTCTTTCCTTTCTAAGAGAGGGTAAGTCTAGGGATGGTAATTGTCAGAATGGAAGGGAGTGAGGCATGGGCCCTAGTTGTTCTAGGTGAGGAACCTTTCATGGGAGGGGCTAGGTTGACTTTTGGGGCCAAGAATTTTGGGTCGGATGGCCGAGGGGAAGTAAGTCTAGCAATCCTCTCAAGATCTCGAGCTATTTGGTATGCATGGGGGGAGGGTCGTGGTGCATAGACCTTCCTAAGCTCAGTCTTCATGTCTTCCCATGTGTGAATGGAATCCTGCCGCCTAATTCTCCTTAGACCCTTAAGGTTTCTCCATTCTCTCTTGCCAAGGGGACCGAGGGTCTCCTTGGCGACACACACCTTCCTTTCCTTAGACATGCAGTAGTGGTGGAAGTATATATCCATGGAGGTCTCCCATTTCCTATATGTGTGAGGGTTGTGGGACCCATCGAAATGGGGCAGCTCCGGTCCGACAAAGAGGTAGTCATCGGGGTGCCCGGTGAGGTACATGGTTTTAGACGGGAAAGGGGATGACACTGATGCAATTGCTCTAGGACTAGACTTAGTAGAGACAAGTCTAAAACTTACTCTGATACCAATTGATGTGACACCACCTTGGAGTGATAGCCACAAGACCGATGCACCTTAGACCTTATCAAGCAAGCACACTTAGCAAGAGGAACGGACCGATATCGGTGGCCACTCACCCAAAGCCCGAGGTAACTCGGCAATGCCAAGGCGAGGTTATGAGGGCTTGACCCTTGATGGTAGAGGGCCAACAAGGCCAATGATCTTCCCAAGGGTAGGGAGGCCCAATTCAAAGGGGCCGATCGGGTGCCGAGGGCACGGGTTACACTCTCTCCCCACAGTGGTCACTCGAAAGCAAAGGTGCTCACGGGATCAGGCACTCGCTCTCCTCCCAGTGGAACTATAGACGAATATTGAGCAAACAAGCACTAAATGAGGGTAGGGAGTAGAGCACTTACTCAACCGATTTGAAGAACCGGTTCCATTTGGAGACGTGGGCGAGCGGGGAAGCGTTGGTTCCCCACACGCTGCGCCAGTGAAGCATCAACCTGTTTAAGGATTTACACCACTACTCCGGGGATGAACAAGGGGAGGGGAAGCCAAATTTACATCCAGTCACTACCTCCCACAGGGTGGGGTGGTAAGCCGGCCAGGCGGGGAGGGGAAAAACTAAGTTAGTGAACTAAAGCCATAAAGCTGTCGAATCTGTCCACTCTCAGGAACAGTGGACAAACAGTCATTGTCGGTGCAGCTCTGGACTCCCCCGAACTCCGTTGGCGATGAAACCAGTGGAAAAACACCCTGGGTTGGCCCAAGAGGATGTCCGAATATTAAGGTTTTTTCTGGTTGCCGGCGCTGGTCGGGGCAGAGTCATGAATAGGGTTGCAGGCTTCTGGATATGGTAGCTTCTGAGTCATTACAGCAGGAAGGTGAAGTCACCACAGAAGCTCCCGAGCTCTGATTCAGGCCTGGATAGAGTCGTTGGAATCGTGGTCAAACCCTCTTCGAACGGAGACTTGCGGGGACGCTGGAGGAGATCAGAGTAGATGGAAAGGTCCCAAATAGTGACCGGGTATTAGGTCAGTTCCAGAGGGAACTGATCTACGCACCCGGGGGAGAAAATTAGGAACTCACTGTTTCGGGGTCCAAATGGAGAGACGCTTTGTGTTACTGGAAGGAGACTCATAGTAGTAGCTCTCAGCCAAGTCCCGCTTCAAGAAATTCTGGGGGATGGCCGTGGGAGCCACTACAACTTGCTTTAGAATGACTGCAAGGAGGATGATGTGCAGTCCGGTAGTGACGGCTCTCCTGGGCAACCACGAACTCGGACATGGACGAGACCACCAACATTACAAAGAGGACTGGGAGACGCTTCCGACGGTGCCTCTTGTGCTTCCTGGGGTGCCAGGATGATGTCGTCGCCAGCCCTGCAAGTGACTGGAGTTCTGCAGGACCTCAGCTGAGAGCAGACTTTCTGCAGTAGGTCCGAATGGGCATGGAGGGGGGGGATGGGGAGTTGCTGAATGGTGATGGGAGATAGAGGGATGGTGGGAGGGGATGCGGGGAGGTGTGGAAGGGTGCTAGGGGGAAGCTGGAGGGTGGGGTGTAGTCACACCATCTAGGTCATCCTCGGAGAAGACAATGGGATCTCCTAGTCGGCCTGGGGTGGAAATCTCGCGTTGGGTGTCATCACTTCGATCTGCAGTGCGGACAGCCGTCGCGTATCATCGCCTCCTGCTCACGCTATCTCCCCCCGCGGCCGGCCCCCCAGAGATCATCATGATCTCCTTTCCATTAGGCAGGTTGTTGATCGGTGGGGGCATCTTCTACTGCCATTCCGCGACTTTGGCGAGGAACTTGTCGAGGAGTCCTCTCCGGACAAGGTCCTCGATGGCGTCCCTCAAGTTGATGCAGTCGACGGTGTCATGGCCATGGTCGCGGTGGTAAAGGCAATACTTCTTCTTGCTCCTCGTGCTTGGATCTGACTTCATCCGGGGAGGCCACTTGAGAAATGGCTCCTCGCAGATCTCCATCAAGATCTGGTCAGGTGGAGCCGTCAGGGGTGTGTAGTGGCGATAGTTGCCCCTCTCCTTCTCGGAGCGATCACGGCGGTCTCCGTCACATCGATCCCACTGACTCCGACCCTCTCGCGGAGGGTCGGTAGATCTCTTGCGGTCAGACCGATCAGCTCCGGCCGTGGGGCCCAAGGTCGTTGTATTCTCCTCGCAGCGTGCATGCTTCTGTGCTAGGGCGAGGAGGTCAGAAAGGGTCACCGGGGCCTCGACTCCAAGGGCACGTCGGAGGATATGGTCTCGCGTCCTTTAGGTGAGGGTTGTAGTGGCGATGCCGATGTCGAGATGTGGGATCCGTAGTGCCTCCGTACGGAAGTGGGAGACAAAATCCCACAGTGTCTCTTCTTTACCCTGCTTGAGGGCGAGAAGAGTCACTACAGATTTGGCCACCTTTCAGCTGCCAATAAAGTTCTCATTGAACAGCTTCTTGAGCTATTGGAAGGAAGAAATAGTCCCAGTCGGTAGGGACTCGAACTAAGCCCGGGCATTCTCCCGAAGGGTCGTTACGAATGCCAGGCACTTCACAGTGTCCGAGGTCCGATGGAACACCAGGTTGATGCGGGATGAGACACGCGACCTGGGACTCTAGCTCGCGGGCGTCTTTAAGCGAGGGAAACGTGGGACCATACGCGGTTGAGAAATTGATAGTGAGTCTCGGGTATCAGCTCTTCTGTGTGTACTCGGATTGAGTCACGGGATGGGTCACTCACTCTAGCTCTCTCGTAGCAGTGATAACAATATATCGGGCTAGGAATCCTAACACTCGCAGCGGCATATACAAATAGATACGAGTAAAGCAAATGCGAAAGAGAGAGGGAGCGGATTTACCTCCACGCTCCGGCCGTGGGAAAGGCGATCCTGGCCAAGCACGGTGACTCCCGGTAACAAAATATCACAATAATTACAGAAGTTAATTTTGCTGCCCACTGCACACAAGGAGGTAAAGGGCGACAATGTGGGCCTGGGAGGACCGATCTTGGGTTGACGGGCAGCAACTTGAACACTCCGTCGGCGCGATTCGGACGATGCAGGCTACTGGTTGTGGGGTCCACGTACTGGCCTGTGGGTCCGAGTGGGCCTGGAGTGGTGCCGCTGTGACGGTGGCTCCTGGAGAGGTGCTTCCCTGCAAGGCGGTCGGACTGGAACGCCGGGTGGAGGCCGGGCGGCTCCGGTCACCGAGTGGGAAGCTTGCTGCCCACGGGCTGTAGCTTCTGTTTTACAGCACGCGACCCAGCTTGAATCTCCCAATGTCGGATCGACGCTGCGATCACTTCCAATGTCGGATCGACGCGAAAGAGGTGCCGTTAGAAAGCTGACTTGAAATACTTCGATCTATGGCCAGAGAAAGAATTTTGAATCTCCCTTTAATGGCCTTGGTCGAATTTACAAGTTGCTGGCTGACAGACTCAGAAAACTCGAGACAGAAATAGAGTTTCCTGATAACTTGCGTTGACCGACACTCAAACTTCGGATTTGGAAGTTGACCTCTTCATGAAAGTTGTAGAGGGATGAGTAAGGAAGACGAGGGTATTTTTTATATGAACTTTTATGGAGGTTTCGAGTTTCTAAGAATTTTATGGTGGACAGGGGTCGGATCTGGACTGCACAGGACAGATCAGATTTGGGAAAAGACAGTGAATTTTAAAAATAGCAAAAGGACTCCAGAAATTTCATTTGGCCCCCTCTTCCTTATATAGAGCCTTGTCTAGAGGTCTAAACCCACTAGGATTGAGTTGAGATAGTCTTAAATAGGTTCAGATAGGATTTGGGTCAAGTTAAGATAAGAACCCCTCGGATTGGGACTCTCCAACAGAGTCCCGATCGAGTACCCTGCGTGTTGAGTTGTGCGGTCTAGCGATAGACTGCACTTCCCGTTGAGCGGCTCTTGATTGGCCGCATATGTGTTGAAAGATCATCACGTCATGCGGCCGGTTACTGGCCGCACATCCTACACATGCGGTCTAGATGTAACCGCATAAAACTTGTGCGGCCTAGGATCGGCCGCCCATCCTTTGCTATGTTTTTTGAAGCTCGTACCTCTCTCCTCTCGCGTCATCTCTCCTGTAGGGTCGACGTACCTCTCTCCTCTAGCGTCGTCTCTCTCGTGGGGTCGGCGTGCCTCCCTCATCTCGCGTCGTCTCTCTCGTAAGGTTGGCATGCCTCCCTCATCTCGCATCGTCTCTCTCGTAGGGTCGGCGTGCCTCCCTCCTCTCACGCCGTCTCTCTCGTAAGGTCGGTGTGCCTCTCTCCTCCCTCGTCGTCTCTCTTGTAGGGTCGGCATGCCTCGCCCCTCCCGTGTGTCTCACTCGTAAGTCGTCCACAGTCTGAATTTGCACATTTTCATTCATACATGCATCACAAAAGAAAATACACAAAAACAAAGAAAAAGATAAAACTAGATCACTATCATATCATATCATGCCTTGTAGGAGTACAAAAAAGATCCGGCCGCCCCCTCTAGCCAGTCACTATCACCACCTCCCTCCTGCCTCTTCGATGGTGGGCCCATCGTAGAGGTCGCTCCCCCCTCTCTCTCTCGCTGTCTGCGTCTGTCCTCCTCCTCGTTCCTCTGCTGCTGAGAGGAAGTCACAAGAAACTGGCCAACGGAGCTGTGAGTGGCACGACTCCCACTTGGAGCCGCACGGCTACCACTCATCATGCTACGGGAACGGCTCATCTCACGATAGGCACGTACCTCACCGCGAAGCTTGAACGCCTCTTGTCGGAAATGCTCCAGCTCCAAAGTCATGGTACGGAGTCACTCCAGCTCCACCGACTATGGCGGTCTGGCCCGTGCCAACTGCTCCTGCAGGCGGGATGTCTCCTCCTGCGCCTCAACATGGTCTCGCTCCGCCGACTCCCTCAAGCGGATGCTCTACTCTAGCTCCCCTCGCAAGCGGGACACCTCCTCCCTCGAGCAGCCCTGTGCCAACTCCTCGCGCAAGTGGGCGGCCTCGTCTTGTGCCAGCACGAGCTCCTCTCGTAGCTGGTCATCCTCACCGATGGCGGCTGTCAACTCTGTCACCTACACACATGCATTTTACCATTAGTCAACTGCATTTTAAAATAATAAGAATAGAATTCACAAAGGGAAGTGTAGGACGTACCCGCTCGGTGAGTGCTGCCTCGGCCGCCTCGGCTCGATCCACCATCCGTCGCAACTCCGCCTCCCGCTCCGCTCGGTCGGCCAGGGTCTGAGCTGTAGAAGAAGATGGAGCGTCGGCCCCCTCTCTATGGGCCTCCTCCCCCCGCTGAAATCAAAACTCCAGGTCAGTCTTCTCTCGATATAATAGCAAATGCATTAGGAAAAGGAAAAACTCACCAAAAGGGCTAAGGCCTGTCGGGCCTCGTCCTGCTCCCGGATCGTCGCTGTGAGGAGCCCTGTCAGCTCCGCAACGCGTCCCTTGGGGTCAGTCTACATTTAGAAATCCAAAATGTTAGCATGTCATTAAGCCATAATCATAAGCATGAAGAATCTAGGGTTAAGAAGTCGTACTAGTCGGTGGGTGCCCCGGAACACCTGGTCCCGATAGTGTCTCGCGTACGTGGTGTAGTACACCGCATCGCTCTCTGCTCGAGCCGTCACTGCACGCCCGAGAGTCATCCAGTCGGTGACCTGTGCGGCGTTCCTCGTCGTCCAGTCGAACGCCGCGGTCAAGCCTCGCATAGACCTCGATACTCTCACCCCCACCTTCTCTGGCACAGGGAACTCCACCGTGGGCTGGTGTACCCCAACAGTCCTCATCACTAGGCGGTAATGTAGTGGCTCCACCACATTCATGCAGTGAAGCCACACATCCCGGCCAGCGAAAGTGAGAGCTGAAACGTCGACGCTGGCTCCGCTGAAACGTCGACGCTGGCTCCACAAGCTGCATTCAAACTTAAACAAGACTTGGCCGAAGCAATTTAAGAAGCATCATTAAGAAGCATCATTCAACCAATATTAATCATGGTGGTCATCATCAAAACCAGAGGGATAACACCCTTGATGGCTCAGCCCTTGAATGGTTTTACTCTCTGGAGCCAGCTGAAGCCAGTGAATTTAATGTTGTTCAGAGAAAGTTTTTACAAAAATATTGAGACCATGTGGGTCCCTCTCTGTCTGTTACTGATTTAGTTGCTAAGAAAATAGAGCCCGAGGAGGACTTCATTCAATTTGCCGATAGGTGGAGGTCCATGGCAAAGAAGCTAAGAGATACCCTTTCAGAACCAGAGCAGGTTAAGATGATTGTCTCAAATGCCACTCCACAGTTCTGTCACATTCTGGCCATGAATAAATTAAGCACAATGGAGGAACTTTACAAAAGGGCACGATACATTGAAACTCAGATGAAAGATTCACCCATTATGTCTATGTTTGAACAAAAGTCAAGGATGGAGAGGAAGACCAACACTGTGAACAATAATGGTGGAACAACTGAGGGTACCATCACTCATGAGTAGGTGGGCGTGGTTGGCAATCCTACACCTTTCCATCACCCTTCCAACCCGAGACCCCCACAACAGTCGCAACAACCCTCCTTTCTTAGCCAAGTTCCACAGCAGGCAAATAATCCTCCTTAGCCATTCCATTCCCCTCCATAAAACCAAGCCATCCAACAGAATCCTCCAGTCCCCCAGTAATGCCACCAAGTGCCACCACCTGTAAACTATGGCCCCCAGTAGCCAAGAAGACCCGCGGGCCCTAAGAGAGCCCAATACCCTCCATTACTCGAGAGCCATCCCGATATTTTCAATGCACTAATGGCTGCCAATGCACTCACATTGTCAAAGGAAAGGCCAGCCTGGCCTCAAAATGTGGATACCTCTCGGTACTATGTCTATCACCAGTAGCCGGGGCACAATATTCATCATTGTTTCTATTTTAAGGACTATAGTTATGACATGAATGATTAGAGTGGTATTGATTGGGATGAGATGAGACGATTCATTTCAACATTGAAGGCAAGAAGTCCTCCTCAGCAGCAGGCACCATAGTAGGCTCAACAGCCCATTCAATAAGTTCAGCAACCCCTCCAACAGCAACAAGTTCAAGCGCCGCAACCAGACATGGGGATTGTCCATAATCCACTATCAGAGCACCCAACACCTAATTAACAAGTAAACCCTATCACCACCTTCCATGAAGTGGAGAGGGGGCAGGGGTAGCATGAAGAGAGCACCTCCATCGCCGCTTTAAACCAGAATCCGAGTTAGTTTCCCCATTTGCTAAGAACACCCCAACATTCTCCTTTCCCTCAACCTTCACACCCCCCTATACGCCCCGTCAATTAGGCTCTTTCCACCACCAACACCTTGCCATCTAGGCCACTCTTTATCCACCCTTCACTGGCACCCCTTTATCCTTCTACTTCCACCAACGCTTTACCGGCCTCCCAGCCTCCTCCCACTACTGCTAATCCTCTACCCGCCAGGCCCCTGTTGCTCTGTCCTTCCCCAACATCTCCAAATCCCAGCACACCTACCACCGCTAACCCCTCACCTTCAAGGCCTCTCCTTATATGCCCATTGCCAACTACCCAAGCACCGACTATTCCTTCCAACCCTTCTCTCACTGAACCTTCATTTCCCACCATACCTGTTTCCACAAACCCTCAGCTGGCGAGGCCCCTCATCAAGGTTCCCCAACCGGTTGCTCCTCTTTAACCCACTAATCCTGACATTCCTTCTTCATCCACCAACCCTACATCTACCACCAACTCGACGGAGGTGCAGAATTCTCAAACCATGGTGCTCTAAAGTGGATGAATTTTTCACCGTGTATTTCCGCAGCTTCAGGAGCAAGAGCCAGTGTAGGGATAGGAAGAACAGGCACAAGAACAGGAATCCATACCAAGCACTCAGTATGATTTGTTGAAGCACTTAGACAAGACACCGGGAAGGATTTCCACTCTGGAATTGATTAAGAGATCCAAGACCCACTAGGATGCCCTTATGCAATACCTTCAAAAGGTGATGGTCAATTATTCCTTGAAACTCCATATTGGCTATAACCATAGTGGATGTCGAACTACATGTTCAATGCCTGGCATTTATAGGGCTCGATCTGGTCTTGGGAGGAGCGCCCGAAAGTACTTGTGCCCGAGGGAGTTGTAATGATCACAGTGTAGCATTACACCGAAGTACTTATTTTCTTGAGACATTCCATGAGTTCTTGAATTGACATGACTTGACTCGCGTGACCCGCAAAAAGTGGTATATACATGTTACTTGCTTGAAATCGATAGCCAATTCACAACTTGATATATTACTTGCTTGAATGTCTTGACAACATTATCATGAATACATGATTGTTATACTTGTTCATCAATTGTCTATTGATATCATCTTTTGATTTTGAGTATACACGTTCTCTCTATAGAGTCGTTTAATGCGAACATGCATAGCTTACTGCATTCCATGATAATTGGTAATTTATTTAAAGCATGCTAATACTTGAGGCCTAGTACCTACTGAGCTTTCGCTCATATAGTTTTTCCCCTCTTTTTCAGCTAAGTCCAATGGGGATGAAACGAATACGGATGGGGAGGAGCAAGAGTGAAGTCATAGAGCCTTCCAAGTGTCTAGAGTTGCATAGTCTTGTCTACTCTTATATTTTGAGTCGATCTTGTAATTTTCTTCTTATTTGGGTCATACTATTTGGAGAATGTAATAAGGATGAATATGTTTAAATAAAGGATTGGATTTATTACTATATTGCGCACTCTGTCTTTGTGTCGAATGCACTATGCTCTGATTGACATGAATGATATAGAGTCGCCACGTACCCCAAGCTAATCTTCCGCACTCGGGGCGTGACAACAAGTGACCTTGTGTGTGTCTTGGTGGTTCTGTCCAGTTTAAGACATGGTTCGGGATGCCGTGAGGTATTGTCTTACTCGTTCTACATATACAGGTGTGCTGAGGGTTCTCGGTGTTCCCTCAGGTCTCCGTGAGTCATTTCTTACGGTGAGTCATTTTCTCTGGCTTAAGATTAGACCGATTGGCGGCTTGTCCTACTTTGTACGATGATCTTGACTCCGAGTCATGAGACTCGAGGATCATTGTAGTTTCAGGTCTAGTTGCCTTGTCCTGAGTCTATCGGTAGTTTCCTATGCTGCCATTGGTGCTTCGTAGTATGTGCGATAGTGCTTCTTGCCTATCTGTACTCTAGCACTTACGTTTTAGAGTCTGTGTATCGTGAACCTCCACTAGTTGTAGCCTGACGACTCGTGTTGATGTGTCGGCCCACCTGGGAGTGGTGGCGAGCTAGTTCCTAATACACGGTTTATAAGTTAGTTTCCGTGGGCTCCCTTGCTTTGCAGTAGCATCCACTGGGGGGAAAAACTAGCTAGAGACCTGGCTCAAGACAATGAGCCACTATGTGCACACGTGGTCAGGGGCTTAGAGTGATGCTGATGGACGTTACCCTGTCTAGTTACTTGTGACTGTAGTTCCTATTCTGGTTCTGACAGTGTCTTGGTCTCGGTCATGCTTTTGGAAGATAGGTAGACGAGCCACTTGTAGGCATAGTGTAAGACGTTAGGGGATGCGGCTGGCTATTCTTGTAGTGGTGGGTACTTTAGTCACGTGACCAGTTACTCTTTCACGACTCTTGTGTTTCTTGAGCGTCATGACCTTGCTGGGTTAGCCTACTCGTGGCTTTACCCGAGGTTAGTGTAGTGGTGTATCCTATGCGCAATGTTCTAGCCATGCACGTGGTCATGTCTGGATGGGCACGCACGGCTTTCGAGTCATGTGTGCTTAGCATCCATCTAGTTTCTCTAGTTTTTCCTAGGCTCTTGTCCTTTTTCCTTGTAGGCCTTCGCTTGCTTGGTGTCTTGTCAACGGATCGGTCTAACTTCGCCAGCTCAGAGTTTCCCTTCTATTGCTGTTAGGAGTAGCTTGGGGGCCGAGGTTAGTTCGACAGTCGCACTCGTTCGGTATGGCTTTTCCCTTTTCTTTTAGCTTCCCTCTCCCTTGCCTATTCCCTACTCCTGCTTCCTCTTCTTTGCGGCTTTGTAGTGTAGTTTCCTACTTTGCTACACCTGCTATTTTCTGTTCTGTGTTACTGCGTATTTTTTGGTGGGGATCCGCGTGACCCCTACTGAGCCAGTGACACGAGGCTCACTCTTTGCTTCGGCATTTAACCCATGTCGATGAACAAATCATGTTTGACCCTTGTCATCATCGGCAAGATTGGTCAACTTTTCCCTTAACTTAGACCTTTCATCCTCGTTAATGAACAAACATACCTTTGCTTCGGCATTTAACAAATGTCGATGAACAAACCATGTTTGACCATTGTCATCATCGGCAATATCAGTCAGTACTCCTTAACTTGGACCTTTCATCCTTGTTAATGAACAAACCTATCTTTGCTTCGGCATTTAACCAATGTCGATGAATAAACTCTCACTGACCCTTGTCATCATCGGCAAGACCGATCAGTACTCCTTAACTTGGACATTTCGTCCTCGTTAATGAACAAACGTACCTTTGCTTCGGTATTTAACCAATGTCGATGAATAAATCATGGTCATCATCGGCAAGATTGGTCAACTTTTCCCTTAACTTGGACCTTTTATCCTCGTTAATGAACAAACTTATCTTTGCTTCGGCATTCAGCCAATGTCGATGAACAAAACTCCCACTGACCCTTGTCATCATCGATAAGACCGGTAAGTACTCCATTAACTTGGACCTTTCGTCTTCGTTAATGAACAAACATATCTTTGCTTCGGCATTCAGCCAATGTCGATGAACAAAACTCCCACTGGCCATTGTCATCATCGGCAAGACCAGTCAGTACTCCTTAACTTGGACCTTTAATCCTCGTTAATGAACAAACCTATCTTTACTTCGGCATTTAACCAATGTCGATGAATAAACTCCCACTGACCCTTGTCATCATTGGCAAGATCGGTCAGTACTCCTTAACTTGGACCTTTCATCCTCATTAATGAACAAACCTATCTTTACTTTGGCATTTAACTAATGTCGATGAATAAACTCCCACTGACCCTTGTCGTCATCGACAAGACCGATCAGTACTCCTTAACTTGCACCTTTCGTCCTCGTTAATGAACAAACCTATCTTTGCTTCGGCATTTAGCCAATGTTGACGAACAAACTGTCCCTGACCCTTGTCATCATCGACAAGACCGATCATTATTCCATTAATTGGTACCTTTCATCCCTATTAGTGAATGCAACCTCTTCCATTGCCTCGGCATATATTTCAATAACCCTTTGACACCTGTCCCTAAGTATTCCCTAGTCGAGCTAGTGTAACCCTAACCTTGGGGAAATTTGTGCCGCAATGGAGCGACCTCCTCATACCTTCCTTGAAGGCGTGAGCACTCTCCTGCCCTAACAAATTAACAATACCCAGGCCGAATGGACAATGGGGAATGTCGGTTCCGAGGGCTAGCCCACTAGGAACCTCCCCAAAGTCATTGAGTAGAAAAGGGCAAGCCCTTTGAAGCACGGTCTCTGTTAGGGTGGGCCAAGGTGGCGTGACTGACTATAGACCCACCACGGTGGTCACCGTCTCACCACGGCGAAGGCCCACTCCCTCTGTCGCATGCACCAAGGAAGAAATGGAGGAAAAGAGGGGGAGGGGAGGCCTCGCTGGCTAAACCCTCACTACCAAATGATCACTACCATGGCCGACGAAGAAGCCCCACCGCACAAAGAAGAACTCCCTTGCCGTCGGAAGGGATCAGGGTGATGAAGGAAGGTGAAGGGTTTCCTGAGAAAGAAAAACCCTGCGAGATAGGGTTCTAAAACAAGAGAGAAGAGGAGGGTAAGTTAGTCTTGGCCTCACTGACTCACAACTCCGCGCTTCGGTGAGGCCCCACCGAATCAACCCTCAAGGCCACACCGCCGAATCAAAATGCATCTGCACTGACTCAAACTGGCACTGACTCAAAGCTGCACTAAATCAGGGTTGCACTGAATCAAGATGCCACCGAATCAAGACATTTGAGCCATATCACTGACTCAAGAGGCCAAGTTAAGTGGGCTCCATAGACAGAACTTGGTGAAACAAGCACATCAACGGACCTCGCTCTGTTCATCCCTCACTCGCGACGCCCACGGCTCGGGGGCATTTGTTGATGTCTAAAATATGATGAGGTGATAATTATGTGCCCAAAAAAGTCAACCAAAAGTCAACAATAGGTTCACTAGGACCACTGATGATGAGAGCATCACCCAAGATTCCCTCTGGCTCGGCACATCCCTCCCTCCCGGAGGCTATCCATTCCCCCATTTTAAGAGTCCTACTTGGACTTCTCACCTTGGTCCAAGTCCACCATAGACCATGGACCAGCCCTTATGGGCCCTAGAAAGTAGGTGGCCCAATGAGAGAGAGGGTGGAGGTCCCGCTGGGCCAACATGACCTTTTGCAAAGAAACTCACTAAATCCTAAGGACTAACCCATTGGCTTATAATTACCTTACAATTAAAACTCAATTGACTCAAGAATATAAATGCAAATAAAAAGTTAGTGGTCTTGCTTTGATGTCCCCATCAAATGGGCTATCAAGATGGGTGAATTCGACATTAAGTTCCATCCGAGGACCGCGATCAAAGCCCAGGCCCTCGCCGACTTCATCGTCGAGTGTACGATACCTACCGAAGATTCGCCCGAGCAGTCCTCCAGACCCACATGAGAATTATATGTCGATGGATCATCCTACGCTGCTGGTAGTGGAGCGGGGCTAGTCTTACTTTCGCTAGAAGGATTAGAGCTTCAGTACGCTCTGCGTTTCAACTTCCCGACCATGAATAATGTGGCCGAGTATGAAGCGCTCCTCTCAGGGCTGCGTATGGTGAAACACCTGGGGGCGCTTAGCATGTGAGCATATAGTGATTCCATGCTCATCGCCAACTAGGTCAGAGGGGAATTTGAGGCACGTGATCCTTCCATGATCAAGTACTTGGAGAAGGCCAAGGCTGCGGCAAAAGAATTCTCCCACTTCGAAGTAGTCTACATCCCTAGGGAAGAAAATATCTGAGCAGACGCTCTGTCTCGCTTGGCGTCTGCCACTGCCATTTCCAACTCAAGATCAATCTTGGTGGAGGAACTATCAGCGCCGAGCATAGAAGAACCAACATCCCAGCTAAACACCATCGACTATGAGCCTTCCTGGATGGATCCCCTACTGGATTTTCTCCTACGACAACAACTCCCAAGCGACCACACTGAAGCCCATCGCACATGAGCCTGAGCAGCCCATTTTACAGTGGTGAATGGTCGACTGTATCGTCGATCCCTCTAAGCCTCGATGATAAAGTGCTTGTTCCCCATGGAAGCCAACCAAGCCATCCGAGAGGTCAACGAAGGACTCTGCGGAAGCCATGTAGGGGGGTGAGCACTCGCACGGACGCTGATCTGGCAAGGGTACTGGTGGCCTACTTTGCAACAGGATTGCCTCGAGTACGTCTAGAGATGTCCTCAATGCCAGAAATTCTCCCACCTATACCACCAACTGACTATGCAACTACACACCCTAACGGAGCCGCGCCCATTTGCTCACTGGGGGGTGGACATATTAGGCCCCTTCCCCAAAGCATAAGGGAGGAAGAAATTCCTTATAGTTGCCATTGATTATTTCACCAAATGGGTCGAAGCTAAACCATTGGGGAAGATTACGAGCGAAGCGACATGGAAGTTCATGCTACGAAGCATCAACTATCGGTTTGGGATCCCGAGAGTTCTCATAACCGATAATGGTAGACAGTTTGCAAGCATCGCCTTCCAGGAGAAGTGCTTGGAGCTGGGGATCTGGAACCATTATACGTTGGTAGGACATCCCTAGGCTAATGGATTGGTGGAAAACGCCAACAGAACGCTCGTCCATGGTATCAAAACCCGACTAGACCAAGCCGGTGACTCGTGGATAGACTCAATTCTGAGCATTCTGTGGGCTCACCGAACCACCGCTAGGGCCGCCATGGGAGAGACACCTTTCCATCTCGCCTATGGCACAGAGGCAGTAGATTCACATTCACCTCCACGAGTCCCCCAGGATGGAGCCGCTCTGAATACGTCACTCTGTAGAGGCACAGGTAATCTTCACTGTATTGCGCCTGTGACTCCACGAGCGTGCCACCGCGCTGCCAATCCCTGTATTATTCGGGGAAGCGCACCCGTCAATCAACACAGGCTACTGGCCCATGGGTCTTCCTCCCAATGTGAGGTGGCGCAGTCATATCTACCCACTCCTGGGCAAGCCCTAAAGTCCTCATGGCCAGTCGCAGCTGAAGTGACTTGATTTCATTCAGGCAATGAACCCAAAGGTCCCAGCCAAATCGGGCACGGCTTGTGATAACCCATGGCTGGTCAGCATCGACCATGCCCGAATAAGGTCTCCAGATCACCTGCGGTAGCATGTATATATCTCCTTAGTCATCGTGAGTCGGCCGCCAAATACGGCCCGTTTCGGTTCGCTATTGTGCTTGCTAGTAGGTCCTAGCTTGTGTCACATCAGTCTGGCAATAGAGTCCATGCATATTTGTTCAAGGCAAGATAAAGTCTGTGCAAAATGTTCAGTTCTGTCAAGTCCATACAGGTTTCATGCCTTGCTAGCATAAAGTCCATATAGGTTTTGCATGCTTTAGTTATATAAAGTCCGTACAGGTTTTGGGTTGAACAAATAGTCCGTGCATGCTTTCTCTTAATGCATTTAGAAGTCCATACATGTTGTAAGGACTTATCTGAACCCCGTGCACATTTTTCACCAAAGTCCATACATGCCATATCATAAGTCTGTGCATGAATAGTGGATTATTGAGTCTTGTGTTTATGTCTAAGTCCGTGAATGAATAATGCATGTTCATCTCATGCCAAATCATAAGTCCGTGCACATTCCATCGACTTGCATAGTCATAAGTCCGAGCATGTCTTGTTCAAGTCCGAGCATGTCTCGTTCAAGTCCGAACATGTTTAAGTCCGAGCATGTTTCGTCAAGTCTGAACATGTTCAAGTCTAAACATGTTTCGTCAAGTCCTAACTGTTCATGTCCGAGCATGTTACGTTTCAAAGTTTGAGCATATCTGGTCTAAGTTGAGACTAAGGTCCTAGCACTTGAAAGCCCGAGCACTTTTTATGATAGAAGGAAATCAAATTCCATGCACATACAAGTCCATGCATGTTTTCATCCTCGCACACTTTGTTTGTTATCAAGTACATGCACGTTTTGCTTTCTGCGTATTAAAGTCGGAGCTTACACTGTAGCAAAGACAGTGTATGCTCATATAAAGTGCGAGCACTTGCAAGTCCGTGCACATTTTGTGAACGACTTGCATTCTCGTCTGCTGTTGCATATTGTAGCAAGTCCGAGCATACTTCTAAGCCTAAGCACATGACATAGTCCGTGCAGCTTTTCTGTCTATGAGTAATATATTTTTAACTGTCCTGAACTAAAGTATTTCTTCTATTATGATAGATATTCTTTCGAGGAAGATAATGTTGGCATGAGATCTGAGGCTGGAGGAAGTGCCAGGATCGTGACACGTGGAGTGCAGGGAACTGAAGGGCTGCCACGTGGTCAAGGCTTTGGGTGAGAATCTGTGGAGGACACGCCCAGTGATCTGCTACTGCTATATAGATGAAGACTTTTCTATCAAGAGCAATCGAGATAGTGATTGAGATCGTGCATCTTCCAGAAGAGCAGAAGCATATAGAGCCTGTGCAATCCAGAGAGAGAAAAAGAGAGAAGAGTAGAAAAGAGGAGAAGAGTGTTCGAGAAAGAAAGAGTGAGTAGCAGAGAGAAGGAGTCAGAGAGCAGCAGAGAGAATTAGAGAAGAAGAAGAAGAGTCTTTTGAAGATCAGTCTCCCACTGGAATCAGGATCAAATCCTATCCAGTAAGCTCCTTAAGAGCCACATCTGTGCTTTAGTGTTTACAGCTTTCAGTTGCTGTCATTTCACATATTCTGTTTCCTTTTTCCCTTTCTTTCAAGTTGTTTATCAGTAGAGCAAGCTGTGACACTCAGCGGGCAGAGGAGGATTCCTCTAGACGGGTCAAGTTGTAATCCCCAGCAGTTCAAGCTGTGAGTCAACGGATGGCTAAGTTGTATCAACCAGCGGAAGTAAGCTGTGATGCTCAGCAATTTGTAGGCAAGCTGTGGTGCCCAGTGGACGTAAGCTGTGAGGCGCAGTAGTGAAGCCACACTCGGGTTTGATAAGACTGTATGGACGCCTAGAGACCAAATCCTACAGATGGAATGTCTGTAGGAGATCCAGAAAGGGGGTATGGAATGGATCTGTCACCTGATTAAAAATTTGGATAGCAGCAGAGTCTAATGCGGAATAAGAACAAGCAGCAGCTAGACAGTCCCCAACTACTTAGCAACAACTACTGAGACCGAATAGGTCCTATAACCTGTATCTTACACTACTCTTATCAAACATCTACTGAGCGAGGAACAATGAATTAAAGCAATGCAAGCAACAAATTCAATTGCATAGTAGACACAGACATTTAAGGTGGTTCGATCTCAATCTAGAGATCTACGTCCACCCCACACTCCAACTGGAATGTGGCTTTCTCTGCTGATAACGCCATCACCATATGCCGCAGAGGTTTGATAGCCGAGGTCAGCGAAAAGCTCCTCAGCACCAATATCAAAGGCTTCGACCAGCTCAATTCGACAGTCACTGAAATAGAGATGTTCGTCGCCGACAACCCAAGCTACACTTGGGGGAAGGGTAAACAGGCGAGGGAACGCCAGCCCGGTAAGGAGATGAACATCATTGAGTTCATCCCCACCGCCAAAGCCAACAAGGGGGGCGAGTCAAGTGGCCCTGATAAGAAACCAGCAGACATGCCGGTCACTCCTTCCTTTTCAGAGCGTATGAAGACACCCTTCTTCTTCAAGAAGGAACATACGAAGATGCTCTTCGACCTCTGCATGGCTCAGAAGATCATCAAGCTGCCCGAAGTTTGCAAGCCAGATGATGCCCAGAAAGTTGATGATCCTATCTATTACCCATATCATCATATGCTGGGCCATCCACTCAAGGATTGCTATGTCTTCAAGACTCAAGCACAGAAACTGATCCGAGACGGCCTCATCAAAATGAAGAGTGGCTTCGTCGATCCCCCGCAACCACACACGTGGTCTAGACACGCTAAGGCAACGCACATGACTCACTATTTAGCTAATGTGATTCACATGATGGCCACCTTCTCTCTCTCCGATGTCGAGACAAAGGAGCCCAGTACCCGCCAAGGCGAGCACTCATTGTGGTATCCAGGGTGGAGACCCTGGCATGACCATACACCTCTCTCCTTTCCAAGAGAAAGGACCTGGCGGCTCTTTGATGTCCTCGTCGAAATGGGGCAAACCATGGCTCGTGAGCTGCCAGCTGAATACACTCACTGGGACTTCAGTCACCCTCAGTATTGCCCATTCCATGCTAGAATCTGCCACGCGATCGAGTCCTGTGATGAAGTTCAACACTTAATTCAGGAACAAATCCAATGGGAGCAAATTGATGCTGAGGGAAACTCTATGGTAGTTCTAAGGCTTCGACAAGGCGTTGAAGAAACTCTGAGCATCGCCAGAAATGCACTAGAGCAACCAGAACCTCCTCAAACAAATGGGCATGGGCTGCCTTATCGACATACCCCAAAGTGGCTTGAGTTCCGAACTGGCAATCGAGAAGCTTTCGAGCAACTGCAAAGTCGCAAGAAGTTGGACACAAGTCAAGAGACTGAGCCGGGTAACTTCTCGGTCAATGTCATCTACCCTCCTGCCACCCTAGCTCCTCTAGACACCCAAACATCGACTACCAGTAGGCCAGCTCTTGCCACTTCAGCCATGCAATGGCGGCCCTGGCAAGAGCTTGACTCTCTTCCATTCTCTAAGGAGGACACTGCCAGGCTACTCTGAGTCCTTCTCGACCGAGAGGATGTCCTGGTAAGTGAGACGATGATGGGCATCCCAAGCCGCTCTTGCTCCCCTCCTACCCTGCCTCCACCTCCAGTATCAGGAGATAAGAAGGGGAAGCAAAAGTAGGGCGAGGCTGTGGCACGATCGTGCCATGTCTCTCCAGTCGGCGAGCCTTTGGGTCCTCTCTGTATACCATATAGCCCAGTCCAGATCGTAGGAAAGACCTCTTCGGAGTCTTCAGCTACTCTAGCCGATAAGCCTGGTCCTTCACCACAAGGCCTAATCAGTCCACGAAGTCAGGGTGACTGCCAGGCACAGCAATACCCCACTAAATCTTTAGTTGTCATCAGACACCACTCCAAGCCAGATAACAAGGGCAAAGGTAAGGAGCAGGACTCCAAGCAAGTTCCCTAGTCCTCATTTCAACAAAGAACTTCACCACTGTGCATACGTCTTCGGATGCCGGCCCTAGTATACCAGCTCACCAAAAGCTATCTTCTACGTCACCACAGGTAAGGCATCAAACTGTGCATATGTCTCCGAACGCTAGTCATAACATTCCAGCATACCAGGAGCTACCACCCAAGGTCATTGAGCAAGCGATCAATGCCGCCTTCCAACTATAACAAGCGGAAGGTGCCTGGATTGAAATCCGGGCAAAGAAAAGCTGTCGGCCTCACTCTGTCAAAAAAGTGGGACCTCGCTGTTTCAGGGTTTGACTTAGCTAGGGATTGAATCCCTAAGGGTTTGGGAACGAGTAGTCAGGGTCTGAAGTAGTTGAGCTGGGACCCCATGGTCCATTTATCTGTTAGGAGGGATGATGTATGTAGAAATAGGAGATGGTGAGGGGTAGAAAGGCTTAAAAATAAATAAAACTAGAGGGGGTGAAAGATAAAAAATGGAGATAGGAGTGAGGGTTTAAACATGATAAGAAGACATGTTAACATAAAACAAAATAACTAAATGTGTGTGTGATGAGTAGAGAGAGATATAGAGAATAGGGAGATGAGAGAGAGAGAAGGAGAGAGAGAGAGACGGAGAGAGAGAGATAGAGAGACAGTTGGGAGTAAGAAGGGGATCACAGGCATGCAGGGTGGCTACCAGAGGGGGGACGAGGCGTGGAGGCCGGAGGTGGCTGCGGAGGGGAGCGGCTGGCAGGGGGTGTCCAATGGAGGTGGAGGCCGGCGATGGGGGTGCCGTGGTGTGGAGGTGGTCGGAAGGGCGACCGGTGGAGGTGTTCGCAGGGGTGAGGGAGAGCGCGTTGGTTAGGGAGGGGGAGGTGGCCGCGGCATCCGGTGGTTACAGAGGCTAGAGGGGGTGCAGAGGGTGGTCGTGGAGGCTAGAGAGAGAGGGAGGTCGGAGAGATCGACTAGTGGTGGCCGTGGCATGGGAAGGTAGTCACGGTGTGAGGTGAGCAGGGAGAGGGGTGGCCGGAGGTGGTGGACGTGGGCGTGGCCGGAGGTAGTGGACGTAGGCATGGCCGCGATGGACGTCTACCGTGATGGCGTGCAGGCAGGAGGGAGGGGAGTGGCTGGTGGCCATGTCTGGCAGAGAGAGAACGTTGGCAGAGAGGGGGGGTCCGGCGGTTGCGGTGGGCATGCAAGGGAGTGAGAGGGAGAGGGGCTCATGGACACGGTGGGATATGGGGAGAAGTGAGAGGGAGGGAGATGGGGAGAGGAAGACTGTTAGGGAGAGAAAGGAAGAGGGAGAGAGTGTTGGCTTGCGGTGGTTAGCAGGGTTGGGAGAGAGAGAGAGAGAGAGAACATGGTGAGGGGGAGAGACACCGTGGGGGATGGCTAGCCGGTCGGAGTGTGAGGGAGATGAGTAGGGGGAAAGAGAGAGTGGGATGGGGCAAGGGAGGCCACCGGCTGGGTGAGGAGTGGTGTGTTGGTGAGAAGAGGGAGATGGGAGATGTGTAGAGAGAGGGAGTGGGGTGCCTCAGGCGGGTGGACGGTGGTGAGAAGGGAGGTGGCGCAGAGGATGGGAGATCTGTCAGGGGGTTGTTCGCATGTGTGGGAGAGAGGAGTAGAGATGGCGAGAGGTTTCTGCATGGGCAAGGTGGAGAGGGGTGGCATCGAGGAGAGTCGGCCGTGGAGGGTGGGGGTGCCGCGATGTGAAGAGGGAGGGGAGAGGAGGTGGCTTACGGTGGTGTGGTGAGAGGGGAGAAGGTGAGGGAGAGAGGGGTCACCAACGTGATGGGGAGAGAAGAGTGGGTGAGGTCTCTGCAGTTGGGAAGGTCAGTCGGAGGTGGTGAGAGAGAGAGCGTCGCGAGAGAAAGAGAGGTTGCAGCTGGAGGTTTTGTGATGGGAGAGAGATGGAGGTGTGCCGGCATTCGCGAGAGAGAGGAAGGATGGGGTTCGACGGACATGGGGAGACAACGGCGTGCATGCACAGGGGGTCGGGATGGGGTGAAGGTTGCCGGCGGCAAGGTTGGCAGAGGCTGGTGGCCGGCGGAGGCTGGCAGGTGCGGTGGCTGGAGGGAACGTCTGGCCGGGGATGGTGTCGTAGAGGAGAAGTGGAGGGGAGTGGCGGGCTATCAGAGGAAAGAGGGAGGGCGTGGGAGGCCCGCGGTGGTGACAGGGGGGTGTTTCACGGGTGGTGACTGGAGGGAGGAGGAGCCGGTGGAGTGGGGGGCGAAGTGCAAGGGGAAGAGGTGCAAGGATGTGGAGTTAGAGGGCTTCGGATGGGAGAGGCAGAGCGATCTGCTGGTGTTGGGTTCTCCTAGGTGGTCGAGAGGAGAGAGTGATCTGGGGAGAGAACCGTGGGAGAGCTGCTGGGTTTGGTTGGAATGGGTGTTATGGAGAGAAAGGGCGAGGGAGAATGATTTGCCACCAGGGGGAAAGAAAAAATCAGAGCCTCTCCTCCGTGAGTGCGTGAGAGTTGTGTAGTGTTGGGAGTGAGGGAGGGAGTGAGTGAGAGATTCTCCGTGAGTTGTATGTTAATGAGGGGGGGGCTCACATCACGTAAGGGGCCTGCTAGTCGCTCGGGGTAGCTGGGTCAACGATCATGAGCTCAGCTTCGATGCTTGGTTTTCTTAGCTCTTCGAGGAAGACCAAACAAGTACCTTCCGAGACGAGGGAGGAGGGCAGGAGAGAGAGGGCTGTCCACTTGGGAGCTTTCCTCCCGAGCTATTCGGACTACCTCAAAGCTCTCGAATAGCTTGGCTAATCCAAAGACCATTTGAAGGTACTTAATCATAGGTGGTTCCTGAGCTTCGGAGTCACCATTGACCTAGCTGCCGACCAACTAGCTGTCAGTGTGAATCTTGACTCACTCGACCCCTAGTCCTCATGCCATTCTGGCCCCTGAAATTAGGGCTTCATACTCGAAAGCATTATTGGATGCTTGGAAGTTGAACTTCAAGGCGCATTATAACTCCGCTCCTTCAGGTGACTTGAGGAGGACACCGGCACCGCTTCCGGCCAAGTTGGATGATCCATCCATGAAAAAGTCCAAGATGGGTCCGTGCGCGAATGGAGATTCTTCCTCGATTGGGATGGTGCTCTCTGCAATGAAGTCCACGAGGGCTTGTCCCTTGATGGCCGCTCGGGGGTGATAAGAGATGTCGTAGGCCCTGAGCATGATGGCCCATTTGACGAGGCACCCTGAGACTTCGGGATGAGAGAGGATCTTCTTCAAGAGTTCACCGGTCAACATGATGACTGAATGACCTTGGAAGTAAGGTCGGAGGCACTTGGCCGAGGTAACCAGTGCTAGCACAAGTTTCTCGATTGCAAGATACCTTCTTTAGGCCTTGTTGAGCACCTTGCTGGTGTAGTAGATAGGCCTCTCGACTCCCGCATCGTTTCGAACTAAGACCGAGCTTACAGTGGAGGGAGTCACCGAGAGATACAAGCACAATGCTTCACCCGGGACCGACTTTAATAGTACCGGGGAGTGAGGCCAAGGATTCCTTGAGATCTTCAAAGGCCTTTTGACATTCCTCATCCAAGGCAAATGTGGCAGGTGCCATTTTGGGTCCCCTCAACAATTTGAAGAAGGGTAGGCATCATTCAGCCACCTGGGGTAGGAAACGGTTGAGTGCAGTGATGCATCCGATAAGGCGCTGGACGTCTTTGACGCAGGTGGGTGGCCGCATGTCCAGGATGGCCTGAGCCTTGTCGAGGTTGGCCTCGATCCCGCTCTGAGTTACCAGGAAACCTAGGAATTTTCCTGACCTAACCCCAAAGGTGCATTTAGCAGGATTGAGCTTCATGTTGTACTTGAGGAGGGTGCTGAAGGTCTCCGCTAGGTCGACAAAATGATCTTCAGCCTTTGGCATCTTGATGAGCTTGTCGTTGATGTAGGCCTCGATGCTCCGACCGAGCTGACCTTTGAAGATTTGGTTGACCAGCCTCTCAGATGTTGCCCCGACGTTCTTTAATCCAAAGGGCATTCGGGTGTAATAGTGTACGCCAAAGTCGGTGATGAAGGCAGTCTTCTTAATATCCTCCGGTTCCATCCTGATCAGATGGTAGCCAGAGTAGGCATCTAGGAACTTGAGTAGCTCCTTGTCCTTGTCAAAGGTTGAATCAATGAGCTGGTCGATACTCGGCAGCGAGTAACAGTCCTTCGGGGTGGCCTTGTTGAGGTCGGTGAAGTCCACGCACATTCGCCACTTTCCTGAGGATTTGGGTACCAGAACGACGTTGCTGAGCCATGTCGTGTAGAGGACTGGACGAAAGAGACCAGTCTCCTTCCCCTTGGTGAGTTGCTCCTTGATGATTGTCTGTTTCTCCGGGGCATGTTTTCTTCTGCACTGTTGGACGGGCTTCATCGTCGGGTCGAGGTTGAGCTTGAGCATTACAATCTCCCCAGGGATCCCGGGAAGTTGCTCATTAGACCACGCGAAGACTTGGATGTACTCAGCAAGAAAATTTTTATATTACTCCTGAACATCAGACGGGAGGTCAGCTCCGATCTTGACTCCTAGGGTAGGGTCATCTTTGCGAAGACCATCAACAATTTGCCCCCAGGCTCGGATGTTGCCGGCCCTTCCTCGGCCCCCTTAATCCCTTTGTTTTTCCCCTCCGGCCATATGGCTTTGACCGAGATTATATAGCACCTTCTGGCCATTGCCTGGTTACCCCGGACCTCCCCCACTTATTCTTAAAATAAGTGGAATCGAATTGCCGACCGTTATCGCTCACAATCACTCGGGGGATGCCAAAATGACAGATGATCGACCTCCAAACAAAACTCCAAACTACTATCTCGATAATTCTGGCGGTGGCCTCAGCCTCGACCTACTTCAAGAAATAGTTGATGACGGCGATGATGAACTTCTTTTGAGCCTACGCTACGGGAAAGGGACCCAAGATGTCGATTCCCCACTGAGCGAAGGGATAGGGCTTGGTTAAGGTCACGAGTTTCGAGGCTAGCTAGTGGACTAGATGGTCAAACCACTGGCATCAATTGCATTTTCGCATGTAAGCCGAGCAATCTTGTTGGAGAGTAGGCCACCAGTAACCTTTCCTTAGCAAGATCCTCGTAATAGATCTCCCTCCTTGGTGCACGCCACGGATGCCTTCGTGGACATCTTCAATCACTTGGTTGGCCTCTGTAACGTCAAGGTAGTTGAGGAGGGCACCGGAGAAAGGTCTTTGATATAGGGTTTCATCGAGAAGGATTAAACGTCGTGTTTGATACTTTAGCCTCCGAGCTTCCTGAGGGTCGGGGGACTCTTGGGAGTCTTGGAGCCAGGACACGTATGGGGCACACCAGTCGCTCGGAGTCATGGGTACAAAAGCCACGAGCTCAGTTTTCATGCTCGGTCATTCTAATTCCTCGAGGAGGACTGACCAGGTGCCCTCTAGGCTGATGGAGGAGGCCAAGCGAGAGAGGGCAACCGCTTGGGAATTTTCTTCCCAAGCTATCTGGATTACCTGAAAACTCTTGAACAGTCAGGCTATCTCCTTCACCAGGTAGAGGTATATGATCATTTGTATTTTTCGAGCTTCATAGTCCCTATTGACTTGCCTGGGAACCAGTTGGGAGTCAGAATAAATTCTGACTCGCTCGGCCCCCAGGCATCGTGCCATTCTGGCTCCAGAGATGACAGTCTCATAATCGGAGATGTTGTTAGACGTCGAGAAATTGAATCTCAGGGCATATTGTAGCTCTACCCCTTTGGGAGATCGGAGGAGAATGCCAACTCTATAGCTGGCCGAGTTGGAGGATCCGTCGACGTAGAGGTCACAAGTGGGGCTTGTTGTAGACAGGGATACTTCTTCGAGCGAGGCCGCGCTCTCCACGATGAAGTCCGCAAGGGCCTATCCCTTGATGGCGGTGCAGGGTCGGTAAGAGATGTCGTAGGCCCCGAGGAGTATGGCCCATTTGACGATGCGACCTGAGGCTTTGGGGTGGGCCAGAATCTTTTTCAAGGGCTCGCTAGTCAATACCATGATGGAGTGTCCTTGGAAGTCGAGCCAGAGACGCTTGGCTGAGGTAATAAATGCTAACACTAGTTTCTCAGTTGCCGGGTACCTTTTATCAGCCTCGAGGAGCACCTTACTGACGTAGTACACTGGCCTTTTGATGCCTCTGTCATCTCGGACTAAGACTAAGCTTACAGTGGAGGGAATCGATGGAAGGTATAGGTATAGCGGCTCCCTAGGAACTAGCTTCGACAATACTGGAGGTGATGCTAGGAACCCTTTTAGCTCGTCGAACACCTTCTGGCACTCGCTGTCCTAGGCAAAGGTGGTAGATGCCAGCTTAGGCCCCCTTAGTAGTTTAAAGAAGGGCAGGCACCATTCTGTCGCCCGAGACAGGAAGTAGTTGAGAGCGGCAATCCTCCCAGTCAGGCGCTAGACCTCCTTGATGCAAGTAGGTGGCTGCATGTCCAAGATGGCCTGGACCTTGTTGGGGTTACCTTCGATTCCTCATTGAGTTACTAGGAATCCTAGGAACTTCCTGGACCTGAATCTGAAGGTAGACTTAGTAGGGTTGAGCTTCATGTTGTGCCTCTGGAGGGTGTTGAAGGTCTCGGCGAGGTCGATGAAATGGTCTTCAGCCTTGGGTGTCTTAACAAGCATATCGTCAATGTGTGCTTCGACGTTCCGCCCAATTTGATCCTCGAAGATGTGGTTGACCAACCTCTGGTACATGGCTCCAACATTCTTCAACTTGAAGGGCATTCGGGTATAGCAGTAGATGCCAAAGGCAGTGACAAAGGCGGTCTGCGGATCTGATGGTAGCCGGAATACGCGTCCAAGAAGCTGAGAAGTTTGTTACCCGAGGTTGACGTAGATTGCGGGTAGCAATCGAACCACCTAAAAATCCTCCGTCTCACTTGTGGTTTGTCTTCTCCGATCATTTACTAAAATGCTTGCACACTAATCGCTCGATCTATCATCTCTCAGATCGTCTTCCTGTTCTTCACCGTCTGCTCTTACTGGCTGTGGTAGTTGTATTGGTTAAGAATTTTAAATTAGGGTGATCTATTCAACTCCGCCCCTTCTAGCTCACCTTCCGCATAGTATATCATGGCTAAGTCCTCATCTGAAAAGACGATGGGCTCTTTGAGGTGGTCCCGTGCAGGAGCTCTTGTAGGTGAGTTGTGGCGGCCAAGGTCATCACGCTCAACCTAGTTAACTCAGCGAGCATAGGTGGGGCGCCTGCTGGAGCTGTCCCCACCATAGGTTGGCCCTCTAGAGATCGCCAATATTTCTCACCCATTGGGTCGGTTATATATAGAGGGTGGCATGCCGGCCCTCTATTGTTGTCGCTCCCCAGCCTTGGCGACGAACTCGTCTAGGAGCCCTTAGCGGACTAGTTCCTCAAGGGCGTCCTTGAGTTGGATGCATTCTGCAGTATTGTGGCGATGGTTGTGGTGGAAGTGGCAGTATTTTTTCTCATTCCTCGACTGAGGATCAAATTTCATCCTCTTGGGCTAGCACAAGTATGGCTCCCCATGAATCTCCATGAGGATCTACTTGTGAAGGGCAGTCTGGGGCATATAATGCCTGAAGGAGGCTCCCTCCTTTGGCCCATCCCAATCACGACCCTCCCGATCACGGTGCTAGCGCTTGCCTCTATCCTAGCAGGAGAATTTGATCAATCACTTTCGGTTGGAGTGATCAGCTCTGGCCACTTGGCCTAGTGCTATAGTACTCTCCTCGCAGTTGGCATGCTTCTGGGCCATGGCGAGGAGCTCCATCTGTGTGGATGGGGACTCGACTTTGAGGGTTCTCTAGAGGATGACGTCCTAGGTGCCTTGTGTCAACATTGTAGTGGCGATGCTAATGTCAAGGCATAGAATACGGAGGGTCTCCTTGTGAAAATTGTCAACGAAGTCTCAAAAGGGTTCCTCGCAACCCTGCTTGATGGCAAGGGGGCTCACGTCAGTCCGGACCTCCTTTCTACAACTGAGAAAGTTCTTTTTGAACATTCTCTTTAACTATTGGAAGGAGGTGATGGATCTAACAGGGAGAGACTTGAACCATGTCTGAGTGTTTTCCCGTAACATGGTGACGAACACCAGACACTTAACAGTGTCTGAAGCTGTGCTTGTGGTTGCTGTGGTCAGTGGTGCCATCGTATAGGGTGAACACCAACAATTGTAGCTTGAAGTGATCGACACTTTCACAATCTCGAGAAAAGGGTGCATGGAAATCAGTGTCATTATCGATCAACCCTTTTGTTCGCACTGTCTGGAGGCTATCATCCAAGTAATGGACCTTTCCCTCGAGCTCGTGCTCCACTTCTTCGTAGTGCCTTACCCACTACGTCATCTTCGGAGCGGAGATGCAGCACGCTAGCGAGGCATCGCGATAGTTGGCTACGCGGGTGAGGTAGCGGAGACCAGAGAAAGGCTCACACACATAGCGTGACTCCGCCACGGTGGGAGCCCCTCCATTCTGGGGGGGCATGGTTGAAGCACGATCTTGCTATGCTTGGTGGTCGAGGTGGCCCTAGTATGCCTCCATCAAAAATTGGATCTAGCGGCGCATCTTCGCTAGTGTGTCTGTTGCTGGGTTCGGTGGTGTCGCGCCTTGGGACCAATGTGAGTGAGAGGAGGCTTCTAGCGAGGCTCGCCAGGAGCCCAGAGCCCTCTAGCAATTACTCATGTTACGATAATTTTCACGGGGTGCCATGGCCTTATGTCCTCTTCCCATAGACGGTGCTAAAAAGTGTAGAAGTATAAAAATGTTACCTTGGGTCTCGTACTATAGCTTTAAGATTTCTTTGTGCGAAAGAGAGTCCAGTCGCCCTGAGGAAACCTGTAACCAATGAGCAACACGTTAGAAGAACCCTTGGGTGTGATCCCAAGGCATAGCCCTCCGATTCTTATGTCAGATACAAACTGGTGAATGCGGAAGAACAGAGAGAGAGAGAGAGAGAGAGAGAGAGTTCTCAGAATAACACAGAGTGCTCGAAGAAATGATATCCAGTCACCAAAAAACCAGAACCAGGCCCATACGTCGTCAAACGGACCCGTGCTTTCTATAGTATGAAGAGGGCTTGACTACAGACATTTCGACACTAGTCCCACCCCTAGCAATGACCGAAGGAGCTGACGATGACTTCAAAAGTACCTCTCTACATAGTGGAGCCCAGTTCGGATAGATCCGGTCAACTTGGCAACCACCGGCCCATAGCTGCGCGAGACGGCCCCCACGAAGCTACTCTAATGTTTCAGAAGCTCATGACTTGACCCCTGAAGGCTTCTGCGGTGCTCGACCACCTTGACAACACCTGAGGATCGGTACGAATCCATCGATGAAGCAGCTGCCAGTAGTTCCCGTCGACGCTCAACCTTCATCTACATATCCCCTCCCCATGCCTGGTTGGCTGAAAGCCCCTCCCTACGTGGAGGTACATTTTGGTTGTAACGTCTCCTCCCCCACCCCGGAGCCATCCCTCCTGTGTGAGGAGTAGTTTTATAATAAACAAGTTACCCCAAGCTTCACTGACACAGTGTGCGGGGTTCCCCACGTTTCTCCACTCGCCCTCATCTTCGATCAGAGTCAGCTTCTTGAAGCCGACTAAGTAAGCGCCTCCCCCTCTTCTTGGTCATTCCTGTGATCCATACCATTATCGTTTCTAAGCTCCGCTTGTGAGGAAGAGAGTGCCTGGCCCCAGCAAACCAGCTACGTTGTGTGGCCATCGGGGGAGAGAGTGTGAGTGTTACTCGCGCCCTCCAAGGCATGTGGTCTGCCCCGTTGACACGTACGGGAGCTTCAAAATCTAAGGGTGGGTTCCATCTCAGCCCTGCCATTATACCTAACCTACAAGGGACTAGTCCCCGGACTCGACCTTCCATCCCCGAGTCACCCTAGGAAGCAGGACGCGCTGGGTGATCTAGTCTACCAAAATCATGTCTGTTTCCTTGCTAGTGTGCTTGTAATGGTAGGTTCGAGGGTCCTCGTGGCATCCTGCTACTCCCCTAGGTCGTGTCACATCAGGATCGTAGTTGGACTTAGAGAACCCTTGAGCAACTTGAACTTGCTCTTGTTTTAATGGTGGTAGTTGGGCCGTTGTTAGACATTCTATGATGTGATGGGTTGGGTTTGCACATAGAGTGCATGCCTCATGTGGAGTGAAAGATTGATTCGAGTATAGATGGGATGATGATTGGAGTGAAGGTTATTTCAAAGTCAAGAGTTGGTCTAACTTTTTGGTCAAGCTCTCTGCCTTATCCAACTTTTGAGTTATGAGGCTAATATCCATTCTTGGCTCAAAATCTCCCCAGGCTTTGACCTCATATAATCCGGTCCGCTTGGAAGGCCCAATGGATATTTCATAGGATGATAAAGTGGCATGATTGATAGAATTCTCACTAAGCATTTCAAACAAATCATACGCCTCATCCTCACTTTTACTCATGAATACGCCTCCACATGATGCATCTACCATTTGTCTAAATTGATTGGATAGTCCCTCGTACAAAGCTTGGACTATTTGCCATTTGGACAACCCATGGTGAGGACACTTCCTAAGCAATTCCTTGAGTCTCTCACAAGATTCATGTATTTGCTCTCCCGGAGTTTGAGTAAAACCCGTGATCGCCCTTCTCATGGTGTTGGTGCGGCCTATAGGGTAGAACTTCTTCAAAAATGCTTGTTGCATCTTGGCCCAAGTTCTAATTGGCTTCCCTATAGTGCCTAACCAATATTTAGCCTTGTCCTTAAGAGAGAATGGAAAGAGGGTCAATTTAAGGGCATCATCTGAGAAATTTTAGATTTTAACTATGGAACAAATTTCTAAAAATTCATCAATGTGCTTGTAGGGGTCCTCATTAGTATTTCCATAGAATGAAGGGAGCATTTGAATTGTGCTTGACTTGATCTCATATTGGATGGCCTGATTTTGAAGAATGTGAATGCAAGATGGAGGTTGATATTGGTTGGGAATGAAATAATCTTTCATTTGCTTTGGAGGATCGGGATTTTCGGCCATTAGATTTTGATGGTGAGGTCCTTGATTTTCGGCCATGGAATCTTGTTGGAGATCGCTTCTTGGATACAAGACTCTCTCAATTTCTTGAATAGGTCCTAGTAGGTTTGGATGTTGAGATCTTCTACCTTGCATAAAGGAAATATCTTTATTCAACTCATTTAATTACACAAAATTAATTACTTTATTCTAAATTATAAGTAAGTGTGATAAATACATATTTGTTATTATTAAAGCCCATAAACCAATGTAAATGATATGAATTAAGATGGGAAAATACACACTTATCAACTATCCCAAGGACAAGCACTTGATGGCCTTCCTCAAGCGATTTAATATCCAGGGGAAGAGGGACTTGTTCCTCATTCATAGGGCTGAACAGGATCTGCTTGTTGAAAGAGATAGTCTGGCCGATTTTGTTGTGCGGGGGAGGCCCATATATCTTCCCAGAGATGTTAGGAAGTGGAGTGCCATGCTTGGACTACAAGACTTGGCTCCAAAAGACAGGTTGTTGACCAGAGCCCCTGAATTCACTCCAGCTCGATGGAACGAGACTGCGAGCCGTGTTGATCGGGAGAAGCCCATTTTTATCTTGTTTCTTGCCCCTTTGAAGTGGGGATACAGATATGAATCCTTTCTGCTGGACTGCTTAGCGGTCTGCTTCAAGCATTAAATTTTTGTGGGATGGTTTGCCGAGCTAAAAGCCACCGATGCCCACGCGTTCAGACCCGGAGCTATGGAGTTCACAGACTACGTGCTGTAACACTATGCTCCGATTCTAGTGAAAGTTGGTGTATATCTTAGCGTGTACGCTTCCAGGTACCGCTATCCCATTTCCAGAGGTTTATGCTGTGGTATGATTTAAGTGTTCTGCCCTGAGTACAACACTTTCTATACTTCGGAGGGAGAAACTTCCTTGGATCTCTGGAGTTTCTCTCAGCTTAGCGGCCTACCAATTGACGGAGAGCCGTACGAGGAGGTTTGTTGGCTAGACTGGCTAAAGGATCGGACTGATGGCAAAGGCCGGTACTTGATAGGATTCGCTTATCGTTATATCATGGAAGCATATCGTATGCTTTGCCATTCATCGTAGGATACGAGGGAGGCACGCAAGCCCGGAGAGAAGAGGCGCGTGCGGATGGGCACCTGGCTTCAGCATTTCTTTGGTAGGGAGCAGAAGTATGAAGACTTCCCCACTGTGGCACCGACAGCTGTGAAGCGGAAGAAGAGGGTTCGGTGACAGGCTGCCTTTCCATCAGCTTTGAAGGGAGGGCAATAGGGAGGCCCAAACCCGACTGGTGTTGATGCAATCACACATTGTGCTTCATATTAGACCTATTGGCTTTATTCTTTCGCTCTTCCACAAGGTGACGAGAGCGTAATCATGGCGAAGGCTATCTACCCCACCTGTGTGATGGCTTGGGGGACGAAGCTGTCCCTTTATCCTGTAGCTTTATGCTTGATTTACAAGATGCTGGGAGACTTGCACAGGAACCGTCTTCCCAGGAATTTACAGACCATCGGTCCTTTACATTTCTTTAATGCTTGGGTTTGCACCCTATTCCCGGAAGTTGCTCCTTGGGCATTACAGTCATCTCGTCTGGTCCCGAGAATGATAGAATTTGCAAGTGCTGAACCATCTTCAACGGCAGAGCAACTATTCGCCATTCGGGGCAAGCTGACCAAGGTCCCAATAGACTCACCCGGAGTTCTGTATTTCTAGAGCCTAGCGGCTCATTCCAGTCCACTTGTGAACAGAATGCGACAGTGTTGTCTATTTGAGACAGAGGAGTATATCCACCCGATCTCTGGCGCCAAGTGCACAAGGTCGATCTTGGAGTCAGAACTGGTTGATTGGGCGCTTGCCATTAGACCAAACGTCCTTGTCTTCAGGAAGAGTGGCATATTGTGGCTGGAGCCGTATTATCCCTTCTGGTTTAGTCGGAACTTTGTATTTGACCAGCACATTCCTTTCTCTTCAACGAAGTTTGCATTGCCAAACAAGCACTGAGCCGGCTAGGTGGCCAATGATGAGGCTCGTGCATGGTGGGACTACTTCCATCGCCGGGAAGATGCATCATTCAGGGTTCCGCCTCCTGCTCGCTTCCCTCGAGTCACTCCGGAGTGCATCAAATGGTGGAATGCACAGACAGGGTTTTACAGAAATTTTCGCCGAGAATGCTAGTCCGTTGCAGAATGCAGATTTTTGGATTCCTAGCCAGAGCCAATCCTTGACATAGAACCTTCTTATCTGAAGAAGTTGAAGTTTGGAGCAACACAGAGGCACCAAGGTCGATGCACGTCTGGAATGTGCAAAGGGGCTGGTCTACCCAGGGTCGATGCACATTTGGAATGTGCAAAAGGATGAAGGCAGAGTTTCCAGCAGCACTCCAACTCGAATTTCCTTTTCATTTCTTTTTCCCTTTTTTGTTTCTTTTTATTTCCCTTTTTTTTATTTTATTTGCCACCAAGTTTTCCTTTGGATTGCCCACCTGTTCTTCCTCAGTGGAAAGTTGGCTTTTTTTTGATTCAGCATATCTGGCACTTATTAAGATTTTTTTAGTGTTTTGATGGTGTCATTACTTTGATCCACCTGGCAAAAATTTGGCAACATCTCCCCTTAACCCAAGGCATTTCTAGGGGGTAAAGCGTGTGCCCGTCCATAAGGAGTGACATGCCCCAAAGATAGAGGTGCACATAGATGCGGCAACACCTAACATCATCGCGTCAAAACACAGTACAAGACCAAGTGAGCAGGCAGACAAGATGCGAAGGGCAGCATCACCGTATTAACGGTAACGGAAGGGTGCTATACAGTTCGGTAGGAGGACCACTGTATCAAGTGAGGGTGGTGAGGCCACCATATCAAGTGGAGATGGTAGGGCCACCATATCAGGTGAAGGTGGCAAGGCCACCATATCAGGTGAAGGTGGCAAGGCCACCATATCAAGAGAAGGTGGCAAGGCCACCGTATCAGGTGGAGGTGGCAGAGCCACCGTATCAAGCGAATGTGGCAAGGCCACGACATTAGGTGAGGGTGACAAGGCCACCGTATCAAGTGAGGGTGGCAAGGCCACCATACCAGGAGGAGGTGGCAAGGCCACCGTATCAAGGGAAGGTGGCAAGGCCACCGAACCAAGAGGAGGTGAGGGAAACTGCAGGACAGACCAAGGGAGTTAACCCCAGGGGCATTGATCCAGGGGTGCTAGCCACTGGGTTGGCCTTTTAGAGCATGGGCTTCAGGCCTTGCTCATTTTGATGAGCAAGCCCTCGTGCCAAGCATTAGTGAGTCATAGAACGTACAAAAAAATGATGAAGCACAAAGAGTGGAGCATGAGGCAGAAAGGAGAAAGACATTCGTCATTTTGCAAACATGAAGGTAGGGTTACAAACGTTCAAGCTAAAAGGCCAACAACAAGGAAAGAATCAGAGTAAACAATCAAAGAAGAAAGGGAGAAACAAAGGATGGGGTCACATGTGGGGAATGGGCCACGAAAGGAGCAACCACTCCATTTTCCCTACCTCTCCTTCCCAGTACGCACCTCCGCACACTGAACGCAGGCTCTCCCTTTCTCATTTACCCTTCTTCTTCTCTCTTTCTCCTTCCCTTCTCCCTTCGTACGGTAGCTGTTGGAGGAGCAAGGAGGTGGAGAGCATCTCCCGTCGCTTCTTCTCTTCCTCTGAAGCCCATTTCTTCACCAGGCAGAACCAGCATCAAGCAGGGGGAATCCTCTCTTCTTTTCACTCTGCATGTTCCTCTCCCTCTTCTCTTCTTTAGGGCCCCTTTTATATGGGAGCTCACCCCCTCCTCGTAGTAAGGGGTCAACAAAGGTGGTTTTCGAAGCTTCAGCTCCGGTGGCCTTCATCCTTTCGAGGATTTCTCCTTTTGGAGTGGGCAGTAGGGTGACAACATCATCATCCCGCAAGCTTGAATGGAAGGGAAAGTCTCGATACCTAGCCCACTGCGTACCATGGCGCTTGGGCAAGGACTCCCAGTTGCTGGGAATACCCAGTGGTCACTGATCGATTGTTTCTTCTCTTTTTTGTCTTCTCCCTCTGTTGCCGCCATATCAGGGCTTGATCGTGCCACCGTATGGGCAAATGATCATTGGCACCATATCGCTTGTGAGCAACCCCACCCAGGGCATGTTGTATCAGCCATGGAAGCGGGAAATCCATCATATCAAGGGTTGGTCGAGCCGTCGTATCAGGCTGAAAGGTTGTCGCAGTATCACACTTCCTTCTTCTTCTTCCAAAGGCCTTCCAGTCTAGGATGCTTATGTTCCTGACCCATGATGATTTTTTTTTAATTCACCCACCTAAGTTGGTGACATGAATTCTGTTATTTGCACTTGTTGATCTTCTTCAGGGACTCAGGAACCTCGAGCCCCCCCAAGGTATTCTTCGTCGTCAAAGATCCGATAACGAAACGGAATGGTCCAATAGGATCCGTTCGACTAATTGGACGGGCCTATCTAGTCCGTTCAACACTGGGCCTAACAAGTAACGAAAAAGTCCACCCAAATGGGCTTCCAGGCTGCCATAGGCGGGGTGGAACTGAACCAGGGTCCAGCGCGAGTATGGCATAGAAAGGAGCACCAATCTGGCACCTCCAAAATAGGGCATCATCACTTTCATCTCACATAACAAGGAGACACGACCCACGAAATGAAAATAGCCACTGACAACTCATACTCAGCAGACAAGACAAGCACCAGCTCTTCACGAGGAAAATAACACCTTAGCTAACTGCTCCACCCATCGACTTCCACACCATAATAACAAACGAAACTGGCACGTAGAACGCTAATGACAGCACTGGACAACAAGCACAATCAAGTCAGGCCTCACTCAGACAATACATTCGATTCCAGTTGCATGCTAGCTCTACCATGGCAGAAGAGTACAGCACAACCAACTGACAAGATCACAGTCCACATAATGCCAAACTCAGGCTGACAAGGAAGTCCTCCCATGTTGACCACAAATAACAACCCAACCACACAACCTCAACCACACCTGTGAATCTCTGGCTCCGTTCTCAATACATGAACCACGGGACACAACTGCAAGCTAGGTCACATTAAGGTACAATTATAGCTGACCACATGGCTAAAAAAAGTGACTAGCCACGCGCAGCTTACCAACAAGGACCCACAACAGCACTGAAAAAAATGCATCTCTAGGACCATGATCACTTCCCGAGAGCACAACTTCCAAGAAATGCAAACAATGAAAAAGGGTACTTAACCAGCATATCTATCAATAGATTTCCCCAATTCTCAAAACCTGCCAGTGCCCACAACCACAATGCCACAAGTAATGGCACGACAACCAACAACATCAAGGCACACATAGCCAAGATGAACTCTTACCGAGGAAACAATCCTCTCGACTGGTCAGAATCTTCCAGCCACGATCCTTGACCTGTAGGTTATCAGCCCACCACACTTCCATTGTGCACTCAATACAACGCACACAGGCAAAACAGACAACTCAGCATCCGCATCTCAGCACACCTCTCGGTGCCATCGCAACACACGAAACTATAATGTACCACGCCTCGAGTACTAATCCTGCTAATAACCAATCACAAGTCACCATAGTGTAAACCATCATGCCAAGAGACACTACACAAGCAACAAAGAACACCAATCTCAGCTTATCCTCACGTCTCAAAATAATTACTGAACCTTCACAGCACAACAGCCGCCAAACACGACACGCCAAACACAGTGCACAATGGCCCCCAACTCACAAACTAGGTCCAAAGCCAGGCCACCACCGAAATAAGAGCAGATCAGGTTCAGAACTAACACAGTACACACCTAAGTAGACACAGGACCAAGGCCTTACCTACACAGCACTTCCAAGGTTCATCTCAGAATGATGCCACAAGACAAGAGGAGAAAGATCAAGCTTGTCTAATAACAGCTCACTAGGAAGGAAATCCTAGGATCGCGCGAGCACTATCTCAAACAAGGCATCTAAACATCCACCTCAAAGTACAACCTTAACAACTCAGGGGCTGACCAAACCTCGGGCTGGGATGGCCAAAACAACATAATCTCCTCTGGACAACATGCACGGCCATCACACCAACGACAAATCAACTAGCCACCTGAACACGCCATGAAAAAATGCGAACGCTGCACCACGATTTACACATGCTGGCAACTCTACCCAGTGCAGCTCAATCGAGACCAACACCATGACAAAAGAACACTCACCGTCACATCCTTTCGAGATCAAAAACCACCATGCATAGTGCCAATGCTGCACAGGCAAGTGCTCACATGAGAAAGCAAAATGGTACAAAAGCACAAAACCTATGCCAACAGCCGACTGTACTGGACCTTATGGACTATGAGCACTGCCATATCTCAAATTCCTATGTACTTTCACAACCAGCTCAAAAACAACTCAAGCTAGCTCTGATACCACCTGTGACAACCCAAACTCTGGATACCGGGTAAACCCGATACCACTTGGAACCTGCGAGGCCTCCCAAGAGCGAAAAACCTCTAAAGGGATAGAAAGTTTTGTGAGAGTACATTGAACTTCTTGATAAAGTAGGAGTCGGCCGCCAAATACGGCCCGTTTCGGTTCGCTATTGTGCTTGCTAGTAGGTCCTAGCTTGTGTCACATCACAATATCTGAGTTACAATCTCCAGTTCCAGTACTCAAATCTTTGCCTTCAGTTTCCAGCCTCTGACCTTTAGTTTCCAACAATAGGCCAACATGCCTTAGCTAGGCGGACATACAACAACAACCACATGAACCAGTCAACATGCCTCCCAGACGGACATCCCTCGAAGGCCTGTCCGCGGTAACCCTAGACCAACGCACCCCCGAGGGTCGGTCTATCACACTCTCCGATCATTACGCTTCAATGGTTGGCCAGTAACAATCCCTTCAGCGGCACCTCAGTGACTAGCTGGTCGGTGCTCCCAGTCAACATACCTCAGCGACCAGTCGATCTTGGCTCCCAAACAATATATACCTCAGTGATCAGCCGAGCAAAATTCCCAGTCGATATACCTCGACGATCAACGCACACTAACAGGTACCATCCACCACACCTTGATGATTATGTGTCTAACATCATTTGTGGTCATCGTACTCTTCAGGGGGCACACGCCTCGACTTCGGCCATTCTACCAGGACGGTCAGCTGGCAACATCAACATTCGGCCATACACCACAACGGTTGGTAGAATTTGATCTCAAGTCAATGCGCCTCTATGGGGGCAAACCCAATAACTTCAGATCAAGATGCCTCACCGAGACAGGTCTCTACCAACTTCAGGACAAGACGCCTCGTCGAGGCAGGTCCCCAGCAACTTCAGACCAAGATGCCTCGCCGAGGCAGGTCTCCAGCAACTTCAGGCTAAGATGCCTCACCGAGGCAGGTCTCAAGCAACCCCAGACCAAGACGCCTCGTCGAGACAGGTCTCCAGCAACCTCAGGCCAAGATGCCTCACCTAGGCGGATCTCGAGCAACCTCAGATCAAGATGCCACTCCGAGGCAAGTCTCTAACAATCTCAGACCAAGATGCCTCGCTGAGGCAGGTCTTCAACAACCCCAGGCCGACATGCTTCCCTGAGGTAGGCCCCTAGTAACGCCCGGTCAACACGCCTTGTCAAGGCCGACAGCCAACAACTCCAGGTTAGCGGCCCTTGTCGAGACCGACCCCCAACAACACCAGGCGCACAAGCCTCGCCGAGTCTCGCCTCCAGTAGCATCAGGACATTACACCTAACTGTGGTAGGTCTTCAATGACAATGGACTAGTATGCCTCGTCGAGGCAAGTTCACGACACAACTCCAGCTACAGTGCCTCAATGGTGTGACCAATCCCTCCCATAGGATGGTCGACACCTAGTCTGGCCAAGGCACCTCTACAGGTGGCCAGCAAACGATGTCGGCTTCCCACAAGGAACATCAACCACCATAGTAGTGGCAGGCCGCTAGTGACCAACCATGGGTGTCATCACAAAGCCTCAGTCAGAGCAGTGGCCATCTCGTCGCTAACTAGCAATCCCAGAAGCCAAGGGATAGGTGGCCCTCCAGTTCCCAGAACTCGAAAGCCTCAAACCCCCTATGCTTCATCGTCGACTGCAGCTTGGCTCACGGGGGAACATGCCGAGGAGTGAAAAATACTCATGGCACTCATTGACATAGACAAGGTGGAAAACCTGAGAAAACACAAATCTCAGTCCGCAAGTCCACCTCTGGGGACAAGACATGGCTCCCACCAGGGCAACCTCAGATGATGAAAGGGAGTCACAACTAGCCTCCCACCACTCACCAGCCGCCCTACCAGGCATGATGGGCTCGACAGTCCCATCTTCCCACAAGCTGCCCCTTCTCAAAGAGTCAACAAAGCCAGCCGCACAAGATGGGGCCTCAGACATGGATAACAAAGCCAGAAGTATTATTACGCCGGGCTCCCCTGGCCTCCTTTTGCCATCGTCATTGGCGCCCAGCCCAACCACATCATCAACCGCTGAAGCAACCACCTATATGGAGGGTTTGGGATCCAGACCAGATTACTCCCGCAACGTGGGCACTGCACACCTCTGCCAAAAGCCCAACACGTGAGACAAATGGGAACAGAATTCCCAAGTCGCAGATAGTAGGCTACAACTTCAAGCAACACCCCTGTATCCAATACGCGCCATCTCCGCCAGCTCCATGCCTTCAGTGGCTTTGGCAAAATGAGATGCACCTCGAGAGAATGGACTTGTCCTTCTCGTGGATGAGTCGGTACAGGGAGTCACCGATCAACTCATATGATGTTGCTCGACGGAGTAGTTGGACCCTTTGAGCGCGGTTAGGAGGGAGCCACCCCTTCTTGAACTTGATGAGTCGAGGTATTGAGCTTCGTAGACAGTGAGACTGGAGTTGCCTTCGAGTGAGACCGGCACTAGTCTTCTGTGTTTGATTGTGATGTCGACTTCACCCTCAGGCAGGAGTTTAATGGCCACCGCCAATTTGGCTAGGGCGTCAGCCTGGGCATTGCTGCTTCTGGGAACATGATCTATTTTGAAGAAATAGAACTTCTGGGTCAGCTGGGTGACGGCGACGTGGTATGGAACCAAGTCTGACTTCCGCACGTCATAGATGTCGAGGACTTGTCGGACTATTAATTGAGAATCCCCGGAGGCTTTGAGGCATTTGGCACCCATGTCGAGAGCCATCTAGAGCCCGATGATTAGAGCCATATATTCGGCTTTATTGTTGGTCATAGCTTTCATGAGGGCGTAGGAGTTGTACAAAACTCTGCCCTGAGGAGTCAGCAAGATGATTCTGGCACCAGCCGTGATGCTTGAGCTGAGGTTGCTCCGAGTAGTGCCTCGAGAAGTGCCATCGAAGTATAGCTCCCATCAAGGTAAATTGGTTACGAGGGTGTCTTGTTGCCAGTAATGCAAGACATCTCCACTCTATTTGATTGGTTGTTGCGATTGAAGAGCAAGAGACTCCTTGTCCAGGAGCTCTACGTTGAAGGGAGAGTCGTCTGGTATTGGATGGGCTACCAAGAATTCAGCCATGCCCTGCCCCTTGATTACTTTTCTAGGGACATAGGTGATGTCGTACTCCATGACTAGGAGTGACCATTTCCACAGTCATCCTGAGAGAACGGATTGCCTGAGAAGAAACTTTAGGGGGTCGTGCGTGGATATAAGCTCGACTCGATGAGACAGGAGATAATGCCGCAACTTCTTGACGGCAAAGACCAATGCCAAGCATACTTTCTCCATGAGGGAGTAACGGTACTCGGCACTGATCAATTTTGACTGAGGTAGTAGAGCAGCTACTCTTTACCTGCTTCATGGACTTGCGCCAATAGAGCTCCTAACGAAGTATCCATGGCGGCAATGTAGAGTATGAGGGGCTTACCCTTGACAGCCCAAGACTAGAGGATTGAGAAGGTACTCCTTGATCTGTTCGAAAGCTGCCTAGCATTCTGACTCCCAGATGAAGGGGGCATCTTTATTCATCAATTTGCTGAAAGGTGCGCATTGACCGGAGAGGTTGTAGATAGATCACCGAATGTAGGTCAGTCTACCCTGGAGTGACCTGAGTTCGGTGAGGTTGCTGAGTGGCGGGAGCTCCCGGATCGCCTTGATCTTGCTGGGATCCACCTCGATTCCTCGGTATCGGACAATGAAGTCGGGAAACTTGCCACTGGACACGCCGACATGGGGTTCATTTTGAGCCCATATTGTCAGAGGCGCTCGAAGACTTGACGCAGGTCGCGTAGGTGGTCTTCTTACCTTTTAGTTTTGACGACAAGGTTGTCAACATAGCATTCGACGAGATTGTGTAGCATCTCGTCAAAAATTTTGGTCATGGCCCTCTGGTAGGTAGCACCGACATTGTTCAAATCAAAGGGCATGCACTTGTAGTTGACGATCCCTTTGGGAGATCTGAAGGTGGTGTAACCCTTGTCTCGGAGGGACATCCGGATTTGCTTGTAACCCGATGACCCGTCCATGAAAGACAGGGCTTCATGTCCGGTGGTTATATCGACCATTATTTCTGTGATCGGAACTGGGAAGTCATCCTTTGGACAGGCTTTATTGAGGTCCCAGAAGTCGACGCAGATGCGGACTTGACCATTTTTTTTTTTGACTGGGACAATGTTAGCGAGCCAGACCGGGTAGATGCACGGCTCGATGAAGTCGACCTCTGTCATTTTATTGACTTCGGTCGTGACCTGGAGCTCCAACTCATGGTGCATATGCCACTGGGGCTGTTTGACTGGCGCGACTGTGGGAGATATGGCCAGATCATGCTCTGCCATAGAGGGATTTAACCCAGGCATCTCCTGGTATGTCCAGGTGATGTGACACGACCTTGGACAGGACATGCTGCTCCCGGGGTCACCCCTTTCGCGGAGGGGACACTTCCTGGTCCGCTCCCGTCCGCGGAGGCCGCACAAGGTAACTCCTTCTACCGACAGAGCATGACATACTCCCCCTTTTTTTCTTCATATTGGGAGCTCGTGAGCCTTTGCCTGACCCGGGTGTTTCTTCGCTTGGCAGCTCCCCTTGCACCCCTCCCCGCGCATATAGAGGCCCGGGCAATCCTTGAACCGAAGCTAATATATACGAGGAGGAGGTTGAGGTCTGGGGCCTCGTCATCCGCGAGCCCACGCGAGGAAGAGGTCAAGGGTGCTCGAGCAGGCACTTCCTCTCCCATCAGGGAGGAGCCTGCCTCGGCCGAGTATTCCTCCAGCGAGAAGGTAGACTACAACTACTCTTCTGACGAGGCGGTTCCCGAGGAAGATGTGGTAAGTGCGGGCCCGTTCATATGGGGCCCTCCTTTTGCAGTTAGCTGCGATCCTCCGTCTCTCATCTTCTGGTTCGTTTATAGGAGGTGGCTCGACCTGGGGCCCCAGAGGTACCCCTCCCTGATGTACCGGTCGAGCAACCCGAGGGCGGTGGCGTCGGCCTGGGAAAGCTGGCGGCTCTCGTCGAAGTTCTACAGCAGGAGGCAGCTACCGGGATCGCACCCACTGCCGAGGAAGCCCTGGAGGAAGGGGAGATAGCACCGGAAAGTCAGATCATCCCCTTGGTCGAGGTAAAGCGGGCCTCTGGGACCCTCCTGTTTCTCTTCAAAGTCTGGGCAGCTCACTTTGCTCACTGCAATACTGACCCCCACCTCCCGTTTTGTGTCCCAGGAAGAGGGGAGTCTCCCTGAGGTGTGCTCTGGGAGGACCCGTAGGGCTGTCGCCAAGCAGAGAGGGATGGTGGCCCCGGGGGAGACGGATGAGTCGAAGTCACTCTCAGTCGAGGAGGTGGCACAAATCGTGTCGTTCCTGCGGTCGGATAATGGATTGAAGCTCATGGTTCCCCTTCCTCCTCCCCGACCGCTCGTGACGCCTGAAGAAGGTCGGCTCCTGGGGAAAACGCTAGCTGAGCTCATGGCTCGTGGTGAAGAGGGGATGTCAGTGGGCGAGACGGCCCCGCCTTCAGAGATGACAGCAGCGCTTGCCCCATTCCTCGCCCTTCCCTCGACCGAGAGCAAGGAGGAGCAGCCACTAGCGGTTACGGAGTCAAGTGATGCGATCGTGGCTCCGACAGCTCCCTTGGCAACGGCCGGCCGAGGCCCCTTCCTCCTCCTCGGCCGCTCGTGACGCCCGAAGAAGGTCGGCTCCTGGGGAAAACGTTGGCTGAGCTCATGGCTCGTGGTGAAGAGGGGACGTCAGTGGGCGAGACGACCCCGCCTTCAGAGACGGCAGCAGCGCCTGCCCCATTCCTCGCCCTTCCCTCGATCGAGAGCAAGGAGGAGGAGCCACTAGCAGTTACGGAGTCAAGTGATGCGATCGTGGCTCTGACAGCTCCCTTGGCAACGGCCGGTCGGGGACTGCATATTGAGGTGGGAGGCCCGAGTGACCTGTCTGCGGTGCTCCCTTCCTCGTCGGCGGTGGTGGACGCGGAGATGTGGGCCGCCGTGGACGGCACGGTAGAGTTCGGCCTACCGGAGGTGCCTTCTATTGGTCACAGCGCCTCGGACGCACTGATTTGCCCCATGCTGGCAGCGCTGCGTTCGATGATATTTGTTGACCCCTCGCTCACGTATCAAGGGGCACACGCAATAGCAATGCAGCTGATCAGGGCGTTGCAAGTGCTAGGCTGCCCTCTAGAGGAATGGTCGCGACGCGTGCTATTGCTGCTGAAGTACGTGAACCATCACGAGTTCCTCGAAACTCGGGTCCCCAACGAGCTTGCCGCAATCAGGGCCCAGGAGGGTGAATATTTGTAAGCCTTGGAGGAGCGCCGGACCAGCGAGGAGCGGCTCGAAAAAGTTCTGGCCGGTGGTCGTCAGGACGTTCATGCCCTCAAGGGTAGGGATGGAGAGCTAGAGGGCCAACTCGCCACCGCTAAGTCCATGCTGGCCGAAGCTGAGGCGACCATGGAAAGGACGGGCGAAGCGCTGGCCATTGCTAGGGCCGAGGTGATCTCCCTCGAAGCGGAGCTGGAGCATCTCGAGGGGCAGAGGGGCCGTGGACCAGGCTAACCCCCTCAGCCTGGTCTACATAAACCCCCTCCCCCACTTAGAAACAAAAAAAATGTGTATTTTTGAGGGATTTACATAGACGAGATTGCACCCCATCTCGATCCACGTAAAGTGCCCTGACCCTTCAACTTCTCCTATAAAACCCCCCTTAGAATCTCAAGGGGCATATGATGCATGATAACTAGCAGTTGGACATCCGCATGCACTCCGACAAGGACTCAAGTCCCAAGGCTTCCGACAATAACACGAGGAGTTAAGCACGTGTTGGTTGGCTTGTTGATCGACTCATATATGCCGAGGCTCTGTCACACATACTCCCCTCACATGGCGTCCAGGCCGTCTCACTCATGTCCATCCCCTGCGTGTAAGGCGTCGTGATAATGGCAAACACACCCGCATTTCGGGTCCACCCACGTGTAAGGCATTATGATAACAACGCGCGTCATGATACCGAATTCACCCCCGCCACGGGACCACGTGCCCTTCACTCACCACGAGCTGGCCACCGACCGTCTTGACCGTTGACCTCAGTTAGCCGAACCCTGGCCTGGAAGTAACATTCCCGGTGCCGGCCCTCACACTCCAGCATGAGGACACTCATCTTTTGGGGATCCGTACACGATCGCTCACTCAGAGCGGCGTCCAGCCTCCCCCAGGCGCCAGTCAGCATCCGTCGCTGCCATCTAGTGTAGCCCTCCCTCGGCGACTCAGGCATGTCCCTAGCTCCCCGAGGAGGGTCCCTGTCAAACACGCGGATAATCCACCTTATCCTGCATTGACACGGAGATCGGCCCATGTGTCGGAATTATCCCACGGCTTGCACCACTTGTATTCTAGCCCTCGTGGCCCCTCTATAAAGCCCACGTGGCACCCATGAAGTATGAAACTAGTGGAATATACACACCTGTATCCCGGGTCCCAGTTTCTTGCCCCCACCAACCAATGTGCAACCCATTTTCCTGGGTCTCAGCCCACCAATCCCCTAGCTGCAGGATGTACCCGGTCCCCTGTCCTTGGCTTCAGAATTATTCATGCTCTTCTTCAGCACAGAATAAAGGTGTTCAGAGTCAATCTGATATAAATAAACACCGGTTGCTTGCAACTGGTGGGGAAAGATGTCCCGTACACGAATCCCCATAATCGCCTGTGCACTCGCACCCGTGGAGCCTCCCCTTCTCTTCACGTGCCTCCTGATATCCCGTGCCCATGTGTAACTTCCTGGCGATGCTTCCCCAGTCAACCCTTGGTTCCATAGGTGATTGTCGAGAAATCGACTGGCACACCTGCACCCTGTCCAGCAACCCTATCTCCTAGCCACCCTGGTCTCATTTGTCCAGAGTGAGTCATCATCCCATTCATAGATCGTCGACTTTGTCTACCAACTCCCAGAAACCTCTCATGCCATTTGACCCCTCTCGACCTTCCGTAAAAGGTGAGTGCCCAGTGCCATTGTGAGAGGCATACGACTATGAAGGAGGATACCCGAGATACATCAAACTCCCGTGTTTTCCTTTATTACTTTATTCCTTCCTTCATCGCGGCCACCGATATCTCCGCGCACCTTTCCCTACCACACCATCACAGGTCGGGACCAAGGGGAGAGCCGCCATGTGCTGAAACAAAAGGATGGCACGCCCGGTGGGATGTCTCCCGCCTTTCTTCTTTCTGCTGAAGAGAAGCATGTGGAGCCCTGAAGTCGTGGTGCCCTTTTTCTATCCTTGCAGGAGAGGTAGAGGAGGGACACATACACGCATCCCTGTAGCTTCCAGGTCCCATTCCAATAGTCTGACCGTGCTCAACTACCATCTCCAATCGTCACCCTCCCAGTAGCCAGCACTCCAGCAACCATGACGGCCATGACTTATGGCCCCGTTGTCATCGCCACGCATCCATGGGTGGGTTACTTGGCGACGCCGATCATCTTCGGTGGCATCGCCCTCATCGTCGATCGCCCTACTTCCTAGGCATGATCCCTGTGGCTGTTTCGCATTCGATCCCAATTCCCCCGCCTACTCGTGCGGCCGATGCGCCATGCTCGACGCCTCCACCGGTGGATCGCCTGAGTGTCAGACTCGGGGCCTCCACCGCCTGTGTAAGAGCCGTGTCTTAGCGGATCCTTGGTGGTTCGGATCGCTCGGCTCAGCCTCCTTGCTGGCTTTGGCAGCGGGGGTAAACTTAATAATGTTCACCTCCTTTCTGGGCTGGCATTCTCGCATCTGTTTCCCCTTTGCTGTAGTGTAGCTCGGGTTATCAGTGAAGAACATTTCTATTTCGACAACTACCGAGTTGAGCTGGTCGAAGCCTTTAATTTTGGTGCCGAGGAGCTTCTCGCTGACCTCAGCTGCTAAGCCTCGGTGACATATAGTAATGGCATCTTCTTGAACTTAAGGGTTGATGCACCTCATGCTGAGGTCTCGCCACTTCTTGATGAAGTTGAGGGCGCTCTTGCCCTTCTTTTGTCGAAGAGAGCAGAGCTCAGGCAGGGAAATTTTTCACTCGATCGTTTGAAAATGGTCGAGAAATTTCTTCTAGAGATCTACCCAATCAATGACAGAGTTGGGCTTCAGGTAGGAATACCATTGGAAGGCCGTTCCCGTAAGTGAAGCGGCAAAGTTGCGGAGGAGGAATGACTCGTCCAACGCTAGCTCGACCATGGCCGTGATGTAATAGGCCAAGTGCTCATGTGGAGGCCCCTGCCCGTCAAACTTCTGCAGCTTCAGCGGCTTGGCGTACTCTAGAGGGAGCTTCTTTAACTGGTGATGCAACGGGTAAGGGACGCTGTAGAGATCTATGGTTGCGACCCCTTCCCCATATTGGGTGAGCTTCGTCTCGACAATGCGCTCGATCATCTGGCGTTGTGCCATAAGATTTTCTGGCACTGGCGTGTTGGATGCTCGTGGTTGAGCTTCATCTAAGGGTGTGCCGAACCCAGTTGCTGTTGGGGTTCGGGCAGCTGCCGCTGAGGCATTGGCACCATTGTGCCCAGCTGGTGGAGCTGGCACTTCGGCCTGAGGCCTAGCAGGTGGCTAAGGATGAAGGTCTCATTCCTGAAGAAGGTCTTTTAGGAGGGCTTCCAAGTGCTGGTTCTCCTTTATGAGAGTCTCGAGAGTCACCTCTTGAACCTCATTTGCTGGCGGATCATTGTTAACTGGTTCCACATTGACAGGGGTGGCCCGGTCCTCAGTTGGAACTTCTTCTGCTCGTTCCGATGCCTGAGGTCTAGCGAAAGTGTCGACGTGGCCTACCAGGGCCAAATGCTGAGTCTGGTGACAATGCCTCCTAAGCTGAGCCTGCGGCTGGTTCAGATCGTCAGACTGAGTCTCGGGTTGGTGTCCGATAGCATAACATGCGAACACCCTAACTGTGTCATTAATGAGCTGGACCATCTGCTTCCTCTGGGAATGCTTCTCAGGGCAGACGGGTGCCCCCAATCTGTTGAAGACCGAGGATCGTTGCAATGGAGCCTCTACTGGGGGATCACCCTGGGGAGAGCTCGGAGTTGGGTGCTAGCATCGCCCGAAATGAGCCCGCCGTTATTTCCGCTTATTTAGGTGGGAGACACCAGATGGCTGGGCATCATCGGGCGGTGCCATTGTGGAATCGATTGTGTCCTGCCTGATGGTGCGCCTGAGCACTCGAAGGGGGTTTCGGGTGCATGCCCTCCGAACACCCTGAGCTTTGTCTAGGGTGACCCAGATTCTTCTCAAGTTGACCTGCTTGTCTCCCTTGTCGTTGTCCCTCCGACGAGACTTGGGAGCTGGCGTACTGGACTGGTATGGGTGCCCTCGGGCTACTGTCGAGGTGCCTATTTTTCTGAGTTTCGCTTTGTCCTCTCACATTTTACTGCAAGAAGCTCAAGCGGTTGGTAGTGGGGATCATAGGGATGACCCACTCCGGAGGTATGATCGGTTCACCCCCGTCGAGGTGAATCCGAAGATCACTGACATGGATGGTCTTGCCAGAATTGCTGGTTGTGGCAGCGAGTTGCCTACCTTTGCGGCCATGGCGACGTTTCTTCTGGGGAGTCGAAGAAGATTTCGCTCCAAGGTGGTAGACTGAGAAAACCTACTCCCCTATTATTGGCGGCACGAGGCTGTTAGCCGAGAATACTGGGGTCGGCCCCCGGGGCATGAAGTTCGAATTAGGTGTCAGTGGCTAGGTGGCTTGGGTGTAGGCTCTTTCCTGAGCCAATAGAAGTGTTGCCGATGCTCGAGGCGAGACTCTTGCACCGAGAACCAACATCGCAGAAGGTGCTGGGGTGCCAGCAACCCGAGGTTGCCTGCAGGCAATTACATAAAAATATGTGACACATATATGAAATGAACTACAACAAAATGACAATACAACTAGGTTTCTGGCAATCTGACAACAGAGTACAAAGATAAAACACACATGAAGCATCCCATGAACATAGTGCCAATACAAAGGAATGGAAAGGAAGTAGATCATGTATGAAGTCACAACTGGGTAGCAATAGAGTCCTTGAGAAACTCCCCTGTGTAGGTGTCTCATGGTGCCACAGGCACGTTGGGGTCAACATTGTTATCACTGGCATCTTCAATGTTATCGGCTGCATTTAGGAAGTAGAAGTCATCTCCTTGCTTCCGATGCATGAAGTTATGCACAACGCAACAAGCAACAACAATTAGTATTTGAGTGCGGTATGGGTACATGTTCCCCTCCTTTAGCATTGCAAACCGCAACTTCACCACGCCAAATGCTCGCTCCACAACATTCCTCAACTGAGCATGGCGATGGTTAAACTTGTCCCACAGGTTTCGATACGCTCTACCACTGCGGCCTCCATATTGAGAAATATGGTAACGCTCTCCCTAGTACGGGCACACAAAGCTGCCCGTATTTGCATACCCGAGGTCAGCAAGATAATACTTACCTATGGTAGGAGGTGTTAAATTACTTAAATAAATGTTCATATGTGCATCATATCAAATGAGTAGCACGTACTTTGAGGCATGTTGAAGCCACCTTTTTCCAAGGCCCAAATCAACGCCTTTTGATCACCGACAGAACCTTCCTAACCAGCGGCTATATATTGGAACCGTAAATCGAAGGATATAGTAGCCATAACATTCTAAGTAATTTGTTGCTTATGATTCCTATATCGTGTGTGCTTCGATCGTAGAGCATTGGTTGGGATGTGCGTGCCATCGATTGCGCCCATTGCACCCTACAGACAATTATATATCGCATAAGAATCTTGACATACATGAGATGACAATGATATGGAAATGATTATAAGTTACCTTAAAGTATGGGTAGAATTTGTCATTGTGCCGAATAAAAGGATGCACCTCCTCCAATATTGTGGGGAGGTGGATGTATGTATGCCTAAGCTCAACTATGGCATTACATACGTGGTTGACATAATAACTAGTTGTCTGTGATGAGTGCTGGAAGTGCTCGCACATGGCACCCGTCGTAACACCATGACCCATGGCGTACAAGAACATTACCAATTGCTCACTCACAGTCATAGATCGATTATCTTTAATCAGGCCTCTCTCTACAAGGATGTCTTGCAAATGTGTGAACATAGCTGGACTTACCCTAAATATGTTATAACATCATCTCTCATGACCCATCAAAATGTCATATACCCACACATGTCCTGTGTGGCAAGATGTATGTATGGGTCTGGGCACATGCTCACGTGTATCTTCTTTAACTATTTCAAATATTTCTTCCATTACTGTGTCAGCCATGTTTTGGAAGACTAAAATCTCATCCCGCATTATCTATCTAATGTGATTCATTGCAACCATATCTCCTGCCATACACATGCATACAATGTGTTCAATATTGAGTTAGGAGGGACAGCATCCATCATAAAAAAGGAACTTATAAGTACAATTTCAACTTCAGCTACATAAAGCACAAGCAATACATAAAAAGTGTCATACTAAACCACCACAAACATGACTCTCATTGCCCGCGCAAAAGAAGGATAAAGATGCACAGCAGTATGACAAGCAGGAAGAGAACGATAATGAAAAGGATGACAATGATAGCCAGCTGATGCGTAAGAATAGGGCTAGCTGTAGGTTGTAGCTAGATCGGAGGTGGGGGGTCTTCAACTTCACCGGCCATCAATCCTCTTGAATAAGGCATAGAATTATTGTTGCATGTGATAACTGTTTGGAATGCGTCGTTTGCATCCTCAATTGATACAAAACCCTTGTATCTCGTAACAGGAAAGCCATTTACATGTGCATAACACTCATCCCAGGTGTAGTACACACCCAGACAATGGCCTACCTAGACCACATAGCACTTATACTTCCCCATGATCCAAATTCAGAAGACCCTGCAAAGCATGTGTTACCTATAGTTTGCGGAAGTGCAACACAACATAACATTGCATTACTAGATACCAAATGCAGGGTACATCATACATCATGAAAATATTACATGCCTCAATTAAAATATTATTGTGTAACATGGTCCAAAATTTTGATAATCAAACACATGAATGACTAACACACAAAAATAACTAATGGTCCATTGGTGACCCTACACTCATCACCAGCCCATGAGCAAGTCAACGGGTTCGATGGGATATCCAACCCAGCTTGTCTGTGTCCTCTAATGCCATGAAGACAGAGTGAAAGTGGATGTCTTCGAAAAGTTCTGCTGTCATGTACAAATGGTCCGAAGTGTAGCCTGGCAAAGTCTTCAGCTTTTCTAGACATTCTTTTAATGTGCTTTTTGACTCTGAGCTGGAAGCTGCGGCACCATCATCAACCCCCATGGTTTTAAAAAATTTCACCCTACCTGTGTTAATCTGACAAAACCTACTTAGTGCATTAGTGGCATTGTCCAGCCTCTTATTACGCTTCCTAGTGGTGCCAGTTCTATATGACGGAGTGGAATAGGTCCTCGTCTTGATGGGGGAGGCTGCTTCCTCTTCACTTGGTCGTTTCGTGGTGGGTGAAGGAGTGTACTCCCCCGTGACACTACATCCTCCCACGGATGATGGAATAGATCGCCTCCCCTGCACTTGGGTTAGGGTTTGACCTTCAGATGCTTGGGAAGCTGGGAAGAAGAATGGGTTAAACTCATTCTCCACATCCACGTGGTATGAATCAAGACCCATGGCACTAAACAGTCGACATGTTGAATCATAGGATCCCATATGTTGCCGATGTGAGTCTTCATCTCCCCAAGACCTCCTTTATGATAAGTCATTCTCCATTGTGATTCTGAAACCTAAACATCCCCTAGACATGGTATTACCACAAAGAATGTCCATTTTCATCTTGTACTCATAAGACTTCCCCAAATGCTTCATGTATTCAATGTTGGCCTATGAAATAGGAAGATAAGCTTATGTTTCAAATGGGCCTCTAATAGCAAAGCAAGATTTCATTAGTGATAATGAACATTATATTACGTACCGCAATTACATCCGCCCAAGCACCCTCCTCCGGTGGCACGGGCATCTTCATGACATCATTCCAACCCCACCCAGTACGTGACAACAATATTTCGAGTGTATGGTATTATTTCTTCAAGTTCTTCCACCGGTTTTACAAATTGATGGTGTCTATCCCTTTCTTCGTATGAGTATTGAATGGGCCCACAATGTCATTCCAAATATGTTGCTTGAATGTGCCTTGGTTGCACATATTCTTGTGTTATTGGTCAAGCAAAAGGTCTAGCAACACCTTGTCTTGCTTAGTCGTAAAGTTTGTTACTTGCGACTTTCTCTTGTTATCCGCCATGAGCTTCTCTATATGTAGGAAGATAAGGAAGATATTGTTCACAAATGCATTACAATTCGAAGGTCATCCATCAACATTTCCCATGGATTGACCTACAGTCATGATTATCATGCAACTGATTGTCGTTAGCTTATTGCAGCATGCATAGCTTTATTGGTGGTGTTAGTTTCTGGCGATCATGAGTTTCATACATCAGATTTAAGGTTCAGCAATGAATGGATATAGACATAGAAATTGATTTGAATAATAAGATGAACCAGTGAGAAGTAGCGGAGTCATCGACAACATAGGTGCATTTTGCAGTGAAGTTAAATTGTTAACAAGAATCAAAGTTAAACAATTTTCAAGATAATCTTTTAACATGAATACAGACATATGCATAGTTTCCCTAACAATCACAAAACTCAGTTTAATTTGTCAGTAATAATCACAATAGATAAAGTTATATTATGCGTTAATAAAAGTCTTAACAGTAAGATAAATTTTTACCAATTCTAAGGATAATATTTTACACAGCAACATATACGGACAATTATTTTCACTAATAACCACAGAACTCAATTTTGAGGATGCAATGTTAACAACAAACCGTTGCATTCAATATGAGGTAAAATACTTGGAAATACCCTAAATCATTTTTTCACCTATAAAAAATAGAGGAAAGAACACAAACATTATTTTTGGCAAGAAAGGTATGTTTCTAAAATGATATGAGTTAATAAACATGTTCACCTACCATTGTATTATTTCTTGTACAGTAATTTTTTCACAACATAGTGAAGAAAGGAGAGGGCAAAAATCTTACGGGTGGAGAGTTTAGATAGGGAGGATCGACCAGCAGGCCAGCCCGGAAACCACCCACCAGTAAACCATACATAGGGGACACCAAATGGCAAGGAGAACGACAACAACACCCACGTCACACACGTAACCAGGGGCCCAAAGGAGAAGGAGAAACGGGGACCAAAGAGTAAGCCTTCACTATGAAGGAGGATGAGGGCCACCTTGTTGGTGAGAGGAGTCCGAAGACAGCTATGGTGGTGCTTAAAAGGATAGGAAAGGGTTACTGTTCACTCACGGGGGAAGGTCGAGCTCGTGTCCCTGTCACCGGTGACGCGTAGCTGGCAGAAGAGATGGAACGTTGCAGAGCTGTAGTAGGAATCCCGCACCCCATACCTGTGAGGGAGATCAGCAGCCGAAGGTGTAGAAGAAGCTTCGGGAATGTAGTGCCTGGGAATTTTATCATAATTCATAAAGAATATTTTATGTCAGTATTTTAGGTTAGTGCTTGAAATATTATTTGCTTGAGTTAATAAAATATTTGACTAATAGTTTGGTTGAATTAAACACGAAGTGTTTAACAATATTGCCAACTAGGCCGACCCCTAATAAAAATTTAGATTAGGCCGAATTAAGGAATTAATGGCTAAAATCGTTGTTTTAATAACCCAATTTAGACCCATCTTAAAAGACCAAATTCGAGCCCGTTTCTCAACCGTTTGAGCCCAAACCAGGCCCATTGGAAAGCTTAACCCTAGTAGATCGATTTGCCCCTAAAACCCTAACCTCTAGAGACCTCTCTTGGTGAGATCTTCCTGAGATTTTTGTCATTTTCCCCCTTTGGACTCTTGAGTCCAATTCGACCTGTAGGAATCATCTTAGATGCTATAAGTAGAGGGTTTTCGAAGCCCTAAAACCCTATTTGCTTCTCCAACTGGTGGCCCGACCCAAGGTGGCCGATCGAGGATGAATTAGGGCGAGGATTGTGACGTGTTCGTGATAGGACGCGAGCGCGTCGTCCCCTTTCTTCTTCCAAATTGGTAGGTTTCTCTCATGCTCAAGATTAATTGCATATATTATCTTGTGCATCTTCAAGCCCTCTTTCTTTTGAACTAAAAAGCCCTAAATTCCATGTTGTATCTTGCGAGAATTTATGATTTTAGTGGAAGCATGTCACAATTAGGGTTAACCATGTTTTACTTCAAAGTAGGGATGTCAGGCCCTAAACATTTAATTGATCATGCTATATTGTATAGAATTTCATGCTCTTTCTATTGATGGCAAAAGCCCCAAATTTCATGCTTCCTGTAGTGTGTATTTAATCGTTCAAGTTAACCCTAGCCAACTCGCCGGAGGTGGGCAGGGTGAAAGGGGGGTAGCAACCTGTTTTGACTTGTGCGGCCTCACGATAGACTGCCCATCCTAGATAGGCGGCCGATTCTTGACCATTCATGTTATCTTTATTTTAATATTTTTCATGAGATAAATAGCCACTCGATAGACCACATATCTAGATGAGTGGCCACTCTATAGACCGCCCATCCTATACAGGTGGTAGATCCTTAACCATTCATGTGTTTAATCTTTGATACATTTCTGGGAAGCGCGACAGAACCCCAACCACCCTTCTGTCAAGCGGCCAGTCTCAGACCGCACATCTCCTCCAGCGGCACATTACAGACCGCTCATCTCCAGCAGGCCTTCGGAGTTGATGGGAATGAACAGCCAGTCGTGCGACCGCCGAGGAAGATGAAAGGTCCTGACTGGACCGTCCATCTGTACAGGATTGATTTATTGTCATTTTAGCATGATTTACCTTAGTAGATTGATGATTAATGGTAGGTTAGCAACACACATGATAAATTGGAATTCATGACAGTAAATATCTAATTCTTGCTGATTTATTCACTTTGAACTCGATTCATCTTTTCCATTGAATGTAATCTTAATCATGATTCATTATTAATTGAAATTGTTACAAGGATTGTTTGACAGTCATTCTACTATGGTAGAATGGACTGATCGCTATATTGGTTTTCGTTGATTTATTAGCCTCATTTTCTTGTAATGGTTGGGACTCTCCACCGGATATTCCTTCCGTCGGACTAGGACCTCCATTACGGGACCTCTGTAAGTCCCCGCGAGCTTGGGATTCTCACTAGGATGTCGGGCAGGTTGTACCACCAAGACCTGAACCTATTCACGTGATCGAACGGCTTGATTGCCGTGTGTGCACCACTGATCACTTTTGGACCGACTGAGTCTTGAGCGGCCAGAAATGGACCGTTCATATTAGTGTGTGGCCCATTATGAGCCATGTATCCCTGGCCTAGTGCCATTTACTTTGGTCGATTAGCCTTGATCCATCTTCGACCAAACCATGTCTTGAAGCCCTAGGCAGATCAGTGAAGAGTGGGCTGAACCCCGGTCCAGTTCTGCCCCACTTATGGTAGCCTGGAGCCCAATTAGGGCGAAATTCTAGCTATTTGAGTGAAGTCCAGTGGAACGGACCGTCTTGGACCATCCATGTTCTAGAGCATACCCTGTTAGACTAGCTACCATTGGAGCGGCCCAATAAGGACCCTATCTATCCATGGACTTCTTCTGGCCCTGTGCGGCCCATTCTTGACCATTCTGGTTTGTTGGAAGGCCCATCTCTGACCGTTCTTTTCTGAGCGGCCCAGAATTGTCCGTCCATCCCTTGACCTCGTGGAATTCATCCTCCCTCTAGAACCGTGTTCCTGCACTACGGGACCCAACAATCCTGGATCGACCCCGGTTGTCGCCACCACAGTTGAAGGTTCTACAAGGCAAGAAATGGATCAGAGGAGCCCAGGGTTAAGATCTTGGGAAAAACCCTCCGATGCTTAAGTCAGCAAGTTGATAGAGTGTAGGTGGAAGGGATGCAGGAGCAGGAAAGAATGATGGACACGAGATCGCTCTCCACTAGTGAGTGTGGTGTCGAGTACTCAGGATAGCTTACCTTTCCGGAGGTTCTTCTCGACTTTATATAGCTGCTTATTCTCTTGGCCGGAGGTAAGGTAGCCAGAGGGACCAGGGGGTGCATTATGTCCTGGAGGAGGGCTCTTCACTGTTGAAGGACTTTTGCTCTCTCTTATCCTTTTGAGCTTTCCGCCTCCGAGCGGCAGCATGACTTTCACCTGGATAGGCGCCCCGTTAAGAGAAATTTTCCCTCATTATCAGGGGGACTCTGTGTGGTGAACCGATACGATAATCCTTAGGGGATATCTTTCGCGCACATTGGAGGTTTGAGCGTGAAACACCGTCTTAGGGGGCGCTTGGACTTTTCCCGAGCGATGGGGGCAGCATCAGCCGGTTACGCTCGGGTGCCGTTTGGGCTCTTCCCGAGCGATCGTTACTCGGACTTCCAGACCTGGAGGACGCCTAGGAAGGGTTGGTCCGATCGACTTTGGGCTTCAAGATAAGTTGGACCATTCATGGGGCTATCACTTAAAGAATTTGGCCCCTGGTTGGGTCAGGTTGGACCTGGTTGGGCCACTCCGGACCACATGTTTATTGGGATGCTCATCTACCCCTCTACAGAAAAAGTGGGGTAAATCTCAATCTTAAGTACGTAGATATGGTATTGATTTACCATTGATGTGAATTTATCTAAGGCTTGACATGTAGTATTAAAAGGATAACTGAGAAATGAGCACCATGGATAACCTGAATGAAGAAAGGGTTTGATGTGGGGCTCCATGGGATTTACATCCCGGTGGGTGCATGGAGGAAAGGTATCCTGTTACCATTCATTGAGAGGGAGAGAGAGAAGATCTTTCGTATCTTCACCATCGGGGGAAAGAGAGACTCGCGCGTCCTCCCCGTTGTTTTATAAAGGCTGACAATCTCAAACCCATGTACGTAGGGGAGAGGGGGAGAGAGAGAGAGCGCGAGCGAGCAAAACGTACCATGGCGGCCTCCACCACCTTCTTCCTCCTGATCATCTCCACCGCCGTCGCTACCTCCTCGCCTCCCGCCTCCACCCCCAACCCGCTCAACATATCCGCTGTCTTCGCCTTCGGCGACTCCATCCTCGACACCGGCAACAACAACGCCTTCCCCACGTCGGCGCAAGCCAACCACCCGCCCTACGGCTGCAACTTCCCCGGCCAGGTGGCCACGGGAAGGTTCTCCGACGGGCGGCTCATCCCCGACCTCCTGGTCTCATCCCTAGGGATCGGAGACCGCGTGCCGGCATATATGGGCGGGTCGCTCACCGGGCAGGACTTCCCCGGCGCCGGCGTCTGCTTCGCGTCGGCGGGTTCCGGGCTGGACGACCTCACCTCCATCTCTACGGGCGTCCTGACCATCGACATACAGGTGAAGAACTTCAGGGAGTACCTGCAGAAGTTGCAGCAGAGCATGGGAAGCGAAGCTGCCGCACAGAAGGTCGGTAGCGCGCTCTTCATCATAAACTCCGGCGGTAACGACTTGAAGACCTTCTCCATGTTTCCTGCGAGGACGGCCTTGGGTCTAAGTGGGTACCACAACTTTCTCCTCCAAAGGCTGCAATCTCTTGTTCAGGTTTCCTCGATCCCCCACCTCTCTCTATCTCTCTCTGTCAATCTATTTTCTTCCCTCTCTCTCTTTATGTATGTATCCATATAGAAGCATGCCAGGATTCTTCCGCGTCACTGATAAGACGTCATGGCCTTATTCTCTAGCTTTGAACTGATTTAAACATAAAAAAAGAAAAAATATTGAAGATATTGACGCTTTGCTTGGTCGGAATTCATAGGTCGACGTACACTGATCGATCACTCATAATTAGTTTTCATGTTCTCTCTCCTCACATCTGACTATATGTTTCTCTCTCTCTCTCTCTCTCGATATATGAGGCTACTCTGGTGGTGAGAAGTGCTTAACTGATTTGGTTCTCCTTTCAGGGGCGGCTGAGGTACAGGGTTGGACCTATAAGGTTGTCAGGCAGCTGCAGAATGTTCCCCGACCTGAGGATCATGTCGCCCCGAGGGTCGATCAGGTGTCTATCGTCACCCCCCAAGCCGAGGTTGCGTTTGCCCCGGGGAGGTTTCAGTACTCGATCCTGGCCGCTGTTCCTCTGGTGGGCTCGTTGGCAGCGTCTGCGGCGAGCAGGGGCCCTAGCCCTCAGAGGGGCTCTCCTGAAGGAGTCATCGATTCAGCTGATGAGCAATCTGACATGGCCAGCAAGAGTCACATCATCCTGACCGATGATGATTTGGTGGCATTGGACATCCGGTGCCAGGTGAGGAAGAGAGTGAGAACGTCTACCTCCGCTCGGAGTCGCACCCTACCGCCCTCCCCATCTGAGCCGCTTTCTTCCGAGGCTCCGCCGCCACCGTTGGCTGGGGAGTTTGCGGTCGCTGTCTCTGCGTCAATCCTCACAGCACGGGGGCAAGACAAGGGCAAGGCCCCGGTGGGGGAGGATACCAATGCTCCTTCCCCGTCGGTATCTCCTCAGCACAGCCCAGCTTCTCCTCCTGAGGACTTGACCTCTGGGTTGGTTGGGATCACGACGATTATTGATCTCATGTGGAGGAGCGCGTAGTGGTTTGAGCACACTGGTCCGTTTGGCCCTAGGGTTGAGAAGGAGCTGATAGCGGTGGCTTTGAGCAATGCGTGCCTAGTCATCAGTGCTTTCGGTCTGTGGAGGCATCACTTCCTGGGGCTCGCTCGGATGCTAGAAACTAGTCAGGCCACCCAGGCGGAGCTCAAGGGGCACTTGGCGGGGTCCGAGGTGGCTCGCGCTGAGCTCCAGAGGTAGTCGGTCCAGCAAGGGCTAGCCCTCGCTGGCATGGAATTCGACCACGATCACTTTCGGGCGCAGGCCGATGCTGCTGAGGAGCGAGTAGCCAAGCTTGTGGCGGAGGTCTGGGCCATGAAGACTCGTGCTTTCGAAGCTGAGGTGGAGATCGCCATGCTATGCTCCTCGGTGTCGACCGCAGGCGAGGAAGCGGTGGAGCGCTTCCGTTCCTCCTCGGCTTACCGAGATGAGCTGACTGAGGTGGCCCTAGAGTTCTACGGGCTGGCCCGAGACCCTGGCTTCCAAGAGGGCTGGAGCACCACTGTGAAGGCCAAGGCGGATAACTTTGGTCATGTGGCCCCATATCTTCTTCCCCCCTTGTCACCTTATGGCCCGGAGGCCGATGATGGTGAGGGGGAGCCTGATGGTGCTGGTGCTGAGGAGCCAGCATCAGTGTCAAGCACGGAGGAGCGAGCACCTGCAGACGTCCCAGTGGTAGGAAGCTAGGTGGTGGACCTGGACGAGGACTCGCCTCTGTTGGGTTGAGAGACCCAGATTCAGAGGGGGGGTGAATGAATCCCCCTTCAAAAACTTATAGCAGAATAAAACTTTTGAACACACTCAAAGATAGCTGCTGAAGCCTTTGAACTCTGTCACTCGGAAATGCTAAAGATGCTGTAGTTAGATACCCCAAGAGAGTGCATAGACTCAAGGCTCTAGTTCGCACAAGTAATTGGAATCATTAAGCACATAAAAGTCTCTCAAGCAAACAGACAAACACTTGGCAGTAATTATAAATTCGAACAGAAACCACCCATAGACTTGCTTCTAATGTAGAGAGCACAAATAACCTAAGAATGGGGTAGAAGATATGGACGTTCACACCACAAGCAAACCACTGGACAATAGATTTTTAAGGTGGTTCGATCAACCAGACCTACATCCACTCCCCACTCAAACTAGAGTGAGGCTTCCCGCAGCCACACAGCTTGAAAACTACTGGGCACCACAGCTTGCCTACAAATGCTGTCTCACAGCTTGACCAGAGGAATAGACTCCTCTCTTCCTCCAACCTAGAGGGCCACCACTAGTGACACCAAGTCACTAGCAACCAGAGACCGAAGCCTCTCTTCCTCCAAACCAAGAGGGAACCCACAAGGGACACTAAGTCACCTGTAACTCAGAGGACCAATCCTCCCTTCCTCCAAACCGGAGGGAAACCCACAAGTAGCACACCACTACTTGCAACCGGAGACACCAGTGTTGAATTCACAAATTATGTGCTTCAGAATTACGGCCTGATTCTGATGACCGTCAGGGTATACCATAACGTGTATGCTTCTCACTTCCGCTACCCTATCTCCAAGGGCCTTTGCTATGGAATGATAGAGACCTTCTGCCCCGAGTTCAATACTTTTTCTACGGCAAAGGGCGAAACTTCATTGGACCTATGGAGTCTGTCATAGCTAAGCGGCCTCCCGATTGACGAAGAACCCTACGAGGAAGACTATTGGCCGAATGATTTGAAGGATCAGACGAATGAGGAAGGCCTTAACTTAAGTGGGTTTGCTTATCGGTACCTGATGAAAGTGTACCAGACTTTATGTCTGTCTCAAGGCGATGCTTCTGAGACTTCTTCTTCTCGCACCCGCTCCCGAAAAGAGAGGAAACAGGCGAGGATGGGCTTGTGGTTGCAGTACTTCTTTGGGGGCGACCAGAAGTACAAGGATTTTCCTTCCATTGCTGTAGCTCCAGGCAAGTCAATAAAGCGTGCTCGATGCAAGACCTACCTTGCACCTTCTCTACAGTAGGGGGAATGGGGTGGACCCAACCCTGCTAGAGTAGATGCCGTCACACATTGTGCGGCGTATCTAACTTATTGGCTATGTGAATTCACCCTTCCCTAGGGCGACGAGACCGTGATTCATGCCGAAGCTATATATCTGACGTGTCTCATGGCGTGGGGAGTGAAGTTGTCCCTCTGTCTGGCCGCCTTATGATTGATTTACAAAATGCTGGGAGACCTTCATCATTCATGTCTCCCGAGGAACTTGCAGACCGTCGGTCCTCTTCACTTTTTCAACACCTGGGTATGCATTATGTTCCCTGAGTTCGCTCCCCAGTCATTACTGTCATCAAGCTTGTTTCCAAGGATGTTGGAGTTTCCCAGTGCAGAACTGAACCCGCCCATGGATCAGCTATTTTTCATCAGGGGGAAGTTGACAAAGGTCCCACTGAATGCTCCGAGTGCACTGCATTTCTGGAGTTTAGCTACACACTCTAGTCCATTAGTGAACTGTTTATAAGAGTGTAAATTCGGGGTGATCGAGGACTACATTCACCCAATTTTCGGTGCAGTCTGCACGCGACCTTCTTTGGAGCCAGAATTAGTGGACTGGGCTCTATCCATTTGGCCCAGTGTCTTGGTCTTCCGGAAAGGAGGGACCACTTTCTTGGAAACTTACTACCCCTTTTGCTTCGGTAGGAATTTCGGCTATGACCAGCATATTTCCCCATCATTAGCACAATTTCCACTGAAAGGCCGGGTGAGATCAGGGTTAACATCGATTGAGGAGGCTCGCACTATTGTACCCCAGTGATTTTGATGATGTCAAACACTATAACTCATTAGTGTATGATGCCATATGCTGTAAACTAGTAAATTGACCTAAGGTAAGCAAGGTTGAAGCCATGAAGGTCAATGCATATTGCATACAGTTCTATGCTCATTCATGCATTTTGTCATATAGGTCTAATGCACGTTCATTCATTCACAATCATGCAAGTCAACGCACAGTTATTTGAGTCAATGCACCATTGGTTTGCATTTCAATATCACAGTATGTCAGGTCAATGCATGTTGCATATCAAGGCAGATGCAAGTTGATGCATATTCATATTGCTACATATTAAGGTCGATGCATATGTGCAGTCATGCACTAGAAAGTTGATGCATATGTGAGGTCCAGCACTAAAAGGTCGATGCTTATATTCATTTTGTCACATAAGGTCGACGCTAGTTAGCCAAGTGCAACATCTAAGGTCGATGCACGTTTTCACCCTATGAAACACAAGGTCGATGCATATCCCTGTTCACAGTCATGAAGGTCGATGCATATCTCTGTTCACGCCTTCACACAGGTTGGTGCACATGCATATATCAGGTCGATTCTAGGCTAAGGTCAATGCATGTTTTGAGAGTCGATGCTAGGCTAACGTCGATGCATGTTTTGAGGGTCGATGCATAGAGCATTTCATGGTACTAAGGTCGATGCGGTTAAGGCTTCCATAAAGCTAAGGTCGATGCTACATTGCGGTCAAGGTCGACACACATTTTGTTAGTCTGCATATAGGTCGGTGCACATTTTGTTAGTTAGCAACTCAAGGTCGGTGCACATTTTGTTAGCAAATGGCATTCTTTTATAGTGGAAGATCCCCTTAGGTGACCTGAAGGCCGTGTGAACCCGGTCATGCTCAACTATCCATATTTGGTTATAACCGGACAAACCGTCCATGAAAGAAAGGGCCTCGTGACCGGTAGTTGCATCGAGCATCACTTCGGTGATCGGCACCGGGAAGTCATCCTTTGGGCACGCTTTATTTAGGTTGTAAAAATCCACGCAAATCCTAATCTGCCCATTCTTCTTCTTCACTGGGACGATGTTGGCCAGCCAGGTGGTGTATTAGTTCTCTGCCACAAAATCGACGTCTATGAGCTTGTCGACCTCCTTGCAGATCTGCTTTATCAATTCTGGTCGCATGCGCCGAGGAGGTTGCTTCATGGGCTCCATCTTGGGGTCGATGGCCAATATATGTTGGGCCACTTCGGGACTGAGGCCGGGTATTTCCTTATAGTTCCAGGCGAAACAATCGCGGAACTCTTGCAGGAGCTTCACATACTCCTCTCTCTCCGGAGGGGGGATGAGGGCACTTAGGAAAGTCAGTCGAGGGTCATCCTCCATGCCAAGATTAATTTTGATCAACTCGTCGACCGTAGCCTGACCACCATCTTCAATTTTTGGTGGGGCCGGCAGCAAATCGACAAAGTCCTGATCTTCGCCATCCTCAACCTCGAGGACGTCGAAGGCCTCTTCTTGCTCATCTCGACCCGGTGCCGAGGTGGCATTCACTTCGCATTCCTCCGGGGCTGTAGCTGACGGGCCTGTGGGGTCTGCTGATGCGGGAGGGCGCAAGGCCTCTCTGGAGTCCTCCAGGTAATCGTCATAGACGGCTTCGATAGGGGCCGAGGCCGCTGCATCTCGGGGGCCTGGTGCTGGATGGATATAGTGTAGACTCCTCTCCCGGGGTCGCCTGTCATATAGGGACGCTGTGGGGCCACTACATAATCCCCCATCCTTAGTTTGTCCCTGTCAATCAGGTCTTGAGCTATGTCTTTGAAGACGTAACAATCTTCAATGGGATGATCGAGTATCTGGTGATAAGGACAGAACAACGGGTCACCACTTCTTCGAACATCTTGAGGCCACTTGGACCTCGGGAGAGAGACCTTTCCGTAGTGACAGGCCCAATCAAAGATGCCTCGGGTCTTCTCTCTTGGGAAGGAGTAGGGCTTCCGTAACCTCTCTTGTAGTGTAAGGCCTTGCCCAGCTGGCCATTTGACTACGGGGCTGGCCGTGTTCTTTGCCCTTCTTGCTAACTGGGCGGAGGTATCGGGGCTGGTGGTTTGGGACCAAGCCACGTCTTCACCCCATGGGCGGGGGAAACCCTGGGTCAAGTCTGCTACCAGTGCAGCTAGTTCGGCCAATTGTGCCTTCAGCATCTCGATCTCCCGTTGTTGTTGATGGCATAAGGCGAACAGAACGGGGTCATGTCGGGGTGAACCCAGAATCTGGCCCGAGCCGCTGCTTCTCGCCTGACTGACAGGCGGAGGCGAGGGGGCCTTGGTGACGTGACCCCTCGAAACTGATCCTTCGGAGGAGGGGGAAGGCCTTCTTGCATGTCCTCGATGAAGGGGATCCCAGAGGAAGATTTCTTCATCTTGCGTCTCCTCAGGTGACAGTACGGGTTGCTTCTTGCGGCGGGCTTCCTGTAAATCAGCGGCTCCGGGGGAATCCCCACCAAATGGAGTCGAGGCCGATATGGTGTCGACCTCGTAATAATCTTCTGCTGAGAAACCCAAACCCGGGTGACTGGTGATTTGCAGGAGCCTCCGGTCCAGGTTTGGCGGGTTCTACATCTTCTCGAACATTTCTTTCTGACTGGAGGGCTGGTAGAGGGCAATCCTTTGCTTTCTAACCACTTTGGCCACACGTCCAGCCATGTAAGGAAGTCCTGAGATTGGGACGTGCGGGTCATGCAGGTCGTCAGGAAATTGGCAATCATCGTCTCCTCTGACGGGCTGCTCGTTGGCCACATAGAAAATAGTAGGTGGCCCGTCGGTGTTCGGAACTTCAAAGGTCTGCAACTATTCGGCCACTTGGCAGTCAAGTTGCACTATCGGTTTAGTGATTCCCGGCGGTACCTTGACATCTTCCAGCAAATCTTCGAGGCGGGGTGCCCCCAATGTAGGGTAGATAGCGAGGGGGAGTGCCGATCTGTCGACAACCATGAGGCCAAAGACAAGGCCTACGAGACCAGACCAAAAGTCTAGAAAAGACCTAGACAGACATAGACACGCCATGACTAGAACATCGTGCACACTACCCCACGCATGACTAGAACATCGTGCATGCGACAAGACACCGACCTCGGGAAAAGCCAAGGAAAGGCTAACCAGATAAGGTCACGACGTGCGAAGAACGCGAAGAGAACTGCGAAGAGTCACGTGCCATGTGACTAGAGTGCCTCACCACTAGGAGAACAGCCAGCTGCGTCCACTGACGTCTTATGCTGCCCCTACTAGTGCCTTGTCCACGTACCCTACTGCAAGGACTAGGCCGAGACCAAGACACTGCTAGAACCAGAATAGTATCATAATACGAGTGACTAGTCAGGGTCACGTCTAACGACGTAAGTCCAAAACCCTTGACCACGTGTGCACACACTAGCCCACTGCCTAAGCTAGGCCTCTAGCTAATATTCCCCCTCCGAAGGATGCTACGGTTGGACCGGGGGCCCACGGAACTAGCTTAAGAACTGTAAACCAGGAAAGTGCCCCGCTACAAGAGTCGTCACGCCGAAGCATGCTGTAAGACTACGACTAGTGGAGGCTCACAAGACACGGAGACTCAAAACACGAGTGCTGAAGCACAGACAGGTAAGAGAGCACTATCACACATACTTCGAAGCACCAGTGGCAGTATAGCCACTGCCGACAACTCAGGACAAGGCAACTAGACCTACTCACGTAATGATCCTTGAGTCAGACGACTCGAAGGCAAGATCATCACAGACAGCTGAATGAGCCGCCAATCAGTCTGCTCCTAAGCCAGAGGAAATAATGCTTCGCAGGAAACGACACGCAAAGACCTGAGGAGACACCGAGAATCCTCAACACATCTGGACACGCAAACGAGGTAGGGCAGTACCCTGAAACATCCAGAACACGGTCTCAAATTGGACAAAGCTGTCGAGACACACACAAGGTCACATGTCAACACCTGTTCTCACCGGGTTGACTGAAAACTGACATAACACATACACACAGACACACACAGCATGCACGAGCACTCCTGGCCATCCCATCATGGTCACTGCCCTCATAGGATGTCGACAGACACCCACAGGTCATGGGCAAACCATGAGATCAAGCCAAGATAGGCAGAAACTAGAGCGGTGGACAACGAGTACACTCTGGGCAGAGCGAACTATCATTCAACCGCTAGGCGAACCCAGCTGTCAAGGAAAGTCACTGCAAGATGAGAGACAAAGACACTGGCAGGTCTAGCTCAAGTCATTAGGGAACTGTCGCAATCAAGGAAAAGACCACACCCAATCACCTGAACCAACCTATGCAGAAACCACCGACACATAGACACTGCCCTAAAACACAAACCTAAGACAGACAGACACACAGAATAGAACAACAGCCATCACGGCCACAACAGGACTATAACGCACCACTATAGGCGCGTTACCTACTCTAATGCACCAGGGTAGGGGCGTCAGGGCAAATAAGCCTACAACTATAACTCGAATGACGTAACGCACCAACCAAGGCGCGTTACACCACCTGGCGCGCCAGGATAGGGGCGTCAGGGCCAACGGGCCTAAAAGCCTATCATGAACTATGTAATGCATCATGCTAGGGGCGTTACACAACATGACGCACAAGGAGAGGTTTGTCAGGGCTAACCGACTGACCCGATCTTTGAGGTAAACACGGTCGTCGAGGAATTGACAGTCACAGTTCTCGAAAACCACAGCACGTAACACACCAAGCCAGGCACGTTACAGTCGTGTGACAGTCCTACTCTGGTCCATCACACCCAGAATGTAACACACCACCATAGGTGCATTATAGCCATGTGACGGTCCTATACTAGTCCGTCACACCAACCCAGCCTCAAAAGACCCAAAACGGCCAACGACTGTGATGGTGTATCGAGGGGCCGTCACATAAGTGACGGTCTCTGGTATGACCGTTACACAAAATCGGCGAGCAAAATAGGAGAATGGCCAAATCGGCCCGCTCCACACCCCATTCACACCGAAGCGCAGGGGAAACAAAGCCACACGACGATACAACACTCCTGGGGTGGAAAAATGATGCATGCATGCATTAAAATGTGAGATCGGACCCACTAAGGATCCAGGGTATTACATCCTCCCCTCCTTTAAGAAATTTCATCCTCAAAATTTAAAGACTACACGAAGGAGAAGCAGGGAAGAACAACCCAACAACACTAGCACGGAACAACACAAATCTCGAAAACATAGCTCAGAGGAACGCGGTCAGACTATAATCACAAGCACACGCTCAAGATTGAGCACGACACAAGTGAACACAAGTCTGACACCTCCGAGACAAGGCAACGTCGCTTACGTCTCACGAGGGAAAGAGACATGACACATGCCACGACAATGACAACCGAGAAAATGAAACGACAGACACACAAGCATCAGCTTAATCAAAGAGACATAGTCCTCACAGCTGACAGCTCAACAATATCATCGGCTCCAGTGCCAAAGGCAACAGGGAACACCTGGCACACAGGACGCCAACAACAACAGCGCTGGACCACAAGCACAATCAAGTCAGTCCTCACTCAGACATTACATCTGATCGAGTCGCAAGTTAACTCTACTAGGAAAGAAGAGTACAGCAAAGCTAACAGACAAGACTTGACTCACACGGTGCCAAGACAGACATGTAAAATCATAGAGAAACAGCACTTAAAACAACAACAACGGTAGCACTTGCAGGATCCCGACTTCGTACGGGACACAGAATCATGGAACACAACTGCAAGCTGGGTCACATCAAGGCATAACAATAGCTGAACACACGACTACAAGGGGCTAGTCATGTATCGGGCAGCCTACCAAGAAAAGACCCACGACAACGAGAAAATGACAATCTCGGGGAAAATGTGTCTCAAGGACCACAATAATGCCTCAAGGACACAACACCCAAGAAAAGAAATACAGAGCAAAGGGTACTCAATCAGCAGGAATGCCAACAGATTCCCCAACACTCACAAGTGCCAATGCCAACACCAGAATACGTCCAGCAAAAGCACGGCAACAGACAACATCAAGGCACAGGAAGCCAAGACGAAGTCACCTCGAGAAAGGCAATTCTCTCGACCGGCGAGAATCTCACAACAATGACCCTCGACCCATGGGTAATCAGCCCACACGCTTCTACTGCGCACTCATACCATGCACACAGGCGTCAAAAATATTTCGATATCCGCATCTCAGTACACACACGGTGCCATCGCAATTCATGAAAATCACAAATAGCACACCAAGAGCACTGATCCAGCGAACAACCGATCACAAGAAGCCAAAGTGCAAAGAAAGAGAGCACCAGCATCAGCACAAAGCACAAGGAGAAATGCCAATCTCAGCTTACCTTCATGTCCTGAAATGAAAAATGAGCCTTCACAACACATTGGCCGCTGGGCGTGGCACGACAAACACGGTACACAACAGCTCTTAACACCATAACAGAGTCCAAAGCCAAGTAATCGTAAGACAAGGAGAAGGTCAGGCTCAGAAGAAATACTGTCCACACTTATGCAGACACAGGACAAAGGCATTACTAAGATAGCAATTCAAAGGCTTACCTCGAAAACATTCCACCAAACAGGACGAGAAGCATCAAGCTCACTAACAGAAGCTCACCAGGAAGGGAAAATCCTAGGTCACCTGAGCATCTTCTCAACCAAGGAATCTAATCGAGCACTTCAACAAAAGTGAAACGCATCAGGAGCTGAACAGACTCAAGCTGGGACGACCAAAACAATGTAAGAATGTGTACGGCCATCACACCAACGATAAAAGTCACCAACCACCTGAATAAATGACAGGAAAACCATGAACAATGTACCGCAGATTCAAGCCTTTCGGCTAATACTGCCAAGTACAACATGATCGTGACAAACATCATGACGAAAAGGAAGGACCTCATCACATCCTGACGAGAGAAGAGCCATCTTGTACAGTGCTAATCTAGCACGCACAAGACGACACACGAAAATGAAGCGATCATGAATCGTGAAACCTAACGTCAGCGAATGACTGTACTGGACTTTCAAGACTCTGGAAACTGTATATCTCGGGTTCCCATGTACTTCACACAACAATGCTATGATACCAACTGTGATGACCTGGATCCCAGACACTAGATATACCTGATAGTACTATCGAATACACCCGATACCACTTGGAACCCGTGAAGTCTCCCAAGAGCTATAAAGCTCCGAAGGGAAAAAGGAGGCCTCGCTGGCACATGGCTCTCGCCACTCTCGAGCCCCAACAACCAGCATCTTCTGTCTGTGAAAGACCATCCACTGGTCACCAGATACGCGTCAACGGGAAATCTCTACTAGCCCAACCGGCATGCTCCAAATCACGATAGGCCATCCGTTGACTCTTCCATAGACCAACACCGCAACTTAAGCCAAACCTCGCTCGGACATCGCAACCGATCTTGAACTTCACGCCAACTCTACCCTCTTAGGGGAGCACGACGAACTCAAATGACAAGATCCCACCTCAGTACGCACGTCACTCGACGCAACACACCAAGAATTCCTCCCCTGCTGGACACAGACCAGGGATCACCACATCCAACACCAACGTCTCATCAGAGACCTCCTCACACCGTCATCGTCCTTCGCCCTGTCTTGCCAAATCCTTTGCCTAAAATGATCCAAAAGGACGCCTGCCAATCCCGATTCCGCTCTCACTACAGAGCCTCGGGACACAACCTCTCACAAGCCACAACACACTTCTTAAAAACCAACAAGTGCCGCCTGCTACCATAGCAAGCAGGTCGAAAATGCCACGACCAATGCACGTGGATCCCCAGACAATACACACCTTACCATGGTCGATCACTCGGCCAACCTCACCAGCTGCTCACGGCAACCAACCGGGACCCACAATCTTGCGAGAGATCACTTCTCCCAAAACACGATCTCATCCAAGAACACAGCTTCCAACACAGAAACTGGGTACTCATGCGGCAACCTCGCCAGCACATTTCCCCAACTCTCAATCTAGCTAGTGCCACAAACCACAATGCCTCAAGCAATGGCATGGCAACAACACATCTCACGCAACCGAGACAATCTCACACCGAGGAACCAATCCTCCGACGCTCAACACATCCTCGAAAATCTGCTTGTAGCATCCGACGCTGCGATCCTCCCGTTGCACACTCAGATCCACGCGCACAGCCAACACAACGACAACTCGGGATCCTCCATCCCAACAATCCTCTACAACTCCGCAGGCTCCGAGCCTTAATACATCGAAAATCACAGCACTAACTATAAATTCTCGCAAACACCGCCCAACTGGCACACATCCTTCCGGAGCAGTGCCAACACCCTTACACATCAGGGAATGGGCAACGCTTCTCACTGACAACCACCTTGCCAAAACATGGGATGCGTCTCGCACGGACTTCATGGCACATGAAGGCCAACCAATCTGAACACATGATGCAAGACGACGAACCTAAACCCAACACGATCTTCTCCAACCAAGGGAAAAACTCGATACTCCTCTGACCAACGGAAGGTCCCCGTGCTCGACCTGACCTCGAACCTTGCACACGCTGGGACCATCAAGTCAGCACCTCTGACACACTCACCAAGTGTCTTATCGAACCACGATCACAACACTTCTCGATGCACCATCGCTGCGACTCCTCGAAACGCAACACGAGCCATAACCGCTAACCACCAACGCTCACCCTCGAGTCGCAGGCTCGCCACTGAGCCTTCACATCTCGAACTAGATCCAGGGCAACCATAGTCCAGCCCAAGAAGATCCTCTGCTCATCCGAGCACATCTCGACCAGAGCGTCTGCTCTGCCACCTCGAACCACGATCTCAATGCCTCAGGGGCTGGATAAATCTTCAACTGAAGTGGCCAACACCAATAACAACTCCCTCATAGCACACTCATGGCCACTTAACCACGAACAATCCGCACCAGTCACCTGACTCTTCTGCGGATCCCTCGAACACAGCACCGCAACAACACACCTGTCGGCAACCTCTGCCCAACGCAGCACAACCGAGGCCACCATCGATGAGGGAGAAGCTCTCGACCTCGATCCTTAGACCCCACGCCGGCACTCCGACGACGACAACAACCACCTTCACACTGCCAATGTCGCGCACTCACGCTCTCACGCGAGAAACCAAGTGAAAAATTAGCACGAAACCCTATGCCAACTGCCGACTGTGCTGGACCTTACGGACTCTGATCACTACAATATCTCGAATTCCCATGTAGTTTCACAACCATAGCTCTGATACCAACTGTAGTGACCCGAGATCCGAATACTGAGAAGGCCTGATACCATTTGAACCCCGAACTGTCACCCACGAGCCCGAAGACTCGGACAAAATTTTGGACAAGACAGAGCCAAAAGCTCTGAGAAAAATCGATCCAAGACCCGATAACAAGGATCTGAAAGAATCCAAGTCATTACAATACTTCCCCAAGATATAGTAACCTAAGGGTTTCCTAGAGACGAGCACCTCTCCCCTCAGAAACGAGAAGGTAGCTTAAGGGCTCCCTAGATGTGAGCACTGCTCCCCTCAGAAACGAGAAGGTAAGGGCTCCCTAGATGTGAGCACTGCTCCCCTTAGAAACGAGAAGGTAGCTTAAGGACTTCTTAGAGGCGAGCACCGCTCCCCTCAGAAACGATAAGGTAGCTTAAGGGCTCCCTAGAGGCGAGCATCGCTCCCCTTAGAAATAAGAAGGTAGCTTAAGGGCTCCCTAGAGGCAGGCACTGCTCCCCTCAGAAATGAGAAGGTAGCCTAAGGGCTCCCTAGAGGCGGGCACTGCTCCCCTTAGAAATGAGAAGGTAGCCTAAGGGCTCCCTAGAGGCGGGCACTACTCCCCTTCAAAATGGGAAGGTAACCTAAGAGTTACCTAAAAAATTCATTCCCCAGAGGTGAGCACTGCTCTCCTCGGAAAAACACGGCAACAAGACAATGGGAAGCACAAGCAACGCGATAACCAGCATAAGGAAAGACCCCTCGAGGGCATGCAGAAGTCATCTTCCAACAAAGGTACACAACAAATGTTTACACAAATAAAAGAATCTTATTTCTTTAGTCAAAATACAAGCTGCCAGAGACCCTTTGGGTCATTACATGAATATGTGAAAAACAAAAGCCACCCGATTGCAACATCAACGTTGGGTCCTTGGGCACCGCCACCGCCGCTAGATCATCTGAAACACCCGGTGGCCCCAGGAGCGGACACCTCGAATCCTAGGTGTTCTGCGGAAGTGGACCAATAGTGGATCCCCTCCTATGCTAGAGAAGAGGGTCAACACCACTAGATCGACACCATCGTCTCATGTATCAGGGGAGAAGGCCAGTTGCCTCGCCCATCCCCACTTCGTGAAGGACGAGGAAGCAACAAGGCCCACTCATTACGGAAGCTGACCCGACACACCGGCCAACTTCAGGCGCCTTGCCCACTGAGTGGAAGAATGGAAAATAGGGTCTGCTACCCCGTCCGCCGCCCTTCTCGGCCTGAAGAGTACGTGAAGCCTCTCACCACGCACCTACTGCTAGAGAAAATTGTTACCATCATATGACGAGAAGAAAGCAGTAAGAGCAACCTGGAGTAAGAAAGGGGAGGCGACGACTGACACCTGGCCGGCCCCTGAGATCACGTGGTCCACGGGGCGAGGAACGCTCTGCGGCAATTCGATGATCTCGGAGGTCCAACCCCGAGGCTCAAGTGCCCCTGAAAGCAAAATAGAGTTTGGGTAAGTGTCTTTCATGAAAAGGGCAACCTGAGGAAGCAATAAAACCCGTACCCTGCGGTAAGGGGGGCACAACTCTAGCTCCCGAAGCAGCACCGGAGTCAGAACAAAATCGGCATCGGCCAGGGGATACTGTTCGAGGACCTTCAACTTTCGGCGATCTTCACCCTGGAGAGTAGGCTGGCTATCACGCCAAGTAGGGGGGAAACTCCCACGCATCCACCTACTAGAGACTTCCCAGTCCCGCGACTTGATGAGGTAAACAAACTTCTCCGCCCACCCTTTGCGGTTGGACGCTATGGAGGAGACCCCAATAAAGTGGTAATGGGAGCGAGACTTGAAATAAGTGAAATACCTATCGGATGGACAACTCTGGAGAAGGAAGAAGTAGCAGAACAAATCTACAGTCAGTTCCACCGACGCCCTGCGGCATGAATAGACAAATCCGCAGAGGATGGAGTAAGAGTTTGGGGTTATCGCCCCAGGGTTCCGTCCGTAATGCTGGAGGACGACCATGAGGAAAGGATGGATGGGAATGCGAAAGCCCGCCTGGAAGGAAGCTATTGGGATCATGACCCCTCCGGCAGGGTAAGTCATGATGTCATCGCCAACCTCGGGGAAGACAATATGATGGGAATCGACGCCGAGCATGTATAGTTTATTTTACATTTATGTCCTTTTAGTTTATGTTTATATCCTTGGGAAAGTATGTACGCAATTGTAAGGCTTTATAAGCCATCGAGTCATTCCCTTGGATTGTTTGGCATTAACTCTGTTCATACATTATTTGCCAACTTTTTTGGGGGATCATTTTAGGGTGCCTCGAAGAGACAAAGGAAATCCTGGGGAGTCCTCTATTAGACAGTGAGGAACGTCGGTCTGGGATTGATAAGTCTAGATGATATGTAGGCGGCCAATTGTGTCAAGATGCTTTGGTTTGTGATTACCACCTCCACCTTGTGGTCTAGATTCTTCAAAGACAAGCATTTGTATCAATGCCACTATTCTAAAGCCAGTTTCCCCCTAATCAAAGCTCTGGATAGGGCCTTATAGATCACGGCGGCCTCCATTATTGTCGAGCACCATCGTGTAGTGCCTTCGGCGATCACTTCTTCGGCTTATTTTTGGTTTGACTTATGGGTGGGTAGCAGCCCTATGAAGTCCTTTATTCCTGCCCCTGCTTGGCAAGCGATCACCAACAAATTGCTCACAGTTAGCCAGGTCCTGGCTAATTCATGGTCGAGCCATCTATCCTTGGTTTTGCAGTACTGCCCCATTGCTATGTTTCACCATATTCTTACTTCTTTGGGGGAGACTAGTAGTTGGATTTGGTGCCCCAGTCCGTCTAGTAGGTTTACTGCATGTTCGGCTAGAGAAATTATTCATGGTGCTCCTTCTTCTACTGTCTGGCCAGCAATTTGGGCTGCTCACATTCTGGCAAAATGGTCAATTCTATTATGGAAGATTATGCAGGGTTGCCTCCCTATGGATTACCTGGTTATGCACTGTGGTATTCCACTCTGTTCGAAGTGCTCTAGTTGTGTGTCACCTTGCTAGGAATCAGCCTTCCACCTCTTTTTTTGCAGCAATATCGCTCTTGGTGTTTGGGCCTTCTTCACAGATCTGCTCACCCTTGATGTCCATTCGCAGATGTCTTGTGCTCAGATTATATCGCAAACTTTGGAGTGGCTCCACACTTCCTCTTTAGCGGGGTGTATTGCACGTATAACATTCTTTCCCTGCATTTGGGAGATTTTCTATAACCATAATAGATGTAGATTTGATGGGCTCCCTATGTCCACCCAGCTCATTGTCCAAAAATATCTCTTCCACTTGCGAGATATTGTCCCTAGTATTCCTTCCTAGGGGTGCTAGCTCTCAAGCCCCTTCACCTATTTGCTATAGACCTAGGGTGTTTGCTTGCCAACGCATCCTGTCTGCCCACCCCGGGTGGTGCATTGGATGTGCCCCCCCCATAAGTTGCATAAGCTTAATGTGGATGGCGCCTTCAAGTGGAATTCTAGTTTAGTTGGTGGTGGTGGTGTTCTCTGAGATTCTCAACGGATCACTCTCTTTGGCTTTGCTTCACCTTACGCTGGCGTCCTGTCCAATCTTCATGCTGAGGCTTTAGCTCTCTGTGATGGTCTTCGCCTTTGCAAAACCCACAATTTTAGGCAGATACTAGTTGAGTCAGACTCCAGAGTGCTAGTTGGAGTTGTGGAGCATCTATTTCCCTGCCCCTAGCATCTCCTCGATATTGTGCATGATATCCATTATCTTATGTCATCCCTCTCTATTTCTTTGTTGCATTGTTTTAGGGAGGCAAACTAGTCAGCTAATTCTTTGGCTAACTTGGGTTGCGTTCTTCCTCGGTTGACCTGTTGGGACTCTTGGGCTGATTTTTCCATTATTGTTAAAGGGCCCCTCCATTTAGATAAGGTTGGGTGCCCTTCCCTTCGGCCCTAACTCTTGTATTATTTTCATTCTCTATCAATAAAATGCCCCAGTGTGGTGTGTTGTAGTGGAGTGATCCACTCATCTCCTCCTTGAGGAGATGAGCGCTCTCCTACGAGCCCACTCTGACCTATTCATTAAAAAAAGATAGCGGCTATGATAGAATCGTGATCTGTGTTCTGTTCAAGCAAATCCCCTTGGAGCATTGGTGCGCCCCTCTCTCCTCCTCTCCTATTCCTCCTCTGATTCCAGGGCTTAGGCCCCTTCTATCATCCCCTCTATCTCCCTTCTTGCTGCTACAACCACCACCGCCGCCGATCGTGCCGCCGCCGTGCCGCCGTGCTCGCGTCTCCGAGGTGCTGTCCAAGTGCTAGTTTTACTGGACAGAGGCTGAGCACGGGAATTCTCGTGCCCAGATCCCAAATCTGCTGAAGCTGATATTTTGAGGGTAGGTTCCATAGCACATGTGTAAATGCTTAGATTAGCATATTAATATTATTTCTAGCTATTTCTGACTGTACGTTCCGATATTCCGCATCGGGACGTGACAGTTTAGGTGGTATCAGAGCCTAGGTTTAATATTCCTAGGTTTCCTAACTTCTAGGGTTCTAAGTGATATTGTAGGACCCCTAACCTTGTTAAGGACCCATAATCTTGTTAAAAGTCTAAGGACCCAACCTGGTGAGATTTGGGTAGAAACTTGGGTTAAGTTAACGACCTAATTGCAAGACTAACTATTTTAAATGAATCTAAATGATCTATTCCACGTGTAGACTTTTACAATGGTAGCCAAGCCACAATATCATCAATTAAGCACATAATGCAGCAAGAAGAAGGAGCTTAGAAAGCTATTAATCATTTCAGTGCATAGACAGTCTAACTCAAGGCTGCCCAAGGATATAAACGGTCCAAAATGGACCGTGAGGGCATTGCAAGTTTGAATCTTATTGTGGCAATAACACGGCCCTATGAGAGACCATTCAATTGGGTACACGATTGAGGGCAGAACGCGTAGGTGCACATGGAGCATTAAACTCAAACGGTCTGATTATGACCGTTCAATAGAAGAAATGGTCTATCAATAGACCGTATCTATACTGTCGATTTCAAAAAAAGAAAATCGAGCCCCATCGTCTCCCTCCTCCCGTAATCGACGGAGGAAACTTTCCCCCCCACGTTCTCCGCCTTCACCACCGGCACCCTCATTTCTCCATCCTCCCCATTCTCATTCTAACCCCCGCCCTTCTTCTGACTTTTCAATCCCCCTATGCAATTCAAGAAACAGGTCCTACATCGCCTAGCTCATCGGAGGATGATCGGAGGAGACGCCCCATTACCACCGTCGCCGCCGACGAACCCCACGGAGGAGGCAGTGCCACCACTAGCAGTGGCGGAAGGAGGGGGTCCTCCCGCGGCCATTGAGGCAATGGAGGTCGCCCCACCGGCAGAGGTGGCGATGACAGCGGCCCGGCCACCGGCCAAGGAACCACGTCCCTCTGAGGTTGGTCATGGCCAAAACCCCCCATCCCCCATTTTCATTTTTAAATCATGCATGTAGTCTTAGCCACTAGAAGAGGGGCATACGACCCCTTTAGGACTGGTTGGGAGGCCACTCCGGTTGTCACCGCCGGTGGGGAGGGTTTGAACACTGTCGGGCACGGTGGGCTAAACACGGTCTCACAGGGACCGTTTACTTAATTGAACAGTTCACCTAGAACTGTCTGAGGGTAGAACGGTCCATGGGTGGCCGTTCAGGGAGATTTGAATGGATGGGGTACGATGAGGGTGAAAACGGTCTAAGGAAGACCGTTGGGAACATAGACGGTCCACTCCAGACCGTCTAGAAACTGAACCGTTAAGTAACTAAACGGTCTCCATCAGACCGTCCATAAGGCAAACGGTCAAGGGAGTGACCATGGAGATTTAGATCATCGGGGCTTAAGGGGGATGCTACACGGTCATGTTGGGACAGTTGGGTTGACAAACGGCCAGGGATCTGCCGTTATTGGCGGGGAGACATGAGGGGTAAATGGTCCCCACTGGGCCATTCATATAAATAAACGGTTCTCAATGAACCGTTCACTAGACAAAGTGGTCAATGGGTGACCGTGTACCATTAGATCCTAGAATGGGCTTATTAGAACCATAAAACGGTTGGAAACCGACCGTTAGGGGAATATAAATGGCCTAGAGGGGACCGCTAACCTGACAGAATGTATTTTTTTAATGCTATGCATGATTTATTATGAAATGTATGGCTAATGTACTTTGTTTAAATGCATGCAGGGAAAGAGCAAGACCCGGATCTCCTGGCTCCAAGTCTGGGCAATGTACCTCGCACTACCAGACTTTCAGCGTGAGAGGCTGGCAGCCATGGGGCTCGGGGAATTCCTGAGTGTGGAGGTGACCCGGCTCGACACAGCGCTCCCGTACGTGCAACACGATCGGTGGGATCTGGTGAGCCGGACGTTTCTCTTTTCGTGGGGCCACATGGTCCCAATGTTGGAGGACGCCGCGCACATCATCAGCCTAAGTGTGCACGGGGTAGCGGTCAGTGGGAGGACCTTCCCCGACTACCGAGAGCTGGCCCAGAGGCTGCTGGGCTTAGAGCTACTGCGACTGGAGCATCAGTCGACGATGCTGATGAGGGAGAGGCTGCAGGAGAGTCTTGACCTACAAGGAGCTGGGATAGAGACGGGAGAGCTATCGGAGCAGCACCTCGAGAGGCTCGTGGACCGGGCACGACCACGAGTAGTAGCCGCAGCGGGACTGGAGGCGGACGTGGTGCTGAGGAGGTTCCTGATGTTGTTGTTTGGGAGGCTCCTCTTCGCCACCCGAGAGGACGTGGTCAACTGCCGATTACTACCACTGCTGGAGGACGTCGATCGCGTCAGAGAGTACGCGTGGGGAGCGACCGTCCTCGCCTTCCTCTTCGACATGCTGAGCTCCACCAGCCGACGCACGATGCTCGGCAGGTTCTCACCTCTGCTCTAGGTATGAATCAGATCCCTAAAATGATTATACAATTGTTATATCATCATATGCATGCTGACACTTATTGTAATGCAATGCAGGTTTGGGCCTATGTACACCTCCCCGGGCTCGGGAGAGGAGAGGAGACCGGACTGGCTGCCCATCGTGAGACGGTGGACGGCACCACGGGGAAGTCAGATCCCTGTGACGCCAGGTCTGGGTGATCCAGGACAACCTCGACACCCTGCCCTATGCCTCGGTAAGGTTCTGAACTTAAATTTTGTGTTAATGCAACTATATGCTCTGTATGTTGATGCACTTTGCCTATTTGATAGGTCCGGTGGATGCCCTACAAGGGTGAGGGGCACAAGGGCCAGCCATGGGTGCTTGTGGCCCTAGCTTACGCGGGGAGGGATATCTGGCTCCACTACATGAACGGAGTGGAGCCCCTCTACCATCGGCTCGTGATGAGGACCATTGGGGTCCACCAGGCAGTGGTTGACTTCCCAGTGCCCAAGAAGCCAGAGGAGCAGGTCGATCGGCACGCTCAAGGGCTGGCGATAGAGACTGACTAGACTACTCGAGCAGTCGAGCAGATCAAGGATTGGACGTCACTCGAGTGAGTGGTAGCCGCCCGAGCAGAGAGCGAGGAGGCCTATTTGACAGCCTACGCCCGTCGCTTCGGAGACCTGGTCTTCCGTGGCCCTCGACGACCAGTATGACACTAAACTCCATGCTTTCTAATATGCTTTTATGGTTATGATGCATTGACATACGACTTCTATGTGTAGCTCGACCCCCAGGGGTGGATCACAGAGCTCTAGGGTCTTCTTCACTCCACCATCCAGGAGCAGGACGAGCTCCGGCACTCCCTGGACCTCCTGGTGAGTTTTACTGAACTCTAAACTCAATTGTGCATATGCTTATGATGTTGACTAACCTGGACTTCTAAATGTAATGAGCCGAGGGGACCCAACGTCAGGGAGCTGAAGCACTGGCTTCCTCCTCCCAGCCTCCCACGGACCACGCTGAGCGAGATGTAGAGTTTGCAAGGATGGTGGCGCGGCCCGAGGATGCCAAGGCTGCACTCGCTGAGTGGGTAAATAATTAATTGCACTCTCCCAGTTGATTATGATTATGAAATCCAACTAACTGACCATGATGCTTGCACATGCAGATGACCGAGCTGACGGCAAGCCTGGGTAAGGCCACCCGGCTGAGGGAGGAGCTAGAGCGGAGCCGTACAGCAGCGCAGGGTGAGATCGCCCAGCTCAGAGAGGAGATGGAGCGCAGCTGTCTGGCAGACGCTGTAGAGATGGAGCTCCTTCGTGCGGAGTTGGAGTGACTCCGTGTTGATGCCACAGAGACAGAGCACATCTGGACCGAGTGGGACCGATCCCAGCTTCAGGGGGCGAAGCTGGAGGGGATCGTTGAGGGGATGTGCCAGAGATCCGAGCGCACCGGAGCTCCGAGTGGTACGCAAGGTATGCGCGGTATGCACAGCTCCTACCGTGGATACTTCACGAGCTCCACTGGCCATTGGAGGAACGAGGAGGAGGAGCGGCACCGACGTCACCAGGAGGAGTCACGCTCTACGATGGCCCCGCCATCGAAGAGATATGAGGGGACGGGCGATAGTGGAGGCCCAGAGGGACAGGCCTGATGTACTTTAGATGCGACTCTTGTACATATGGATGCTATGATATGATAGTGATATGACATGTTTTTGGTTTTGCAAATGAATGTGTGACTGAATGTGTATGCTTGACTTTAACTAACTAACAATGAATCCTATACTGACACGGGAGAGTGAGAGAGAGACAGAAAGCTTTGAGTGGAATTGGTGCAAAAAGGGACAAAATTAAGGCAACAGGGATCCAAACGGTCGTCCAAACGATCGTGTGAATGACCAAACGATTTTATGGACCGCTAAAGGTTGTTCGACCAAGACCCCAAATGATAGTAAACGGTCCCCATTGGGCCGCAGAGAAAAGAAACACGGTCCCTCATTTGACCATTGGAATTGAACCACGGTCTCCACAGGACCATTTATATTTCCAGGGGCGAACTGTGTAGAAGGTGCATAAATGGTCCCCTTAAAGACCGTTTTCAGGCTCCCGCAGTCACTCGATAGACCGCATATGAGGAATTCCTAGCAACTCCGATCAGGACTCTCTTGGAGAGTCCCAACCCATGGGTAGAGAGTCCTAAACCATGGCCAAGCCTATCCTAACCCATTTTTAAGTTATCCTACCTCAATCCTAGTGGGATTAGGCCACAAATTGGGTTCTATAATGTGGGTGGGTCCGCACGAACGGTCCTAAGGGTCCGCTCATCCTCCTCATAGTCATGGTTCCGTCGTGGAGCACGACGGTCACGACCATATCCCCCATGTTCATTCTCGGATGCATAGTCATCCACCTTGGGTGCTTGCTGCCTCCTATCATCTACCCCATGAGCCCTTGGCGCAGCATGGTGCTGAGTCGGCTCTTGTTGGCCATTTGTATGCACGAGTTGCGCCGCCACTGGGGCCCTCTCGAGGACAGCTATTCTCCCCATAAGACCTTGGATAGACTGATCTGAGGCTTCGGCCCGATCCTCCAAGGCTTTCATTCTCCCTTCTAGATGCGTACCTATACCGTGTACATGCCTGCTGAGGCCATCCATATGCATATCGAGACGATCCATGAGGGCTCGAAACATCTCGACCGTCGAGGGCTCATCGGAGCTACGGGCTTGGGAGTCCGCCATAGGTGGTAGTGGCGAGTATTAGGTGCCTTGACGGGGGGGCATGCAAAAGACACACTGACTGGGGTACACGGGCTAAAACAAAGATGAACCTAGCAAGGAGACACGACCCTAGACTCTAGCTCGCTCTGCTACCAAACTGATGCGAGACGGACTGAGGGACCAGCTCTAGGTGATGGGAACCTCAGACTCTAGATGGAGACGCGACCAGCAACACGTGAACACTAGAGATGCCTTGGCCTGACACAAAGAGTTCCTATGGGCTATACATCGCTAACAGAAACGCAAGCTAACTCGTCGTCCCAAGCGAGGGATAGCGTGGATCCGCGCGGTTGAGAAACCGATAGAGTCAAGGGTGGTCGACTCACTTCCATGCTCGGGTCGAGTCAAGGGACGGTTCACTCTCTCGCTCACAGCGGTGACATGAACTCACGGGCTACGATCCTATCGCACTCACAGCGGCATACGACCATATACTAGCTAAGTAGATGTAATGCCAAGAAGTTACGACAGTACCTCCACGCTCTCGGCGTGGGGAAGACACCCCGGCCAAATCCGTACTCCTGGTTAACAGATTTTACAGTAGTACAAATATTTCGACCCACTCCACATAGGGAGGTAACAGGTCACATGTGGGGCCCGGGAATAACGGGAAGTGGGTTGACAGGCAGCATCTTGATGTTTCTCCGTCAGTGTCGAAACCCACGTTTTGGTGCTGTCTGGATGCCGCTATCTGCGAGTCTGTGGGGCCCACGTGCTGTTCAGTCCTCCGAACCTGACAGGGTGTGTCCTACTGTGATGGTGACACCTGGTGATGCACTCTCCTGGATGGCGGTCGGGCTGGAACACAGGTCGGAGGCCGGGTGGCTCCGATCGCCAAGTGTTGGAGCTTGTTGTCCCAGACCTGAAGCTTCTATTTTTTAGCACGTGATCCGGTGAGATCCATCACTGTGATCTGCCATGACATCATATCGACACAAAACCAGCGTCGTTGGAAAGATCTCTTGAAATTCTTCGACCCTAGGTGCCTCCAGAAATTTTAACAAGGCAGGAATTCTGATGGTAGAATTTTGAACAGGGCTGTTTGTAGTCTTAGATCTGGTCTGGCAGACTAAGATCTGTCTGAGAACTGGCATTGACCGCAGCATAAATGTTGGATCTGGGTGTTGGGCTCTTCAGGAAGCATGTAGAGGGACGAGTAAGGACGACGTGGATATTTTTTATTTGAACTTTCAGGGAGATTTCGATTTTCAGGAGATTTTATAGTGGGGAGGGGTCAGATCTGAACTGCACAGGACAGCACAGATATAGGATTTGAGAGGAATTTTTAGAAACTATAAACGAACTTCTAAATTCACAAGAAAATTTGTGGACGATGGATTAGGCGGACAGAACTTCCAATAAAAATGTCAGCTCATTTGGACAAGGGGAAGGTGGGTTCATGGGTGGACTATCAGCTTTCTGTGATAGATGATGGATTGTAGATAGATCTAGAAGGGGGGAAGCACGAAAATGGAAAAATAGAAAATGAAGGCTAGATGATCCAATGATTTTTCTGGGATGTGGGTTGGACCTCTAGAACTCACCCTCATAGTTTCTAATCCAAAGGATCTCGTGGTTGAGAGCAGAAATTCTAGGAATAGCTAGCTGGCCAGAGTAGACAGAACTCCGGCAATGTTGGCGGTGGTGCAACTTATGATGCTGACTTGACCTTGCTATGTGACAGGTACGGTGGACTCCCTACACCGAGGAGGGACACGAGGACCAGCCCTGGGTGGTTGGGGCCCTCGCCTACTTCGGTCGAGACGTGTGGCTTCATTGCTTGAACGTGGCGGAGCCACTCTACGCCTGACTGGTGCTGAGGACGATCGGTGTCCATCAGCCCGTGGTTGAGTTCCCGACGATGGAGAGGCCAGGGGAGCGCGTGAGACGACACCCACGGGGAGCAGCCTCAGTGACAGACTGGAGGGTACAGGCCGCCATTCAGCTGGCTGACTGGGCGGCACACGGGCGGTTGGTGACTGCCCGTGCGATGAGTGACAGCGCGTACTACACAGCGTACGGGCAGCACTACCGGGACCAGGTGTTCCGGGGTGCTCGCCGACCGGTATGACTTCTAAACCCGGAAACTCTTTCCCATTGCAACCTATATGCAATGATGTACTGACACTCCCTTTTCCAAATGCAGATCGACCCAGCAGGTAGGATCGCGGAGCTGCAGGGGTTGCTCCACTCTACCGTCGCAGAGCGGGACGAGGCCTGCCACGCGCTGGCCTTACTGGTAAGACTTTTTGACTTATGCAACTCCCAATATGCTTGATTTATGACCTGACCGATCTTCGAACTCTTGAATGCAGCGGAATGAGGACCTCCTCTGTTGAGTTGCCCCCTGACTTCGGTCAAGAAGTTGTCTCCTTGGACCGACATGATTGATCCCGGTTTGTGACCGGCACGCCGGATTTCTTCAGTTTCGCCTTGTCTTCTCGGGATTGCCGAAGAAACTCGAAGCGGTTGGAAGTAGATATAGTAAGGGCGTGACGGTCCCGGGGCATGGTTGGCTCACCTACATCGAGCCGGATGCAGATGTTTCCGACAATGACGGTCTTGCGGAAGCAAGAAGTTGCTGCTACAAGCTTGGTGCCTTTGCGGCTGTAGCACTGCCCCCATTGAGCAGGAGCAACATTGGAAGCGGCCGCCGCGGACTCAATGCCGTTGAGACGGTGGCGTTGCCCCCGTTGAGAAGGAGCGATGCCTCGAAAGAGAGTTGTCGCGGGCTTGGTGCTGCTACGGCGGCGACGCTGCCCCAGTTAAGCAAGAGCGGTGCTGGCAATGATTTGGTTAACGGAGAAAACCCGGTCACCAATTGGGACTAAGGGCCAGAAGCCCTCGACGGTTGCAGCAACATGAGTGGCTGGGCTAGCGTCAGCCACGAGGATGACGCCCAAAAAAAAGGGCAAACCGACAACTGGCAAGAAGTCATCGAAGACGAGTGGGGTCGCCAGGTAGCCGAACCCGACATGGTTGGCGACGACTTGTGGTCCGTACGTCACAGCTGCCATCGCTCTGGTTTTGTTTTTGTTGGTGGCGGTGCTTAGCGCGAGCAAAGGGATGTGCGAATGCACAAGTGAGCATGCAGACGTGCAGACAGATGCCCTCCCCTTCCCATCTTGTAAGAGGAAGAGAGGCAATTAGAGCCTTGAAAAAGGTTTAGGACTTCATTGATAAGAAGAAGAAAGGCGAGAAAGGTCCCACCGGACGTGCAAGTCTGTTGGTCACGGAATTTTTCTTTAACATGATTTTATCTCATGTAATGAGAGATAGGCATGGACTTATCAACCTTCTCGAAGAAAAGGGAAACCTACACCGACGCACGTATGATATTGTTTAAATAGTCCGTACATGGTTCATTCCGCGAATTTGGTTTGATCAGACGATGTAGGTTTGGATGCGGGACCTTTCTCCACTGACTGCAGTCAATGTTGATTTACATCGGCATAATATCTAAACACCCTTGATTAACTGTCAAAGAAAGCCCTGGAGTCCCTTGCATAGTTTCTAATGTCAGAGGTATATTCACTTGCCTGACTCACAATGAACCCGCCCCCCATACACCAACAACAACAACTATTGAAAGAATTAGGATTTTAGCAAAGGTCATGTTTGATTTATCAAAACCCTATGATTTGAAGGCACAGGTGTGATTTACGGGAGGCCAGACACATATTAAGGCATCCGACAGTTTCTTGATCCTATAGGTATTTTGATAATTTTGTGGGTTCTAGGGATATTTTGGTAACATGAGACTAGACCAAGGGCATTGTGCAAGTGAGTGGTTGGCCATGTTCTCGGAAGCTTTATGCCTGCAGGAGCTATTAAAGGCGTCCAGACTCAAAAGGGGATCAATCTCCAAAAGCTCACAGATTGGGTGATGAAAGCATTAGGGGAAGTGACAGGCGACGACCATTTGAAGGATATTATGAAAGAATTCACAATTTACCTAGCAGGGGCTCTTTTCTTTCCTTGCACTGACAACATTGTGGAAGAAGATCAGCTAGGTGTGATCTGTGGATTTTGGGAGGGCAAACGAGTGGGGCTAGCTATCCTCGCCTACCTTTATAGCGGTCTTACAGTGGGCCGGCCTCCTTATGGGTGCATGCTTCTTCTCAATTACTGGATTGATCTCCATTTTAAATTTGACCGCAGCAAGGAGGCGCGAACTACTTCCAGAATCTTCCAACAAAGCCCACTTTATTACATGGTTGATGCATTAGGCTTTGGTGGGAATGTAGTGAATCGTGTTCCTCAACTAAAGACACGCGGAGACTGGCGTGCTCACTTCAATACCATGGCACAAGACATGTTTACTCACGCGCTGACATGTTTACTCCCTCGCGAACTTCTCGCAAGATCGTCTTCTGTTGCGAAACTCTGACTTATTGGTGCAACCAGATTTGTCCTCTACAATGCGCACCGGTGTTATCCACAAATTGGCCTCCCTCGCCATTCTTTTCCAACACTCTCCGGCCTTCCTTTGATTAAGGAAAGGGATCTGGCCACAGAAGGTGATGCGAAGGGGGTGAAGGTTATTAAAGCATCGTGGAAGGCAAGCACCCTGCGGAAGGTGACGGTGCAGATAGAGGAAGACTGAGAGTTGTGGGGTGTTTATGTAACTGAGTTAGGGAAGTTGAGGCCCATAGTGCCCAGCCTTTGATGTAGTCCTTTTTGTTTCAAATAAAAATGGGCTTTTGATGCTTTGGTGTGTGATTTTTGCTCTCCCACATTATCCCCCCCTTTTACATTGTGAAATGGTCGACTCTGACTGGCGGTAGAGATTCGAGATGCCCTGACTTACGCGGTGAAGGTCGAGGAGGAACGTGTTGCTTAGGTGATAGAGTGTGATGCCTGAATGGCGGAGCTGGAGGAGGAGTAGTGGCGTCATGGGAAGTTTTCCCGAGACGTGCCAGAGCTGAGGATTTTCTCTCCACACGATGAGGCGAGATAGACTGTGAGAGGGTGAAAAGAGAGAGGGAAAGGAGAGGGGAGGAGGGCGGAATGACATTGAGGCTGGGACGAGAGGAGGGCACTAGAGACCCACATGGTGGAGCTTCGGTTGATTCTCGGGGTCGCGAAGCAGAGGCCGGAGGACGACGAAGAGTGCTACCCGAGGGGGGAGAGAGCGTGGCGTGCCTCTGTCAGCCAGGCTCCTTCCCTATTAGTATCCTCTTCCTTTCCTCTGCAGAGGAGCACCATGCCGCCAAGGCTAGGTGAGCGCCGCATGCTGAGGCGAGCACTATCTTGTAGAGCTCCATGAGGCCTCCTAGGGACATCTGCCTTAGGAGGGAGTAAAGATGACCAAGAGGGTGGTGATGAGACTTGGTGACCTAGTGGCTTGTGTGCACACCCGCCCCTTTGCTTATAATGTACATGGCAGCTTTTACAGACACATGGATGGAATGGCTTACCTCAGTGTTACTTCTCTGCCCTTTGCTCGTTCCTCCTCTTCTACGCCCCTTTTCCTCAATGATGCTCCCACATGACGTGCTTGACGGAACCACATCCCGAAATAACAGATCGTGTCTTAGACTTGTTGTGCGTTCCTTTCGGGATAATCCACCACAGAATCTAAAGTTCCCCACCTCGGGTCATCCATTCCTGTGTAGATGAGCTCATCCCAAATTTTAAGACGCCATCCTTCGGTCGTCGTAATCATGTAGATGAGCCTACCACCAAACTTAATGGCACCGTCCTCTAATCGTCCTTCTCATTGTAGATGAGTCCACCCCAAATTCGATTATGACGTCCTTTAGTCCTTTCTTCCTGTGAATGAGTCTACCACCAAATCCGACAGTGCCGACCCCTAATCGACTTTCCCATGTGGATGAGCTCAGCTCAAATTCATTTGCAACATGACGAGCACAGGGAACCTCAGACCGCGTAGGGTGCAGAGCTACGCCACCAACCTCACTTACTCCGAGTGAACGGCGATTCTGATTTTTCTACCCCAAGGTAGCAGATCAGGTCAGTCAGGATCCATCCAGACCCCCTCCCACTCTTCTGGACATGTCTCCCTTCCACGACCTCCTCTGGTGTCCTCCCTGGTTGGATATCAAAGAGGACTCAACCACGGATACGACTATTTTGGTCCCGCACCAATTCAACTTCGGGAGTGCTCATGACGGCATCGACTTCCTGCTACTATAACTTCTGAGCAGTCCCAGTCCGAGCAGAGCAGCACAGTTCCAGAGTCAGCCACAGCCAGCGACGACACCGGGTGACTCCGCAAAAATTTTGGAGCCTTCCTGGACCCATCAGCGAAAGATTGGCACTGGTTTCGACATCATCCCAGTTCGTTACAGTCCGTGGCAGCGTCGTCATCGACCCCCTATCAGGCTGTCCCAGAAGCGGGCAGAACCAACAATGATCGCCGTTCTCGTTTCCCCACCCCCGCCTGGCTGGCTTACAGCCCCTCCCTGTGCGGAGGTAGTATTTTTATGTATCCCATAGTACCCCTCCCCTATGCCAACCCCTTTGTGAGGGCGTAGTGATTGTACTAGTAGGTCGCAGGTTTGAAGCTTCATCGACGCGGCAAGAGGGTGCATCTCCTCGCCTCCCCACTCGCCCCTGTCTCCGGCCGGAGTCGGTGTCTTCACGCCGACTAGGTGAGCCCCAGTTTCCCCTTTGGCTGGTTAAATTTCCTTGCTTAGCTTAGTATTATTGCTTTACTATGTCGGACGGAGAGTGAGAGCTTGGCCCACAATTGCCATTGACGTGTGTAACCACCGCGGGTGAGTTGTGAGTGATCCCCTACATCCCACACCCTTGGCGTGCTGACCACCCGTGAGTTGGGCATTCCTGACCCATTTGGGGTTCTCCCCCAAGTTAGACAACCATTGGAACATCAAGGTCCCACCCCGGATCCTCTCCATCATCGCCGAGTTGCCTACGGGGCACTAGTGGCGCCACACGAGTGAGTTCGCTTGAGTAAGTCCGCCGCTCACAATTACTTGCTTGCAACTATAGGTTCAAGGTCATTGGTCTTGTGGCTGCCACCCCCACAGTGGTGTCACGACAATTAGTATTAGAGCAAGTTTTAGACTTGTCTCTACTAAGTCTAGTCCTAGGGTGCATTTTCATCCAGATCATCGTCATGGCTACCTCCCTTTTGTCATACCCATCCCACTCGGCCCTCCACCCAGATCCTATCGACCCAGTGCTTTGAAAATCATTCGAGATGAGGGTATTATCTTTGATGGATCACATTCTAGTGATTATCTTAGGTGGGAGGCTGCCATGGAAAGGTACTTTGAGAGGAATCGGGTATATGGATACACGAGAGTCCGCAGGGCCAAGGAACGAATTCGGGGTCAAGCCAAGAAAAAATGGGAACACATAGAGGCTATAAGAAGGATTGAGAGGCAAGAGCCCATTCACTCGTGGGAAGAGATGACGATAGAACTTAGGAAGATCTTCATTCCAAAACCTTCCCACTCTGCCTACTCAAGCACCCCTAGCCCGAGGAGCACTACCACCCCTCCAACACCACCCGGCAAACTTGAGACCGCCCATAGGTCCCCACCCCCTTCCACACCAGCAACTACCATCCCTAGTCTTACCCTTTCTTGGAAAGGAAAGAATCCCATAGGGGTAGGCATGAGTAGAGTCCCCTTGGATGACACTAAGGGATGCATCACGAGTCAATATCCCACTAAGAAGCAACCTACCATAGTGAGTGAAACCTCTCCGCCCCAAAGGGTTGAGAATGTGATTGAGGTCCACGAAGTTCCCCTTGATTGGGAGGAAGAATATGAGGCACAATGCCAAGAGTCGGGTCAAGAGAAACCTATCCCCACCAACCTTTTCCTACCCCAACCAAAACCTACTTCCACCCTCACCATTCAAACCCACGTGGACCCCGTGTCCACCCCTCAACCTAGGCCCATGACGACCACCACTCCCCAACCCAAAGTCACTCACCCAACCCACCTTCCACTTCCAACTCCAATCCTACCCCAACCTAGACTCCCACTACTTCCACTTCCGACCCCAACCCAATTCCGTCCTTGTTCACCACCCCGGGTGCACCACACACCTACCCTCATCACCCCACCTTCAAAAGACCCTCTCACCTCCTCTCACGATGTCCATACGGCGGAAGCTCCAGCGGCAACACAACAATATCGCAGAAGGCGTGCTGATAAAAAGAGGAAAACAACTGAGGAACCTTCTACGACTGCTCCAGTACAGAAAGAGAAGAAGCAGAAGAAAGCATCATCATCCAAAACTCCCGCACCATCAAACATTATTAATGTTGAAGAACCTCTCAAGGTTCTCATCCCTAGGTATGTTGATGGTGACGACGCTGCTCTGCATGCAGCTTTTCCTGAACTCTACCCATCTCTAAGATTCCAGGGTTGGTGGAGATTTGTCACGAGGCACAGATCATACTTTCCCACCCTCGTCCGAGAGTTCTACAACAACTTGGAATACGAGCCGAATATCCCCAAATTGTCGTCCACAGTTGGGGGCATCCATTTTGAAGTAACTAAGGATCTTCTTGCTCGCTCTTGGAAGGTCCCTGTAGAAGGCGCAGAAATGGACTCCTTCTCATTAGACGAACATGAGGCATTTGAAGTCCTCACTGGAACGCCTAGGGATCCGACTGATGCCAAACAAACTCTGTTGTCAAGTTTGAAAGCAAATCACTTTTCTCCTCTACTTCGTCTACTGCATCATATCTGCACATCTATCATTACTCCACAGAGCAGTGGGAGAGAAAGAGTAACCGAGATGCAGCGTTTTTTGCTGTTTTGTATGATGAAGAAAATTAAGGTTTCCCTAGTGGATGTCGTTATCCAAACAATGGGGTCATGCCTACATCAATCTAGGTCTCTTCCATATGCAGCACCCCTTACATCTGTGTTCCGTCGGATTGGAGTTGACTTCGGCTCAGAGAAAGAAATCCAAGTCCCTGGCGGCAATGTCTACTCAATGGCTTACATTCAAAAGTTTATGGGATTTACAATTGTGGATGGGAAGCCCACTAGAACTCTGCCAAGCCAGAAATTGCCGGGCCCTGTGACTGACATTGGACAGGCATCTAGGACAGATGCTTCTACAGACGAAAGGGTGCCAGGTCATGTCGAAGAAAGAGCTATTGATCTAAATCTCCCACATTCAGCTGAATCCTTCCAACCTCCATCTCCTCCAGTTCATCCAGAAATTCCAGAGGGTTCTCAACCAATAAAGTCTACCCCCCTCCAGGACACTCCTGGGGCCTTCTCCGAAGATGCTTTTCCCTCCTCAACTTATGAAACTGGAGAACCCAGTGGTGCTGCGCCTCCTCCTCCACAAGATGAACCTGAATGGTTCTCCTTTGATATCCGAGGCGAAGGAAAGACCCACTCGGAGCAGGGTGAACCTGGATTTCAACCCACTGGTAAAGAACTTGGCGCTGGTGGCCCAAGGCCTCAAGATGAGTTCTTCCAAGCCCCTCCTCATGCTTCAGAGAAAGATTTACTGGTTCATCTTATCCGAATGGTACAGCATCAAGGTAACAAGATGAACAAATTTATTTTATATACAGACTTCCAAATGGAACGTCTGTACAAACGGGTGGTCCTCTCTGAACTCACCATGGGGATATACATGAAGCAATATATGCTGTCTAAAATGAGAACTGACAAACTTATGAGAAAGGTTCTAAAAAGTGTGGGAAAAGTTGTGAACAAAACTGCTGAAGTGGTGACAACTATACATGCTGCACAGATTTCAACTTTTGAAACAATCACCAAGCTACAAACACAATGTTTTGACATACAAATTGCTGTGGTGGGTCTGGAAAATCATGTCACCGGGTTATCCACTGAAGTTCACAATGTTTCTGATCGTTTAGCTACACTGTCAGCCACCGTTGGAACCTTCTCAAGCACTCTTGAAAAATTTAGTCAGGGTTCTTCTGATGTATCCTCCGAGGTGGGAAGCTTGAAAAACCATTTAACTTTTCAGCTGGGAGAACTTGAGATTGCCATTCAAGGATTACAGACCCAGCTTAATCTGTCTGCTCATCGTCCTCCACCTCCACCTTCATCATCATCCGGTGGATCTTCTCGTCGGCCCCCTCCTGGATCTTCGTCCCGACCATATGGCAGTTACTTCTCCCCTTCCTGATGATGTCAAAGGGGGAGAGTACTCTTGTTTTTTTATGTATCTCATGGTTTTGATAATGGCTAACACTATAAGTCATTGTTATTTTTCCACTCTCATAAGACTGACATACAGGACCCGGATGCGCCACTCTGGCGCGAGCAAGTCGCACTGTCGGACGTGTACGTGCTCTATCCGATGCGCGATCTGCCGCGTCGCAACCAGCTCACCAATACCATGCAGCCGCCGGAGTTCGACGATCCGGAGCGGAGCATCCGCTGGGTGTTCAGCCATGACCGCATGCGATTCGTCGGCTACGGCGTGCTCGACCGGCGCGCCCGCGGCGAACTGGGTGCCGGCATCGCGCAGGATTCATTCCCGGGACCGGCGTTGCCCTATGGCGGCAACATCGTGTTCACCCCGTCGGTGGCGTACCAGTACGACGTCGAGCAGCAGCGGCTGTTCCCGCGTGTCGCCTTGCCGGCCGGCGAGGTGTTCGCCAGCGCGCCCGAGGCCGCCGGCGAGAACCTGGCGGTGATGAGCAACCGCGCGTTGTACTTCTATCCCGGGCGCGAGGCGACCAACACGCTCGACCTGTTGCAGCCGGTGCTTCGGGTGCCGTTGCCGGGGGCCGTCGGGCAACTGGCGAGCGCGGAGTTCGTCGAACTGCTCGACGGCTACCTGGTGTCGTTCACCTTCACCAACGGCGCCTGGTCGGGTGAATCCGAGCCCTACCAGGAGGTGGTGCGGGTCGACGGCGACGGCCGCGTGGAAGAGGTGGCCCGCCGCGCGCTGGCCTACGACCTGCCGCGGGCATACACCATGCGCACCTGGTGGCTGTCGCCCGTACTGCGCGAGTTCGCGCTGGGTGCACGCGAGCTGTTCGCGACACCCAACCCGCTGGACGACGCCCGGATTCCGCTGCCGCCGCGCCACATCGTCATCCTCGCCGCCGTACTGTGCCTGCTGTCGCTGCTCGCTGCGATCCGGGTGAGCGCGCGCCAGGCACATGCGCCGCTTGCGCGCTGGACCTGGGTGCTCGCCTGCGGCGTGATCGGCCTTCCGGCCCTGGCGAGCCTGTGGCTGCTGTACCCGGTACGCGAACGATGAGCGCTCGTGCCTTGGCCCTTTGCGGCATGCTTGCCGGCGCTTTCGCCGCGCACGCCGCAAATATCGATGCGAATGCCGGCGCGGCCTTGCGCGCGGCCGTTGCGATCGAACAGGCGCGCCCTCCGGCGCAAACGCTGCCGCGCGAGGCCTTCCTCGACAGCCGTGCGCTGCAGGTCGTGCGCCTGGCGCCGGACGGACGCCACGTCGCCTGGCTGCGCGATGAAGGGGAATCGCGCAGCCTGTGGCTGCTGCCCACGGCCGGTGGCGCCGCACGCCGCCTGTTGCCGCGCACCGATGCGGACCGCATGTACTGGTCGCAGGACGGGCGTTGGCTGTTCCTGGTGTCGTCGCGTTCGCTCGCGAGCCTTCCCCTGGAAGGTGGCGGCGGCATGCGTGTACCGCTGAACGGCATCGAACGGCGCGGTGTCATGCAGGTCGACGCCTCGCAACCGGCTGCGGTGATCCTGCGCGAGCGGTTGCGCGACGCGGACGGGGAGCGCTGGCGCATCGTGCGCATGGACGCCCGTGGCCAGCGCAGCGTGCTGCGCGAGGATGCGCACTGGATACACGACGTGGTCTTCGACACCGGCGGCCGCCTCGTCGCGCTGTCGCGCTTCGAAGGCGACGGCAACGGCAATGCCATCCATCGTGTCGAACCCGACGGCAGCCTGCGCCTGCTGCGCCGTCTCGAGCCGATGGCGCGCGGCGACCTGCTGGCCGCGATGGACGACGGCAGCCTGCTGCTGCGCGGCAATACCGGCGGCAACCTCACCCGCGTCCTGCGCATGGATGCGGATGGCTCGCTGCATACCGTGCACGCGGATCCGCGCGGCGAGGCCGACCTCGACCAGGTGGTGCTGGATCCGGTGACGCGCGAACCGCTGGTCGCGAGCTACCGCAGCACCGTGGCCGCCACGTACGGCCTGGGGCCGGCACGCAACGGGGTCGAAGCCATCGTCCGGCATTTCGCGGGGCGCGACGTCGACATCGACATCGGCCGGGGCGCCGATGCCCGGTGGCTGGTGGCCGAGCGCGACAGCAGCCTGCGCGATCCGCACTGGCATCTCTACGATCCGCGCAGCGGCAGCTTCCGCGCCATCGCCGACGATGGCGCCAAGGCGGCCCGTGCCCTGCCGGAAGCGTCGCTGGCGCACAAGATCGCGTTCTCCTAAGACAAAAGTTGTGTCGAGGTGGCCGAGTCAATTGGTTTTTCAACCCCCCGGTTCCGTTTTTATAATATTCACCCTGAGGCGGAGGTAGAAATTATGTAACCTCTACACATACACGATGATGCTAACGAAAGTTAGTTTATTGTTTCTTATAGATCAACGTGCATAAAAATTACGGCAGGGCCCAATTTGGCTACCGTACGTAGTAGCGAGCAGCGGCGCCATACCCCTAGCTGAAGCAGCTTGGCTGACACGGCGGTCCTCCCCCCACTTCTCCCCCGGCCTGAGGCACCGCGGCGGGGGTTGTGTGCGCGCGCGCGCTCGCTCTGCAGGGGCCAGGGGAGGAGTGTTGGCGCGGGCTGCGCGCAGGCCACCATCTCCGGCAATCGGCGGGGAATGCGGGCCGTCAGCAGGCGCGCGGGTGGGGGGACTGGTGGAGCAAGCGGAGGTGGGGGAAGGGATCAGGGAGGGGCGGCGGGCCGCTGAGGAGCACCTACATCTTCCCAATTGCATTCCGGCACAGATGATCGAGGAAGTGGAAGAACGGCAGAGAAGGTCAGCAGGGGAGCTCCCCGACGATTTGTTCTTCGCATCCTTTTAATTTATTACTCTAGCTTCCTTTCTCGATCGAGTGCATCCGTTGAAGGCGGGAATGATTTCTCGTCAACTGCTCTTATATGTCCAGAGGATCCACAGATCTGAAGCGCAGGGGAAGACAAAACGTGGATCGAGATGGCATGAAGTTTGAGGTGAGGTAAAGGTTTCTTGATTTCGGCTTCCCCCCCTCCTCATCACCCCGCTTTCGCTCTTCTCTCAGTTTTCCGAGCAAATCTAGGGTTTTACATATAATTCCTCCACCCTGCTTCGCCGAAGCCGTGCATGATCCCTTCTTGTTAATTTCTTCACCAGAATGCATGACAGACATCAGGGCCGGAGGAGGGTGGGGAATATGTTGAAAGGGGGCCGGATGACTTTAATTAAACGGATTGTAGAGTGTGCCTTCTGATGCTTCTTCCTTGCTCTCTTGGGCAGCGGTGGGGAGGCAGGAAAACGGCAACAACGACGACAGCCGTAGCAGGTGGAGGTAGCACTAGCTAGGCGCTACATACGTCCAACCAAGCGTATATTGTGGCGTCGCTGCCAGCCACTGGCCGCGGTAATTTATTTTTTTTTGAGCTCGAGACGAGCGAAAACGAGCTGACCTTTCTCCTGTAGCTAGCTGCTTCGCTTGGGAAAGCAGCGACCTATACGCCGCTGCGGGTGGATGCTACTATTATTACTGTAGCAGCAGATTCAGCAGCAGCAGCGGCGGCGGCAGCATGAGATCGAAGGGAGAGCTATTGAAGAAGGAGGCGAGTGGGGGACCCGGCCGAGGGCGTCGAGCTCGCTCATGTGTCCAGCGCCTGTTTCACTCTTTTTGAGACTCCCACCGCTGCACCCACAGCGGCAGCTGTAGCAGCAGCTCTCTCGTCTGTGGAGAAAGAGGGGGAGAGAGAGAAAGAAGAGGGGAGAAGAAAAATATAAAAAAAGAGAGAAAAAGAAAGGTCCAAAAGCACTCGGCAAAAGCCCCCTCAACGGCAGAGGGGCGCTGGAGGTGCTGACATCTATAGACATCCCTTCCTCCCTCCCCGCAGACCACGAGCGCCAACTCCTCCCTCCTTATCCCATTTCTCCCTCTCTCTCTCTCTCTCTCTCTCTCTCTTCAATCAACCATTCTGGTAATTCCGAAAAAATAATATATAAAAGGCCGTTCTTCCTCCTCCTCTCACAGTGAACTCATCATCAATACAGAAGGACAGGAGCAGCAGCAGTAGCTGCGGCAGGTGCAGGCGCACTAGCTCCACCAACGCAGCGTAGCAGTGCACCAGGACTGTGATCTCCAGAACCCACCGCATCAGACAAAAGGCGGGCTTGAGCTAGGAGAGAGGGGCCAGCGATCGAGTTAACGGTGGCGCTTGAGAGGTATGAGATCAACGCCATGAAGGTGGAAGACATACAGGCATCCAAGCGCTCCCGCATGGGCAACGGCGGCGGAGACGTGAACGCCGACTCGGGGACAGCGGCCGCCCCCAGGGCAGGGCTGGAGCAGCGGCAGGACGAGGAGGAGGATGGAGAGGGCACATCCCTCCTCGCCCGTTGCGGTGGCGTAGCCGTCGCGGGAGTCCGGGGGCTCCGGCCGTGGCATCAGCACTCCACTGCCTCCAGGATCTACCGGGTCTCCCGCGCCTCGGGAGGGAAGGACCGTCACAGCAAGGTCATGACCGCCAAGGGCCTGCGCGATCGCCGCGTCCGGCTCTCCGTGGCCACCGCCATCCAGTTCTACGACCTCCAGGACCGCCTCGGCTATGACCAGCCCAGCAAGGCCATCGAGTGGCTCATCAAGGCCGCGGCCGCTGCCATTACCGACCTGCCCGCCCTTGACGGTGGTTTCCCCCATCAGGCACCGTCCGGGGGACAGCCGGGGGACGAGGAAAAGCCAGCCGGTGAGGCCGATGAGGATGCCGACGTCTCCCAGCTCCAATACACCAATCACCACCACCTGCAACATCAACAGGAGGAGCATCAAACCCAGCAGTGGCCGCAGCAGCAGCAACAGCAGCGCCTCTCACTGACCAAATCCACTTGCAGCAGCACCTCAGAGACGAGCAAAGGTTCGGTTTTGTCGCTCTCTCGGTCAGAGATCCGCGTCAAGGCCAGAGAACGAGCCAGGGAGAGGACCGCGACGGCCAAGGATAAGGAGAAAGACAAGGAGGACATAGAGGACGACGCTCACGTCCCCTTGGCGGCCCATCATCGGAGTGTGAACCCTAATCCCACTTCCCAGAGTTCCTTCACCGAACTTCTCACCAGCGGTGGCCACCAGAACAACACGCAACACAACCACGGCCCCGCCACTGTAGCCCAAGCGAACCCCGCCCCCAACTTCATCCACAAGCAGCTCCGCCAGCTGCCGACGTCTGCCACCGCCGCGACAACCACCGACTACTTCGGCCAGGTGGGTCCCATGGGAGCAGGGCAGAAGCCGCAGCAGGCAACCATGTTTCCCACCCAAACCCACTTTGGAAACGGTTCTCCGATGGGGATGGTGCCGTTCAACGTTGCTGCGGCAGCCGCAGCGGCGACCACTGGCGATCACCCAGAAATGCAGCAGCACTACATGCAGGAGCACCTCATTCCCTTCGCTGTTACGGCAGCGGGAGGAGACTACATCAACTTCTCCATCTCTTCCGGTTTCAACAGGGGGACCCTTCAGTCCAATTCTCCATCTCCACTACTTCACCACCACTTGCAGATGTTCTCTTCTCCGGTGGATGGGTCAAACTTGCCCTTCTTCCTGGGCGCCGCAGCCCAGGCTGCATCAGCCTCCGGAGAGGGCCAGTTGCCAGCTGGGTTCGACAGCCGTCTGCAGCTCTGCTACAGGCACCCAGACCTGAAAGGAAAAGGGAAGAACTGAAGCCATGGTAGAGCCGAAAATAAAATATAGAAGAAGAAAACGGGGAAAAAATAATCCTTACTGGTCATCTCTCCCTTCTTGGTACGCATCTAAATCTCTCTCTTTTTTTTCCTCATATATTTACGCATATTCGTTCATGCCGTGCATCATCTAGTAGCGTTTCGGTTCTGGATAAATGTCTCTCTCTAGTCCCTGCTGCAACTCTGGCGTTGTCGTTAAAATGAGAAAAGCTAATTGAAAAACAATATGACGCTGCATGGTTGAACTGCGGCTGAGCTGTTTGAACCAATCTAGGGGAGGATTCCTATGGAGGCATTTAGGCCTTTTGCAGTTCGTGTAAACCTGCTTCTTTGAGATCCCTAAATAGTTCTTATTGCGTGACATTAATAGTACTGCTTTGCTTTCTTATCTGATATTCTATAATATTTCTTCCCTCCTCTCCAGTTTGCCCTGCTTTTATTTGGCAGGAAGATTCCCAAATCCAATGGCCGCTGGTGCGGGATTGACGAGTGTCGATCTACCATCTGCCCACCTATTCTTTTACTTGTGGTTCGTCCAGGTGTCGATCTGCTTATAGAGTTATAGTTGCCACACAATCTGCTAGATACATGCGTCCTAAGCACGGAGTGGAAGACGCTCTCGCTTCCAAGTGCCATACAGTTGCGAGGAAGACTGTGTGTTCTCGCTTCCGGTCCCCAAGATTCTGGTAGGCTGGTAGCAGTGCAACCCAACCCTTTTCACTGTATGTCGGACGTTGGAAAACTTGAACACGACCGCACTGAACACGTTCCCCCCTTTTATAGGAATGGGAAAGTGCTTTTTTTTTGGAAACGGAATGGAAAAGTGTTGAAGACCAAATGCTGGTCATTGGCCACTGTCCGGACGGTCATCATTTTGCAAGTACATATAAAAAAATTCCAATCAGGAAAACGGGACCGCCACCACGATTTTTTTGAATTTCTTAACAGGGTGGGAAACACTCCCATCTCTTTAGGAGACATGGGAGTTTAGTTTATGCCAATGGAGTTCAACGGGAGGAAGGTGGGCTTCTTCTGCAGTTAGCAAATAACGTTATGTTGCCTGTCAGGAAAATTGCAAAATGGTATGAAGTGATTTGAGTATCTACATGTTTGATGTACATATCATGAAAGATTAATCTATTCTTGACAAATTCTGTTGCCCTTCCTTCCTTTGGTTATGTGGGTGATACTACAGTATATTATAAAATAAAAGAGAGGGATGTACAAGTAAAGGAGTGAAAGTCTCGAGACTAAAGGCTCTAATACTAAATAGGGATGTAAATGGATCGGGTTCGGCTCGGGTAGATCAATATCATATCCTATCCGTGAAAATTTTACAACCGAACACCTTGGCGGCGGCAAGGGCGAGAGCTGCCAGCATAGCGTCGGAAGGCCGGACCGCTCTCAGATCGCCGCGCTGGCCGAAGCGCTCATAGGTGTCACCGATGCACCGCGCCGCTTTCTCCACCTGCTCCTTCGTTATGGTGTGGGAGCGGGTGCGGGTGAGCGCATCCCGCAAAGCATCCATTGCCTCGCCGACATTCGGCCCGCGATACGGACAGCCGTGCACCGTCGCCATCGTGGTAGCGCCGTCGATATGCGGGGCGGCCTCGTCCCATCGGCGCAGGGCTTCTTCGGCTGCGGCTATCAGCTGCTCACCCATCCTTCCCCTCCTCCAGTATGCGGCGGACAGACAGGCCGGGCGAGCGTGTTGGGCGCCAAAGCACTTCGCCACGAGACACGCGGCGCTCGACGAGGCCAGCGTCCTCCAGATCAAGCATCGCATCCCAATGCCGCGAGGACTTGCGCCAGATGCTCCCATAGGTGCGCGCGGCCTGCCATCTGACGGGATCGGCATCGCGCGGCAGAGGAAGAGATAGAAGCGCCTCCCGCCGCATTTCGCTCAGCCCCTCCGCCATCTCCTTAGCTGTCCGCCCAGCTTCATTCTCCATCACAATCTCCTCCCTTCATCATGCGGCGGCGCCGAATAGCGAAAACTGGTCAGGCCGAAGCGTATCGAGCCAGTCGATGATCGCGCGAGCGTCGGGATATTCGGCAGCCCTGTCAGCCAGTCGCCCGCGCAGCCATGCCGACGCGGCGTCTATCGCTTCGTCCCGGCTTGCTGCGGCGCGGCGAGGATGATCGTGGATCGGCTCGCCGTAGCCGGAGTGATCCCCGGTGAAGAGATGATAGCTCACCGCCCACAGCCATCGCTCGCCCTTGTCGAGCAGCATGATTTCGCAGATCGCAACGCCCTGCCAGCCCTTCTTCTGACGATGCAGCGTGAGGCATTCACCCGGCTCATACACGCCGTTTCCGTTGGGCCCGCTCACCCGCCCGCTCCCATGGGGGAGGGGGAGAGCGCACGGATCAGCGCCTCGTCATAGCAGGCGATGCAGTCCTCAAAGCCGTAACGACCATGCTCGCATGTGTCTGTCGTGTTGACGCCAGGATAGCCATTCTCGATGACCGAAAGAACGGCCGCCAGCTTGGCCTCCGCTGCAACCGCCCGCGCCTTCCACGACCCCCTCCCGCCACAGACCAGCACGCGGGTCATGCTGCTTGGTCCTGAAAGAGGGAGTGCTGGCGTTGGGCATCCTCGATGCGGCGGCAGGCTGTCTCGAAATGGACCGGCTCGATCTCGACACCGACAAAGCGATGGCCGAGCTTGAGCGCCGCGATCCCGGTGCTAGCCGATCCCATATCCGGATCGCAAACGACGCTGCCGGGCGCGAGCTTGGCGCGCTCAATGCACCATGCCATGATGCCGACCGGCTTTTGTGAGGGATGAACGCGGTCTTTGGCGACAGCGTTCATTGAGGTATCCCGGCGACAATAGACACCGTGACCGCCCTTCTCCCATGCCAGCTCTGCATCGGAGAGAAACGAGCCGTAAGCGGCATCATTGCGCTTGATCCAGACCAGCGTTGTGCCCTTGGGTAGGCGTGCGGCGAAATGGTTGCAGCCCCAGACCGTCACCTTGTCGGCAGCGTCAACCATCCACGCCGGATCGAAGCCACGGTCATCGCCTCGGATGCCGACCTTGTATGCGCGCCCCTTGCTGCGCCGCGCCGCTGACGCCGAAAGGCCGCCGCTGAAACGCGTCGTGTCGGTATCCCAGTTCATGCCGTAGGGAGGATCGGCGAGGACCATGTCTGGCCGCTGCAGGGCAGGCACGATCTCCCGGCAGTCCCCCAGCCAAAGCTCCGCCCCACCGATAACGACGGGGGCGGTCATGCGGGGGCTCCGGGTTTGCCAGCACAGTGCGCAACCCATTGAGGGGCAACGGCGCGGTTTTCCCGGAACGAAGCGCGAAACCGGGCCGCGTCCAACGGCTTAGACTGAAGATGCGGTTTACCGTAGTGCATAGTATTCATTCGCTTTTCTCGGCGGTTTTCTAAACGTTTGCCAGTTCATTTTCTGTTCCGCTCCCACTTTAGCACGGCGGCGCTGGCGAGCGAGGATTGAGCGCGGGCCTTCGCATAATAAAAATTTGCAAAAAAACACATGATTATGGAAATTGCAGAAATACCCTCATCTTCTCAAAAGAAGTGGACAATTGCAAATATACCCTCGCCTTGTGCGAAAATGTCCTTTAGGGACATTGAGTCATTTTAACGATCCGATCACGATCAAAGGAGTGATTATGATCATAAGTCAATCTGACGGTCAGGTAGTGATCCTATTGGCGATCCAACGGTCCGACCGAGATGAAATTCAAAATCAATTATCAGATTTCAATCTGGAGCAAATCCAACGGTTGAATCTATATCAAACTAAAATCTAATGGTCATATTTGGATTCAGAGCTAATCCAATGGCCGGATTTTGATCAAACTTCAATGGTCAAATTTCGATCTGGAGCTAATCTAACTATTGGATATGACCAAACTTAAATCTAACGGTTAGATCGTGATCCAAAGTAAATCCGGCGACCAGATATTGACCAAACTTAAAATCAATGGTCAGATCTCGATCCAGGACAAACTTAAAGGTCCGATCTTGATCTTAAGCAAATCCGACAGTCTGACAGTGATCAAATTGGCGACCCAAGAGTCTAATCGTGATGAGACTTAAAATCTACTATCAGTCTATCAGATTTTGATCAGGAACAAATCTTGCAGCCGGATCTTGACCGTGTTTAAGTCCAACAGCCTGATCATGTACAGGAATAAATCCAAAGGTTTGATCTTGACCCGAAAAATAATCCAATGGCAGGACCGTGACTAGAATACAAAATCTGATAATCTGATTGTAATAAAAAGCAAATAGGATGGTCTCATCTTGACCGGATAAAATATCCAAGGGTCTGATCATAAGCGAATATAGATCCAATGGTAGATTTATGACCCAATGTAAATTAAATGACCCGATTATATAGTTAGGGTTCCATATACCATTATCATGAAGTCAAAAAAAGAAATCTTTGATTCTTTCCTACAATTCTACGTCTCTAATGAGTGATCTTCGCGATAGTATCGATTAGATAAAGTCCTCAATATCACAACGGATATTGTAGAGGTTCACATGTATCTTTGACAGTTAATCCAAGGTGTTCGGACTTTACGCCAATATAAATCAACACCAATGACGATCGATGGGGAAAAGCGCAGCACATAAACCCTAATGTCTAATAAGCCAAACTCGTGGAATTAATCATGCGCATGCGATTTAATTAGCTAAAATATGTGTATGTTTGTTCAATAAATGAACACCTCAAAACATCTATTTATTTTATTAATTCTGCATGGTTGAACAATCATCTACATGGGTCATGAAGCTAGAATGTAATTATGACTCATCAAGATATGATGCCATTGCTGCATGTTCCATGATTGAAAACATACACTACTGATCACCAAAACATAGTAGGAACATCAATGATAAAGCAATATGCTGATAGAGCAATTGACTTAAGAGACCAATCATATCATTGGATCAATGGGGTTTCATCTCCGGGTCCCTTGGGTCACCAGTGATCCCAATACATTGGACCATCAGTGGTCAAACAATTCAACCAGTCAATTGGTAAATTAACTTGGTCATCATTAGGCATGTGATCAACAAAATTGGTGCACCAATTTGAGATGAACAACAACACTGGACCAATTTCATCAAATTGTCTAAATAATTACCAAACATTCTTTATATCACAATTAAAAAAAGGCTCATTGCGGACAACCTAGTTTCCCTCCCCCTTAAACTACCGCATGTTGAAGGTTCCTGAAATAAAGTAATCTGGCATCAATTTTGGCAAACATGCTTCTCGCTTTTCTTAAAAATCATTCATTGCACAGTAAACTGTGACAAACATAGCAAGTTGAAACTCGTGACTATAAAATTGATCCAAACAAGCAAGGAAAAGAATATCTGTGGTTGCATGGCTAATCAATGGTTCCAGCCTCAAGAATTATGCACTGCAAAGCATACCTTGTCATGGTTCAATTAACGATTTCTCAGATGCATAATGATCACAATTATTGTAACTTGCATGACATTGGGACATGTAAATGACTTCACAAAATGGACCAATCAGCAAAATGGCAGCTCTTTCAGTAAGTTCTATCTGCTTGTAACACACACCTGCTTAATGTATGCCAGATCAATATCCCAGTAATAATAGTCAGAGAATGAGCGGCAAACCGCAATCGCGCTTCAACCCCCTCTCGCGCTTCACGCTGCAGAACATGGAAGCCGAGAGCAAGGCGCTGGCGGGGGCGCTGTTCTATGTGTTTATTTACACGATGCTGCTGAAGCGCCATACCGTGCAGAACATTGTGATCGGCGGGGCAGCGGGGAGTTTTCCGCCGCTGGTGGGCTGGGCGGCGGTGCAGGGGAATGTGAGCGACCCGCTGGCATGGCTGATGTTCGCCATCATCTTTTTCTGGACGCCGCCGCACTTTTGGGCGCTCTCGCTGATGATCCAGGAAGACTACAAAAGCGCGCATGTGCCGATGTACAACGTGGTGCATGGCGAGGCGGCGACGCGGCTGGCGATCGTGCGGTACTTGCTGCTGCTGGTGCCGATCACTTTACTGGGCGGGCTGTTTGCGCCCCTGGGCTGGCTTTACACCACGGCGGCGGTGGGCTTGGGCGTGTGGTGGGGCTGGAGTGCCTACCAGTTGCTGCAAAGCCCGATGAGCACGAAGGAAGACAAGGCACCGGCGCGGATCGTTTTCATGCGTTCCCTCACCTACCTGGCGCTGCTGTTTTTGGCGATGGTGCTGGACTGCTGGCTATGAAGAAAGGTGCCCACAAAAACACGTGGCTGGGTGTGGTGCTGGTGGGTGTGGCGGTGGCCATGCTGGCGGTGGGTTTTGCGTTTGTGCCGCTGTACCGGATGTTCTGCCAGGCATTTGGAATACCCGTGCCCGCCGTTTTGATAGGGGAAGCCGCCCAGGCCAAGGGCGCGCAGGTAGCAGGGGCGCAGGCGGGGCGGACGGTACTGGTGCGTTTTACGGCCAACGTGGGACAGGGTGTGCCCGCCAAATTTACGCCGCATGATTTTTCCATCCGCGTGCCGCTGGGGACGCCGGTGCTGACGGCCTACGAAGCGACCAATACCGGCATGACCGACCTGGACGGCGTGGCGGTGCACATGCTGTACGCCATGGGCGGGGACGGCGGCGACGTGGGAAAATATGTGGAACTCCAGCAGTGTTTTTGCTTTGAGTTGCAGCATTACCCGGCCGGAGAAACCAAGATGCTGCCGCTGTCGTTTTTACTGACTTCTGATTTGCCGAAGGAGATCCAAACGATTACGTTCAGTTATACACTCTTTGAAGCCCTGCCCAACGACCCCCGGCGGAAACAACATTAGGAGCGCCCCCAATGAAGAAAGAAGTGAAAGCGTTGACTGCGATGGTTGTCGCTGCGGCGCTGGTTTACGGCGGCATCACCGCGTATTTTTACGAGAAGCAGGACGCGCTGATCTTCACCAAGCGCATCAACCACGTGAACCCCACCGAAGTGGTGGCCAAGCCCACCCAGCTTACCATGGCGGACGGGATGGTGCTGCGCGGGCTGGAAGTGGTGCAGGACGGGCCAATCAGCACGCTGGTGCTTTTATTTGGCGGCAATGCGCATGACGTGGGCGGATTCACCAACTTCTGGGGCACGGACATTTTGCAGGCGGGGGATGAAACCGCCGTAGTGGGGTTGGCCTACCGGGGCTACCCCACCTTTTTGACGCCCGCCAGCGACGGCACGCCGACGGAACAGGACATCAACGAAGATGCGCGGGCAATTTATGACGCCATGATGCTGCGCTTTAAGCCCCACCGCGTGGTGCTGGTGGGCTACAGCCTGGGCAGCACGTTTGCCGCCCACCTGGCATATGATCTGCAGCAGGGCGGCAAGCCGGTGGACAAACTGGTGCTGGTGGCGCCATTCACCAGCATGGTGGACGTGGCGAAAGCGAAGCACCCGTATCTGCCCATCAAGACGCTCTTGAAGTACCCCCTTGATACGGCAAGCTTTTTTGCCAGCCTGCGGGCACCGACGACGATCTTATACACGCCCACGGATGGCCTGCTGCCCCCGGACGAACCGTTCAAGCTGCAGGAACTCAAGCCCGATGTGGCCATGGTGCGCATTGAGAACACAGACCACGGGGATATTTTGAACCGCCCCGAGATACCCCAGCACTTAAGACGGGCAGCGGGGCTTCCCGGCCAATAAAGCCCATGCTATAACCGCCCCAATTCAAGAAAAGACAGAGAAGCATGGCACCCTCCCCCCATACGGCCAAGAAGGCCGTAAAGACCCCGAAATCCACCGGCCCTCAGAAGTTCATTCTTCAAATTTACTTAGTTTAAAATTTAAGAAGTTAGGTCCGAAGGTCCAAAATCTAAAATATCACTTTGATCGGCGTGTCGATCATTCCAACACGACTTGGGAGGTAAAAGTGACTTGAAAAAATTGACGGAATCCAAATCGGATACCCGGCTTGAGCCCGATGCTCAGAAGTGCATTCTTCAAATACACTTAGTTTAAAATTGAAGAAGTTGGGTTCGGGGGTCCAAAATCTAAAATATCACTCTGATCGACGTGTCGATCATTCCAACACGACTTGAGAGATAAAAGTGACTTGAGAGAGCTAACGAAATCCAAATCGGATACTCGGCTTGAGCATGACGCTCAAATTACTCAAATCAAAATTAAGTTAGTTTTCAAAGCTAACATAGTTTAAAATAATTCACATAACTAGGGGTTCGGGGGTTCAAAATGTATAATACTGGCCTGATCGGCGTGCCGATCATTCTGATGCGACCTGAGTGATGAGAGTGACTTGAGAGAGCTGACGGAATCCAAATCGGATGCCCAGCTTGAGCCTGACGTTCATATTACTCAAATCAAAACTAAGTTAGTTTTCAAACCTAGCTAACTTAGTTTAAAATAATTCGCATAACTAGGGGTTCGGGGGTCCAAAATGTATAATACTAGCCTGATCGAAGTGCCGATCATTCCGACGTGACCTGGGTGATGAGAGTGACTTGATAGAGCTGACAGAATCCAAATTGGATACCCGGCTTGAGTCTGGCACTCATATTACTCAAATCAAAACTAAGTTAGTTTTCAAGGCTAACGTAGTTTAAAACAATTCACATAACTAGGGGTTCGGGGGTCCAAAATGTATAATATTGGTCTGATCGACGTGCCGATCATTCTGACGTGACCTGGGTGATGAGAGTGTCTTGAAAGAGCTGACGGAATCTAAATCGAATACCCGACTTGAGCCCAGTGCTCATATTACTCAAATCAAAACTAAGTTAGATTTCATAGCTAACTTAGTTTAAAACAATTCACTTAACTAGGGGTTCGAGGGTCCAAAATGTATAATACTGGCCTGATCGGTGTGCCAATCATTCCGACGGGACTTGGGTGATGAGAGTGACTTGGGAGAGTTGATGGAATCCAAATCGGATACCCGGTTTGAGCTCGACACTCAAATTACGCAAATCAAAACTAAGTTTTCAAAGCCAACTTAGTTTAAAACAATTGACATAACTAGGGGTTCGGGGGTCCAAAATGTATAATACTGGTCTGATCGGCGTGCCGATCGTTCCGACGCGACCTACGTGATGACAGTGACTTGGGAGAGCTAACGGAATCCAAATCGGATATCCAGTTTGAGCTCGGCGCTCAGAAGTGCATTCTTCAAATACATTTAGTTTAAAAATTAAAGAAGTTGTGTTTGGGGGTCCAAAATCTAAAATATCGCTCTAATAAGCGTGCCGATCGTTCCAACAGACTTTGGAGGTAAAAGTGACTCAAGAAAACTGACGGAATCTAAATCGGATACTCGACTTGAGCCTGGCACTCAGAAGTGCATTCTTCAAATGCACTTAGTTTAAAACGGAAGAAGTTGGGTTCGGGGGTCTAAAATCTAAAATATTACTCTGATCGACGTGCCAATCATTTCAACACGACTTGGGAGGTAAAAGTGACTTGGGAGAGCTGACGGAATCCTAATCGGATACTCGGCTTGAGCCCGGCACTCAGAAGTGCATTCTTCAAATGCACTTGTTTAAAATTGAAGAAGAAGTTAGGTTCGAGGGTCTAAAATCTAAAATATCACTCTGAACGACGTGCTGATCATTTTAATACGACTTGGGAGGTAAAAGTGACTTGGGAGAGCTGACGGAATCCAAATCGGATACTCGACTTGAACCCAGCGCTCAAATTACTCAAATCAAAACTAAGTTTTCAAAGCTAACTTAGTTTAAAACAATTCGCATAACTAGGGGTCCAAAATATATAATACTGGCTTGATATACGTGCCACTCATTCCGATGAGACCTGGGTGACGAGTGTGACTTGAGAGAGCTGACGGAATACAAATCGGATACCCGACTTGAGCCTGGCGCTCAACTCACTCAAATCAAAACTAAGTTAGTTTTCAAAGCTTACTTAGTTTAAAATAATTCCGGAGACCGGTGTTCCCGGACTTATCCCAAAACCACCTGCGCCGCCCGGAACGCGCCGTCGGTGCGTGTGCGACGCTCCATGGAGAAAACGGATGCGGACCACGGGGCGGCGTTGTCGGCGAGCAGCCCCGCGACGGTGTCGGCGACGGCCTCCGGCGTCGTCGCGACGCGACCGGCGCCAAGGCGTTCGACGAGCCGGGCGTTGCCTTCCTCCTGACCCGGCAGGACCTGCGTGATGACGAAGGGCGTCCGGGCCGCGAGCGCCTCGTGCGTCGTCGCGCCGCCGGCTTTGCCGAGCACGACGTGGTGCCCGCGCAGCAGGTCCGGCATCCGGTCGCTCCAACCGAGAATCTCGACGCTCCGGCCGTCGCCTTCCAACGCGCGCCGGACCTCGTCGCCAAGCGCCGCGTCGCGTCCGACCGTGACGGTCAATTCGACGCCGGGAACGGCGGCCACGGCCCGGGCGATGCCGACGGTGCCGCGCGCAGCGGTTCCGGCGACAAGCAGCACCTTGGCGCGTCCGGACGCCGGCGAAACCCGCGTCGCGCCCGGTTTCCGGAACTCCGGCGACACGGCGAATCCGGTCGCGTGTATCCGGTCTCCGGACACACCGAGTTTTTGAAGGATCCGCGCGCTGTACCGGTCGGCGGTCAGCCAGAGGTCGGAAGGCGTGCGCGCCCAGACCCGGTTGATGGAAATGGAATCGGTGACGACCGTGACGATGCGGATGCGCCGTCCGGTGCGTTTCCCGATGCGCCGGAGCATCCACGGGTAGAGCGGATAGGTGCAGACGACCGTGTCCGCGCCGGTTTCCGCCAGCGATTCCCGGATACGGTTTTCGATTTTCCCGAGAAACGGCAGAAGCGGCGGGACGACCGGCAGCCGGTCGAGCGCGTGATACGCGACACGCCACAGCCCGGGAGCGTTCGTCACGGCGGCGATGTATTGCTTCCGGGAGCGTTCGTAACGTTCGCCGAGAACGGTGAACGGGTCGCACACCACGGCTTTCGCATCCGGGGTCGCGTTCAGTTCGGCGACGATGTTTTTCGCCGCCGTATTGTGGCCTTCGCCGTATCCGGCGGTGAGGACGAGAATGCGTTTCACGGAGAACAGGTGACAGGTGGAAGGTGATAGGTGAAGGGCTTCGGTGAGTTAATCGCGCCTTCGAAAAGGGCTACTTCCACCTCCCACCTGTCACCTATCACCTCTTTGCGTGTCAGACGGCCGCTTCGAAGACGCCGTCGATTTCGAGGGAATCCTCCTCGGCGTTCGCGAGGTCGCGCAGGAAGGCGTTGAAATCGATGACGTCCATCCGGCCGTCGGCATGCTCGACGATGGCGGTGAGCGACTCGACCCAATCGCCGGAATTGAGGTAGTGGACGCCGTCCACCCACTTGTTTTCGGCGCGGTGGATGTGGCCGCAGACAATGCCTTCGCACGACTCGCGCGCGGCGAGTTGCCGGAGGTGTTTTTCGAAATCCGAAATGTAATTCACCGCCGACTTCACCTTCGATTTCACGGCCTGCGAAAGCGAAAAGTAGTCCTTGCCGCGCCAGGTGCGCCACCGGTTGTAGTGACGGTTGATGCGCAGGAGCTGCTGGTAGCCGATGTCGCCGAGGATCGCGAGCCACTTGGCGTGCGTGGTCACGGCGTCGAAGGCGTCGCCGTGGATGCAGAGGAACCGCGCGCCGGCGGCGGTGGTGTGGACGTATTTGTCCACGAGCGAAATGCGGTCGAGCACGAGCGGCATCAGATCTCCGGGCATGTCGTCGTGGTTGCCGCGCAGATACACGACCTCGGTTTTCTTCTCCGCCATCTTGAGGATGCGGCGGATGACGGCGGTGTGTTCGGAAGTCCAATACGGCTTCAAGACCCTAATTTCGACCTACGCGAACCCTTATTTTGGCTCGCGTTGTTCGACGGTAAAGAGTTGATATTTTAGGTTGATTTTTTAAAACTTTTTATTTACCTTAGTGTTAACTAGCATTCCTCCAAATTTCGCCCGAGAAGGTCACGCATCTGGAGAGTTAGGAGCCCCTAAAGTTACTATTTCGCTACAAGGCGCTTAGGAACTTGAGTACCGACCCAGAGAATATCTAGGGATTAGAAGTCTAAATCGAGGTATTTAGGAGTTCATCCTTTAGAATAATTTGATCATCTTTATATCTTCTCCATACCCTCCAATTTTCACGTGTTTAGGTCAAGAGAATCATAAGATAGAAGGACGGAAAGTTGCTGGTTTGGCAGAGAAAGTGTAGAAACTAGAGTCTACTTCCAATCAGAAATCTGAAGTTTAAGGATTGAATCAAAGGTAGGTTATCTCATGAAAATGCTAAATTAATGTGTTAGGAGTAAAAGCCCTCTGTTTTCTCCTAGTTTCATGCATTATACGAAGAGAATTTCATGTTTTACTATCATCACACACTTAGGTTAAATTCTACATGCTTAACCTTACCCTTAATTCTAAAGATGAAAATCTTGTTTAAATTATCCACCCCCATGCATCCCCACATTTTATATAGTCATATCAAACCTTCCTTACCCACTGGCATGCTTTTCTATGCATCTATTTACCTTAGATTTGACTTCTTCTTCGGTTTTACATTTCTCTACTACAGAGGAAGAAACGGTCTTCCTCAGAAGGCCAAGATCTTCTAGCAGCCCTACGATAGACCGCTAAACGCCTTCAAACAGTCTGAATGAAACCGCTAGGTTTTTTTGAAGTTTTTGTATTTATGTTAACCCGGAACATAATGCAGAATTACCTTATTTATCATATGATAAGCCTAGATAGTTAGGTTTTGTTCCTGTTTTAAACACTGTATTCATAGACTTGGGGATATTAGTGGTTCATTTAATGGATTTCATGTTTCACATACACTTAAGGATTATTTTAAAATTTAGTTAGTTTCATGCTAAAAATATTATACTATTGTATTAAATCCTATTTCAAATGGACTTCTTTTATCAATGTTTGGTCTCTATTTTATCACGATCCTTTCTTATCTAGAGTCTTTTCTTAAGTACATGACACGTATTCCGGTACGGAGTCATTAGATACACTTTACACTTATAAGCACACAATTTTAGACTTGTGATATTCTCTGTTAGATATTCCTTTTATCGGACTAAGTAATCTTGTTTCAAGGCCTCCGTAAGTCTCCGTGAGCCTGGGATTCTCACTTGGACACCGAGCTGATTGTACCCTCCAAACCCAATTGTCTCGAAGGCACTTTTACTAGAGTGTTCTGTGTTCTGGTACTTAGTGGCCCTCTGGAGACCGCAAGAGCCTATTAGCGACCGTTTACTTGATTGCTAAGGACGCTTAGCGGCCCTGCCATGACCGTATGGTTCCAATATGTTCATTGGGTCAACTCTGTCCACAAATGGTCCAGTCATGAGCGCAAGTGTTCTCAATATTCTTAACCCAAGATTGGACCCAAGGGTTGATTTTTCTATGTTCCTAGATTGTCCATTGATTATCTTGAGCTTAACACCTTATTCAATAGCCATTTAATAAATTGTGAAAGTTAAGGAATATGTCGTTATGCTCCCAAATTTCTTCCATGACATGTCCTTGTTTTAAATCATCTTTGAACTCTCATTCTCGTAATTGAGCATTCTTATCTTGATATTTGTTATCATGAAACTATAGCTTGAACTGGTACATTATTGACCTACTTTATTGATATTTCTCGTGAAAGTAGCTAGATCTATAACTTGAAGATGCAGATCAGGCACTGATTGTGTCTAAGGGCTCAACATTAGCCCTCTCAGCTGATTGTCGAAAACATGATATAAACCATGGGGTATGATGAATACTGACGTCGCATTGCGCTGGGAGTACTTTTTTAAAGACAGGTGAAAATCACGAGGCTCTACAAGAATTTATATATACTTGAATTACATGACTTTCTAGAGTATGACCTTCATGGTTGTAAAAAGTACATTCTTGATACATGCTAAGTACCTTCTTATTATATGAAAGGCTACTATACATTCTTGATTGATTATTTTGGGGATCATCCTGCTACTAGTGTGACACCTCGGGAGTTGATCACCTACTCTAGACGGCTGAAGCAAGTGGAGAGGACCACCTTGTGGAATGTTCTTCTCATGAAATTGTTGAATCTCCAAGTCAACCACCCACTGAGTCTTTGACCTTGATTTACTTATCACTCTTTGCAAAAGAATTATAGAGTGTACCAAGCATCCTATTTCCCAATTCGTTACTTACACTCATTGTCCCCTTACTATCATGCTTTTGTCACTACATTATCTAATGTCTATGTGTCTAAGTTTTTCACAGAAGTTGCAAAGGATCCTAAATTGTTGTCTACAGTGGATGGGGAGATGAGCACTGCAACAAAATCAAATCTAGGAATTTATTGATCCCCAAAGGGGAAGAAGTTGGTTGGCCTTGTGAAACACACAAACACAGAGAGAGAGACAGAGAGAGAGAGAGAGAAAGAGAGAAAGAGAGAGAGAGAGACCTATTCTAAGAGAGAGAGAGGCTGAGAAAGGGAGGAGCAGAGGTTAGCCAATTCTAACCTACAGGCCGATCTCTCTCCTCGTAAAAACTATTCATTGATCCTTTACCCATTGGCAAAACTTGATATCAAATCTAGTTCTTTTTACTGTTTTAATGAATTATTGATCTCGTCATCTTGCCCTTGAGTTGTTAAGAGCTCCTTTGTGAGGGCCTGCAGAACGTTGTTTGCATAAGTGTGGTTATGGAAGAGTGTGCATTGGTTTGTATCTCCTTCCTTACGGTCAAATGGTGCTTAGTTCAGAGAGAGATAAAAGGAATAGTTGTGTCATCAATACTCTAAGACGTAAATGATTAATGAATAGACTTGCTGTAATGACCTAGGATTCAAGTATCGGAAAATAACTGGCGCGACTTGAATCCTAACTCGCCGCCATCCACGAGCCATTGCCCGACAGGGTTGATTTACCGTTGCCGGAGTGAATAAGACTCTAGAATAAGTGTAGAAATTAAAATGCAGGAACGAAGACATATATATATATATATATATATTCACAGTTTATATAGTCCAAAGTCTAAGCCCACAACAAGTACAGTTCGGTAAGTAAAAAGAAGTACACAGTCACGAGGCATACCCGGGCTCTAGCAAAAGTTGGCAACTATGGAGCACCACTGACGTCACGCTAAATCTTTGAACAACTTGAGGTAACGTCTCACCTAAAAGAAAAAAGAGTGAGGCTCATCTCATTGGCTTAGTAGGGGGTCTTGTGGATCCTCACCACATTAAACCACAACAATTAATATGTAACAACGATAAGCAAGTAACTGGCAAGAAGAAGTAAATAAAACTACCAGTATCGTTGTCACATAAACCACAAGTAAGCCACATAGTATCACGACCACAAGTGATAGGAGAACCACCCACTAGTAGCAAGGCCAGATGCGTCCACTAACGTCTTATATCGCACCTCCTATCTCACGCACGGCCCACCTCTAGTCCAGGAGTGTGGCAGTGAGACACACACATACACCCTTCCCACTAGGACTAGCTGGGGTCCGTGCCTTTGCTATTGTTAACACGGTGTCCGAGCCCCCAACCACGGACTCCTCAACATCTAAGTCCCATGACCGGTTTTCCCTTAGCCCAGACTTAGGCTGGAAAACATAGGGGCCCACGACAACTAGCTCAAAACTATCTCACGGGAATGCCCTCGACCTCTTCCAGGTCGGTCGGTGTGAAGTACCTAGAAAGGCTACAACCAGTGATGTGTCACTCGCAATAAGAACACCAAGACATAGTCGAAATGGAAACCACCGGAGTACTACCGCTCACACACACAGACTGTGGAAACGACAAGGCCCGACGTCGCGTGCAACCTTCCTCACTGGAGGAGGACTGAAAACCACATAAACACCTGGCCGGACAGCAAAACCAACGATTGCCACCCTATACGGATCATGTGGGAACATCCCTCTGCGGAAAAACTGACAAAGGAGAGTCCCTTTAGAACAAACCTGGGCGGTCAGACCTCTGGCAATCCAGTACTTGGGCGGCCAGATACCTGGTCGTCTAGCCCCTCTGGGTGGCCAGCACCTGCAGGGAAGGCAGTATCTGTTTCGGTACCAGTTTCGGCCGGTTCCGAAACCGATACGTACCGATTTCGGCTGAAACCTGTCTAATTTCCATTATTTATTTGGTGTTGTCTTTGTTTGCAAGGGTAATCAAGCAAGAGGACTCTCTCCATCGGCCGGCCGATCGGAAGAGAAGGAAGTCGACCCACATCTCCCCGCATATTTTGAGGTAACCCCTCTAGCGATCACCTTTCCCCCTTAGCATCCACGCATGCTCCCGTTCCTCTTCCTTTTCCCATTCTTCTTAAAGCCTATATTTCTTTATTTATTTTGTGTGGATTTTCCATGATCTACACAAGCTGGGCTTTGTTCCTGACCACCAATCTCGTGTCATTTAACTTATTTTTGAAATCCATCGGGTTCTAATTACGGGATGATTTTTAGGACGTGGCACAAGAGACCACACTTTATTACTTCTGAACTGGTGTAGCACTTCATGCATAGCCTGGATCCAGGATTCATTTTGAAAAGCTTCATGAACATCCTTAGGCTCTTCTTAAGAAATTAGAGCCATCAAATCCTCTTCCTCCACTTGCCTTAGTGAGGATCTAGTTTTTACACCTTCTTCAGGATTATCAATTATATTCTCAACAGGGTGATCTTTCAAGAGCGTTAAAGCTCTAGGCAAGTCAGGGTGCTACATTTGTTGCTCTTGGAGTGTTTCAATTGAGGGATCCTCATCATCTTCATCCTTGCATGGGGTTCCTTCAGTTGATTCACTCTTGACTTTAGCTGATCCAACATCACTTGAATTTTTGGGAATGTTGTCTGCATCCAAAATTGAGGTTATTTAATTTGTTAGTTTTAATTCAGATTAATCAAATCTTGGTGTAACGACACTAGCTTAGTAAACCATTCAGAACTCAAATGATAGATTGATAGGCTCAAGAGGCCAAACAGATTCAGGACTCAAGGGGGTCGACCCTGGGGGTCGACTCTCTCTCAAGTCACCTACCTGTAACCCAAAGAAAATCTTTTAGATAGAAACACCATGAAGGAGGGTCGACTTCTTAGAGTCAACACTGTCAATGGAAAACCAAACAGACCAACTAAGTGTTTCGATGACTCAGCCTAAACCACAGCCAAAACAACCCGCACAAAGGTTACTTCCCTAGGAATGGGCCTAGGCATCAAGTTCACATGACTAAGCTTGCAACTCCCCCTCAGCTAGACACTATATAAGAGGTGATATGCACATAGATATGCAAACAACTATGGATGTAATGCACATACAGACATATGCATTATCACATAAAGATTCAGCATAATGTAGATCAACACATAACATATTTTCTAGAGAAAGCGAGAGGGATATCACCAGAACATTCAGATTTTAATTTTTTTTATTTTTCTTTTATTTTGACATATGCCACTTGGCCCGTGTGCCTTACCTTCTTGACTGAAAGTATACTTCACGCTTCTTATTCCTAAGGCACACCTACAAAATAGATTTCTCATTTTGTATTCTTAGATACTCAAATCCTTTTGGGTCCTTATGGGTTAGCAGCACTATTGGCAAGTGGCTTCCACTTTTTGACAACATTCAAATCATCATTTTTCATCAAAAAATAATCATGCACGATATGCCTAGATTTATTACAATAATGACAGCATGACTTTGAATACTCAAAAGCATGAAAATTATTTGAAACATGTGACTTTTTGTTCCAATGTTGTTTCCAAGGAGCAAGGGGTGTGTTAAACATGTTACAAATCCCAAGTCGACCTGCCCTTGGATCGGGCTGAGGATAATGGGTCCAGAACACATGATGTGTTGACACCATGGGTTGGTGGTGTCAACCTGCCCAAGCCTTTTTCTTCATGAACTGTTGTCTAGTCTTAGGGTGAGTTGACCTGCCCAAGCCTTTTCCATTGTTCATTTTATTCTTGCACGCTCTTAAATCATCATTTCTCATGATAAAACAATCATACATCACATGTCCATATTTTCTACTGTAAAAACATGAGATTTTCTTTATGGGTGCATGTGGGTGTGTAGTAGAAATATGTTTAACATGCACAGTGGTGCTAGCAGCATTTTTAGGTTTTTACTTCAGATTGATTTTCTAAATTTTATTCTATTTTTGAATCCTTTGGATAGTAGACTGCTTTGGGGGTGAAATTAAGGTACTGGCTATATTTGAACTTTAAACAAAAGAAGTATGTACCTTATTCTCAAATGATTTTTCTTTCGGCACGCCGTTGCGGGCGAACGTGATCGTTCACCCTGGCGTGAGTGATACCGTTACGATCGATGCGTTCCGAGGATCGCGAAAACGTGATTTTCTTTTTTTCCTGTATTTTTATGAGTTTCAAGATTTTCTATAAATAGGCCGTGGTTCAATTCATTTCCATTCCTTCTTCCTCTCTCCTCGTGCGTTCCTCTCCCTCTCTCTCGCCCATTCGATGCGATGGCGGAAGGAAACTTTATTACTCAGGAAAAATATATCAAGGATCTGTTGAAGAAGAACAAGATGGAGAACCTCAAGGCAGTCACTGCACCAATGGGTACATCAACTAACCTTGATGCTGATCCAGAAGGTAAATTTGTTGATTCCAAAATATATCGAGATATGATCAGATCCTTACTTTATCTTACTACATCTCGTCCAGATATTCAATTTTCTATGTGTCTTTGTGCTAGATTTTAGGCTAGTCCTAGGGAATCTCATATGACTGCCATGAAAAAGATTTTTAAATATTTATCTAGAGCCCTTGAGCTAGGCTTATCTTGTTATGTGTGAGCTAGATCTGATAGCCTACACTGACGCAGATTATGCAGGGTGTAGAATTGATGGAAAAAGTACTAGTGGGCATTGTCAATACCTAGGTGGTTGTCTAGTGTCTTGGGAATCCAAGAAGCAACACACTATTGCTCTTTCCACTGCTAAAGCAGAGTATGTTGCAGCATGGAACTATGCAGCCCAAGTTTTCTGGATCAAGCACCAACTTCATGACTATCACATAGATCTTGGATGTATTCCTATACTATGTGATAACACGAATGCTATTTCTCTAAGAATCTTGTTCATCATTCCCGGACTAAGCACATTGAAATTAGACACCATTTCTTAAGAGATGAGGTTAATAAGAAGGAAATTGATCCAAATTTCATTGAGTCTGAAGAACAAATTACTGATATCTTTACCAATCCTCTTAGTAATGAAAGATTTAAATATTTAAGAAGAGAACTTGGTCTTTGTAAATTTTCAACATGAATGACTGTTTGAGTCAGTATGAATGTTTTCTTTACGTTGTTAAATTTCTAGGATGACAATAAGAGCTGCAGGTAGTTAAGTTGGTCACTGCATATGGTGTGTTGCATCTCACACATTGACCTCATTGGTATATCAAATGGTACGCTGAGAGAAGGACAGATCTTCTCCATCTAGAAACCCACATCATGCCTCGAGGTGATCTTATGATCTAAGTTCTCCGCCATGTACCATGGGTCAATGGTGTGTGTCTAGGCTTTGCATATCGCTGTCTGAGTTATGTTAGTCTTGGTTCATTTATTTGTCACAGTCATGAAGTTTAAATAGACAGGGGGAGTCGGCTGAGGTTATTGTGTGTCTCATGCATACCTTGCATGTAGTCAGGGGGAGTACATGTCAAGCATATCATAGTTTGAGACTATGTTACCATGTCTATGTCTTTAGTCTGATTCTGTCTAGATTGGTCGACCGAACCGCCTCTTCGGTCAATCGAAGTCAATTGGTTTACATTGTTGTGTCAAGGCAACGAGTTCTGATTCGATCTAATTCTAAACCATCACATCGACCTGAGCTATTGCATATCATTTGTTAATCTCTATGCATCGAGGCAACTTCATTCAAGCATCTTGATCATCTTACTATCATTTGCTATCATGTCAGTTACACTTGGTATCAAATTCATCACTTGACATTTTCATCATGAGAAATCTTGTATTTCTACGCTTCATTGAACATGAACTGATTACAATCTGATCTTCAATTCATTAATCTGAGCTATTAGAGTAAAGAATCTTCTTTTATAAAAATCTGTAATGTACCTTTGATAAATTGATGGTTTAAGCCTAATGAATTAAAGAGTTTGAGGATTAAATTCAATGAAAAGGCTATACTTTTACATTTAATAACTCTCAACCAATTCTCACATGGAATATCTTGTGAAGTCTCTCAGAATTTGAAAGTTTGAATGTCATGGTAAACTTGGTTGAGAAACATGGATCTTGTATTGTTCTTAAACATGAAACTATCTGAATATACCAAAGGACATGCCGACAGTTGTCAAGAGGGAGGCGCGACCCATTATATACGCCGGCCGTGTTGGATATCCGGGTAGATGTATAAGGTTAATTATGATTATTTGCAATTGTAAATGTTAACAGGAATTTTAGCTTGTTTATTCTGCAGTTTCTTCTACTATAATCTTCCTAGAAGAATTCCCATAAAAACTTGATCACGGCTTAACCACCACCCACGTTGCGTCTCTAAATCAGCCATATATCGCAACCATGTGCCTTCACTCTCGCACTTACCGATTGTAAGATATCACAAGTAGCAATATGATCATTAGTATGACTAATCAAGTGTTGAGTTAGATACTCCCAATTGGTTTTCTTTCCCAATAAGAGATCTACGAGCTTATGTGGATCCTCAAGCAAGGGGTTTTTCTTTTGAGATAATATTTTTGCTTTGAATGTGATATTAAAATTTTCTATATTTTATTTGGTGTGCTATGCGCTTCCCCAATTAGAAGAATATGGTCCCCAAATTCAATTGCATATAACCATCGAGGGTGTTGAGTATTGACAATTAGAATAACTCTGGGAATCTCCTTCTCATTGACTCTTTGGTCTCCTATGTGGCTTCTTGTTCTGAGCATTTGTTCCTTTGAACCTTCACCATGGGAATAGTCTTGTTTCGTAGCATACGTATCTCCTGATCTAGTATCTTCAATGGCTTTTGTTCGTACGTCAGATCCTTTTGTAACCCTAGGTTGTCGTGTTCTATTATGTGAAATGGATCATGAACATACTTCTTGAGCATGGACACTTGAAATTCATTGTGGGCTTCAAACAGTTGTGGTGGCAATGCGATCCGGTAAGCAACCTCGCCAACATTTTCCAAAACTTCAAAGGGACCGATATTTCTTGGTGTAAGCTTACACATAACACTAAATCTCCAAATTCCTTGACCTGGGAAAACCTTGAGGAATACGTGGTCTCCGACATGGAACTCCAAGTCACTCCTTCTAGTGTCGGCATATGCCTTTTGTCTAGACTGAGCCATCTGAAGTCATTCCTTGATGATTTGCACCTTCTTGGTTGTGTCTCTTACCATCTCGTGGCCTAGAAGTTGCTTTTCTCTAACTTCATCCCAACATATCAGTGAGCAGCAACTCCTTCTGTATAGTGCCTCGAATGGTGCTATCTAAATGCTAGCTTAGTAGCTATTATTGTAGGCAAATTTCACCAAAGGTAGATGATCATGCCAACTCCCACCAAAATCTATGACATAGGCCCTGAGCATGTCTTCCACTACTTGATTTGTCCTCTCGGTCTGACCATCCGTTTGGGGATGAAATGCAGTGCTAAAGTTTAACCTCGTCCCCATGGAGTGTTGTAGACACTTCCAGAACTATGATGTAAAACGAGGGTGTTGGTCAAATACTATTGAGACAGGCACTCCATGCAATCTCACGGCCTCTTTAATGTATAAGGCTGCAAAGACATCAACTGTCCATCGACTCTTGATAGGCAGAAAGTGTGTGAACTTGATCAACCGATCTATGATCACCCATATCCCGTCATGTCCGCCCTTTGTTTTAGGCAACCCCATGACGAAATCTATCCCTATATTCTCCCATTTTCACTTTGGAATCTGCAAGGGATGTAGTTTACTAGCAGATTTTTTATGTTTCACCTTTATCTTTTGACAAGTAAGGCAGCGACAAATGAATTCTGCTACCTCTCTTTTCATATTAGGCTACCAAAAGTTCCTCTTCAAGTCTTGGTACATCTTGATAGCACCAAGGTGAATAGTATATTTTGATCGATGAGCTTCTTTGAGAATCTTGTTCTTCAATTTCAGGCAATCTGGTGCACAAGTCCTCTCATGAAATAGTAGCCTTCCATCAGATGCCAGCTTCAAATCTAGTTGCTCATCTAACATGCCTTTTATTTCCACTAACACTGGGTCATTTTCTTGTAACTCACTGATTTCAGAGAGTAAGTCAAGATGTAAACTCATCTGAGATAAAGCAACACATCTTTTTTCCTGGTCCACATTTATATCTGGCTTGGAGAATTGTTCCAGCATCTTCCATTCTTGTATCATGCAACTGGCCAATAATACTCTTGGCTTTTGACTAAGGGCATCAGCTATAGGATTACCCTTTCTCAGATGGTATTGTATAGAGAAGGTGAAGTCCTTGAGATATTCTAGCCAGCGCCTTTGTCTCATGTTCAACTCCTTTTGAGAAAATAGGCATTTCAATTAATTTGGAGTATTGTAATGCGATAGGAGATGTACTCAAAGTGATGTCAATTTTGGCATATCTACAGGGACAACCGCATTCTATGCCAGTCAACCCCTCTTCATCTTTTTGGTTAGAGTTCGTATTTTCCAAGGTACACGGTGCTGTCGGTGGTTCGTCTAATTACTGTTGGCATTGCTAACCCTTGGTGGTGATCACGGTCACTTCTTTTCTCTCTTTCCCTTTCATCTCTTTATTTCCATTGCACTTATTTAATTTATTGCTCCATGTTGCTGCATGTGTTTCCTTATTGCTCTTCTTTAGTTTCCTTGCCACTTATTTGCTCCATGCTGCTTTGGCATGTGTTTTCCTTCCCCTTCTTTTAGGAGGGGACTTTTAGTGCCTACACCCTTTTTCTAGCAATCGCGGTGAGACGCTTAGTGCCCATCGTGCTGTTTGATACTTATTTGCTATCTTTTTTCATTTAATCCATCGTTAGATTCTGTCTCTCAGATTTTCTGTTTAATTACTTGTTGTTTTAAGAATCCCTGATTGAATGCAGCCTCCTCTAGATCCGCGTTCAGAAGAAGGTAGTTCCCTATTCGACCGCGTTCAAGTACACATCTCGAGGCTCATTCTCCTATTCATAATTTCCAGGTCATGGGGTTTCTGCCTATTCCCTATCCTTTGTTCTGTTTGTTAGGCATATTTATCATTATTTGACATTGTTTGTTAGTTAGGTTAGAACTTGCATGCACCCCGGTGCACATAGGGTCGTTCATCGCATATTATAGTTGCATTCCTACCCTTTTTGATGATTCTCTCGACTGTGTATTCCTCGTGGTCGACTAGGTGATCTTATTCGGGGACCCCCGTAAGTCTCTGCGAGCCATGGATTCTAACACGGACACCGAGCCGGTTGTACCTTTGCCACCCCCTCGAGTCTAGGTTGCATCTGTAAGGAAGTGTTGAACCTAGGTCAACCTAAATCCTGAAATCTTCTCCCTATAGAAACCCTATTCCTAGAGAGAATTGCTCTTTAACTAGAACATTTAAATCATTACAAGAAATTCTCAAACTTGGTGCATCATTTCAACTTGGTTGATTTAGGTGAAATACTCTTCTTTGCATGTTATGTGTTTAGAGTTCTTAGGCATTGGTTTGCTATTTGTGCCTTATTTGTTTAGTCCTCCTCTGCATGTGGAGTTGTTTTAAGTCTTTGAGTTCATCTCCTAAAGGGTCATCGATCACATCTTCTTATTTTAATCCCCTCTACAACTCTAACATGTTTGCATATGATCACTCCTTTCCCTATGAGGAAACCCTTCCTCAAGGGTTGTTCAAGGATTCCTCCCTTTCTAGGGTTACTGTTCTCCAACCTGGAGAGGGATCTACTCCTCCTCCTCAGATCAATGAGGGCGCACAAGCTCCATCATCATCCTCTCCCACTGGTGATCCCACCGTCGGTATTCCCCAGATCATGGACAAGCTAGACCCTACCCAACTTAAAACTATTTATCGATCTCTTCAAGGGACCTTGGTCGCCCCCCTCACACCTCAAGGGCCCTCCTCTAATCTAGTCCATCAATCCTCTTTTAATGGTCCGAATTCACCACCAAGCCCACTTGACCTCATGCCGGCCCAACTTAAGGCCCTCCAATTTGTGAACCTTGAAATGGGTCAACCCTCTAGTTCGGCCCACCAATCATTTGATAGGGGAAAGGCTCCCCTCCCTCCATCTCCATGGGCCGATTCTTCTCAACCCATTATGTCTTCTCCCAAAGTCATATTCGGCCCAAATAAGTACACTTAATCTAGGCCGGCCCACCTTGCTCCTCCTACGATGGGCCATTCTTTAGCCCAATATCCTCAATACGGGCCACCTTCTTATCCCTTGAACTCACCTCTTGGGCCTATCCATAACGCACAACCCACTCCCACCCGTGAGCAAGAATTGTTTAACAAATGGGCCGCCATGTAACAACAAATCGGCCACTTACAAAAGTGCATCGGCCCACAATCTCTCATTAATATTCCTACCCTAGAATTTTTAAAATATCTGGATCCCACCTCAATCAGAGCTTCTAACTTACCCTAAGTATGATGGTTCTGGCAATCCCTACATCCATGTGAGGGACTTCTTATATGAGTTGGTGCAATACGAATACATTTCCTGACTCAAGTTACTATTCACAATTTTGAAGTTTGCATAATCAAAAAATTTCAGACATGATTAGGTAGAGAAAAATATCAGGAATCCAGAAGTAGGTCCATGCATTGAATCTAGTATCAGGTTTCAAAGTTATTAGGTTTTTAACATGGTGTATTTATTAAATTGCATAAAGAATAGCTACTGTTGCTTGGACATCACTTGAAATAGCGCCCTTCCACAGGGTCACTATGATCAAGAACTCCGTAAAAATATATGAAAATTGAATAGAAATCATATAAATCCCTACTTCATGATCTATGTGCATGATTTTGTTCCAATTATTAAGTTGGGCTACGTAACTTGAGAACACCTACCTTGGGGGGTTGATCTGGATGATGAACAGAGAAGAGAATATAGGAATTCTGCAACAGCAGAGGTAGCCATAAGAAAGAGATGATATGCAGCAACTGTAACAGCAGCTTTAGCAGCTCATGAAGGAACGTAACAAAGAACTAGCACCTTCACGTGATTATGGCAGAAGAGATAGAAGTGGCTGGCTTTTGCAGTAGCCGGTACACTCTGGTGGTAGTAGCAGAAGAGCTATGGAAGGAAGAAGAGAACTGTAGATGACCTCTTTACGCTTGGTGTCTACAAGTTGAGGAAGATGTAGCATGACAGAGAAGAAGCAGGGATTCTCTATCTTCAATCTATAATAGCAACAACGGCAGGATGAAGACCTCATTCGCTAGGAAGAAGATGAGTGCTTTCCTTCCTCCGATCAAGGCAGCGATGAACGCAAAAGTGAAAAGAGAGAACAACAGGATGACAATGTCGATGATAGGAACTCCTTCAACGTAATAGTAGCAATAGAGCATGCATGCTTTGATGGAGGGTTTATTTATAGCGATGGAGGTTTTGAATCTGATTGGGAATAACCTTCCAACATAAGGAGTCCTATAGGGTCTTAAGTTTCCCATAAAGAATCTTACTAGGTTAAGAACTTCTATGTCTATTCTTCCACTGCCATATCCACAGCCACCTTCCTAGTTGGGGTTAAACCCTAACGTTTCCAACAATTAGGAATAATATAATATGTATATATATTCCTTTGTACGTAAAGCCCTTATTTTCTCTATTAAGAATTAGCGCCCATTCGGGGGGCGTTCATTAAACTGCGCCCACATAAGGAGGCGCCCTTTTCGTGGTAGTCAAGCGAAATAGTGCCCTTGCAAGAGGCGCTCATTCCTCTTTTTCTTTGAGAACCTTCTATACGTTGCTATGTTACTCCTTTTTGAGTTTCCTCATGTGTAAGGCCCATATATATGTATATATATAGGCTGTTACATAGGTGTGATGGCTTAAATTTAGAAAATTTCATTTCTAGCATTTATACGGGGTGCTACACTTAGTCTAAGATTATGCCCCCTTGTTCCGAGGACCTTGTGGCAGCACAACAAACCCACACAATCTAAGAGCAACTCACTTAGACCATAACAACGGAAGGTTACGTGGGTCATTCTTAATGCCTCACGTTTACAACCTAATATTAGATCGAGGAGATTTTGATTAAAATGTTGGTCTCATCAATATAGGTGCTACATATATATAAGAATTTGGAGTATCGTATATACCCTAAATGTATATATATGTAATAGGTTGCACATCTACATATATCATATATATGTAATAATACCACTGGATGATCATGGACCTTAAGCTCCTAAAATACATTACCAGAGCCAGTTAGTAATGCACACAAATATGGTAAACAGAAGAACGTGGAGCATACAATGCTCCCACTAGAGGTGAAGAATCTCCCGAGGTCCTCGTAGCTGGTCTCCTTCTTAGTCTCCATCCGCTTCTCATTATTACAAGTAGTATTTGTAATTGGGCACGCAGGCCCACAAATGTACATCAGATAATAATAAGAAATCTTGAACTAGTCAAGGAGAGTACAACATAGGAGGGAGATAGAATTTACAACTCGGATTAACAAGAGAGAGAGAAGGAGGCACGCAGGCCCCAATAATCACATTACACATAACCATTTACCATAACGAGCATCATCACATGATTTCTAAGTCCATGATCATCCATCCACACACAAGACGCATCATATGCATCATATAGTAATTATCATATAATTACAGCACGATATAATGAACATACTTTCATATGATGGTGGTGAATTCAATAATGCTAACTTTGATAACTTGTGCAGGATTGAAGGAATAACTCACAAGTTCTCATCACCAAGAACCCCTGAGTAAAATGGGGTAGTTGAGAGGAGGAACAGAACGCTTATAGAGATGGCATGGACAATGCTAGCTGAAAGGCAACTCCCAAGGAGGTATTGGGCAGAGGTGGTTAACACTGCTTGTTACATCATAAACTACTCCATGGTAAGGCCCTTCACTAATAAAACTTCTTATGAGCTGCTAAAAGTTAAAAAGCCATCCCTCTCATATGAAAGTCTTTGGTTCTAAATGTTTTATTCACAATAATGACAAAAGAGAATTAGATAAATTTGAGCCCAAAAGTGATGAAGGAATTTTCTTTGGATATTCTGATAGGTCTAGGGCTTATAGAGTCTATAATCTTAAGACTCTATGTGTGGAAGAGTCACCCCACATCACATTTCATGAATCTAATGATGACAAATCTTGCAGGAAGAATGATGATGGGAAGTTCCTGAACTCCAAAGAAAAAGAAGACCTTCCACAAGGGGAGACACAAAGAAATGATGACCAAGGAGAGTCAAGTAATGCAAGGGTCACCGATGCTAATGGAAGTAACAATCTTACTGATATTTGAGTACTTAAAGACCATCCATTAGAGAACATCATGGGTAGTCTACATGACCTACCTAGAACCAGGTCACATTATAGAATCATAGATGAACTAGAACAACTTGCACTTGTCTCCTAAACTGAACCTAAAAACATTAAAGAAGCTTTAAAAGATGAAAATTGGATAAACTCCATGCATGATGAATTAAACCAGTTTGAAAGAAATAAAGTGTGGCATCTTGTTCCTAGGCCCCAAGAGAAATCTATCATAGGTACCAAATGGGTCTTTAGGAATAAACTTAGTGAAGATGGTAGGATAATAAGAAATAAAGCTAGATTAGTGGCTCAGGGGTACAATCAAGAGTTTGGCATAGATTTTGAAGAGTCTTTTGCCCCTGTAGCTAGATTAGAGGCCATTAGAATTCTCCTTACATTTGCATGTTCTCATAAAATCAAATTGCAGCAAATGGATGTAAAGAGTGTATTTTTAAATGGTCTAATAAAAGAAAAAGTGTATGTAGAACAACCCCCTAATTTTGAATGTACTCATTTTAAAGACCATGTTTATAAGTTGGGCAGGGCTTGATATGGTTTGAAGCAGGCACCTAGAGCTTGATATGATAAGCTAAGCTCATTCCTTACCGAACAAGGCTACACGAGAGGGAATGTAGACCAGACACTATGTACTAAGAGACAAGGTAAGGATATCTTATTAGTTCAAATTTATATAGATGATATTGTGTTTGGGTCCACAAGATCTCAAATGTGTGAGGATTTTACTAAACTCATGACTAATGAGTTTGAGATGAGTCTTATGGGTGAGCTTCAATTCTTTCTTGGCTTGCTAATAAATCAAAGTAATGAAGGATGTTTCATTAGTCAGGCCAAGTATGTGAAAGAGCTGATCAAGAGATTTGACCTGACCAACTACAAACCAATAGGAACTCCTATGGGGACTGTCACTTCACTGGATGCAAATGAAAAAGGTACACTTGTGGATGCAAAGAAGTATAGAGGTATGATCGGCTCATTACTCTATTTAACAGCATCTAGACCAGACATTCAGTTTAGTGTTTGCCTTTATGCGAGATTTCAGTCTAGTCCTAGGGAATCCCACTTGACTGCCGTCAATCGTATCTTTAGATACCTTGCAGGTACTCAAGATCTGGGATTATGGTATCTTGCATCTTGTGAGCTTTCACTTATTTTATATTCAGATGCAGACTATGCAGGATGCAAATTAGATTGCAAGAGCACTAGTGGCTATTGCCAATTTTTGGGTGGGTGTTTGATTTCTTGGACCTCCAAGAAACACCACTCGGTTGCCCTCTCTACTGCAGAGGCAGAGTATGTCACTGTAGGGAGTTGTGACACCCAAGTGCTGTGGATCAAACACCAACTCCAAGACTATTTAGTTGATTCTATTTTGTGCGATAACACAAGTGCTATAAACCTTGCAAAAAATCAAGTCCTACACTCTAGGACAAAGCACATTGATATAAGACATCATTTCATAAGAGAATGTACAAGTATAATCAATGACCTCCCAAAAAACCTTGTACAAAAAGCACACCAAGGTGGTGCATCTCAAGTTATCCCCCCAACATAACAAAAAGAGAGGAGTTGAGAGAATTCACATTACAATTCAACTCCGTCCATTCTCTCACTCTAGCACAAATGAAAGAAACAAGAGATGCTTCTGCTTTTGCCTCCCTCCTTAAATTTTTTTTGTTCTGCTCACTCCATGAAGACCAAAGTGTAGCATGTAGGATAAGCCACCAAACCACCCGATCACCGCTGATGGGTTACCTCCTATCCCATGACGCAATGAAGTGCTGCACCTCTCGCTAACGCCCTATAGCACAATGAACTCTCGTCTCGGGGCCCTCCCACACCTCATGTGAATAGGTACATTGGACGAACAGGTGATCCACGGACTCATCCTCCTGACCACACATGTAGGAAGTCGTTTGGATCCCCGGGATGAAACATAGCAACCTGTCACAAGTAGGCAACCTCCCATGGGAGATTCTCCAAGTGAGAAGCTTCATCTTCAACGGCCTCTGCGGTCTCCACACATGAGGGGCAAGAGTGTGGCGCAGCCCTCCAAGAGAGATGATGAAGTAGGTAGACCTCACAGAGAAGGACCCCTCCTCACCCCACCTCCATGACCACACATCCTCCCTGTCGGGATGCAGTGTGTAAGCGTGGAGGAAGAGTAGAAGATCCTCGAGCTGCTCCATCTCGTCCAACCTCAGATCCCTCCTGAAGGTCGGTGCCTAAGTACTCCCCGGAAGGTGGGAGTCAAAAGCCTGGGCAACCAACCCCAAAGGATCAGCCGAGACAGCTAAGAGGTTGGGGAAGGAGGCTTGCAACGTGAAATCGCCGCACCACCTGTCCTTCCAGAAAAGGCACTGGCCGCCTTTTCCAAGTCGGACCCAAATGCCAGGAGAGATAATATCCCTGCAAGTCAAGATGTCGCGCCAGATCGATGAAGTCCGCTGATGAGAAGGAGACACCATGTCCCACACCCATCTTGAACCGTAGTATCTCTGCCTGATAACCTGATCCCACAACCCCTCATCTTTTGTCCCCAGCCTCCACAACCATTTACACGAGGGTCAAATTGAAGTATCTGACATTCTTGATCCCGAGGCCTCCCTGATCCTTACTAGTAGTCGCCTTTCCCTAGTTGATGTCATGCCATCCCCTATATTGCCCCCCACTTCATGTCAAAAAAATTTCGTCTGAATGGACTCTATCTTTTTCGCCATAGACTTGGGGACCCGGAGCACAAAGAAAATAAATAGATAAGCAGTCCAACACAGATTTGCACGAAACTAACCTACTGTCATAAGAAAGGAGTCTAGCCTTCCAACCAGCCAATCTGGACTCATACCTCTAAATGATAGGAAGTCAGTCTACACATCTCAAAGCACCTAAGATAGTGGAAGACTCAAGTAGGAGATGGGGTAAGCCCCCACTTGCTCTCTGAAGGCCCAAGTTTTCCATGCTAATTCCTGCAAGCAAACTTTTGTTGAAGTTGACCTTCAAACCAATAGCCTCTTCCAGGAACTCCAGCAAAAGCCTAGCATCAAAGAGTTACTCCTCACCCTCTACCAAGAAAAGGATCGTATCATCGACATACTGCATGTGAGTGATAGAAGCACCGTCTCTCCCTGTCGTGAAGCCCCTAATCCGACCAGCCACCTTTGCTCTCTGTCACACCCTACTCAGCGCATGCGCCACTAAGACAAAGAGAAGAGGGGAGATGGGATCTCCCTGTCACAAACCCTTGCCACTGAGAAAAAAGAAAGTCGGCCTCCCATTGACAAGGACCGCAAAAGAAGCTGAAGAAATGCAAGTTCAAATTCAACGAATCCATCTATAACCAAAATCCATTCTCTACAACATATCGAATAAGCACAACTAACTCTATCATAGGCCTTCTCGAAATCCAGCTTGAGGACTACTCATTTTCTCGTCTAAGTCTTCATAGCAGATAAACATTCATAAGACGCCAAAAGGTTGTCCAAGATGTACCTACCTCTGATGAAATCTCCCTGAAAGCTACTAACAACCCTGTCTATAACAACAAACAGTCTCCTAGCCAATATCTAAGTGAAAATCTTGTAAGTACCATTCAACAAACTAATAAGCTCGAAGTAAAAATTAAGGTGAAATTAAACTATGCAAACATGATCAAATGAATGTAAATTATATATGAGAACGAAGATAATACGAAGGAAAACAATGCAGGACCAGAAATTGACACAATCAGAACCCGGAAGGCAATTAAATCATCAATACAAAATGTACCTGTGAGTCTACCCCTCGGCCTACATGTAGATTTTATGCATAAAACTCAAAAATGAAGACAAGATTTAACTATGCAAACATGACAGAATGGATGCAAATGATATATGAAAATGAAGATAATACAAAGAGGAACAAGATGGGAGCAAGAAACGAGCAATCGAATCTCGGGAGGCCAATTAAATCATCAACCAAAGACGTACATGTGAGTCTGTCTTGGGTCTGCCTGCAGACTTTTATGCAGAAAACTCAAAAATAAAGACAAGATTAAATTATGCAAACATGACCCAATGCATGCAAATGATATATGGATGTGAAGATAATACAAAGGACTACAGGATGGGACCAAAAATAAAGCGATCTGACCCCCGGAGGTGAAATAAATCATCAAAGAACACGGCCCCGTGAGCCTATCCGCAGACTTGCCAGGAAGCAAGTAGAGGTCCCCAGATGACCATTTCTACCAAGTTGCGGTCTCCTGGAAGACCGCCTTATGGTGGAGGTCTCATGGAGACCATTTTATGAAAGTAAAGGTCGCCTGGAGACCACCTTATCATCCCAGAACTTGAAAACGGGACAGAATTGTGAAAAACACTAGGAAAAACTACCCAAATAGAGACATACACGCCAAAACTCCAGAGGAGCAAGAATAACATGATGGGCTTTAGGCGTCCCGCCGTGATCGCCAAAAAATCAAGGTTGCAGATGATTGTTCTATCCCGCCCCCAAACTATAAACACATAATATATACATGAGGTATACACAAAGGAAAGGGCGACAAGAGATAGAAGAATTGACCGTAATTGCCACCAAGGATTGACAACGCCAAAGGGTGTGGGAAGAGGATGCAACAGCACCGTGTACCTTGGAAAAGGATGAAGAAAACGTGGCCAAAGAAGGGACCACCAAGACTTGATCATGCTTGACAAATGGGGTGCGGGGAACGGCGTGGATATCACCTCCTCTCCTTCCAGCCGGCTAGAGGAAGAGGGCCTCACGTTCAATCATTGCTCTTCTGCAAAAGAAAGCCAAACACAAGGATAAAAACCCATTAGATCTATGCATGTAGTATCAATCCCGTATGTGTAAAACAGGGGTAATGATTGAGGGAGAACGCATCGGGGGAAGGTTTTTAACCCCTGTGGAAGGGACAAAATAATAGGTGTGTGTGTTGTGATGAGAATGAAACAAATAGGGAGGAAAAACACGCAGTATAACTACGAAAAACATGCATGCAATATGGGGAAAAGTGTAGCAGAGGGCAGAAAGTGTGCAACTATGATGATTTTGAAAAAGTAGGAGGAGAGAACTAATAGTAGAGATGATGAAACAAAGCCCTTGAGTGTTAAAACTGAAGTTAATACTTCCCTCTTCAAGACGGGGTCGAACAGATGAGTCGACATCGCAGCATGACTTCGCCCCGAATCGAAGAAGAGCCCCCCATCGTGAACTATGAATTGGGCAGGTATTTATAGAAGTTGCAGGAACCCGAGGTTTAAATCCTAGGATAAACACCAAAAAGAGAGATTTAGATTGATCAAACTTGAGATAATATCAAGGGTAAGAGCCCTGGATTGATGGAGATCGAGGTGGAGGATCATTCTCGTTGAAAATGGATCAAGATGAGGCTCCCAAAGACTCCTCGGGCAAAGAAATTGGGGTTCAGAAGGTTCTGGGCTCTGTTCCAAAATAGCGGTCAGTCAGAAGATCGCAACTAGGGTATGACGGTCAAGGGAAGACCGCAACTAAGAAGTAGGATAAGCATGCCCACAGTTGCGTTGGTGAACACGGTGACCCGGCAAAAACAGGCATTTGACGGTCTTATAAGAGAGACCGCTATATGCCTTTGGTGGTCAACCAGATGGCTGCCCTTCAGAGGAATATGGCGGCCATCTGGAGGCCACCATATGATGGTGGCGGCCTTCCAGGGGGCTGCCACTGTGGCGACCTGGGATCTGAGTACTGGAAAGGAACCGGCGTGACTCGAACCTCGGCCCAGATCGGAAGCTACCGTCCCAGTAGCGGAGTTCACTTGCTATCCTGTGGGCTGAGCTGAGTTGCTGAGCTGAGTCCAAATAGTGCCGAGTTGGAACAGTACTGAGTCGGACCAGCAACCCGTTTCTGGCCCAATAACCCTTCCGGCTTGCAGCCTGTCAACCCAAGATCGATCCTCCCAGGCCCACTTGTAACCCTTTACCTCTCTGCGTGGAGTGAGCAATAATATCACTGTTGTAATTATTGTAATTAATTATTTACCGGGAGTTATCGTACTTGGCCGGGGTCGTCGTCCCCACGCCCGGAGCGTGGAGGTAAACTCGCCACCCTCCTCATAGGCTTTGCTTTGCTCGTATATTTTTTATATGCTACTGCATGCGATAGGAAATTAGCTCGCCCAAATATTTATTCACCGCTGCAAGAGAGAGCGAGATCGTCCCGTGACCCGATCCGGGCACGAAACTGAGTTGACCACCCTAGCTCTTGCCGGTTTCTCAACCGTGCACGATCTAACGCTTCCCTCGTTAGGGATGAACAGTGAGCTTGTCTAGAGTCCAAGGTTCACATTCAACTTGAAGTCGAGTCCCCCACGTGTCCGTCCCGCATCAGCTTCAGGCGAGAATACCATTGGAAGGGCATTCCCGTAAGTGAGGTGGCAAAGTAGTAGAGGAGGTAAGACTCATCCAACGCGAGTTCGCCCATGGCCTTAATGTAGTAGGCCAAGTGTTCGTGCGGAGATCCCTGACCATCGAATTTCTGCAACTTCGGTGGCTTGGCGTACTCCGGGGGAAGTTTCTTGAGCTGGTGATGCAGCGGGTAGGGGACACTATAGAGGTCCACCGCCGCAATCCCTTCTCCAAACTGGGCAAGCTTCATCTCAATGATCCGCTTGATCATCTGGTGCTGTGCCATGAGGCTTTCTGGTATCGGTGTGTTAGATGGCCATGGTTGAGCTTCGGCCAAGGGTGTGCCGAACCCAGTTACCGTAGGGGTTCAGGCGGCTATAGCTGAGGTGTTGGCACCGTTTTGCCCACCTGGCGGGACCGGCGTCTCCGTTGAAGGCCCAGTAGGCGGCTGAGGGTGGAGGTCACGCTCCTACAACATGTCTTGTAGGGGGGCCTTCAAGTGCTGGTTCTCCTTCATAAGAGTCTCAAGAGTCACCTCTTGGACTTCATTGGTCGGAGGGTCATTGTTGACCGGCTCCACATTGACGGGGGTGGCACGATCCTCGACGGGAACTTCCTCCGCTCACGTCGATGCCTGAGGTCTGGCAGAAGTGCTGACGTAGCCGGCAGGAACCGACTGTTGGGTCGGGTGATGCGGCCTCCTGAGTTGAGATATAGACTGGTTCAGGTCGTCAGTCTGAACCTCAGGCTGGTGCCCGGTGGCATAACATGCAAACACCTTGACCGCGTCACTGAGGAGCTGGACCATCCGCTTCTTCTAAGAGTGCCTCTTGGGACAGACGGGTGTCCCCAGCCTATCAAAGACTGAGGTGCATTGCAGAGGAGTCTCCGTCGTGGCATCTGCCTAAGGAGAACTCAAGGCTGGATGTCGGTGGGGCTCGGAACGAGCCCATCTCTGCCTTCGCCTGTCTGAACGAGAGGCACCGAATGGCTGGGCACCATCCGACGATGCGGCTGCAGAATCAGTCGCGCCTTGCTTGGCGCGGCGTCCTAGTGCCCGAAAGGGGTTGCTAAGATGCGCCTTCCGGACGGCTTGAGCTTCGTCCGGGGTAACCCAGATTCTTCTCAAGTCAGACTGTTGGTCTCCCTTGTCACTGTCTCTTCGACGGGACTTGGGAGCTCAGACACCGGACCGACGCTGGTGTCTCTGGGCCCTATAGGAGCATCTTCCCTTCTGAGTTCCACCTTGTCTTCTCCTGTTTGACGCAGAAGGCTGAAGCGGTTGGTAGTAGGGATCATAGAGATGATCCGCTTGGGGGGTATGATGGGTTCGCCCCCGTCCAGGCGAATCCATAGATTCCCGACAAGAATAGTCTTGCCGGAGTTAGTGGTGGCAGCGGCAGGTCACTTGCCTTTACGGCTGCGATGATGCTTCTTCTAGGGAGCCGAAGATGATTCCGCTCCAAGGTGGTAGACCGAGAAAACTCGGCCCGTGACTATTGGTGGCACAAGGCCATCGACCGGCAATACTGGAATCGGTCCCCAAGACCCGAGGTCTGTAGTGGAGGCCGGCGGCTGGGTGTCTCGAGTGTAAGTCCTCGCCCGAGCCGACAATAGTGTTGCGGCTGCCCGCGATGACGTGCTTGTACTCAGAGTTGGCATTGTAGGAGGTGTCGAGATGCCGATGACCCGAGACCTTGAGCCTGGACCGGGGACTGGCGGGACCAGAAGGTGGGATACAGGGCCTTCGGTCCACACCGCGGTCACCACGTCCCATAGAGGCAGATCCATACTGGGAGTCGGCATCATTGAGTTGTAGGGAATGTGCCCCAATGACGTAGCCGAGGGATGAGAAACCTGATGGGGATTACTCACGCCAGGCGTCGTCCGCGGGAAACCCTGGGGTTGCATGCCCGGTCTACATGTTGAGCAGCCTCGAATCGGGGACTGATGGCCCGGGTGAGGCGATTGCACTTCAAAATTTTAGGTCGGAAGGCCTGAACGAGACACTGGGGAGCCCTATCCCCGGGTCAGGAGACCCATGCGAGGAGCTGGCTCGACTGAGGCTTGGGGCTAACGGCCTGAGTAAGGTGCTAAGGAACCAGGCACCTTAAAGTGAAGACCTACACTAGATGCCGACTCTGACGAGGCTCGGGGCTGGAAGGCCGAGCGAACTACAGTGGTAGGGACCGGGACTCGGGGCCCGAAGCTCAGGTCGGGAGCCGGTCAGAACTGGGCTCGGGGGCTGGTGTTTGCCCAGGCGGTAACTGGTCTGGAACCCCTCCGGGAGCCGACATTGGGAGACCCGAGTCTGACACTCGGTCTGGCCACTGAGACTGGCAGTAGGTGAGGCGCGTTGACAGCGCTAGAAGAGATGGGAGCTAAGGGTGGCAGTGGAGTCACCACAGGGACCACACCCAAGAAGTAGGGCGATCCAACGATCGGGGTGAAACTACCGAAAGCAATCAGTACCGCCAAGTAGCCCACCGTGCATTAGTGGCGATGACGATGGGACCGTAGGTAATGACCACCATAGTTGTTGATACGCCGGATGAGCAGGGGCGACGGTCGCTGATGGTCGTCGAACGCGATCCGACAGATGGAAGGCGAACTGGAAGCTACTGGAAGTGCGAGCAGGTGCTCTCCTTCTACCTCTCCTGCAAGGACAGGAAAAGGGCACCAGGACTTCAGGGCTGGCACAGGCTTTCTCTTCAGCGGAAAGAAGGAAGGCGGGAGATGTCCCACCGAGCGTGCCATCCTTTTTGTTCGCACGCGACGGGAGCATGTAGGTCGACACGGTGTGTGCGGTGACCGGAGTGAGGGATAGGATATAACTACGGGAGAGATGCTGGAATATAGTGTGCTTCGGGCATCCCCTCTCATGGCCATATCTTTCTCAAAGCAGCACCGTGCACTCGTCTTTTACGAAAAGTCGAGGGGAAACCGAGTGGCACGGGAGGTTTCCGGGTTTTCAAGGAAACGTAGCTGGGGTGCAGGCGTGCTAGTCGATTTCTCGACAATCACCCGTGGAACCGAAAGTTGACCGGGGAAGCGTCGCCAGGGCGCGGCATGTAGACTCGGGAGGTGCGGGACACATGGAGGGAAGGTCGGTTCCATAGGTGCAAGTGCACAGGCGATTGTGGGGAGTCGTGTACAGGATGTCTTTCCCCACCGATCGCAAGCAATCAGTGTTTATTTACATCAGATTGAATCCGAACACCTTCGTTCTGTGCTAAAGAGAGGCCTGTACATGCCTGGAGTTCTAGGTGGAGAGCAGGGAGCACTTCACAACTGTGGGTTCGCACAAGACAGGACGATGTTGACTGGGGCCAAAGGGGGTGTGGGTTCATGCTAGGTGACGTGAAAAGAGGCTGTAGGCCTGAACGTGGATGCGAGCACATTCGTTCAAATGGCAATGTAATTTTTGAGAGCTATATGGCTTTACAGGCAGGCCATGGTGGCGGAGGTACAACATGCGCAAGCGGCGGGACAATTCCGACACGGTGGTCGATCCCCAGGTCAATGCGTGACAAAGTGGATATCTGCATGTTTTACAGAGGGTTCCTCTCGTGGCGTGGGCCATATTAGCCCGCCGAACGAGAAGCTAACAACTAGATGATTGGTGAAAGTATCAGACTGGTGCCTGGGCGAGGGTCAATCACGACTCGGGTCGAGCGATCGGACATGGCCTCGTGACTGTGGGGAAGCGTGACGTCACGTGCGTGCATGGTTGCACCATTGTCATAATGTCTCACGCATGGTGGGCATAGACTTGTGTGTCATGGCGAAAGACCGTGTGAGGTAAGTACAAGCAACATACCCTCTGTGTCCTTAGCCGACGACCAAGTCACCCACGCACAATTCTCCTTGCTGGTTGCCTTGCCGTGGAGCTTGAAGCTTGCAAGTCCTTGATGCTTGTATCCCTGTGTGTATCTGTGTCCCCCACCCCTTGAGCTCCTAAGGGGCTTTTATAAAGAATTTGAAGGGTCAAGGAAGGGTTTAGGTGGGCTAGGTTGAATGGTTCAAGCTAGCCTAGGGAAACTCATTGGAACAGTGCATGGCTGAGTGGGGGAGGGAGGGTTTTGGCGGACCATCCCATAGGGCTAGGCTAGGCTGCCTAAACCCCTCCCCTGGATGTAGGCGGACCAGCCTGGGGGTCCAGGCTGGTCTGCCTAAACCCCACCCCAGGAGCCTCCAGATCAAATAACTGAGTGATGCCGACTTTCGGGTAGCGGATCAATTTCCAACGCTTCTCTCTTATCATTCTCTGGACCCCCGTATAAGCGGCGAATACCGCAGCCCGTCCTCTTGCATTACCCTTCATCGTCGGAACAAGGGTCGTTGATTGACGATCCTGCAGGGACTTGATTGATGCCAGCTCTCGAATTGTTGAATAAGCATCAGAAATATAGACGAGCGCATTCGACCGTTCACCTTTGGGAACGCCGGGCCCCCTAAAAAGAAGAGGGGCTCTAACCGTATGGTCATAGAGACTCATCTTGCCCACTAAGCCGTGGCTGCCTAGTGCAACACCGTTGTCGCTTGCAAAAACAACAATCGTGTTATCTGTCTGCCCCGATGAATCTAAAGCATTGAGTATCTTCTCAAGACACGAGTCGAGATGAGAGACCATGCCGTAATAATCCGCTATAGCCTGCCTGATCTTTTCTGGAGTTCGCGGCCAGGGTTCCAATTCCTCGTCCCGAATTACCATCTCACCATTATCAAACGGGTGCTCAGGCATGAAATTCGCCGGTACCGGGATTGCTCCAGCATCGTACATCTTTCCGAATTTTCCAGGAGCTCTCCTCGGATCATGCGGGGCTCGGAACGACACCTGCAAAAACCATGGCTGCCGAGCCGTCTGCTGACGAATGAACTTAGCAGCATCGTCCGAATACACCTCGGTACTAAATGCTCGTGTCCTTTTGCCGTCAAGATACACTTCGTTGCTTAGCGGGGGAGTTTCATATGCGCGACTCTGACTAAAGCCGTGATTTTCCGGCCTTCCCTCAGGGCTCTCACTGCCGATAAACATCGTAAGATAATCGGCATCGCGAAACACATACGCAAGCTCTATTTTCTGTAGATCACTCCCGTCCCACGATGCGCCCGGCGCTTTGTTCGGATTGATGACCACAGGACGCCCAGTTAAAAGCTCTTCCTGAAAAATACTATTTGCATCCCACGGATCACTCACGAAGGCGTTTGTGAAGGCAAACCCTTCCTTCACTAAACGATCGAGACACGGCGTGGATAAGTTGTGATTGCCCAGCGCCGATATCGTATCGTGACGTTGGTCGTTGGTCAGAAGCAACAAGACATTGGGTTTACTTGGGGGTGACGTGGCGCCCTTCGATTCCTGCCCACTCGTAGGTCCCGACAGAGCAGAAATTTATAGAGCCCCAGTTCTTTAACAAAATATTCTGTGACCTACACTCATCATAGGCCCATGTAGGCCCAATTAGCCTAATTGGCTTAGACCACTGAGTCCATCATATCCAATTAGCTCATCCTAGGTCTAATTAGCCCAATTGCCCCAGACCACCGAGTCGGTTATGTCCAACTAGCCCATCATAAGTCCAATTAACTAGACCATTAGGCCCATTAAGCCCAATTGGCTTGACTTTTCAGTTCGCTATACCCAATTGGTCCATCATAGACTTGATTAGTTGAACCAGTCGGTTGATCGTGATCATATGTTGATCCGACGGCTCGATCGTGATCTTATGCTGATCTAACGGCCGATCTTGATCATAAGCCGATCCAACGACCGATCTTGATCATAAGCCTATCCAACGGCTGATCATGATCATATGTCGATCCAACGGCCTGATCGTAATCACATGCTGATCCAACGGCTTGATCGTGATCTTATGCCGATCCAATGGCCGATCTTGATCATATGCCGATCCAATGGAAGATCTTGATTATAAGTTGATCCAACAGCCGATCTTGATTATGAGTTGATCCAACAGTTGATCGTGATCTTATGCTGATCCAACGGTCGATATTGATCATATGCTAATCCAATGGCTCGATCGCGATCATATCTCGATCCAATAGTGCATCGTGATCCTATGCTGATCCAACGGCTCAATCGTGTTCGTACGCCGATCCAATGGTAGATTTTGATCATAAGTTGATCCAACAACTTGATTGTGATCGTATGCTAATCCAACGGCTCGATCGAGATCATATCCGATCCAACGACCGATCTTGATCATATGCTGATCCAACGGCTCGATCACGATCATATGTTGATCCAATAGCGGATCGTGATCTTATGCTGATCCTACGGCTCGATCGTGATCTTACGCTGATCCAACGGTTGATCTTGATCATAGCTGATCCAATGGTGGATTTTGATTGTAAGTCGATCCAACGGCATGATCGTGATCATTTGCTAATCCAACGGCTCGATCGTGATCATATGCTGATCCAACGGCCGATCTTGATCATAAGTTGATCTAATGGCTTATTTTGATCATAAGTTGATCCATCAACCCAAACACGATTGTTTGTTGATCCAACAGCTCGATCGTGATCATATGCCGATCCAAAGGCTCGGTTGTGATGGTATGTTAATCCAACGCCCGATCGTGATCATATGCCGATCTTATGACCTGATCGTGATCATATGCTGATCTAACAATGCGATCGTGATCATTTGTCGATCCAACGACCAATCTTGATCATAAGCCGATCCAACGACATATCTTAATCATAAACCGATCTAACGACCCATCATGATCATGTGTCGATCCTATGGCCAGATCATGGTCACATGCCAATCCGCCGGTCCGATTGTGGTCGTATGACGATATGACGACTAATCGGGGTTATACATTAATCCGATGGACCGATCGTGATCTTATGGAGATCTGACGGTCAATCGTGATCATATTTCAAATCTAACGGTCCGATCATGACCGAAAGCAAATTGAACAGTCCAATCGTGGGCAGAAGCAAATCCAATAGTCCGATCAAGATCGGATACAAATTCAACTATCCAATTGTGACTGAAAGCACAATCCAACGGTTCAATCATGGCCCACAACAAATCCAACCGATAGATTGAGACTAGCAACAAGTCTAATAGTCCGATTGTGGCCAGAAGCAGATTCAACGGTCTGATTGTGGTTGTATGTAAATCCAAGGGTCCGATTACATAATCAGGACCAATTTTATGTATGGGCCTTAAAAGACAGATTGTAATTCGTATTACATTTATTCAAGGAATAAAAATCTTCAATTTTCCTGCAACAGTGTAGCTCTAATGGGTGATTATCATGATCATTATCATTAGATAGAACCTTCAATGTCACAGTGGATATTGACATAGGCTAAAGGTTTTCTTTGATAGTTAATCAAAGGTGTTCGGACTTTCTGCCGATGGAAATTAACACTGACTGAGGTTGGTGGGGAAAAGTCCAATACACGAACCAAAATCGTCTGATAGACTCAAAACCGCAAAGTCAATAATGCAAATAAGCATGCTGATAATACCATAATTTATTAATTTTATTCATCATCGTCACTGTCCCAGAAGGACTCTTCCCACAAGGGGTGGAAGAGCCAGTACTTCTGGGTGGGCACCTCGTCAGTGGAAGTGTACTTGGAATTTCCTGGTGGTGCCAAACTTTCACCCCGAATATCCCTTCGAAGCTAGCCGAGATATCACCGGAGGTGGAGCGAGAGGCTGCAATCCACCTGGAACATCACTGGTCGATGGACAGGCTAGTGACTCCAGCCAATATCGAATAGTGTCTTCTTGAGCGGTTGCTATCAACGGGTATGGGCATCAGGAATCAAATTCTCCCCTTATCTGAGGAAACACTCTTCTTTTCTTGACCCTATCTCTCTTGCGTAGACACCAAGTGTTCAGTTGAGGAGGAGGCACTCTTGACCGAGCTGGAGGTAATCGTGGTGGATGACGCGCCGGCCGTCATTGAGTCGCGGGCCCCAAAGGGCTCTTCCCGAGCCCGGGACAAAGGCAAGCAGGTAGCCCGGGAAGGGGCTTCCGAGCGGCAAGGGACCAAGCGCAAGGATCCCGTGGAAAAGATGCTACGGGATTCTATGAAGGCTCAGTCCGCAGAGAAGAAGAGGGCGAAGAGGGCCGGGGCCACCCGCTCGGTCGAAGATGAGGCTCACTCGGCTCTCCCCTCCGCCGAGCTAGAAGGGGCCGAGCCTATTCGGCCGGCTCTCCCTTCCGCCAAGCGAGAGGGGACCGATGAGGTCGTGGAGGTCGCAGCGGGGGCGGGTGACTCTCGGGCAGTGGTGGCCGATGCTGGAGCGTCGGGCGAAGCTAGAGGGGCGCAGGGTGGAGGCATCGGGGCCGAGCCAGTCGAGGGCAGAGGGCCGTGAGGAGATGTGACTCAACCCTGGCCATCCGAGGCAGGAGAGAAACGGGACGAGGTGGTCCAGTCTGAGTTGACCGGTGGGGCTCCCGAGGGAGTATCGCTCGGAGGGGGAGCCCACATTTTGGTCACTCCGGAGAGGACTGGCCCTCCTCCCGGCATCCGAGGTACCCTGTATCATTGATGTAGTAACATAGCCTCGGGGGTAGTGCGAGGAGGAGATAGGCAGCATCCTCCATCCGCGGTCCTTGAGATGGTCATGGAGGGTGGTTTGTTTCTGGCCCAGATGGGGGCCGACATAGCTGACGCCTACACTAGGGCGGAGTTGGAGTGATTGACTTTTGCTTGGGCCGTCGGCACATCCGACTGTAAGATCGCTCGGCTCATTGCCGATCTCAAGGAGCTTCGGTGGGAGATCACCTCGCTTCAGGAACGGGTGAAGTTGAGCCAGGCAAAAGCTCGGACATCAACTGAGGAGGTGGCTTAGGTCCACGCTTCACTAGCCGTTGAAGTGCAAGCTTCTGGAGCAGGAGCGTGTGGCTTAGACCGAGCGTGATGGTCAGTAGGAGACTGAGCGTTCGGAGCTCGAGGGCTGAGCCGAGGAGGCCGAGTGACTTCGGACAAAAGCTGAAGCTGCACGGGCCGAGGCAGAGAAGAAGTCGACCGAGGCAGAGTAGAGGTTGGCTGAGGCAGAGTGAAATTCCACTGAGCTTGCAGGTAGGGTGGAGTCGACAGGGGTGGAGGCGCTCGAGCAATACAAGTGCTTAGAGGCCTATCAGGCCGACCTCCAAAAGGCTGCCCTCCCCTACTATGAGTCAGGCTTTCGCCGAGGCATCCGGAAGGGGTTCACCTTGGGCTATGACCGAGCCATCTTTTAGGCTGAGGAGCAGGTGCCAGGGATGGTCACTTTCCCTTCTGGGTAGCGCTATGACTCGGATGCGGCATCCTCTGACTCTCCTAGCTCGGCACCGAGCGAGAGTGCCAGCCAAGGAGGTTCTTCCGTGTCTGAGGGATCGCCAACTCCAGCTGCCTCGAGAGGGCGCACAACCAAGGCAGTTCCCACGTCGGTGGGGTCAGTACCTGGGTCGACCATCACCGAGGGTGCCGGGGGTAGATCACCTGGTGCCGAAGAGCCTTCGTCTCCTGATCTATAGAATGGGCCCAAGGCCTGATGTATCTACCTTTTCATTCTCCTTCCTTATATGTATTTTCTGCTTGAAGAAGGATTTCTCCTTTCGTGTATTTTTGTAAAAGCCTACCTTTTGGAAAGTATAGGGCGGTGGCGTTTAAATATGGACTTACTGTTTCTTGCAGCCTTTGCCGGTCTCACTGTCTATTATCAGCATAGGACTTTTATCTATCTTGAGCCATCAGGAGTCTTTCTCAAATAAGCTTCACTTTCTATGTGGTATCCTGGATGATTTCGGGGCCTAGAAATTATCTTTCTCCAACTTCATTCTAGCAGATAGTCAGCAACTTCTTCCAAGAAAGTCTCGAATGATGCGATTTGAATGCTAGCTTGATATCTATTATTATAGGTAAACTCCACTAGAGGCAAGTGATCATGCCAACTTCCACCAAAATCAATTGCATATGCCCTAGCATATCTTCTATTACCTGATTTATTCTCTCAGTTTGACCATCCATTTGTGGATGGAATGCAGTGCTAAAGTTGAGTCGGGTCCCCAATGAATGTTACAACCCCTTCTATAATTGGGATGTAAAGTGAGGATCTCGATCAGAAATAATGGTGACATGGACACCGTGTAGGTTAACTATCTCCTTCATGTATAAAGCTGCTAGAATGTCCACAGACCGCCGACTTTTGATTGGTAGAAAATGTACAGATTTAGTCAATCGATCTATGATCACCCAAATACCATCATGTCCACCCCTTATCTTTGGCAAACTCATGATAAAATCCATCCCTATACTCTCCCATTTCCACTCGAGAATTTCTAAGGGATGTAGTTTTCTAGTGGGATTTAAGTGTTCTGCCTTAACTTGCTGACAAGCGAGGCAACATGATACAAAGTCCACTACTTCTCTCTTCATATTGGGCCACCAAAAATTCTTTTTTTAATCTTGGTACATCTTGGTAGCACCAGGGTGAATAGCATACCTTGACTTGTGAGCTTCTTCCATAATTAGCTTCTTAGTGTCGGCATGATCCGACACATAGATCTGACCTTTAAATAATAATCTTCCATCAATTGAGATGAAAAAATCTGGCTATTGATCCATATCGATCTTGATCTCCACTAGTACCGAGTCATTTTCTTGTAACTTGACTAGGTCTTCAATTAATGTGGGTTGTGACCGGATATTGGCAATCATACACCCTTCTTCTTCCGTATCAATATCTAAATTCAAATGTGAAAAATCTTCTATAAGATAAGTCGTACCTTTCCGGAGACTTGCTAGAGTTGCTGGAGGTTTCCTACTGAGGGCATCGGCTACAACATGTGCCTTGCCTGGGTGATATTGTATAGAAATGTCGAAATCCTTTAACTACTCCAGCCATCTCCTCTGCCTCATATTCAATTCCTTTTGGGTGAAAAGATACTTTAGACTTTTGTGGTCTGAAAATATGGTGAATTTCTCCCTATAAAGGTAGTGCCACCATATCTTCAAGGTGAAAATGACAACAGCCAACTCCAGATCATGCACTGGATAATTTTCCTAATGACGCTTCAATTGTCTCGAAGCATAGCAAATCACTTTGTGATTTTGCATAAGGATGCAACCAAGGCCAACGCTCGATGCATCTGTGTAGACTTCAAAACCTCCTCCTTCGATAGGTAATGCCAGTATAAGAGCAGTGGCGAGATGTTCCTTAAGATCTAGGAAACATTCTTCACAATCCTTCAACCATATAAAATAATTTTCCTTCCTCATGAGCCTAGCTAAAGGAACAGAGATTTTTGAGTAATCTTTGATGAATCATTGGTAATAACCAGCCAGACCAAGAAAACTTCTAACTTCGGATACTGTTGTCGGTCTGCTCCATTTCTTGATAGCTTTCACCTTTGAAGGATCCACGACGATACATTCTTTTGAAATAATATGGCCAATGAAAGAGACCTTTTTTAGCTAGAATTCACATTTACTGAGCTTCACATAAAGTTGGCGTTCTCTTAAGGTTTGCAAAACTATTCTTAAATGTTCTTCATGTTCTTCCTTGGTCTTGGAATATATTAGGATATCATCAATGAATACAACCACAAATCAGTCGGGATAGGGCATGAAAATATTATTCATAAGTTGCATAAATGTTGCAGGGGCATTGGTTAACCCGAACGGCATCACTACGAACTCATAATGTCCACATCTACTACAAAATGCAATCTTGTAAATATCTTTATCCTTAATTTAGAGCTGATGGTAACCCGACCTGAGGTCGATCTTAGAGAAATATTCTACTCTAAAAATTTGATCAAATATCTCATCGATACATGGCAGTGGATATTGTAAAATGTCGTCCAGAAAATACATTTATTTTCAAAAATAAATTCCGTGATCAAACAGTAATCAAAGCATCCCAAAGGAGGCGAGGATCAAGGATTGGGCATGGATCGGCCGGCCCTGCACCAATCCGGATTGGAAGATTCACTCTAGCTGTAACCAAATGGGGACTATGTATGGCCCTCAAGGCCTTCTCTACCGAAAGTTAACATTGTAGACAAGCTAGCAATAGCCAGCTTTTGTCTCTAATGGCTAGTTTAATTAACCATTGGAAGCCCAAAGCCTAGTTGGGATCGGGAGACAAGCTAGTGATGGCCAGCTTTTGTCTCTAATGGCTAGTTTAATTCACCATTGGATGCCCAAAGCCTAGTTGGGATTGGCCGGATCGGCTGATCTGGAGCTGTTCTGAAGCGATCTCCCCAATGAATGGGGGTTGGTAGATCAATTTGAACAAAAATGACTGGAATATTGGATCGGCCAACATAACATGGACAAACAGTTGGGACAAGTGCTAGTCATATTGTCCCAGATTGTTTCAGATGATGACATATTATGACAATTGCACACAAAGAAAAACTTGCCCACAATGCATAAAGATGCATGGTGGATATTCAATCAGATTAGTAATTGCCACATTAAGGAAATCAAGAGCTACAAAAGACAAATCACATATCTTCCATAATCATTTCAGGGCTTCCCACTAACAAATCTCCTAACAACTTGCTAGAAGACATTGCAAATGTATAATGTCGAATTTAAACATCATAGAGAAAGGCTTTGGATTAGTGGATGGTACCAAATATTTTTCAAATCAAAACAGATTATTACAAAGTAACTAGGTCCCTTTGTGCCCACTTATGTCTCCCCAACACTGCAGCTCATATAGAATTTCCCGATATACCATTAACTCTGGGAGCCTGGGACTGATCCCTTCAAAAACAAAGTCTCCCTGCACAAGCCCCAGCACTCCAGCAAGTTACATATGATACTCAATGAAGTCCAACTGCCTTCCATTGACTACGCCTGATTCCTGCCCCCGGGACATCATAAATAAGCTAGGAATAATGTACTCAACATGGAGTTAAAAACGGCTGAATTAAACCAGATAAGCAATGGTCTGATTCCAATAGTGAGAATCACCAGGAACGAACTGGTTCCTGTCCAAAAAATGGGACTAGAGCCAGTATCATAACAATAACAGCTTAACTAGTTCCAAATTACAATTCCTAGTTCCTTGGTACATTCCTTGGTACACAATTATCATGATTGAGAATTATGGAAAGCTTGAAATAAGAATGGTGTTGCAAATAAGATTACTTCCAACAAATATTATTCATGATGGGTGTCCAAGTAACAGTAGAAATAATTGAATCTCCATGAATGAATAATAATTTGTCTCCTGATGCAACCACTTCATGAAGGCATGCAGATAAACAGCAGTTATTCGTTGGATCACATGGCAAAAATGAATGGGAACAGGCTTGTGGTTAGAGGCCAAAAACGGACCAATCTTGATTGATGGAAAAAGGGAAATACAACCTCCATAATTCCATCTTGTCACATACATTAGCAGTTTGGTGGCTCTCCTCAACCATAGGCAAATGTTGGAGACCATGCACCATCAGAGAAGGCAACATGGTTGATATTTTTTTAGTTAATAAAGCCATCAAGTCAGTTGTACCAGTAGTACAATGGTGTTATCTCTGACACAAACCCAGAAATACAAACATTGTTCTTTAAGGCGTCACGGCGTTACCCAACATAAGTCAAGACTGACTCATTTTCCAGATTAAAAAGCAACGTGATGAAGTCAGAAATGCCCTATTAGAGAGACTGCAATGCGCTCAGCTGGAGGATGGTCAAGCTGGAGACGAACATATCAAACAAAGGCTAACCAAATTGGAAGAAGATATGAGAAGAGAAGGAAAGATAAAAGCTATCCAATCTTTACAGAAGAAGATATGAGAAGAGAAGGAAAGATAAAAGCTATCCAATCTTTACACATGTGGAATTGGCAACAACGTGGATCAAAGAGCGGGGAAAAAGTCCAAATATGTGACAGAGTACTAGGCTATGCCCAAAAATCAGCTGAAGACCAACAAGCAGGCCATTTCAGGGAATTTCCCTTCACTTCCTTCTTCTAAAAATGTACATTTTTTGTTGATCACGGTGGGACATCTAGTGCCAATCGTGTTGAGTCTCTATTTGACCTGCTGCTCTTTATTCATCCCAGTTGCCCTTATGTTTTCCTCAGATTTCCCAGTTTATTCCCTATCGTTTCTGCTCTCTGGTTCCCTGGCGGTTTACCTCCCGGCCGTCTTTGGCCTAAAAGTGGTCTAGCGATAGACTGTCTTATATCTCTAGCGGTCTCCCATTAGATCGTTTCTCCAGTCACAGGTATGCATCTCGAGGTTACTATTATTTTTGTAATTTTTATTGTGTTTTTTATTCCTAGGTGCTATCTGATCTCCTCCTCTGCTGCAGCATATACGTAGATCATTGTTTGCATATTATTGTTAGTTTTTAGGCTAGAAATTACATGCACTCTGGTGCACATAGGATCATTCATTCTTCATACCATAGTTGCATTCCTACCTTGGTGTGTGATCCTCTCTCCTCCATATTCCTTGGGGTCGACTAGGTGATCACATCTGGGACCTCTGTAAGTCCTCGTGAGCTATGGATTGCCACACGGATGTCGGGTTGGTTGTACCTTTATCACCCCGTGTCTAGGTTGCATACGTGAGGGAGAGTTTACCCCTAGAGTTAACCAAGTTCCCACCATCCTTTCCCATTAAGAACCTATTGTTGGAGAGAACATTTGATTTAAATCACTAAGCTTCTAAAGGGAAAATAAATAAAAATTTGTGCATCATTATAACTTGGTTAACTTTGGTTGCCTCTCATCCCCTCCTTGTTTGCATATTCCCCTTTGTTGGGGTCATCTTGTTTGGTTGCTTATTGTTGGTTGTTTGTGTTTTTCTTCATTTGATAGGTGCCACATTGCATGTGGAGTTGCTTCAAATCAGTAGGTTCTTCTCCTAGGGACAATTCCTCTTTCATCTCCTACTCCAATCCCTTGTTCAACTCCACCATGGCATCCTACGGTTTCCCTCATTCCCACAAGGAATCTCTTCCTCAGAGGCACCTAGAGGACCCATCTAGGGTCATCCCACTTCTGTCTAGAGAAGGGTCTGCCCCTCCTCCATCTTCCACTGCCATGGAGGGCGGTCAGCCCTCCCTTTCAAATCCTTCCACCAATAATCTCACAACTCACATTCTCTAGATGATGGCCCAGTTAGATCCGGCCCAACTTCAGGCCCTTTATCAGACCTCGCAGGGGTCAAGTGCCCCATCTTCCACTACTTCACAAGGTCCATCTACTATTTTCATCTCTCAATCTAGGGTTGATGGGCCCGGGGCTCCACCTACTCCTATTGACCTTACCCCGGTCCAGCTTAGGGTCCTTCACTTTTCACATCTGGAGGTGAGCCAGTCCTCTGGTTCGGCCCCTCAAGATCTTGATAAAGGGAAGACCACTCTTCCCGCATCTTCCCAGATTGATCCCTATAGGTCTGTTCTCTCGGCGCCGTAAGTTCATGTGGCTCCAGCCGATCTCTCTCTCCCTCAACATGGGGCGGCCCCGCCTTATTCCAATTTGGGTCATCCTTCAGCCCAATATCCTTCTTATGGGCCTCTCCCTTCTTCCATCTATCCTTTAGCTCCTCGCTTTGAGCCCGCTCCTTTTACTCCACCTACTCCGTCTCGAGAGCAGGAAGTACTCCTTAATAAGTGGGCTACCATGCAGTAATAACTCGACTTTCTCCAAAAGCTGGTCGGCCCACAGTCCTTGGCAGATGTTCCCGTTCCTAGCTTTCACAACATCCGGTTCCCTCCTCAATCTGAGCTCCCCACATACCACTAGTATGATGGGAACGGCAACCCGTATGTTCATGTGAGGGACTTCATGTACGAGTCGGTGCAGTTCTAATATGATGACCACCTTATGACGTATTTATTCCACCACTCGCTGGATGGAGTCACGTTGGAGTGGTTTTATGCTTTACCATTGGAAGATGCTAAGAGCTTCAAAATTGTTAAGGAAAAAATCATCCATAGATTTCAGGACTGGGTTGGCCTGGAATATTCTTTTACAGATTTGGTTGCTGAGAAAATGAAGGTCGATGAAGATTTTGCTACTTATGTTGACCGATGGAGGCAGATGGCCGCCCGTGTGCCCGGTCACATTCTGGAGGAAGAGAAGGTTTAGTTGCTCATTTCTAATGCCACATCTACCTTCAAATGCTCATAATTATGCAATGGTGAATTAATGCTCATGACCCTCAACTCCATTTTATTGAATGATATCACCAAATTAATCAATTTACGTGAAAGGTCCAATTTATATGCGAAGTTAAAATTAACTATGAAATATGCATAATTGCTAAATTATATGCACATAAAATGGTGTGTGTGAAATGAATTATCATAAAAAATGGACACTTATCAGAAATGATTCCACGCTTTAAGGTGGAGGCGAGGAAGTTATCCACATTGGTGTACGCGTGCAGGCCCGTCGAGCAGGGCTACTCCTCGGTGGGGGTGAGTTGTGGGGGAAGGCTATGGGGTTGTTGTGGTAGGGAAGAGGACTCTTGTGGAGAAGCAAAGGGGAGGAAGAGCTATGGCAAGGGAGGAGGGCACTGGATCGAGAAGAGGGGGCTGGGAGGCTAGAGAGGAGGGCGGCCAAGGGAGAGGGGGGAAGATGGGGGAGGGCGGCTAGGGTTATAGAGAAGGAGGGAGGGGGCACCCTAATACAAGGGCTGGGGAGGGTTGACAGGGATCTAGGGAAGATGGAGGGTGGGGATTATTTGTGACAAGGGAAATAAAATTAGGAATTTAGTGGTGGAGAGGGAAAGGGAATAAGAAGAATGGGGAAGAAAATTTTCTAGTCTAACTAGGAAAGGAAAGAGGAGGTGGGTTTGGGAAGGGAGGAGATTATGGAAAGAAGAGTTGGAGAGGGGAAAGGGGGAGGGGAGATGGGGACGCACCCCACTAAGAAGAGAGAGGAGGGAGAGTTGGTGCAAGAGAGAGAGGGCGAGGAGGAGCCAAGAGAGGAAAATGTACTCTTTAATTTTATTCTTCAAAAATTCTCTACACAAGTGATCCCTTGGCCCCTATGTATAGGGAGAGCCAGGGGTACAAATGACCATTATTGCCTTTCGAAATCAAATAATCACCCCACTACCTGAGGTGGTAAACATAAGCTATCTTTGACCCAGAACTAGACTAGACTCAAGAATGGCCCTTTGGGCCTTATTGAATTGGCCCATTAAGATAAACATGACTTAAAATGGACTCAATTGACTCTAATAAAAGCTAATAAAATATACTAATGTCAAATATGCCGAATGGTGAGGTGGTGCCGTGTCGGATCCTCTATAATCATGTGTCGAGCCTTGGTGTCCCCACCAATTCTCCTGGGGTGGGGAGAACTCGACTCTGTCGAGTGGAGCACTATTGGTCTGGCCCGGGCACATAATCCTCCCGGCTTGATTCTCGTAGTTGCTACCTAGAGCTTGGTCATGGGACTGACTAGGCCTGAATGGTGCTGTCTCCTCGAGATGTGCTCTCCCCGTATTGGTCCCTTGCGCTTGCGCTGTGCTCTCGGTCCTCGTGGACTCTCCATGTGTGGGTCTTTCTCCAAGGAAGGGTCAGGCTCGAACCTCTCTCGGGATCTTACTGCCGCTTCCTCATATAGCATCAGATCGGCCCGGTTGAACATGGGGCCCAACATGTACCCTTTGGGTATCTCCACATGATAGGCTTTAGGGCCTAGTTTCCTCGTGAACCAGAACCATCTAATCCCACAAATGCTCGACTGTGGAGGGATCCGAGATGGAAGGCTCTTTGCCTGAATGATCACTCGAGCCCCTATTTGGAATTTTAGTGTTCATCCCCACCGCCTAGGTCTTTGCTTGCTCTCTTGTGCTTGCGTTGGGATGAGACTCTCAAGGTGACGTAGAGTAGGGGAGCCAACAATGGACTAGGGACAATGGCTAGGAATGTGGGGATTCGGGACCAAAGTGCTAAAGTGGGGAATGGTAGGTAGGGGACGAGCCGAGCTAGCCTCTTCTCGGATGATAGAAACTGCAGAGAGTGGCAAAGCTTAAATGGTGATAGTTTCCCCCTTGTGCATGAAAGTGCATATATTGGCACAGCCAAAGTATCGAATGTCTACATAATACATCCATGGTTGACTGAAGAGAATGCCACTAAGGTCCGTAGGGAGAACATCACACCAGACAATTTCTCCATAGCTACTAAAGTGCAAGGGAACATGACAAATGAAATCAATCGGTCGAGAAGTGTCATCGACCCAACCCACCGCATAAGGCCGAGGATGGGGAAGGATGGGTAGGCCTAAGTGGGCAACGTAGTCGGTAGACTTGATCTAGAATATCAGGGGAATTGATCAGATTGGCTCCCAAAGGGTGCTTAAATGATATGTCCATCTTCATCACTGCTACTTTGCTGCTATCCTTGAACCAAAAATTGATTTCCAAAGATCTAGTACAGTTGGTAGGAAAATTGGTCTTTCTAATGTTATCTCCAACGCTGATGAGGATGCGAAGATTTGGTTTTTCTAGAGGAATGGAGTAATTGTGGACATTGTCCAAAAGCACAGTCAATTCCTCACTGTGGCACTCAAGGTGAATGACTCAATGCAATGCTTCATGATAGTTGTTTATACCCTTTGTGACCCGTATGGCTGGAGACTACTATTTGATGATCTTATTGCATTCTCCAATAACCTCAACATTCCTTGGGTGCTTGGAGGTGACTTTAATGCCATTTTATCTCCAGATGAAAAAACTGGAGGTAACATGTCATATCTAAACACTATGTATGACTTCTAGGGGTTTGTTATAGCTTATAGCTTGGTGGATGCTGGTTTCATTGGTAATGTATTTATTGGTCTGATAATCAGCTGGGCAATAGAAACATTAGAGCTCGCCAAGACTAGGTCTTCTACAATGAGGCTTGGGCTACTAATATGCCCATGTTCTCTGTCAGACATCTCCTCAGGGACCACTCAGATCATTCACTTCTTCTGACTAAGGTTACCACTGCCACATCTAAGCCTTCTACGTTCTTTTTCTAGGCTATGTGGACTACGCATGATGGGTTCTTAGGAGTGGTGGAGCAGGCTTAGAATAGTGTCCATTGGACACACCCAAACCATTTCTATGTTGTGCAATGTAAGCTTAGAGTAGTGAAATCAGCACTGTAGATCTGGAACAAGGAAACATTTAGGGATGTGACCCAAAATGTTAAAAATGCAGAGGACGCTCTTGATGCAGCTCAATCCATCTTCAATGCCCACCCAGGTGTGAACAACTGCATTACAGTTAATGAACCTACTATAGCACTGCGTTTGGCCACTCGCAGGGAGGAGATTTTTGGGGGGCAAAAGGCTTGGGGCAACTGGCTGCAACAAGGGGACAGAAACACCCACTTCTTCCACCTTCAAATCTAATGTAACAGGAGACAGAATTTTATTTATAGGTTGAAGATTGATGGCATTGGATGGTGTTAGGACCAAGATACACTGAGGCAGGAAGTTGTGAATCACTTTTAGCATCAGCTATCTTTTGAGGATCACACCATTGATACCAATCTCTTGTAGCACATTCCTTGCCTCCTTACTCAGGAGACCAATGATGGCCTTTGTATAATCCCTAGCAAAGTTTAAGAGCTCGGTGTTCTAATTATCTTCAACCAGTGCCCCTAGCCCTGATGGTTTTTCTGGTAGCTTCTTCACCAAGGCCTAGCACATTATCAAAGCGGATGTTGTGATGGCAGTTTAGGGTTTCTTTAAAGGTTGTCCCCTTCCCAGGGATGTGACCTCTTCCATCATTACTTTAGTCACTAAAATGGATTCTCCTAGTTCTTTTACAGATTATTAGCCTATAAGTCTTTGTAACTTATGGTATAAAATTGTCTCGAGGGTCATTTGCAACAGGTTGGTGGCGGTTCTACCAAACATTATTTTTGAACATTAGGGCACCTTTGTCCAAGGTAGAAATATCATTGATAATATTGCACTGTCCTTGGTTCTTCTTCGCGACATCACTAGGAAAATTAGGGGAAATAACCCCATTCTTAAGTTGAACATGGCTAAGGCATATGACAGGCTTGAATGGGACTTTTTTATTCTCTGTCCTCCAATAGTTTGGTTTCTCGAACTGATTTGTTTCCCTCATTTCCATGCTCATCACCAATTGTTGGTTCTCAATTGCTTTCAATGGCAGCACTCAAGGCCTTTTCAAATCCGCTAGGGGCATTCGTCAAGTTGATCCACTGGCTCCAGCCCTTTTTATAATTATAGAGGAGGTCCTTAGTCGTGGCCTTTCACACCTTTTCTCATATGGGCAGCTCAAAGCCTCCCATGGCCCCCAACAATGCACCCCAGTGTCGCATTTGCTTTATTTTGATGATAATCTTGTCTTCGTCAATGGTGACATAAGGAACATCAGAAAGCTCCTCCAGTTTGTGCACAAGTATGAAGTGGCCTCTGGCCAAAAAGTAAATATGGGTTGTCCCACTGTTCCGTCTCGATTCGGAATCCGACGTGAGTCTTTACGACTGGACCGGGTCTCGAGTCGGGGCGTTACAGTATATTCCCGTTTTCCTCGTTTTCACCTCTCAATCTTGTGATATTCGGGACTCTCCACCAGATATTCCTTCCATCGGAGTAGGACCGCTATTACGAGGCCTCCGTAAGACCCCGAGAGCTTGGGATTCCCACTAGGACGTCAGGCGGGTTGTACCACCAAAGCCTGAACCAATGACTCGATCGAAATTCATTTTGGGGTAGTCCGTGTTGTTCTACCCAGTCCTGTCCAGAACGCGGCCTTACCAGGACTGCTACTATACAGTAGCGGTCAGGCCATGACCACGTTCGTCTTCCTGCTTCGGCCTACGTGCCAAGTTTGTCCAGTCACCTAGGCCTTGATCCAGGTCAACTTGTGTCACCTTAATTGACCATGGTTATGTAGGCTGAGCCTTGTTCCTGTCCAGCCATGACCAAGGTGGACTAAGGACCCTGACTAAGTTGACTCTGCAACCTGGTTTAACATTTTGGTAGCGGTCGTCTCTGGACCGCCACCATCCTGTAGCGGTTTCCTCTGGACCGCGTTATCCTGGGGTGTGCGTCGACTCACTTGGCCAGTGCGTCGACGTAGGCCCTATGGCTGCCTTCCTGAAAGCGGTCCTGGCTAGCCGTGACATCGGTAGTGGTCCTATTCTGGCCGCGACCTTGATCCAGAACTTACTTTTCGTGATTTCTTGTGTGCTGTGGTAGCCTTGTCAAGGGTGGCCTTGGGCTACAGATTTAGCCTCCTTCACGATCTCTTTCCATAAATTTTGACTTCCAAGTCATATTCCTATTACTTCTCATCCAATTTTATTTGGATTTACACTTGGTCTTAGAAATAAGTTACATAAACTCGACCTTGGAAATTCTTGGCCGATTCCAATGACTGTCTAGAGTTTACTTGGGATCTTGGATCTGCCAACCAATGCCAACGCATCATTAAGGGCTCAGTCTGGTTCTGAGAGGAGCGCCCGAAAGTACTTGTGTCCTAGAGAGTTTGTCATGACAAGGTGTGATATTACACCGAGTACTTGCTAGCGTTTGTCTATGACATTCATTTCTACTTAAAGTTTTGACACTACATGACTTGTTATACTTGCGTGCTCGTTCGGCCAATTCCTGAGTTATTGCTATGCACTGTTCTTCCTTGCTAGTCCTTACAACTATTTCCTCTCCATTTGATGACTATAGTTCACTGCTATCCATGATATTTTTTCATTACTCGATCTTTTCATTTGATAATATTATTAACTGGTTAATCACTTGTACTTTGCCTGTTAGACCTACTGAGCATTCACTCACCCAGTTGTCCCCCCTTTTCCAGGTAGCTCGGATGAGGAGGCACAAACCGATGGGGACAGGAGAGAGTAAGGCTGGAGCGAGCCAGTTGGCATCAGTCGTGTCTATCAATAGTGTCGATGTAGTCGCTAGCAGTGGATGTTATGAGTCTCAATTGAACTTGTATCTCTTCCCTTTCGCGTAAACTGATGTAATAGTTAGCCAAGTCCACAAGATGTCTTTGTGAACACTTCCGTTCTGTTATTAAAATAAAACTTAGTTATTGCTTGTATTTGTCGAAAATTGAATGTATGGTCTCTTGTGGCAAGGTGCACTCTGGTTGACAGGATTGATTATAACTGTTGCATTCCGATTCTTCCGTGTTGGGGCGTGACATTGTGTGTGTGTTTCCCTGGTTGATGGTCTTCTATTGCTAGTCCCCGTCATCGTGTCGTGTCAACGTTCTTACTCTGTTGCTTTCGTTGTTGTTGTTCTTACTGCCTTCCTTTACTATTGTTATTTATGTTGCTGCACTTCAGTTACTGCTTTCGTTGTAGTGGGGTTCCGCGGGACCCCTGCTGAGCCTATGATATGAGGCTCACCCCCTGTTTTTCAGGTGCGACGTTCTGCTCAAAGTGGAGCATCCCTGTCGGAGGTTCGTTAGTGCCAGCTCGCCAGGTTGCCGGGGTGTGCCCCGGGAAAGTGTACGTTTCTTTTCCCTAACTGTACTTGTGAATTGGACCATGTAGTTATTTAATTATTATAAAATATAATTTTATTTTTATCAGAACTGTAGATTAATTCTATACCATATAAACTCCGAACCCCAAAGGCTACTCCCCTTACGGCATCCCATCCCAGCAAGGGATTCATACTTGCACTGTTGCCACGAACACACAAACTAGGTGCAAATTGTATACCCATCTGCCCATCCAAGCTAGTCAAATCTTGACTTCTCCTATCTAGAGGTAAAAGTGTTCCTTGTTCATTTGCTTTTTATGAACCCTAATGGCAGATCAAATTCCGTTAGCTCGGCGCTTTAACTTCAGTCCTAAGCAAATGAAACCTTCATATTACTTGATTTTTAGCAGATGCCTAGTTGCATTACAAATACTTGTTTTCCTTACTCCCTCTACTCTATATCTCCCTAATTGGACAAACATCCTACCTATATCAGTGGGTCCAAGATGGACATTGGCTATGAAGCATAGGTTATCTTTTCCTTATCCTTTCCCCCAACCAGACACCTCGGTAGAGTTAATTGTCGTGCTAGGTGAAATTAGCATAGACTCCCCCATCATCAGGGATGATCACCTCTGAGGACGTCCTTGCAGTCTTGTGATCATCCCTGTAGAATTCGTTTATGTCCATTAGGTACACTACAAAGCCAAGGGACGACGTTTACTTTTCCAATCATTTGCTTCAGTGAATACTTCCACTTTAAATGCTTATCTATTTATGAACTTCACTGATGCGTGTTCATGCAGTTGCAGGTCACCCGATAGAGGGATTCACTCTACATTGCCATCCTATTACTATATATGTTCATATATTACATAGAGCTTGAAGGCTAATAACTTCAGACAAATGAACTCTAAGTTCCTCTCTAATAAAAATAATGAGGGATTTATGTCCCTTAAGTTATTTGATAGCCATTTGGTTTCTTGATTGACTACGGGATGGTGGACTTCTCAAACTCTTGACTGAAGTATTTTCCAAGGCCAAACAATATAACCTCCAGATATGCATTAGATAGATTCTCTTTCCACCCAGCATGCATCATATAGGCCCTTTCATTTTTGCAGCCAAAAACAAACAAAATAAAATGTATTTTTGCAAAGCGTAACATGCATTTGTGCAGCAGAAAGGAAACAATGGCGGAGAGAAGGGTTCACCATTATTACACCCTAGATCCCCCTTGTCAATCATCCAAGTTCTTCAAGTTCGTAACTCTTGTGTTGTCTAGTCATTCCACTCCAATTCCCGTAGTTAAGACTATGTTCATGTGTTCACCATGAACCTGTGAGTCGAAGGTCATTCCCCTATCTTGATTGTTACTTATCCTTGTTTTGGGTGTCTTGTATCTTCTAGGGCCAGATTGGATGCATCCCTGAGTGTGCTCAAATCCCATTGTGATTATCTGGGGGTCCCATGGACTAGTGGTACAAACCATTGCAAATCATTTTCCTTCCTATCTCCTTGACCTTTAACCCATTATGGTTATCCATTCCATACGAGGCTCATCTCGGATCATGAATTCCATCAAGTAGGAAGCCCAAATTAGGCTGGTGTTCTTTATCAAAATGCCCATTTATCAGTCCATTGGGTTGCCCTGTAAAATGGGTGTTCTAGAGGGGAATTTGTAGGTGCCTAATTTTAGACATCTTGCAAACCTTATTTAGCCACCATAAGAGTGTCACTTTTTTGGGATGATCGAACCCTTGAGCCCCCATTTTCAGTCTAATGACTTAACCAGGTCAAAAACCATCAAAATAGTGGTCCAAATCCACTATCCGGACATCTGAAATGACAACTACTTAAATCCTAGAAAGATACCAGAGAGCTTGATGCGGGACAGACACGCGCCCTAGGACTCTAGCTCGCGGGCGTCCCTAGTGAGGGATGAATGGGACCGTGCACGGTTGAGAAACCGGCAGTGAGTCGGGTAATCAGCTCTTCCACACTCGGATCGAGTCACGGGACGAGTCACTACCCTCGCAGCGGTGATAAAAAATATACGAGCTAGATTAACCTATCACATGCAGCGGCATAAGAAAGTATACGAGTAAAGCAAAGTGCCTATGAGGAGGGTGGCAAGTTTACCTCCACGCTCCGGGCGTGGGGACGACGATCCCGGCCAGTTACGGTAACTCCCAGTACAACGGTAAAAGTTAATTTACAACAGTGAATTTTATTACCCACTCCACACAGGGAGGTAAAAGGCTACAAGTGGGATTGACTGGCACAATTTCGCCAGATCCATGCTACGAACGCTCTCATATCCGGAGAGCTGAACACCAATAACACCACTGGGCCAACTCCGGTCCCGACATGAACCTCCAATGAATCCAGATCCCATTCGGAAAAAAGTACATCATAATCGGCCACCTAAGGCCTTGCCTGCACATGGCTCTCACCATTCTCAATACGCCTTAATGGGCATCTTCTGGTTACGAAAATTCATCTGCTAGCCACCAACTATTCGTCAATGGAAAATTCAACTTGCTCAACTTTCCTCTTACATGCTCCTTTATCAGGGCCAACAAGCTCACTTTCAATCTCGACGAGCCATCTATTGACTCTTACACTGACCATTACCATATCTTGAGTCAGTCCTCACTCGGACACCGCGTTTGATTCTGATCCTCATGCCAGCTCTGCCCTCTCAGGGCGGCATAGCGAACCAACCGACGAGACTCCTCAATCCTCAGTCCACATCAACTTTAGACTCAGACTCACAAGGAATTTTTCCCACGTTAGCTACAAGACCAAGGCTCTCATTCGACGACATCCCTCCTAAGATCTCCATACTCAGGGATCATCCATTACATAGTCTCATCAAATCTTCATCACAATTATTCCAAATGGACACCTGCCAATCCCGACTCCACTCTCACCACAGAGCCACAGGACATAATCTGAATAATCCACGACACATATGTCCAAGATAGACGCTTGTCGTCCTCTATCTTGATAACCTAGTCGATGGCGTGCCATAACCAATCTGCACGGATCTCCAAATATCGCAGATCCTTGCCACAACTGGGTCCTTCTCACAACATTCTGAACTCTCGGACTCAACTGGGCCTCTTCTAGACATTATCACCGCTGACCACTCGACTAGCCTCACCAGCCGCTCATGGCTATCAACTGGGACCCACAAATCCTTCCTCGAAAAACACATATCTAGGACCATGATTTGCATCTCGAGGATACAGCCTTCAACACAAGTCACGCACCTCGCTTATCGATTTCGGCCATCATGTCCTCGTTCTCTGTCAGGCTATTTCCTTTGCAACCCCCATCTGGGTCCATTACCGAACACCTGACACCATTTCCATTGGGTGGATAGGGTACTCATTCGGCACATCTGCTGTCATATTTTTCCAACTCTCTATTCCACTAGTGCCACAAACCACTATATCTCAAACAATGGCATGACAAACAACATGCCTTACACAACCAAAAATAATCTTACACTAAGGAAATGACTTTCTCTCATCGGTCAAAACCTTCAGCACTCTACCAATTCTCTGGAATCCCTCCAATTCTTGCCATCAGCATGATCTTGCACCTGTGGGTCATGGGCCCACCATGCTTCCGCTGCACACTCTGCACAACACGCGTAATCATCACAACGACTCGACATCCACCATCCAAACATTCCTCAACACGGTTGGCTAACTCTAGAAAACAAGGTGAGGAAAGCTCAAATACTTCGACCCCAGAGCATAGGCTCTCTCTCCTGATCTGACAATCCTCCTACAACTCCACAGGCTCCGATCTACAATGCATTAGAAATCATACACCAACCATGAATTTCTCATACACATAGCCCAATTGGTACTTGTTCTTCCATAATAATGCCAGCACCCTTACACATCAAGGGACAGGTATAATTCTCACAGGCAGTCGCACTGCCAAACTTAGAACATTTTCGCAGGTCACCACGCCACCAATAAGCAGGGTACTTCTCACACGGACTCCTTGGCATACATGAGGAGGCCAACCAATCAAAACATGTGATGAAAAATGGTGAAACCAAGTCAAAATGTAATTCTCTCCAACCAAGGAGATACAAACATACATCCTACAAAGCGGGAGGTCTCCACCCTTGACCCGACCTTGAATCTCATACATGCTGGGAACCTCACCTTCCAGCACTAGAAAAATCATTGCCACTATCAAGACAGCTTTTCCAACATTACTTGCCTAGTGTCCCGCCATGCCACACTGGTAACATCTCCCAGCATCATCATTGCAACTCACCAGATAGTTGTAGGCATTGGAAAGCGTTAGGCTGAGGGCGTGTAGGCATGGATGTGTGGCCTCCCTCATAACTACTTCTGTTGTAGCCTATAGTGCACAAGTTAGAAATAACGCCACGTACTACTGTTCAGATATATATTAAGTGTGTTTAGGATTGTGTCTATTGTTTTGTCCAAGTTGAGTCTAGGCCTTCATTTTTGACTTTTCCTTTTGAAGCTCTGGACAATCTGCCTTCAAGTGGCCAGATCTCCTACAATGATAACAAACATAAGTATCATTCTTTTTGACAGAGTTAGATTTATACCTTGAATGTCTCCTGCCAGTCAGACTTTTTCTTCTGAATTGTCTTCCTTCTTTTCTCAAGAATCTTTTAAACTGACGGGTCAGCATAGCAAACTGATCATTTTCAATTTCTATTCCAGAAGAGCTACTTTCACTAGATGACCCCTTGCTACTAGATGTTACCTTCAATGCAATGGGTTTCTTCTTTTTCTCCAGCTCATCTATCTTTGGCAGGTTCATCTCATATGTCATGAGTGAACCAATGAACTCATCGACCTTGGTATTCTTCAAGTCCCTAGACTACTCAATCACTGTAGCCTTGGTGTGCCAAATCGGAGTTAGGGAAAGTAGAATCTTTCTCACCAACTCATATTCTGAATAGTTCTTCCCAAGACTTCTAAGACTATTGGTGATAATCATGAGGCGAGCATACATCTCTTTAATGGACTCATTCTACTTCATCCTAAATGCCTCATACTCAGATACTAGCATGTTAACTTTAGTCTCTCTCACCTGAGATGTCCCTTCATATATAACTTCTAGTTTATCCCACATCTCCTTAGTTGTAGAATAGGATGATATCCTAGAGAACTCTGTGGGATGAAGGGCACACTGGATGGCATTGATGGCACTCCAGTTCAGAGTTGACTTTCTGATCTCTTCTCAGGTCCATAGTTCCTCATTCTCAGACAAATTGAAGGGACCTTTGCTAACAACTCTGCAAATCAAATAATCCTTTGCCCTTGAGAAGACTTGCATACGATTCTTCCAGTAACCATAGTTTGGCCCATCGAAGTACGGAGGCTTGGTTGTAGAATGTCCTTCAGCTGCCATTCCTCTAGCATCCATAATATCTATCTCTTCAAGATGATAGTCCGTACAGAAGGGTTAGGCTCTGATACCACGTGATGTGGATCTAGAGAGGGGTAAATAGATCTACTCTCAAATAATTGCCAATTAAAAGAACTAAAGATTGTGAAAATATAGTTCAAGGCAAGTATCAGCAATTTAGAAAATAATTCGGCCCTTATGCATTCATCTACGTGAAGAATAGAATGAAAAATAATCAACCACGAGGCAAAGTATTTTTTAGGTTGTTCGATCTCTATCTAGAGATCTACGTCTACCCCACACTTAACCAAGTGTGGCTTCACTATTGAAATACAGCTTAAACCCGCTGATCCACAGCTTCGGGGATCAAGTCCCTACAGATCGCTGATCCACAGCTTTGGGGATCAAATCCTAGACCACTGAGCCTTACAGCTTGCTCTCCGAGGACACACCCTCGTTCGCTGATTCACAGCTTACACAAATATAATGGAAAGAACAAAAAGAACGAAACAAGGAAGCAAAACAAAAAAGAAATCTGTACCTCTCAATGAGTAATTCGACTGTGGATTTGATCCAGTAGTCAAAGACCAACCTCTCAGAAATAATACCCTGTTTCTCCCCCAAATCCACTCCAGCAGGTCTCACAGATCTCCCTCAGCTCCACGAATGCTCTCCTCTCATTTAACTCTCTCTGCCCTTTTCTCATAGCACAGCCTCTTCAAGCCTCTCTGAATACCTTCTCCGCTCTCTCTTCAATCTTCTATCTCTATCTGTCTTCTTCTCTTATCTGCTCACGTGCAACCAGCATCTATATATAGAGACTTCCGAGATATGGGCGCGTGGAAACCATGTTTCCTACCCAAGGAATCAGAAAAGCAGTTCTCCTTTGGGGTCCATGTGTCAAGATGTTAGAGATTACTGTCCACGTGCCCAATTATTGGTTCACGGGATCTCGAGCTCATCAGAGGATTATTGAACCCTGTGCCTCACTTAACTGTCACGAGCACGGGATGAGATACCCTTCAGTCCTTGTCAGCAAAGAATAAGGAATTTCATCAAACATGTGATAGACCTCATGTACTGAATGCAAATCATGCACGGACCTATATGTGCTATATGCCAAAACATGCACGGGCCTTTATGTGCAGAACTCTGATCCCTGGAAGTTTTGGTCGATCGAACCACATCGATTGGTCGACCGAACTCTAGAAAACCTGTAAACAGATTGTTAGCCCAATAAAACATATCCATATAACAAAAACTTTATGTCCTCATTTGTTCCATTCATTTTGGGTTTGATTTAGCTCAGTTCATACATTTGGAAGGCTTTAAACATTTTGAGCATTTGACATTACACAAATTGGACTTAGTTACGTTCAATGCTCGTTCTTGATCACTTCAACACGGCACAAGATGGAAACTAAGTCCAGGGTTTTATTATCATCAAAATCACTTGGAGAGACTCAACACATACATCCTTATGCTCCTAGAATGGGCCTTTCTTCTTTTTAGCCTAGATCCTTCTATAAAGCCCATTATCCTAATCCTGGCCCATACCAACAATAACATGCTCAAGCTGGCTCACATCATCTTCAGTCTCTCCCCACTCACAAGATGATTTCTAAAGCTCAACACCAGTTTGATAACCTTCAAAGACAGATTGATCTTAAGCCCTCCATCAAGATTCTATTGCCATTTCAAAATCTCTACCTTTCACCACCTTCCCAAATCCCTACTTACTATCGCTATGGTGGAACCGGTGACCCATTTATGCACTTGAAGGAGTTCATCTATGAGTCAACTTAATTGTAGCAAGACTGTTGTTTAATGGCCTACATGTTTGGGTTATCGTTGGAAGGCCCAGCTCGAGGTTGATTTTTCTCTTTGCCACACAAACAAGTTGTGGACTTTTAAATTTTACAAGATAAATTCATTCTGCAATATCAATACTAGGTTGGGCCCAGGTATTCTATTGTGGATTTGGCTCAATAGAAGTTGAGGCCCGACGAAGAGTCCACGACCTTTGCTGACCACTGGCATTGCATGGCCATGCAAGTCCCAGGGTATCGTCCGGAGGAGCAAATCAAAATGATTATATCTAATATGACATCGTAATACTGCTTTATCTTAGCCATGAATGATATTGTTTCCATGGAACAATTTTGTAACCGAGCCTACTTCATTCGCACATAACTCCAAGATTCCCGTGATTCCTCCACATCCGAATCCCATCACCTCTCTGCTCCCTATAGCCAACCTTCCATTCCAAATAGTCAACCTACCTCCTGTAGTCAGCCATCCACCTTCCAAGGTCAACTACCTTCCATTCCCTATAGTCAACTAATCAACCCTCCACATATCAACCTTCCATGATTTAGCCTTCTGCCTACTAACATCCACATCAACCACCCACCATCAAGGGAACACAAACCCATGATCAAGTGGATGGTGTCCACTACTTGCCTCCCCATTCCACTTACCATACAACCTCGTGTAATCATTTCATTAAATCCATCCCCCCTCTGCCTTTACAACCTCCACAACCCTCTCATCCATATAACCAGACCTTGTCATCCCATGCACCTCGAGCTACAGGCTCATTATCCTCCTTTATTGGAATCATTGTTAGATATCCTTAAGGTTTTAATGGCTGCCAACGTGTTGCAACTCCCACCAGTTGAGCCTTGTCGACCCGCGATCCAAAATTATATTGAGTATTGTGCATATCACCGCCAGCCGAAGCACATGGTGAGGGACTACCCCAACTTTTGAGATGTCATTTATGACTTGGAAGAGAAGTAAAGAATTAACAGGGCTGAAATACACAAGATTATCTTGGACCTATGTAGCAAAGAGCAATCACAAGAGCAGCAACAAGAGACGCCCAGGCAGTAGCCATCTTTATCACTCCAAGACCAGGGGCACGCCCATACTCACTCATCAAGCATTACACCCCACTCCATCGCCTACCCTGCCATCACCATCACCTCCACAACAACTTCCACTAACCCAAACCCCTACTCAGCCTAATGGTGCCACAATCACCCCAACTCCCATCACCACTCAGCCCATCGTGTCGGCACGTAGTCGACGGTTGCCACTGTTGGCCCTTACTGAGATGGCGGACAAGAAGGGGGGTTGAATTGTCCCCTTACCGAGATTGTGGATTTTAAAACTTTCTTAACAAATTCCAACAGATATTCTAACACCCGTGCCTTTGTGGATTCTTAGTGTTCCGGATAGAGATTTGATTTCATGAATTTTGACTATTTTTGGTGATTTTAGGCCATTTAAGTAAACATGCACATGAAACAGGCAAGCAAGCAACTCATGTTATACTCTCTTCTTTTTTTATATATCTCCCTTTTTTTCCTTTCTTTTCTTTTTTCTTTCTTTTTTCTTTCTTTTTTTTCTTTTGCTTTCTTCTTTTTTACTTTCTTCTTTTTTTTCTTTTTTTAGGGCTTAATAGGCACATCCGTAGGTTGGCAGTTTGATAGGTAGGTGGCTGATGCCATGGTAATGGAGAGAAGAAGTTTTATGTTGTTGTGAATGCTCAGAGGGATCAAGAGTTGGTATGGAACCAAAGGTGGGGTCTTTTAATTTATTGGTTCAGACAATAGTTCTGGGCCAATAGTAGGGTGATGGTCGGCCTCGACTAAAGGTTGTGACGTTGAAAGACTTGGTTTGGATGTAAGGCCATAATGTCAAGGTAGAAGGGTCTTTTTATTCATTGGATTGGATGACAGTTCCCAGGCCAATGATGAGATGACTTGTCATCTTAGACAGAAGTTCATGACGTCGAATGACTTGGCTTAGGAGTAAAGCCATGATGCCAAGGGAGAGTATTCGTTTGCTTAGGCAAGGAGCCATGACGCCGGACCACATAGCCTAGACAGAATGTCATGATTCCAAGGGAGAATATTTACCTGCCTAGGAGGAGAGCCATGATGCCAGACAACTTGGCCTAGATGGTGTGTCATGTTGTCATGGCAGAATATTTACCAGCTTTGGCATAGGGCCAAGTCGCCGGACAACTTGGCCTAGACGGTATGTCATGTTTCCAAGGTAAAATATTTACCAGTTTAGGCATAGAGCCATGACACCGGACATAGATATTTAATGACTTAGACGTAAAGTCATGACGCCATACAGTTTGGCTTAGGCAAAAGGCCATAACGCCAAGATAAAATATTTACCGGCTTAGGTAGAAGGCAGTGATGCCGGACAAAGATATTTAACAGCTTAGACGTAAAGTCATGATGCCGTACACCTTGGATTAGGCGGAAGGTCATGACGCCAAGATGAAATATTTACCAGCTTGGGCCGAAGGCCATGACGTAGAACATGGATATTTAACATCTTAGAAGTAATGTCATGATGCTGTACAGCTTGGCTTAGGCGGAGGGCCATGATGCCAAGATAGAATATTTACCGGCTTAGGCAGAAGGCTATGACGCTTGACAAAGATTTTTAATGGCTTAGATGTAATGTCATGACACCGTATAGCTTGACTTAGGCGCAAGGCCATGACGCCAAAATATAATGTTTATCGGCTTAGGCGGAAGGAGCCATGATACCAGACAATGATGTTTAACGACTTAGACATAAAGTCATGACGCCGTATAGTTTGGCTTAGGTGGAAGACCATGACGCCAAGATAGAATGTTTACTGGCTTAGGTGGAAGGAGCTATGACACCAGACAATGATGTTTAACGGCTTAGACATAAAGTCATGACGTCGTATAGCTTGGCTTAAGCGGAATGTCATGATGCCAAGATAGAATGTTTACCAGCTTAGGCGGAAGGAGCCATGACATCGGACAATGATGTTTAACGGCTTAGACATAAAGTCATAACGTCGTACAACATGGCTTAAGCAGAAGGCCATGACGTCAAGATAGAATATTTAGTGGCTTAGGCAGAAGGAGCCATGATACCGGATAAAGATATTTAACGGCTTAGACGTAAAGTCATGACGCAGTATAGCTTGCCTTAGGCTGAAGGCCATGACGCCAAGATAGAATGTTTGCCGACTTAGGCAGAAGGAGCCATGACACCAGACAATGATGTTTAATGGCTTAGACATAAAGTCATGACGCCGTACAACTTGACTTAGGCGGAAGGTCATAACGTCAAGATAAAATGTCTAATGGCTTAGGCGGAAGGAGCCACGACATCAGATAATGATGTTTAACGGCTTAGACATAAAGTCATGATGCCGTACAGCTTGACTTAGGCGGAAGGTCATGACGTTAAGATAGAATATTCACCAACTTAGGCAGAAGAAGCTATGACGCTGGATAAAGATATCTAACGGCTTAGACGCAAAGTCATGACGCCGTACAGCTTGAGTTAGGCGGAAGGCCATGATGCCAAGATATAATATTCACCAGCTTAGGCAGAATGAGCCATGATGTAGGACAATAATATTTTTATTGAAAGTTTGAAGTGGCTTAACACGAAGGAGTGGTACTAAGACCAGACTCAGACGAATAAGGAGAAAAGGAAGAGAGGCGGGGGCTAGATCTCCCTTGCTAAGGCGCGGAGACCCTGATCACAAGGAACGGTCTACAGAAGAAGCGGAGAATTAGAAGGAGGGGTTAGGACTGAAGCCTCGGAAGCAGTGGGAGAATGGGCAGATGCTCAGAGCAGTATATGTGGAAGAAGTTGGGTCGGACCCAGGATCAAGGGAGATTAAGAGGAGAAATTGGTAAATGGAAAGAGGTTGATCTAGAGGATCCGGAGACAAAGGAGGAGAATCATGGTGGGAAGAAGAATCTGGAGGCTCTAGAGGGAGAAAGTGCCGAGGGACACGATGCCCCGGAAAGAAGTATGGGAAAAGATAATGGAAGAGTAAGAAGAGAACAAAGGACGCAATGTCCTAGAGAAGTAGGAGGATAAATCGGAAGAAAGATGAAAAAGAATGGGCGTGATGCCCGAAAAGGATGGTGTAGTAGAAAGAAGAGTCTGGAGATTCCGGAGAAATAGAATCAGGAAGGTATAAAAGGGCACGATGTCCTAAGAGGAGAGAAAAATCTGGAAGATCCGAAAGAGTAGGATGAACAGGGACGCGATGCCCTGGAAGGAGAGATAAGAAATCTCGGGGTTCCAGAAGAATAGAATCAAAAAAGGCGCGATGCCCTGGAAGAAAGTCCGGAGGTTCTGGAGGAGGAATAAGACACCATGGGGCGCGATGCCCTAGAAGGACAAGAGAGAAATCCGGAGGGTCTGGATGCAAGAGTTAGGAGTCGGCGTGGTGCCCTGAGAGAAATCTGGAGAGGGCGCGATGCCCGCTAAGCAGAAAAAAATCTGGAGGATCTGGATATAAGAGGTGGAAAGGGGCGCGATGTCCTGAGAGAAGACTGGAGGGGGCGCAATGCCCAAGAAGTGTAAGGGGACCCAGAGATCCTTAAGATAGCGATGAATGAGATGGGGAATATGGAGGATTCAGAGGTTTCAGAAGACGGGGAAGATACAGTCTTGGAAACCAGGGAAAGAAGAAATGCGAATGCATGTGAATGCGATGCAATGGATGTGATGAATGCATGAATTGCATGAGATGCAAAGAACATGAAGGGCGGGAGGATGAGATCCTCCTCCTTACCCCTGGAGTGGCCCATGAAGAATCGGTGATAGATGGGAATATGGGTGAAGTTGAATAGAAGGTGGAAGGCCCCTTAGCGGAATAATGCCCGCCCCTCCACAGCAACAAAAGTATACAGCTAATCGGCCCAATGGATAAAATCAAAGCCCATAACGAAGCTTCAATAATAAATGCCAACTCCCTTGGAGGGCGAAGAGCAATAATGTGAGGAAATTGGAATGTTGGAATGGGAAGCATCGTGTTGCCCAGGGATTGTAGCGTATAAGGAGTGTCTAACAAAATGGGCATTTGCCCCTTGTATGGAAGAATGGGTTCAAGATTGGAAAGTTGTAACAAGGGGTGTCCTATCTGGCCCTTGGGCATGAACTTACACGACATCAAAGCTTGACATTCTCTTTTAATGAGCAGCGGCAGAGACTTGGCCTCTTCAACTATTCTCGGCACAAAAACAAGGATGGGCATCTGGTAAATAAATTATTACCTCTTGAACAACATAGCTGCGGCCAAATCCTTCTTGCCCGGCTCTCAATCATCTTTGCCACAAGTATTTGTAACAATGCGCGCACCCCGAGTGGTAACAGAAGGTGAAGTGGAGGCGGAAGGCTCCATAGATGGTGGAGGTATAATGGAAGGTATTGGAGAAAACACATCGAGCTTCTCCCCTTGCTCTAAAGCAGACGGGGTTTGCTTGAGTGCAGAAAAGGGTGGACCCTGCTCGAGACCTACCACAGGTTTGGGTGGAGGTTTAGGTGGAGGAATAGGCAAATTTGGTTTTGGGGTTAAAGGGATAGAGGAGGGCCGAGGTGGTGGCAATGGGAGATTGATTGGAGGAGGTTTAGTGGTGGACTCGGCGAATACCGGTGGAGTGAAGGCTAGTGAAGGCGAAATTGGTGGAGGTTTAGAGGAAGGTTCGGCGGAGGCCGGTGATGTGAAAGTTGATGGCATAGTGCTTGAAGGAGGTATAACAGGAGGTGTAAAAGAAGGAGTGAATAGGAAGTCCGAGCTTGGGATGTTGTCTGATCTTGCTGATGATGACAAGGGTCAAACCTAGGTTTATTCATCGACATTGGTTAAATGCCGAAGTAATGGAAGTTTACTTGTTAATAAGGACGAAAGGTCCAAGGGAAATATTGACCGATCTTGCCGATGATGACAAGGGTCAAACCTGGGTTTATTCATCGACATTTGCTAAATGCCGAAGCAAGGATTTATTAATTAACGAGGATGAAAGGTCCAACTTAAAGGAAATGTTGACCGATCTTGTCGATGATGACAAGGGTCGAACCTGGGTTTATTAATCGGCATTGGTTAAATATCGAAGTAAATGTTTGTTCATTAACGAGGATGAAAGGTCCAAGTTAAAGGGGAATGTTGACCGATCTTGCCGATGATGACAAGGGTCAAGCATGAGTTTATTCATCGACATTGGTTAAATGTCAAAGCAAAGGTTTGTTCTTTAACGAGGATGAAAGGTCCAAGTTAAAGGGAAAATGTTGATCGATCTTGCCGATGATGACAAGGGTCAAACACGGGTTTATTCATCGACATTGGTTAAATGCCGAAGCAAAGGTTTATTCATTAACGAGGACGAAAGGTCCAATTTAAAGGGAAAATGTCGATCGATCTTGTGATGATGACAAAGGCCGAAAACGAGTTTATTCATTGACATTGGTTAAATGTGAAACAAAAGTTTATTCATTAATGAGGATGAAAGGTCCAAGTTAAAGGGAAAATGTCGATCGATCTTACTGGTGACGATAAGGGCCAAACCTGAGTTTGTTCATAGACATTGGCTAGATGCCGAAGCAAGGGTTTATTCATTAACGAGGACGTAAGGTCCAAGTTAAACGAATGTTGACTAGTCTTGCCGATGATGACAAGGGCCAAACACGGGTTTATTCATCGACATTGGTCAAATGCTGAAGTAAAGGTTTATTCATTAACGAGAACGAAAGGTCCAAGTTAAAGGGGAATGCCGACCGATCTTACCGATCGTGACAAGGGCTGAACCTGGGTTTATTCATCGACATTGGTTAAATGCCGAAGAATCAATGAGGACGAAAGGTCCATGTTAAAGGAAAATGTAGAACAATCTTGCCGATGGTGACAAGGGCCAAACCTAGGTTTACTCATCGACATTGGTTAAATGCCAAAGCAAAGGTTTATTCATCAACGAGGATGAAAGGTCTAAGTTAAAGGAAATGTTAACTGATCTTGTTGATGATGACAAGGGTCAAACACAGGTTTAATAGAAAAAGGATCTCCGACGGGACTTGTGGTGATCGTCCTTTTCAGAATTTCATTAGGATGATGGTAAAAAGGAACTTTAAATTACCATATTACTGACTCAGGCACCCTTTCGGGTTTTCGCCGAAGTCACCCTCCTCTTGCTTTTGCCCACGCGCCCTTGCGGGTTTTCACATGGTGGGGTACTCGATTTTGCCTGCGACGCCCTTGCAGGTTTTCGTCACAGCTAGGTTACAACCATTTTTGCCCTTGTCCTGATGTAGGAACAAGGCTAGCGGGGCACCTCTATTTTAAGCACCATTGTCTTTTCTTTTTTTTGAACACATGATGACATGGTATTGATAGGTCAAAATGTGATATTTGACGCGATAGATAGCTACTGGCTTCGGCACAGGGCCTTGTGCCAGTAAAGTAGTTTATTCATTGGCAAAGGGACAATGCCAGCACAAAGGGGGAGCTTCAGCGAGTTTGGGCGTAAGGCCTGTAATGACAATATTGTTGAAGGATTGGCTGGGACACGAAGCCTTTCACTAAAAAAGGGTTTATTCGTTAGCGAGAAGGTAATGCTAACCCAAAGGAAGAGATTTTTTGTCGACTCGGACATAAGGTCCGTATGGGAATGTTGCACAATAGTCAGCTAGGACACGAAGTCTTGCACCAAAAATGGGTTTATTCGTTAGCAAGAAGGTATTGCTAACGCAAAGGATGAGTTTCCACCAATCCAGACGTAAGGTCCGTCGAGGATATTGCATAACAGTCGACTAGGACATGAAGTCTTATGCCGAAAAGGGATTTATTCATTAGCAAGGAGGTAATGCTAATACAAAGGAAGAGATTTTATGTTGATTCAGACGTAAGGTCCGTAATGAAAATGTCGTATGTGTTTTTTTAATTTTTTAAGAATATTTGATATTTTTTTGATTTTGAAGTTAAGGCAAGCTAGGCAACGAGGACCTTGACCTATGTCACCGGGAATCTTCTGAAACTCAACGTGCACTAAAGGTGACAACTCCACAGCCAGGGGTCCAATCTGCACAACGATATCTCTCCCAGGCCCATGCCTCGGGTAGGACCTAGCCTTTAGGGGGGATTGAGAAGGATGAAGATAAGCCCAACGTCGGGGTGAGAGATAATAGGACTCGACTCCCTCCCAGGGCACCGCCCCTCAAAGAGTCAGTGTATTGTATTTGGGGAATCGACATCCACTTGCATGCATATGCTCGGGCTTGTGATAACCCGTGGGGACTTTGCCGCTCTTGTCGTGCTTTTACCTCATAACTTTTTTTCTTCTTTTCGGTACACCGATGATGCTGCACAACCCTTCATCGTTTTACGTGAATCTCGACTCTTACCTTAGGAGAAGCAGGCCCAGTTACTAGGATAAGGGGTATTTTTCATGGTATTGTTTTCTTTTATTTTCCTTTTTCTTAGAGATTGCCTCTATTTGAGACCACTCTCGTACTAAGGAGTGCCGAGATTGGTTATCTAATCCATTAATCTCTTGCCCTTACGTCGGGACAAAAAGAGAAAAGCAAAAGTCCTTCACCTCCCGTAAGCATGGCCGAAGGAGAAATTGTGTTTACAAAAAGGAGACCCTGACCAAAGAGGTGTTGTGCAGTGTGTGTGTGTGTGTGTGCTGTGTTAAGGAATCTTTCCCTAGTGACTAAGGCAAAGGCTACCACGCTACCCAGCCATTGTTAGCCATACTCTTCCTCTCTTTGTTGTTTTGTGTTTTTTTAAGGATAAAATCACTTAAGATATAGCCCATTCCACGCATGAGACAACTCTTCACCTTCAGCGTTGACAAAGCAATAGGCTTTCCCAGGATACACCTCTTTGACTACAAATTAGCCCTACCAATTAGGTTGCAGCTTAGACCTAGGACCTCCTAATCTAATGAATTTACATTTCAAAACTATGTTACCCACTTGAAATTTTCTTTCAATGACCTTTTGAAAATGACGTGAGACACACTTTTGATAAACAGAAACATGATTCACTACATTAAGCCTCTTCTCGTCCAAGAGTTCCAGATAGACTAGTAACGCCTCTCAACGCACGTCGAGATTAAGTTCTTTATCGAGCTGCACTCTTAGGGAAGGGATCAAAATTTCCTATAAAAGTACCGCCTCCATCCCATAGGTAAGAGCAAAAGGAGCTTGCCCTGTAGGAGTACGGACAGAGGTAAGGTAAGCCCATAGAGCTTCTGTTAACTTGTCAGGCTAATCAGTAAATTTATGCGACTCGCATGTTTTCTTGATGATTTTCAGAAGAGTCTTATTGGCGGCCTCAGGTTGACTGTTGTCTTGGGGGCAGTATGGTGATGAATGATGCAATGAGAGGTTATATTTATTGCAGAGGTCCCGGAGTTCTTGTGACACGAATTGAGACCCGTTGTCAGTGATGATGTCACTTGGGACTCCAAACCGTGAGATAATGTTCTTCAGGATGAAGCGGCAAACTATGGTGGCTTTGATCTCCGCGTATGCTTCAGCTTCAGCCCACTTGGTGAAGTACTCCGTGGCGATAAGGATAAATTTTTTCTTCTTGGTCTGAGAATTAGGATCACCTAGTGGGCCAACAATGTCAAAAGCCCACATGGAGAATGGCCAAAGAGCAAAAAGAGGATGGAGAGATGAAGCAGGAGCATGAATCTTATCAGCGTCGAGTTGGCATTGAAGGCACCTACGAACATATGTGGAACAATCTTCCACTAAAGTCGGCCAGTAATAGCCCTACCTAAGAATCTTCTTTTCGAGGGTCTTACCATTGACATGCCCTCCACACTCACTTGAGTGGGTTACTTCAACTACCTTCCAAGCCTCATCATTATCTAGACACCTCATAAGAACATCAATAAGTGCACACCTATATAGTTCTCCTGCAATAATTGTGTATCTTGAGTTGACTATTTTAATGGCCCTGTGCTGCTCGATGTTGGCCGATTCTGGGAATGAGCCATCCCTACAATACTACTCAATTTTGTGATACTAGGGTGATTCCTCTTCTTCTATGATCTCCTTGAGTTCCATCCCTTTTAGAAACTATATATGGTGTTAAGGTTTAGTCCCACATCGGATAATCTGTGGGCGCCTCTCTCCTTATTTGTTGAGGATTCCCTCAACTCAATGTCTAGGTTTTGTGTTAAAGTTTGAGCCTTCAACATGGTATCAGAACTAGGTTTTTCATATTCCACTCCACCGGTTCAACTGCGCAACTCATACCGTAACCATTTGGGTTTGATGCGCCCCACTCATACCGTAACCATTCGGGTTTGTACCGAAACCATCCGGGTTCGGCAGTTATCTGTTGAGGATTCCCTCAACTCAACGCCTAAGTTTTTTGTTAGAGTTTAGGCCTTTAACGTATGGAAAAAGGAAAGAAGGATCATCAATATTCATTCCAAAGGATAGGTTAACATAATGCTTATACCATGAGTATGGCATCAACTTCATAGAAGAATAATTGTGACACACTCACTGGGCGCTGTCTGATCATATTTGATCAAATGACACCTGCTGGGAAAAACTTTTGGCGCAGCATTTTTTTACTTTTCTTGGAATCAGCACATTTAATAGGACCTATTTGATTAAATAATCGGGCAGTTGCCAATGAATGTGGTAAAAAATGTACTAACAAAGCACTCAAAATGCATATTTGGGGGAGGGTGAATTAATACTGACCTGAAATATAGGGCAGATGAGGTATGGCGGTCCATGGGAGTCATCCTCCAAGGTTCACGCAAATGATGTCGATCAACAAGTTGATGCTGCCTTCGTCATGGGCCCGAGGACTCTCCAGATGTCATTCACAAGGTCAGGCCGGGTCTTCCGGCTGACTTCACAACATCTCAGACTTAAGTGTGCCAGCTGTTTTGCCTGAACAAAAGGCCAATTCCCAGCAGACTTATCCAATATCATATGCAAGGTACCTCTAGCTAGTGCATCATGAACTTCCTTTGAAATACGAAAAGCAGGCCGTCCAGTCAACAGTTGAAGCATGATGATACCAAAGGAGTAGATGTCAGAGCCTGGGGTGAGCTCTCCAGTGGCACAGAACTCAGGGTCTACGTAAGCAAATGTCCCCTTGGGGTCAGTGCGGTGGTAAAGAGTGGTGTTGCTATGGGATTGAGGGAGAAGTCGACTGATGCCGAAGTCACCAACCTTGCTCACAAAGTTGGAGCCAAGGAGGATGTTGGCAGGCTTTAGGTCCCCATGGACCACACTATGAGGCTTGTGCGAGTGGAGGAATATAAGGGCAGAGCAAATTTCAGTAGCAATGCGTATTCTGGCCTGCCATGAGAGAGGTGGTGAGTTGCCTTTGCACAGAAGACGGTCTTCTAAGCTTCCATTTGGTAGGAACTCATATATTAGGCACCATTCTTCTACACATGCTCCTATGAGCATGACAATGTTTGGGTGCCTCACTCTACTAAGAACTTCCACCTGAAATGCATCATCTGGTATTAGTGATAACATAAAAGGAAGGAATTACCCCCTGAAACAACTAACAACATGGCACATTTACCATCAGCCACCACAGGTTCTACATCTCTTTTGCGTGCATGCATGCCTTAGAAGTGTACATATGTGGGTGAAAGTAATAAAGAAATGATTTCTATATTCATTCCAGAGATTGCATAAGAATTAGCATTCCAACATGTTTGCGATGACATCAAATGAGCACCAGCCATTGTTGTATAATGGTAAACAAGCATTGTCACAAAATAGTTGAGAATTTAATCCATGTGCAAATCAAGCCACCTTGTACCTAAACAAAGCACAGACAACGCAGTGAGCTAGATTGTGATGGGGATTCAAGTCCTTACCTCTTGATAAAACTCTACCTGGCCTTGCATTCCCTGTGTACATAACTTCTTTATAGCCACTGTAGTATGTCGAAGAACACCTTTATACACACTTCCATATCCCCCCTCCCCAATTTTCAGTGAATTGTCAAATTTGTTAGTTGCCTGCTGAAGTTCGAAGTAAGTGAATGCTGAGAAACTGTGTACTCTGTGAGGTCCCACAGTGATCTCCTCTTTCTCCTGTAGTAGCTCTTTTGCTTTAATTGCATCATCACGCTCCCGCTGCAACTCATCTCGTTCTGCTTGGAGTGAATTTATAAAAAGTTTGGCTGCTGAGAGTTTCTCCTCAAGATCCCGGCATAGATTATCACTTTCGATAATCGAGGCCTCTCTGGCTCATCTTTCTGTCTTTCGGGACGGACTTGGTCTGCCCCTGTAACTGCACGCTGAGGCCTAACCTGGGCTGATAGCCCAATTTCAAAATCATATTCCAACCCTTGGAATCCCGAATCTTAGACTTGACCTTCACATCAATTGGTGGGGTAGCGGGCTTAAGTGACGCATATGCCCATGGATAATTCATGTCCATAACTGACAGATCTGGCCTGTTACTTGGCCACAAAGTTGGTAGAATTTTATCAGTAATAGCATCAATAGATTGGATGGTGGAGACACTCTTCACCTTAACTACCCGGCCTTGGAATGGAAATTTTAGGCATTGATGGGTAGTTGAGGGTACTGCTTGTAAACCATCTATCCATGGATGACCCAGAATAGGCTTAAACATTGGGTCTATGTCTAGGATGTAGAACTCCACATCCATCTTTAACGGCCCAAGCTTGGCCTTTACAGTCACGACCTCGTAACAAGCTCGCCTGGAGTTATCATATGCGGCTATTGTAGTGGGTGTCGGCCTAAGCATATCCTCTGAAATATTACAAGCATGCAGTGTACTCAGCGGACACACATTGATGGAGGCTCATGTGTCCACTAGGGTCGACTCCACCACCACTTTATTTAGGGAAATAGTGATGCAAAGTGGCATCTGCCGTGCCTCAAGGGGTGCCAACTCTGACTCGAAAAATGAAATTGTAGGGCCCCTGGTAATCGTAGCCAACACTGACGGTAAACTGTCTACCGCCACATGCTCGCTCACCATTACTTTCTGTAAAAAAATTCTGAGAGCATCCTAGTGGAGCGTGGACCTTCCGATTAACTCCAAGATTGATATCTTAGCTGACATTCTGTCCAAATGTTGCAATAAATCGTACTTCAAACTCGGCACGGGGTTAACTTCTTCTGTCTCAACTGGATTAGAAGGAACTGGAGGAATGGGTGCAGGTGCACCGGTGGAAGGATAACTTCTTTGGAATAAATGCCCACTCCTGAGGGGTAAGTTTTACACCAGCACGACGACTGATGGACTCTCAATCGGCCGAGAGGGGTAGGTGGTTGGGATAGAAGTGGAAGGAATGGAAATGGGAGGAATGCTAGGGGTGGTAGGCTTGATGGTTGATGGCGAAGGGGTAAGTGGTGAAGGATGAGATGGAGGGGTGGTGACTGGCAACTGGTAAAGCAGAGAGATGTTGGTGGAAGGTATGGCGGGTGAGGGCGTAAAGGTTGGTGGAAGGGATTAAAATGTGGCAGAAGGGATGGCGGGTGGAGCAGTGGTCAAGGCGGTGGGCCGAAGAATGGAGGGAACGGAGGTCGTAGGGGTGTGGTGGAAGGCCAAAAGGTGTGCGGGAGTCTCATCATCAAATGGCCACCCAGCATTAGGGGCTGGGTAGTAGACTATGTTGACCTGAGCTAGTGCCAGCGGCTGCTGCTATTGCTGAGGAGCGGGTGCATGTTCTGGCATGGGTTCTGATGAATCCCAAGGTCTGGTTGTTGTTGTTGCTGTACAAGGGGTTGTTGTTGTTGTTGTTGTACAGGGGGTTGTTATTGTTGTTGCTGCTGGAATTATTGCTGCTGGCCGCCTGCTGCGGCCTTGCTTGTCTTCTTCTTTCCTTAATGTCCTCAATTAATTTGTGCATTTGGGCCCAATAAATCCTGTGGCCCTTGTGCAAATCATAAACCATATCTCTAAACTGGTAACATCTCTCGATCGTGTGCCCGAGTTACCGATGGTACACGTAATACCTGGACTGATCGACCGCTAGATTCCAATTCTAACGTTTGGGAGGCAGTTGTATGTCACTAGTGTACATTAAGGCCGAAAAGATATCCGGAAGGGTCTTTGGGAGTGGTGGATAGTTGGTTCTTTTTGGAGCCAGTCGAGTAAATGCATAGTTGGCAGGTGGTGGAACGTTATGGTACTGGGGTGGCTGCTAGGGCTATGGTGGTGGTGGTTGTTGTTGTGGCTGGGGTGCAGGGAATGAAGGCCATGGAGTTGGCGGAGCGAAAAACTGGGCGTTGCGTTGGGGTTGCTACTGGAAGTGGGATGGGGCGGACTGGTTGACAGCCTGCACTTGCTCGTTGGTTTGAACTCCCTCAGTTACTGGGCCCTGGGATTTCTTGCTAGATAAGGTTGTGCCCTCCCTCTTGCTCTCTCTCTTGTGGGTGTGACTCCCACCTCCTCTCCTCTTCTCTTCTCCTTGGGTGCGACGCCCCAGACATCTTCCCTGGAGCTTCTGTTGTATGTGCTACTAGGAGGCGATCGCCTTAATGTTTATTAGAGCCTGGAGTTTCCCGTTGTGGTCGTGCTGCAGCGTGGAGGCTTCTTGGTACCCTGCTGTCCCAAGTGCGCCCTGTGTGTCTGCCTGTAGGACAAAAATGTGACATATAGGTTGGTCTGCCCCCTTCCCTATCTCAGTTCACCTTGAAATTTTTACTATGTCTGCCCCCACGTCTCTCCTCATCCCAGATCAAATTTCAAGTCCAAATTCCATCTGTGACGGAAGTTCCCTTTAGAGCCTATTTTCCCGCGCAGACTACACTTATGCAGGCCGGTAGGGACATAACCCATCCACAGAGACCTTCTCGCCCCCCAAACCTTCTCCAAAAGCCCTAAAAATTGGTACACGCCCTCCCCACATCATAGCCCATCCACCATAAAAATTTCACGCCATTCTGAGCCCGTTTTCCATGCCTAATCTCATTCACCATCCCTGCTACCCAGTCTGTCTGCACAGTCCTACAGATCTGAGTCTCACCGTGCACCGCTCTCCACGCCCAAAACCTCCACTACGTGCGACCCCGCCGCTCATCCTCTATCTTCCCACGTACATCCCCCATCCTCCATAGAAAGCCCAGCCCTAGAATCTACCTAGAAGCCCCGTTGCTGTGTTGTTCTTTCCATGTCTGTCCTACTGCCTACAGATAGGCCAGATTGCACAGGTACTAGATTTCGGTGTCGCCCCGGCTACCACAGTCACCTGCTGTGAACCACCTTCCAATGGTGTCTCTGGGACATCCCCACCTATGACCCCGCTGAGTTTCGTGCTTAGAGGAGGTCCAGAATGTCTCGTTTCAGGCCTCCTCACCCGCTACTCACCTGCATCTGCGTAGATCGGCCTGCAGTCTGCCCGCTGCATGTGACTACATCGGAGGTACTAGCCAGCTCCGTCAGCTTCCATCTTCTTCTAGGAGGATCATCATCCACTAAAGCATGCCTTCAAGGACATTTTCACCTTCCTCGGCCTCCGTAACATGTCGTCCTTGCTGCTGGACCTTAGGCTGTACCGATTTGCCACATGTTGGAATTGCCGTACTTCATCCACTTGCGGCCCGTCACCTGACTTCTCACGACCCCAGGTTTGCTGTGTAGCCTTTTATCTCCCTGTGAGGAGTGGACAATGTTTGGATTGTACTTATTTAGCATTTGTACAGGGGATCGTGTGATTTGACTAAGAGTCTTCCCCATGCCCCAAGCATGGAGGTACATGTACACTTCCTTGCTTGGTTTAGCTTGCTTGTCTAGTATATGCTTTTAAACCATTGCTTGTGTGTTTGTTAGGCTCCTAACCCGTCTTATATTCATATCACTGCCGCGATGAGAGAGTGTGATCGTCCCGTGCTTCAATCCTAGCACAAGTGTGAAATTGCCTTCCCTTGACCCTGTCGGTTCCTCAACCGTGTGGATCGACACGCTTCCCTCGCTTGGGGACATTCAGGAGCTTTTGTTGCTTGTTTTAGGCATGATCTCTCTCTTGGGAGTCTTAGGTGTCGATCTTACGCTACTCAATCTATTGTGTCACTACTGGTTTAGTTGTCCATTTAGTCGCGTCTTCACGTAGAGTCCTAGTACGCATAGCGTCCTGCATCACTCATGCATCATACACACACACACAAACACAATTGTTTTGTTATCATTAAAACCAAGTACCATGATCAACTAGGGGATCCAACACTCGATAAATCCCTTTGCCATTGCTCTGCCTTAGGCCAATGAATCTTTAGTGCACACCTTTTTATGTGAGGATACACATTTATCAGACACCAATATCACCAATTACTCAATATGACTGAAGTTCATTGCATTAGTTTCTGTACCCCTTTTTGGAATTGTTCAGATTTTCATGATGTTTAATAACAATATTGAAATAAAGTTTCTCACCCAAGGATGTCTTGTACTAAAATAAACTTTCAGAATTAAGAAGGCATAGCAGGATATAACATGAAAAACTAGTTTAGGTCCATTCAGATTGAATACAGCCCCTTTCATAATCGATCCCACTACAGTGAAATGGGGACATTTCGTATTGGGTCTGGCCGAAACCGATACGTTTCGGCCAAAACGTATCGGTTTCGGCCGATACTGCCATCCATGGTGCGGAGATGCTTACGTATCTCCATGCTTGAGGGTCAGGCGGAGGCAGGGGACGTCCAGAGACGTCTGTAGGAGATGGCGGCCGGCGGTTGGGAGGTGCTGAGGATTACCTCGTCCTCCTTCCTTGCGGTGGGGGTAGACGAGGCCGTTGTGGCCAAGATGGTCGAGGTGAGTTATATGGCGGTGGGGTCTGCCCTGGTTTGTCTTCTTCGGTGGTCGGACATTAGAGGGACCTTTTCTAGCCTGTTGGTCAGTAGGTGCCACGTAGTCTTTGAAGGGGTCCCTATGTATCTGTGCGACGTCGGGGGTTGAGTTTCCTGGTCAGGAGTTTTGGTTGAGTGGAGGTCGGCGGGGTGCACTTCCACCCCATTAGCACTCGTATGGCGATATCGGCAATGGTTCAGGTGGCCAGCTCGTCGAGCATTCCGGCGGGCCTTACTGTCGTCATCGACATGCTGTCCTTGGTGATCCGCTTGTGGCTGCTGGAGGTAGAAGCGCTGGCGCCAACGACTCTGTTAGGGTTTCAGTGGGTTGGGCGAGAGGTTAGGGACGACGGCTTAAGGTGGGGTGTGGTGGTCGATTCAAAATTGAATCGACCGCCCACCGCTCTGCCTCAATCGCTTCGGCCTAGGGCCGGTTCTTCTTCTATGGATGCCGTTGGTTTGGGCTGTGGGCCGGTTCAGGTAGGCGGGTCGTGCCAAGGTCGTGACTTACCCGATAGGCCTTCGCGTTACGAGTCGCCTTGACTGGGTTTTTGTCGTCTACCCCACTCAATTCCTCTGGCAGACAGGTCCCCGTAGGCTCTTCCCCGTTCTTCAGCAAACGGCTACTCGCTCGACATCTATGCCTCCCTGTCGACTGTCGTCTTCCCTCGGCCAGGTCGGGAGGATTGCTCCCCAGCTAGACCATTCTCTGGGAGTCGTCTGTAGCTGACGATGGCCGTTTGCAGGCAAGGTTGCAGATCTCTCCATTGCCCCTGATGCCGTGGCGCAGCAAAGTCGTGTCATTGGTAGCGACAGGAAGGTGGGGGTTGTTGCTTGGTTTACAGTCATCGCGGGCGAGTTCTGGAGGCATCATTAAGGAGTCTGGGGAGTTTGCCCCACGGTTGGAGCGTGGGCTCCCCCTTCTGTCAACTGCGGTCCTCAACGCGTTGGATCTGGGAGCCGTTGTGGAAGATACGACCCCAAGTTTGGTGTCTCCAGATCCAGCAGGCGTCGATGCTCGGTCCACGGACTTATATAGCTCCCAATCGGTCCAAACGGCTAGCCTTCTGCAATGGTCATCTAATGAAGTTATCCCCGTCACTCCCTCAGGGGCAGGGTCCCTAGCGGAGGAGAGATTCAGGGAGCATGAGGAGGCAGGCTTTCCAAGGAAGGAAGAGGGCAAAGAATTGATGGGTAAGGTGGAGAGGGTGATGGAGGACCACTTCAAGGAGTTGGCAGGGAAGGTGGGTGTCTCGTATGAGGGGGTGGAGAAGGGGATCGAGGGTCTTTTCTCTTGATCCAGAAGGGGTGGTTAGCAGCTCGGGCAAGGGAAGCCAAGAAAGGTAAGTCTTTGTTAAAGGTTGGTAGGGATGGTGAAGTGGTTGAGGTGGAGGGGGAGGAGAAAGAGGGAGGAGAGGAGAGTTTTTTTCAGTTACCATTAGGATCCTCTCATGGAATGTGAGGGGGCTAAGGGGAAGTGAGAAGAGGATAATGGTGAGGGAGATGGTGAGGTAGGTGTAAGGTGGATATCCCATGCTTGTAGGAGACCAAGTGCGAAGGGGATGGTGAGGGGCTGTTGAGGGAGATTGGGGGTACTAGACTCTGGAAGGGGGTGGTCTCTCCAGCCATGGGGAGGGCTGATGAGATTATGGTGCTGTGGAACCCTTTCGAGGTGGAGGAAATGGAGGGGAGGCAGGTTGGACGTTGGACTATTTCTCTCTATTTTTGTTGTCTCAGGGATGACTTCGCATGTGTCTTCTCTGGAGTCTACGGCCCTCAAACCAGGGAAGGGAAGAAATTGCTATGGCAGGAGCTTCTTGATTTTCACCTATCTTCTGGGTCGACCCTTTTTTCGGGACGTTCTATTAGAGTTTAAAAACTCATGACACAGAACAAAGTGTCGACCTAATGGGTCGACACTTTTCCTGTCAGTGGAAAAGTGAAGATAAACTGTAAATAAAACCACCAGAAATCACAAACACATTCATGGATTCATCAAATATGTGCTAAAGACTAGAAGACCAATATAAGACCCAGATTTGATCCAATGAGATTGAAAAACCATCAAACTTTAAATTCTCACCATGGCCTTGAGTATTTGAATGAAAAACACCATGGGAACCTTGTAGTTCCAGATTTTCGTATACAAACCAGATTTGAGCCGACAGTCATTCCATCGACTTGAAATGAAATCGGACGTGTATTCTAGCCATCATCTCCGGGATTTGAGAGTCAATTCCACATCTAGCCTGCACAACACATATGTTGAAATCATTAGCCCATTCCATATCAAAAAGAGTCACTCAATGTATTCTTCCAACTCAAAGTATAAAATCCATGCAATGTTGATACACGCCAAAATCAACAGGACATATGGTCATTTCTCAAACATCTTGAAAGACACACATACTTGATTTGTCATCATTAAAACTAATCCATCAAAGTCAACTTGGGGGTCCAACAAGGTATATCCTGGCCCTTGGTCGGATGACAGACATTGTTTATGCGGCATGACCGAGTCGATGTCGGTTCATTGAGTAGGCCGAACGACACTGTTGGTTTGTTGTGGTAAGCTTCTGATCTTCCTGAGGTGAACTCCATAGTGCTCATGTCGGGTGACTTGAGATTCCAGCAGCTCGAGAAGACCCTTGTGTATTGGTTTTCTTTAGCTTCTGCGCTTTAGCGGGCCGTATCATTCTTGTCATTTAGGCGTGATCGCCACCGAACACATTTTGAGTGCCAACAATGGTACACAAAGGAACACAAGTCTGGCACCTCCAATCATGGCATCATCGCTATCGTCTCATATCACGAGGAGACACGACCCATGCCACGAAATGGCCACCGATGAAATCTCATGCTCGGCGGACAAAATAAACATCAGCTCTTCATAGGGAAGACAGTCATCTCAGCTGACTGCTACATTCCCATCGACTTTCGCACCATAAAACACTATCGAATCTGGCAAGCAAAACGCCAATGACACCACCGGACCATTATTACTATCAAGTCAGTCCTCACTTAGACACTACAACTGATTCGAGTTCCATGCCAACTCTACCATCTCAGGAGAGTATGACAAAGCCAATCGACAAGATCTTACAATCCTTGGTCCACACAATTCTAAACTCAAACTCACAGGGAACTCCTCCCATACTTTAGTCCATCATACAATCTCATCACGGACACCTGCCAATTCCCGGCTCTACTCTCAACACAGAACCACGGGACACAACCACAAATTGGGTGACTTCTAGGCATAATCACAGCTGACTACTCGGCTAGCCTCACTCGTCGCTCACAGCTTACCAATAAGGACCCACAATCATCTCTCGAAAAATACATCTCTAGGACCACGATTCCATCTCGAGAGCACAACTTCCAACAAATACAAAAGGTACTCATCCAACACACTCCTCGTCATATTTCTCCAACTCTCTAACTGCCAATGCCAACAACCATAATGTCTCAAACAATGGCATGGCAACCAACATCATCAAGGCTCACACAGCTAAGACAATCTTGCACCGAGGAAGCAAGTCTCCGATGCTCTACCAATCCTCAGAATCTACCCATAGCAACCATTACCACGATCCTGGACCTGCGGGTTATGGGCCCACCAGGCTTCCGCTACGCACTCGATACAACGTGCATAGGAATCACAGACAACTCAGCATCTACATCTCAGTACATCTCTCGGCTCTATCGTAATTCACCAACTGTAATTCACAATGCCTCAAGTACTGATCATGCCGATTGCCGATCACAAACTACCATAGCACCTGGGCTAGTCGCTGCCACACACTCCTTACCTATCTCTATCTCTGATCCTAGAGTCAGTAATAGGCCAAAAACTTACCAAGGAGTGAACAAAAAGCATCAAGGGCACCAAGCTCAAAGGACACTAAGCCATTCTCGACTCTTGGGTACTCAGAATATCCACCTCTAAAGCTACTATCGTGCAGACCATCATGCCAAGAGCCACAGCACAAACCACAATCAGTGCCTGCCTCAGCTTATCCTCAAGTCCCAAATCTATCACTGAACCTTCACATCTCAACTGCCGCGTCACACGACACGTCCAACACGGTGCATGATGGCCCCTAATTCCACAATCTGGGTCCAAAACCAAGTCACCGCCAAATAATATCAAATCGGGTTCAAAACTAGCATAGCCCGCTCATAAGCAGACACGCAAGACTACGGACTTACGGAGATAGCTCTTCCCAAGCATACCTCAAAATGACACCACAAGACAAGATGAGAAAGTCAAGCTCGGCTAATAATAGCTCACCAGGAAGGAATCCTCAGCTCACCCGAGCACTCTCTCAATCAGGACATCCACTTTGCCACCTTAAACTATAATCTTGGCACCTCAGGGGCTAGCTAAACCTCAAGCTGGGATGGCCCAGGTGACATTAATCTCCATCAGAGAACATTCACTACCATTACACCATCAATAATTCCCATCAGTCTCCTGATCTCACCACGAAAATCTTGAACGCTACACCACAGACTCACGCCTGCCAGCAAACTCTAGCCAGCACAGCACAACTGGGACCACCACCACAAAGAAAGATGACTCTCCATTACATTCCTCACGTCCCACGCCAACACTCTGACGAAAGTAAAACTACCTTCACAACACCAACATAGAGCGCACAAGCTCTCACGCGAGAAGCAAAGCGGTAAATAAACACAAAACCTATGCCAGCTGCCAACTGTACTGGACCTTAAGGACTCTGATCACTACAATATCTCAAATTCCCATGTACGTCCACACAACTCGCTCTAATACCAAATGTAATGACCTAGAACCCGAATTGATGTGAGACAGTAGAGGAGGGCTGTGGTGACTGTCCTAAAGCACCTAGGACCTATGGAAGCAAGCACAATAATGTGAACAGGAAACTAAAATCAGTGGGCAGACTTGGGTGATGCAACCCAACCCGGGGTGACTCGGGGATACCGAGTCGAGGATGTGGAATTGGTCCCTTGCTGGTAGTGGGCCAGCCGTGCTTAGATCAACCCCCCTAGGTACGGAAGCCTGATTCAAAGGGCAGATCTCGTGCCGAGTGGGCACGGGTATCACTCCAACTCGCTTCCCGCGGTGGTTGCTCGACGAGGGTGGGCCTTGGGGCCGGGCACTCTCTTTCTCTAACGACGGAGCAATGAGAGAATACGGAATGAACCAGGGAAATTGGAGCGAGGTCGAGTGCTTACCTGGCCGGTTTGAAGAAACCGACCCCGATCGGAGACGTGGGCAAGCAGGGAAGCGTGGGTTCGCAACCCGCATGCTGCGTCGATGTTGCTTGAGCTGAAACCCATTGTTACAACACTACGCCTCAAGCAGGAGGGTTGGCTCAGGGGTGGGGAATTAAAATTTTACAACCAAAAGTTACCTCCACGCAGGGAGGGGCTTTCAGCCGGCCAGGCAAGGGGGAAAAGGGGAGCGACGACGGGAATCGGGCCTTCGGTCAGCACAGTCTCGTGCACTGTCTGCACAGTCTGGTACCAGTAACTTGTTGGCGGTAATGCTCCCTGCTCGGATCCCTGATGAGGCTGAATTTGGTACCGCCGGAGAGCTGCTCGTCTTGGGAAGGTCCAGGAAGAAGATTCAGCTCGATCGGAGGTCGGTAGTGCAGGGAACGACAGTTCTTGCGAGACTGTGCCGATGCCGTCGCCTGCTGGCCAGAGACGTCTTGCTCAGGACGGTACTCCCAACTGGGACGTCGAAACGAGCTGGGGCTGGTTTTGCTTGAGAGAGGGGTGGTCCAAGCTCAGCTCCACTGAGTATCGCCTTGAGACTTGACCGTAGGGTGGAATGGCAGCTTCTGGTCGTTGGCGGGGTAGAACTGGGAGCAGAAGCAGGAACAGGGGCTTGACTTACCGCTGCTGTAGCTCGTAGGCCTGGAGTCGGACCGGACTGGGACTGGTCTTGACGCGGAGAGGGACGCCTTGGGGACGTGTCGGAACTGGAATGGCCCCAGTCTGATGGATGTCGGCTGTTCTTGTGAGGGCGCGCAGTCTGGGCCGCCGGCGAGACAGAGACGCCTTGTCGGGGAAGGAACTCTCAGCCATGACGCCCGAACAAGCCGAAATTGACGCCGTCTCGAAGAAGAGGGTCCGAGGCGAGTCTCCACCAAAGGGGTGGGGTTGGGGACGCCGGCGGAAGAAGTGGTGGCGTCTGCACTCTGACTGGCACAGAGCTCCCTGGCAGGGGGCGAGCAGCCTGCGCATGCCGGGGAAAATGGTCAGGCAGGGGTGCTCTGGTGGCCAAATGATTCCCTCCTTCCTGGTGCCGGAAGAAGACTCGCAGGGGAACACCTCGGTCGAAGGGCGCGATCAAAAGCTTGGAGGGGAGGTCGTGGGGGCCTCTGCAACACAGCTCGTGTCGTCCACTGGAGTTAGCCTGCGCGGCTGGACGGAAACGGCTATCCCGGGCTGCTCCGGCGTCGGATGAGGGCGCTTGAACTCCCGTTGCGAAGCTGGTCCAGAGAGGGATCCGCCGGTGCTGGGCTTGCGGCCAGGAGCTTCTCAGGGGAGGTGGGGGCGGCGCTGCAACAGGGTTGAAGATTCTGCTGTTGCTGTTGTCTGGACAGCAGTGGGCGATAGGGAGTGAGAAGAGAGAGATGAGAGGGGGAAAGGAGTCCACGTGACCCCTACTGAGTCTGGCTGTGAGTCACCCTTCCTTCTTTCAGGTGAGCCGCTCCCATCATCTTCCCGGAGTTCCTCGTGTTTTCGACGGTCAGTCTTAGCTGCCAACTATAGTCGGTCTGTTGGTTGGTACTTTTCTTGTACCTTTGGCTGGGGTATGTCCCGTGTAGTTGTATATTTAGACTTGTGTATGGCATGGATCTGGACTATTATATACTTTTACCACTCTGATACATTTAATTTGCTTCCGCATTATAGTTTAAATTTGTGCTATAATTATTATTGCGTGTGTAATTCCCATTCGTTATGCATCCCCTCGACAAACTTCTCCAACCCTTACGGGGCCTCATCAACCTCTTGGGTGACTTCCCCGAGTTCTTGGTATCGGTAAATTAATGTTATCAGTTTATCGGTATCTGAACCTCCTGGGTCATTACAAAAGGTCTGCACTAAGGGTAGGATAATTGTTGGCTTAGGTGAAATATCTAGGCCAAAAAGGAGGAAGGCAGACTTCAACAGGATATCTAGGCCGCTGGTTGGGCATCTGTTTACTTAAACGCTGATGATCAAACATCTATCAACTTAAGCATCGATTGCTAGACATCTATCGGCTCTATCATCGATGGTTGCACATCTGTCGGCTTGAGCGTCGATTGCTTGGACATTTGTCAGCTTAGCTACCGATGGTTAGACATCTGTCGGCATAGACCGATGGTTGATCATCTGTTGGCTTGATCGCTAATAGTCAGACATCTATCGGTTTAATTACTGATGGTTGCACATCTGTCAACTTGAGCGCCGATGGTTGATCATCTATTGGCTTGATCACCAATGGTTGAACATCTGTCAGTTTAATTACCGATGGTTGCATATCTGTTGGCTTGGGCACCAATGGCTTGGACATCTGTGGGCTTAAATGTCAATGGTCGGACATCTGTCGGCTTGAGCACTGATGACTTGGGCATCTGTCGGCTCGATCACCGATGGTTGCATCTTTGACATCTATCGGCTTGGATGCCGATGGTTGAATCTTTGACGTCTGTCGGTGTGGATGCCAATAGTTGAATATCTAACATCTATTGGCCTAGACGCTGATGATTGAATCTTTGACATTTGTTAGCTTAAATGTCGATGGTTGCATATCTGACATCTATCGGCTTGGACACGGATGGTTGAATCTTTAACATCTGTCAGCTTAAATGCTGATGGTCGAATCATCTTGGAATATTGTTGCATTTCTATGAACATGGTTGAATACTATTGAGTATCTATCGGCTTGAATGCCGATGGTTAGACATCTAGGATGCTTTTTACATATTGTCGAACATCTATCAGCCTGGACGCCGATGATTAAATCATCTTTGACATTTTTAAATATTGTCGAGCATCTTTCAGACTGAGCACCAATGGTCGGATCATCTCTAGCATTTTTGAATATGGCTGAGCATCTTTCAGACATTGTTGCATATTACTGAGCATCTGTCAATCTAGATGTCGATGGTTATATGTCTTAAACACCTCTAAATGTTGTTGGAAATCTTTGGCCATTATTAAATATCTGTCGGCTCGAATGTCGATGGTTGGAGATTTTGAAGCATTTGAACTTCTTTGAACATTATTGAGTATCTGTCAGTTTGAATGCTGATGATTAGATGTCTTGAATGCCCTTGCATGTTGTTGAACATCTATCGGTCTAGACACCAATGGTGGACATCTTGAACCTCCTTTGAAAATTGTTGAACATCTATTGGCTTGAACGTCGATGGTTGAATCATCCATGAGATTTTTGAAGATTGTTGAGCATCTGTCGGCCTGGATGCTGATAACTAGTGTAATGTCCTAGATCTTTATTGGATCATTATTAGGTCTTTTAGATCTTTTTTGGAGAGTTTTGGATCGCTTTTGTAGCTCTCGAGTTGAGTTTTACAATCCATGTGAGTTTTTCTCTCGTATAACTTACGGAACCCTACGGTGACTTTATTTCTCAGTTCATCGACTCACGGACTACGCTGCTGCGATGTACTCTTCGCGAGGATCGTTTCAGCTATTTTTACATATTTTTCTAAATTTATACATTTTCAGCGTGAAAATCGAGATTTTCATAAATTAGGGGAAATCACTAATTTCCCTTTATAAACCCTTGAGGAGGCAATGCGATGCGATAAGCAACCTCGCCAACTCTTTCCAATACTTCAAACGGTCCGATGAACCTTGGGCCATCTCCTCTATTTGAGATTGAGATCTTTTTGAGTGAACACATACTTCAAACTCTGGTGGTTACTGAAATTTTTAAATTTCTCCCCATACAAGTAGTGCCTTCAAATCTTCAATGCAAAAATCACTAATGCCAACTCCAGGTCATGAGTGGGATAATTTCCTCATGCGGCTTCAACTAGCGGGACGCACAAGCTACCACCCTGCAATTTTGCATCAAGACCGCACCTAAACCTATCCTGGAGGCATCAGTGTGAACCATAAAGCCACCGAAACCTAAAGGCAATATGAGAACTGGATCAGTGGTAAGCAATCTCTTTAGCTTCATATAGCTTTGTAAACACTCATCAGTCTAGATGAAAGGCACGTCCTTCCGGGGTCAACTTGGTCATCGGAGTAGTGATTCGAGTAAAGTCTTGAATGAACCTCCTATAATAACCTGCCAAGCCCAAGCAGCTTCTAATCTCTATCGCCGACCTCAGTCTTGGCCACTAGACCACTACTTCTACTTTAATTGGGTCAATAGAAATACCATCACCCGATATCACGTGCCCGAGAAAATGTACCTCTCGTAGCCAAAACTCACACTTGCTGAATTTGGTATACAGTTGGTGTTCTCACAAGGTCTGCATTACAATTCTCAAATGATGAACATGTTCCTCCTCAGACTGGGAATAAACAAGAATATCATTGACAAATATCACCACAAACTGGTTCAGATAAGGATGGAACACCCTATGCATCAAGTCCATGAATGCCGCAAGAGCATTGGTGAGCCCAAACGACATCACCAAAAATTCATAGTGCCCATATCTGGTGCTGAAGACAGTCTTCTCTACATCTAACTCTCTAATCTGCATCTGATAATACTTAGATCGCAAATCAATTCTTGAAAATACCCTGGCCAACTGAAGTTGATCAAATAAGTCATCTTTGAGAGACAACGGATACTTGTTCTTAATGGTCAATTGGTTCAACTGTCTATAATCAATGCATAATCTTAAGCTGCCATCCTTCTTATTCACAAATAATACAGGTGCTCCCCATGGGGAAAAGCTAAGACATAGTATCGTAGTGCTTACTAACGAGCCCATGAAGAAGATCTTAGTACATCCCATGGCCTCTGGTCGCCTCATCAATTAGGCAGTCATGCTCAAAGTGTATGACATTTCTTATCGCCCTCGCACTGCCATTAAGGGCCAGACACTCACAGACTTCATTGAAAAGAATAGTACCTCGCCTGAGGAATTCCCCCCACCAATGGTTGGCCCTACTTGGGAACTCTTTGTGGATAGACCTTCATGCTCAGCCAGCAGTGGCACGGGAGTAATCCTAAGCTCCCCGGAAGGGTTAGAATTACAGTACGCCTTGAAGTTCAAGTTTGCGGCATCCAACAATACTTCCGAATACGAAGCTTTAATTTTGGGAACTTGAATGGCCAAGCTGCTAGGAGCAGAAAGGCTAAAAATCTTCACCGACTCGTAGCTGGTCGTCAGCCAGTTCAACGGAGACTACGAGGCTCAGGAGCCGCAAATGATCAAGTACCTTCAATTGGCTAAGGAGATAGCTCGGCAATTTGAGAGTTTCCAAGTAATTAGGATAGATTGGGAGGAAAACTCCCGAGTAGATGTGCTCTCATACCTGGCCTCCTCTACTAGCCCATCCGGAGCCCAATCTATCCTCCTAGAAAAGCTGGAGCATCCCAGCATAGACTCTGAGATGGTAAGTGCCATTCAAGAGCTGCCCGATGACTGGAGGATGCCCTAGACAATCTGGCTATGAGATGGTCAGGAGCCACTCAACCCTCGGGAAGCCAAGCATCTCAAGTACCAAGCTAGGTGCGTCATCTTGCTTGACGGACTGCTCTACCAAGGATCATTTGCAGGACCACTCCTTAAGTGTCTCGAACCTCGTGAAGCTCGGCAAGTTGTGGAGAAAGTTCCTGAGGTGATTTGCGGTGTACACTAAGGAGGAAGGTTGGTCATGAGGATTTTATTGCCGTAGGGGAACTGGTGGCCCACGCTATAGAGGGATTACTCGAACTACATTTGACCATTGCCAAAGATTTGATGTATGGACCTAGCCTCTCAAAGGCTAAGATATGCTCGGACTCTAAATTGAGAAAAGTACGGACCTCTTAGTGCACATGAGAGATGTGCACAGACTCTAACCAATGCAGATGTGCACTCTTCGAAGAGAAATGCACGGACCTAGCCTCTCAAAGGCTGAGATATGCACGGACTCTGATTTATGCACAGGGCGAACAATGCACCTACTCAAAAACATGCAGACTCGTATGCCACCAAATATGCACCGACTTCTTCCCCTGTATGCATGCTGCAGATAGTTGCACGGACCTTGCGTCTCGCAAGGCAAAAACTGCACAGACATTGTATCACACAAGGGCGAAAAATCTGCACAGACCTTAACACAACTCAGTGTAAACCTGCACTATATATGCATCGACTACTACAGTGTACGCACAGACCCTATAGCGCGACATGTATGAACATGCACAGACTTCATGTGGTCCGATGAAAACATGCACTGACTTTTAGATAGTTAAAATAAAAACACACACAAACATACACACAGACGTTGTGTGCTAAACAACGAAGTATGCACAGACCTAATGGATGCATCGACCAAGTGTTTGACAAAATGTCAGACACAAGGACACACAGACAGACTCTATGCGAATGCATACTTCATCATCATTCACTCTTATTTACACAAATGAATCATCATAATTTTTCATGCACATATATGAATCATCATGGTGTTTGCTATCATCAAAACCATATCATCAAAACCACAGAGATACAACAGAACCAACACTACTATCGATTTTTATCTTCATCAACTAAATCAATGAACAAACCATCGACTCGGACCTTTCATCCCCATTTATAAACAAAATCTTCCTTTGCTTTGGCACTTAACCCATGCAGATGAACAAAGGCTACTATCGATTTTCGTCATCATCGACGAAATCGATGAACAAACCATCGACTCGGATCTTTTGTCCCCATCGATAAATAAAACCTTCCTTTGCTTCGGCACTTAACCCATGCTGTTGAACAAACCCTACTGTCGATTTTCATCATCATTGGTGAAATTGATAATAAACCATCGACTTGGACCTTTCATCCCCGTCGATAAATAGACTCCTTTGCTTCGACATTCACCCCATGCCGATGAACAACCCACCATCAGTCCTCTAGCATCGGAGGTCGATGCTAAAGTAAAATCACATCCTTGACTTCAATAGTCACACAATGCCGACAGATAAACCTACCAACCCTCTTAATGTTTCAGTCAGAACTTAAACTCTAGGACTAGGCCTTACGCCTATGCTCTACTTAAAAGCTCTCATTGTTCCGACTCCTTTAGCCGCTAAAGCTAAACCATTCTCACCATACACTCTTGGCCCAAAAGGCACTTGCAGTGCGGTGGAGCGATTCCCTCATCTCTTCTTTGAAGAGGTGAGCACTCTCCTGTGCTTATGCGTAACGTGTCTTCCTAAAGGGCGAAGTTTTGTGCCACCCTCTTCACCTGAATCACAACTCTTGAGCACATATATGAGAGGCACATGTAAGAAGAAGAAGAAGAAGAAGAAACAAGCAAAAAGATAGGAATTCTAATATGGAAAGTCCATTTTCTTATAAATCAAAAAGGTGTTATGAAAGATTTTTCTCCTTTTACAAGGGGGAATACAAAAAAATGGGCACAAGATAGCTACAACTAATGAAATATATCTTCAAGGTTCAATTGCCCTACATAGGGTGCAGCAGCTTGTTCCTGGTGGCATACCTCCTCAGCTTGAAGTCTATTCAGCTCAACCTGAAATGAAGCGACTCGCTCCTCTACTAAAATTAGCTCTTCGGTCTCTCATGCATATTCTCCCCCTCCAAAAATTCCAACTCATTGCTAATGGCTTCCAGGTCGGCATGTAGCTTTTTCACTTGGACTGTTAAGAATCACGCACATTTGGAGGTATTTGCAAGGACTGTGCGGCGTCCCTCTATTTTTGACTTCAAAGGCTCCAAGGCTGCCAGGTAGTCGGCCTCCTGTAGCCGCATGGCAGCTTGGCAGTCGCTCGCAAGGTGCCCTAGATTGTCACGTCCCGGCGCGGAAAATCAGGAGCGCGACGAGTCATAAACGAGAGTGTAGAGTAAGTACAATTTCATTTCTAAAATCAGACATGAATGAGAAAATGATCGTTTATCAATTACACAAATAACACAATATTTATACAAGTATTCAGTAATTACAAGGAGGTGACCAAAAAGATAACTTGACAAGAAAGAGAAATACTTTATTTAGATAATTATTTATTAAAATAAAATTATTTAGAGAAATGCCACGAAACCATGACTGCATTCCTGGAACGCTTCTCGCAAAAAAAAAAAGTTCAAATAATGAAAACCATTCTACTCATAAATACTTGGTGCAATAAAGGTTGCCAGTGACGTCAAAACTGGTCAAGGGAACAGGCAAAGCACAACACACAAAACTAATCATTCATTCATCAAAGGGGGGGAAAAAACGCTGAGAGCATACAAAAAGTTTCGGATTCAGATGCTTGCCAGCCAAACCGTGACCAGCAGCCCTCCCAGCAGCTCGAAATCCAGTCGCATATCTTCGGATTTGCAACGGACGACACAGGAGGCGACAGAGTCTGAAAAGTGCAGGCTCTTAACCAAATTGGCAAAGTTGAGTCAAGACTTCTGCCACCACCATAACTGGGTTTCGAGATTTGGTAGACAAGTTTTAGCAACGATAGATAGGTTTACATCGAAAAGACACGGCACCGGTTTATCTCATATGCTAACCGAATCTTTCACTTTACAAAGAGGATGATCAATTATATTCATGAGTCTGAATCATGCGAGAGGAGGCCGTCAATCAACAAACAGAGAGCTTAATTTTAGAATGCCGGGTGGTTCTATTCAAAATTACTATTACAACAGCTGACCGCTAGCGAAATTCAAGAGGAGATACATATAGAAGAGCTACAAACCGATGGCAGGGATTCACCTTCCCCCTGATTGGCGCGTCACAGCTACCAAACCCAGGCTGAGATAGCGTGAATTACCAACCATAAGACCAAATAAAGAACAAGGGCCATACCTTGCCAATGGTTGACAAATCTTCAGCACCCTATCTACAGTGTCCAGACATTATCCGGTGCATCATTTCTTGGCCCCGCCAAAGTCCTGTAGACGTACATCTTCTCCAACTTCTGACTAGGACTGGGGGTCTCCTCGATCTCATCTGCTTCATTCATGACCTCAACATTGAGCCTTGGCATTTTAGCCGCAAGTGTCTGGCAGCCCTGTAGTGTTACATCACACGATGACATCCAAAGGGATCGCATTGCTTCGTACTTTGCCACGTCCTTCAGAAGTGCAGCATCGCCAAACGGGCAGTCCCTAATCTCCAGTTTCCGGAGGTTCTTGCAACCATTTAACACATAAAGCATCCCCTTGTCACTCTCACCGGCAAAAGCAATCGACAACATCTCAAGTTTCTCAGCATACATGCCGATATATAAGAAAACCTGGTCAGTGAGAAGACCAGAGAGAGACAGCCTCCTGAGGTCTTTGCATGACTGAACAATTGCCCCGAACCCTTCATCGAGAGGCTGTGATGTCACAGGGTCCGGCTTCTTAGGATCAAGAATGCACAGCCTGAAGCGGATGAAATGAGGGCAGTTCTTCGCAACGTTTATTAGTGCTGCATTTGTCATCTGTTTGCAGAAATATAATACTGAATGAAGCTTTGGGCAACCCATGGATACAGAAAGCAGGCCTTCCTCTGTGACTGCAGCAGTTCCTGAACCGAAAGGGTCCGATGGGAATACCCTCAATTCCTGCAATTCCTTGCAAGTAGACGCCACCACATAGAGTCCTCTGTCCCCGATGCAATCCAATACCTGAGGATATTTTGAAAGTAGTGTTAGCAAAGAAACTAGTGGAACAGAAGAAAAACTGATATTACAAACTCAATGGATGTACAACACTTTCTCACCCATAGCCTTTGAAGTTTCCGACTGTGGCGTATCATTTTGATAAGCTCGCCGCCCTGTATCGCCGGGGCATAACTCAGGTTCAGAGCTGTTAAGTTTGAGCAGATAGGGTATACAGCAGGCAGGCAGCGAGGAGCAACATCCCAGAATCCGGACAAGCTCCTTATTGACTTGCAGTTCATAAAGGCATTCGCCAACTTAACGTAAGGTTCAGATCGTGGGTCATGAATGTATGAACCTGTTCCCAAGTCTGTCAACTGAGGTGCCTTTACAAGGATCTTAGAAAGCGTCTCCAACGACACTGCCCGGTTCAATCGCAAACTCCCGAGGTTCTTGCGTGTGTCGTTTCAATGCAACAAAAGGGGAGGGACGCGTCGGTTTGGGGCGCGCCGGTTAAGGGCCTCATCGCGCCGTTTTAAGGCCTCTTTGTGCCATTTTAAGCACCGAACAGATTCCTTTTGAAGTCGCGGCCATTTATAAGTGTCGGCACTCTCGGAATATTTCATTTACCATTTTGGGCTTCGATCCGAGACTTTGCGTGCCTTCCGGCAAATGCCGAGATTGTGCCAGAATCCCCGACTTTTCTTTGATTCACCTCTTGGTGTGGCCGGTCATAGAGATCTTCTGCCCGAGGGCACCCTTAATGGGTAGTGGACCACCGGGTGAGTTCTCGTCCTGATTGGGCAAGGTATGAGTTTGTTTGGCCTTCCCATCTTCGACTTACACTTGAACGCGTAGTCCTGTATGGTCGTCACCATCATTTTTTGACGTCCACACCACCCTAGTCACGCTACTCAGAAAACACCACGACACCTCTGTCGTGGAGGCTCATGCTCACACGCGAAGGCCCACTCCGAAACCATGCAGTCAAAAATACAGTCACGACCTCGCTGTCGTAGACTCTACACCGACTAGGGAAACCCTCAGTGATGCTCACCGAAAACCCTAGATCTCGGCTCGGGAAAACACCCTAACCACACATGAAACCCCGTCTCGCAGACGCGAAACAAAAACCCACGACACAACAACTCAAGTAATGTGACGGGAGTACCACCCACCAGATGTAAGATCAGATGCATCCATTGACGTCTTTGTCCGTGCCTCAGGTGTCTGCCTACAACGTCTCGGGTGGAGGCTAAGACACCGTACTAGTAACACCGAATAAGGACTAGCTGGGGTCGTGCTCGTCAATGCATGCCCTCTGCCCCCAACTACGCGTGCACACCCAGACCATCTGCTCTAGGTCAGGTCCTCTAGTTGGTTTTCCCCCCAGTCGGACTCAGACTGCAAAGATAAGAGGCCCTACAGTAGCCAACCTAAAAATCATCTCACTCAGGTCACGCTCTCTACCACTCCCAAGTGGGTCTACACCCGCGTGCGCAGGAAAGCTACGACTAGTTGACAGGTCACTAGAGGTGGGACTCAACTCACGAAAATCACCAATCCAAAGGAAATAGAGTGGCGGTCCACCTAGGACTACCCTTAGCCTAGCAGTGACCTCAGGACCGCAAAATAGGCCTAGCGGTCTCCCTCGGACCGCCAGGGCTAGCCATGCGGTCAAGCCATGACCACAAGGGGGCAAGCAACAGGGGGCCTAACAGTCTATCGCCAGGTCGCTAGCCAAGCCAAATGGTCCTCCGAGGGCCGCAAGGCGCATGGAAATGGTCATGTCCCGACCGCATCCTTACACGTGACTCCCAATGGTAAAAAACACGCGCCCTGAGGGCGCACAAAACTAAGGGGGGAAATGGTCGGCATCCGACCATTACACCAAGGGTAGCGATCTATCGCAAGACCGCATCCCCTGGCCTAGGAGTCCTCGACGGACCGCCAAGCCCAACCGATGTTCGAACTTGCTTGGCAGTCGCCTGAGGGCCACCAAAGATGCCTAGCGGTTCCTAGAAGGGCCGCAAGGCCAACCTGAGTGCAAAACTGATGGGAAAGTCAAAAAAACTCGATCCACGCCCCGATCATCCCCTGATGATGGGAAAACAAAGGGGAATCCATCTCCAACCATCCTAGCATGATTCTAAACCCACAAATTGGCCAAAAACTCCAGGAAACAAGAGATTCGACGCTCAAACCCCAAACATGTATTTTTGCCCTCCCGGCTCAAATAAACCCCTTTCGACCTCCCCTCAGCCTACAAAACGTGGGGAACACAAGAAAGAGTGTTGGGATCTGTCCCCCTACCTCAAAGAAGCTCGAAGGCCACCGGATCATCGCCGATCATGAAATTACGTTCTATCCATGCCCCTCACCATGAGAATTCCACCGCCACGATCACCACGCTGCCGCCGTCGATCCACCGTCTATAGCCAGAGGAGGTAGGAAGCCATGCCCGCGATCGTGGGAGAGAATGCAAAGGTCGGGGGAGAGGGGATATGCTCCAACGGGAAGAAGAAGAAGAAGGAAAAACAAGAAGAAGGAAAAAAGTGAGGGATATTTTTAGAAAATTTAAAAAATAAAAAATATAAACAATTACGATGGACTTCTTCTTCTTCGTGTCCTCTTCCGTTCTCTTGATGTTGATCTCATAGGCCATTAAAGACCCTATGAGATCATCCACAGTGAGGGTAGAAAGATCCTTTGAGTCCTCTATCACCGTTGCCTTGGTGTGCCAGCTTGGTGATAAAGACCTCAGCACCTTCCTGACCAAATTAGTGTCCTTGAATTCCCTTCCGAGTGATTTTCAAACCATTAGTGATCTCCATGAGACGTGCGAACATCTCGGAGATGTTCTCTTCCTCTTTCATGTGGAATAGCTCGTAATCTCGAATAAGCATGTTTGCCTTCATCTCCTTGACCTCTGTAGTACCTTCATAGATTAGCTTCAGCTTATCCCACATTTCATTTGCACTGCTGCACATAGAAACCCGAGCACATTCATTCGGGTGAATAGCACACTGAATAATATTTAATGCATTAAAATTCACAGTGGCCTTCTTGACATTGTCATCATTCCACTACTCCTCATCAGGAGGTAAAGTGTATGGACCATGTTTAATCACAGTCCATATTTCATGGTTTTGGGCACGAAGAAACATGGTCATCCTATTTTTCCAATAGATGTAGTTACTGCCATCAAAGAAGGGTGGCCTATGAATAGAATGCCCTTTGGGCATTAACCCCTTGTTAGCCATCCTAACAGATCTCTCTAAACCGCAAGATTTCTAGACAAAATAGAGCCGAGGCTCTGATACCAAGTGTTGGCCCGATTAGGAAAGCAATCGAGAGGGGGGTGAATTGATTGCGCCCCCTTTTAGACAAACTTAAGATTTAACTGCAGAGATGACAAGAGATATCTAGATAGCCTAACAAGAATATCTAGATATGATGAATATCAACCAAGCTCTCACAACTCTCCAGCGCTTTTGATGAATCACTCAGACAGAACATAATGAACGGACAGATTAATTGAGCTCTCAGCTCACCGTATCACACTCATAAGATGAGCAGATAGAGAAGAATAACAAGCACACAAATAGCAACCCATGACACAACAATTTTTAGGTGGTTCAGACGCACCCAAGTGTCGTCCTACGTCCACCCCTCTCAACTCGAGAGGATTCCACTATGAACGCTGTACGACGGCAGCAAGCAACCACACACACTGGCTCGACGGCCCAACACACATGGGTTCTCGTATGACGACGAGGAACCGCACACACAGAGACAACCTCCGAAACGTCTATGAAGAAAATAGGATAGGAATACAGTAACCAGTCCAAAGGATAAAGAACTATGCTCAAATGGAACTTAAGAAAATGAAACAAATAGATTCTCCCCTTTAATCTTCAATACAACTTGGAGATAGGTGGAAGGATGCATTGGAATGACAAAACCATGAGAAAGGATGAAGCCACCCCTTTGAAGAAACCCACCCAAGCAAGGCACGGTGAGGAGCAAACGGCAGCTCGCCTCCGGCTTCAAGCTGGGGAACTTGAAACGCGATCCTTGGCGATGGGGTTCTCCTTCTCCAGTAGATGCAAGCCGTCCTCCTTCTCTTGCTGCAAGATAAGAAAAGCTTAACCCTCAAGATGTATCTCAATCAGACAAGATGCGGCTGTATATATACTAAGGAGAAGGCATACCAATAAGACAATAATACCCCTACAAAAACCTCTACAAACCACACACAATCGATGATAGAAACCCTAAGGGTATTGTGGTAAAGAGCCAAGCCAATCGGATCTTGAAATAATGGGTTCACATCCAAAATCGGCAAGCCCGATCGAAATTGCCCGAAACAAGTGTCGACTCTTAGAGTCGACTCTTGCTTCACGGGTGCTCTGCCAGAACACGAAAATACAACTCACAAGTGAAAGTGTCGACTCCTTGAGTCGACACATTTTGCAACCTGTTCTGTTTGTGTACAAAATAACATGCAGCGTGAAGAGTGTTGACTCAAGGAGTCGACACCTTTTCATCTGCGTGCTGGAAACACACAGGCTAGCATGCTGACTAGAAAGTGTCGACTCCTTGAGTCGACACTTTTCCTGACAGCAGAGAAAACCACTTTAGATTCAAGATGATGGAAGAACAGCAACTAAAAGCTGTAAACAATGTAAACTCAAACTGTAGCTCCGTTGGAGCAGATCTTCACTCTGTCTTCTTCTCCTTCTGCTCTCAAAATTATTACCGAACTCACAATAAAAATTAACAACGTCGTACTGCGGCGAATCCGAGTCGAATCTATGGGGAGATTTAGTTTTCTGAATTGAAGATCATGTGTTCTAGGTGGAATGCGAATTTAGATGGTTGTATGCAACTTAAAATAAAAATTACATTAACTAAATCTATCTAATAAAATTTAGAGGGTTGTAGAGAGAGAAAAAAGAGAGGGAGAGGAAGAAGAAGAAAGAGGAGAGAGAGAGATCTAGAGAGAGAAAATACAGACGCATGATTTTCACTAATTAAAAATATAACGCTTACAATATGAAATGTGAAAAAAATATAATTTAAAATAAAATAAATTTTAAATAGCATCGAGGAGGACGAGAGGCAAAGAGATATCACGGTGGTGGTTTAAGGGTGGTTGTCTTCTTGAGCCTTTGACTTCCCCTGAATCCGGAGTCAAGGACGTCCATCTTGCGCCGACTTTGAAGGGGCAAGAGAGAGTAGAAGGAGATAGAGAGAGAAAGTAGAGGGATGTAGAGAGAGAAATAAATAGGGAAAGGTGGGTTTTTAAATCAACATAAATTAAATAAAAAAATTTAAAAATGCGTGTGTGCTTGTGTGATAAGTGTGTGTGTGAGAGAGAGAGAGAGGGAGAGAGAGAGAAGAGGCGGTGAGAGAGTGCGACGGAGGGGGAGGGGGTATGTGTGAGAGGGTTACGGTGTGAGAGAGAGAGCACCGTCCGGCGTGGAGTTGTGTGTGTAGTGAGGAGGTGAAGGGGACGAAGTGGCCGTGGACGGTGGAGGGTGAGAGTCGGAGGACAGTGAGAGGGGAGCTACGTGCATGGCGAGGGGCTGCCGTTGTGGGACGTAGTGCTAGCCGGCGGTGGTCACGATGGGAGAGAAGACGCTGCGGAGGGGGGTTAGAGGGAGAGATGGGGCGTGAGACGTGAACAAGAGGGAGAGGGAACCAGAGAGACGAGGGAGAGATCGACGTGCATGGGCCGGTGCCTGAGAGGCGAGAGGGTAGGTGGCCCGCGGTGCAAGTGGGCGTGTGTGAGACAGTGTGTGTGTGTGTGTGTGGTGGCGAGAGAGGAGGAGAGTGGTGCAGTGGTGTGTGAGGTGAGGAAGGGGAGGAGGCCACGGTGTAAAGGAGGTCGTGCGGAGGGAGTTTTAGAGAGCGAGAGAGACAGGATGAGAGAGAGAGAGAAACAGGAGCGGGGGGGAGGTTAAAAGAAGCCTGGTGCGGTGGTGAGGGGGACTGGTGGCTACCGATGCTGCGGAGAGAGGGTGCAGGCGACTGTGGAAGAAGAGACCTCCAACGGAGGGTGTAGAGTGTGTGTAGGGGAGATGAGTGTTGTGTGTGGTGATGTAGTGAGAAGCCGGAGCGGGAGGGAGTCGACTCTACGTGAATGAGAGGAGGCCGGCTGCGGGGTTTGGGTAGCAGAGGGAGTGAGGGAGGAGGTGAAGGGGAGGTCGAGGAAGAGGAGGGAGACGCGAGGTGATGTGTGCAGTGAGGAGAGTTGAGAAGCGAGAGGGCGACGAGAGGAGAGGGGAGAACGATGAGAAGAGGGAGAGAGAAAGGATGAGAGAGGGGGCTGTGTAGCAGTGGTTGCGGAGAGGAGAGGGAGGTGGAGAGTGGCCGCGGTGTGAAGAGAGAGGGGGGAGGCTCGCGACGGAGAGAGAAGGGTGCCGCGGTGGGAGCAGGGCCGCCGGACACAGTGAGAAGAGAAGTTGAGGGAGTAGAGAAGGGAGGAGGAGAATGGAGAAGGAGAGGAAGGGGGAGGGGGTATGCCGGTGGGATGAGAAGAGACGCCGTTTTGTAGGGGGAGTGAGCCGGCAGCCTCTGGCACATCCGCCGTTGCTCACGTCTGCCCACCTATACACACAGTGCCCAGCCGCTATTTGCCATCATGCCGCTGTCGCTGCCTGCTTGCTCACTGTTCAACTACATGCCAGCCCAAGCTGTCGTGTTCTGTTGCTGCCCACACTTGGAGGACGCCTGGAGGGGGCCAACATGGCTGCTGGGCTATTGCCGTTGGTGTTCCGATGCTGCTATTGCTGCTGGCCAAGGGACCCTACACAAGCTTTAAAAAAACGACAAAAATTTTACATGGCCCCCCAAAAGAAAAGTGTTATCAAAGAATATATACTGTGCCATTTTAATGACATTATCACTTCTAAGTCATTTCTTGAATGACTTTTCCCCTCGATCAAGGAGCTTATTGTTTGGAATCTCAAGAAAATCAATATTTTTATGCATTTTTCCTTGATTACATGAACTTGATCTTAGAACTCTTGGCCATTATTAATCGTGGATGTCTAGATTTCGTGGGATCTATGATCCAAGTAAATCAATGCCAAGACAAACAGATGAAGGGCCCAGTCTGGTCCTGGGAGGAGCACCCGAAAAATATTTGATCCCCGGAAAGGTGAATGACTAGGTGTGATATTTGGCACCGGTACTAACTAGCGTGTTGTAGTCACCTGTGCCTCCACAAACAGTGCAAGGTTCTCCTCGAGGCCTACCCCGTTTGTAACGCCATCGGGAGCACTAGCCTCAGTTTGGTGGATCTCGTCCAGCACCTGTTCAAGTCCCACGGGGAGAGGATGACCGTCGTCATCACCCCGCCCCCAACTGGTACTTGGGCAACACAATTCCATGGGGCTGGGGAGCTGTCTGTTCCGCTCAGGAGGCTGCCCCGTGCTACTCACCAACGGTCCCGGCCACCCCCACCGCGGTTACGCTTCAGCCGGCAGGGTCTTCTCCCGTGCATAATCGGAAGGCTCCCAAGAGCCTTAACCGGCAGCCTACAACACATCCGGCAGGCCCTCCTGTTCCCTTAATCGGCAGCAGAAAGCATAAACGGCGGCCCCCGGGCAAAGCATAATCGGTGGGCAAAACATAACCAGCAGAAGGGCCCCTCCTGCTCTGTTTAACCAGCAGCGACGGGGAATATCCGGCAGAGCTCCAAATGCCATATCCGGCGGGGTCTGTATCCGGTGGGGCTTCAAACCTGTTATATCCGGTGGCGGGACAGTGCGATATCCGGTGGGAAGTAGTCCTATCCGGCAGCCTCACCCTCTATCTTCGGCAGCGAAGTATAATATTCAGTGGCAGTGGCTCTTTGAACCTGCATATCCGGTTGTGGAAGTATACATCTGGTGGCACCCAAAAGCCTAGGTGATACGGTGGCACCCCAAAAGCCCAAGTGATCCAATGGCACCCAAAAGCCCAGGTGATCCGGTGGCCTCCCCCCAAGAGATACGGTGGCCTTGCCACCCACGTGAACCGGTGGCACGGGCAATCTTCTTCGTCCGGTGGCAGCGGTTGGTCGTCTATCCGGTGACAACGGCGGGAGCCCAAAGCCGGGCATTGACCGATGGGCATTCTCATCAACTGGAAGCCCTTGCCCCCGCTACACGCGCACAGTGGCTAGGGTTTAGAAGATTTCCTCGTTCGTGCAAATCTCGAAGGGATCGTGATGCCAACCTCCCGCTCACCCCGAATCAAGCAAGTCTGCAGATGACAGCTGCCGGGGTGAGACGTTTCAAAGATGCTCCCGTTGACCTCTTTACAGTCAACATCCCCTGAGGGAGCTCCCATATAAAAATACAGATAAAATAAAAAATGAAGAAAAAAAAAGAAGAGAAGAAGAGACACTCCACCCCGGGCTGCCGCTACTCTGTCTTGCTCCCTCCGAGTGAAGAGAGAATAGAATAGAAGAAGAAGAAAAGAAGGGTGAGTGAAGAGAGAGAGTGAGGCTCGGGAGAGGTGGAGCTAGTGCCCAGTTCCGATGACATGAGCATACCCCCCTTTTGTGATCCGGTGACACCTCCTTTAGCCTTGAACCGGTGACACCTCCCTTGTTGTGATCCGATGGCACCCAATGCACTTGATCCTGTGGCACCCATCTCAGGTGAACCGGTGACCCAGGTCGTCATGTGATCCGGTGGCATTCGCCCTTCTTACTTTGGCTTCTCGTCTGCCGACCTTCGCACCGTATTTTGACGTAATGGTTTAAGGTGTTGTCGCTTTCGTGCGCATCTCTATTTTTCTGGGGCACGTCACTCCTCGTGGACGTGTACCTGCTTTACTCCTCCCGCATCTAGGTCCGAGGGAGATAATGTCAAATTTTTATCAAAATAATACATAAATAAAAAATATAAAAATAAAAATAATAAATAAATAATAATAAAATAAATAACAATAAGCCGCTCCAAATAGATCGAATTTTTGTCTGTGGAAGACATTAAGAGCTAAGTACGAGTATTATGAAGCGGGACTGAACATATCGAACACTTCATCCGCTTGGTCCGAGGATGAGCTCCCCGGGATCCCACCAGAGGTCATCACCCACCAACTGAGGTTGGACCCCGCTTGCCACCTGGTTCAGCAGCCTCGAAGGCATTGTAATCCCGAGCGACAAGCGATCATTAAGGAGCGAGTAAGCGAGAAGTTACGCTCAGGACTACTCAGGCCTACCCAGTATCTAGACTGGGTGGCCAATGTCATCCTGGTCCCCAAGAGCAATGGGAAGTGGTGGATGTGTGTCGACTACACCGATCTCAACAAGGCCACACGCAAAGATAGCTTTCCCATGCCGCGGATTGACCAGCTAGCGGATGCAACGACTGGGCACAAGATGTTGAGCTTCTTATATGCCTACTCCAGGTATCATCAGATCAGCATGCATAAGCCCGACCAGGATAAAACAGCGTTCCTCACTGACCACGGCTTATACTGCTACACACGGATGTCGTTCGGGCTAAAGAACGTAGGGGCGACTTACCAGTGACTCATCAACCACATGTTCGACCCGCAAATTGGCCGCAACATGGAGGTGTATATCGACGATATGCTCGTCAAGAGCCTCCAGGCCGCTGAGCACTTGCACGACCTAGCGGAGACCTTCGCCACGCTCAGAAGGTACCACATGAAGCTCAACCCAGCCAAGTGCGCGTTCGGAGTACGGTCAGGGAAGTTCCTCAGCTTCCTCGTCACCCACCAAGGGATCAAAGACAACCCCAACCAAATTCGAGTGGTGCTAGAAATGCAGTGACCAGGGCGAGTAAGGGACGTGTAATGCCTCGTCGGACGCATCACGGTGCTAACCCGGTTCCTATCTCGGGCGGCCGAGCGATGCCTCCCCTTCTTCCGACTAATCATGCAAGCCAACCAAGCGCTAGAAAGGAAAGGATAGATCACTTTGGATCAGGAGTGTGAACGAGCGTTTGAGGAATTGAAGCGCTATCTGGCGTCACCTCCAGTCCTCGCCAGGCCCCAAAAAGGGGAAGAGTTACTCCTGTACCGCTCGGTGACACCAAGCACGATGAGTGCAGTGCTCACGCGGGAGGAAGCAGGAGTAATGAGGCCAGTCTACTACGTTAGCCAAGCACTGCAGGGTCCAGAGTTTCGATACTCACGGATCGAGAAGTTCACCCTCGCACTCATTATGGCTGCTCGTAAGCTACGGCCATACTTCCTGGCTCACCCCATCGTCTACGGTAAATTCTCCAGAACCTAGACGCCTCGGTTAGATTGGTCAAGTGGGCTATCGAGCTGGGAGAGTTTGATGTCAAATTCTGTCCAAGGACAGCCATCAAGGCTCAAGCCCTCACCGATTTCGTCGCCGAGTGCACCCTACCTGCCGAAGACTCACCGGAGCAGCCCTCCGGACCCACTTGGGAACTATAGGTCGACGGATCATCCTACGCCGCGGGAAGCGGGGCTGAACTATTCCTCCTTTCACTAGAGGGCCTCGAGCTGCAGTACGCCCTATGGTTCAACTTCCCAACCACGAACAATGTAGCCGAATACGAAGCACTCCTCTTGGGGCTACGTATGGTGAAGCACTTGGGGGTGACTAGTGTGCGAGCATATAGCGATTCCATGCTCATCGCTAATCAGGTGAAAGGGGAATTTGAAGCATGCGAGCCCACTATGATCAAGTATCTAGAGCAAGCCAGGGCCGTGGCAAGGAAGTTCTCCCACTTCGAGGTGGTTCGTATCCCACGGGAGGAGAACGCCCGAGCAGACGCTTTGTCACGCCTAGCATCGGCCACCGTGGTCTCCAACTCGAGATCTGTCCTGATAGAGGAGTTGTCGATGCTAAGCATAGACGAGCCAGCACTCCAGGTAAACGCCATTGACTATGGGCCCACCGGACAACTGCTAGAGCTGCCACCAGGGAAACACCCTTTCACCTCGCTTACGACATGAAAGTAGTAGTACTGGTGGAAATATCCAACCCCTCTCTACGAGTGGGACAATTCGACGAGTACACAAACAACCAGGCACTGCGAGAAAATCTGGACCTGCTCGAAGAAGATAGGGCCAAGAACCAGGTGAAGCTCGTAGCATATCAACAGAAGCTGGCTCAGTAATATAATGCCAGAGTAAGAGAACGACACTTCTTCCCTGGAGACTTGGTGTTACGCCGAGCAAGCGTGTCTGGCCCAAAAATATGTCCAAAAAATAGTCCAACGAGTAATGGACAACTCGAGGCATCAATAAATGAGAGTAAAAGGAATGACTCAACTTATCGACAAAAAACGGGTGTCAACAGATGCCCCTCCTTAACGTCCTCTTTGCAGGGGAGCTAGCGGATGTGAAGCGAAAGTGACATGGAACATGGAGATGAAGCAAAAATGAAGCGGAGTGGACTGAAAAGTGGGTGTTAAGATAAAACAACACCCGTTTTCTCACCAACAAGTGATGGGAATCTTCCGGAAAACTCTAAACAAAACGTAGGGAATAGTTCGATCAAAAGCAATGCCAGTCTGGAGGAACTAAACTAAATAAAATCAAATCACAAGATCAACCTCATGGGGGACACAATCCCGCGGACCAATGAGGAGACCGAAGTAAAAAGGAGCACGAGCAACCTCATGGGGGACACAATCCTGCGGTCCAATGAGGAGCCTAAAATAAAAAGGAAAGATAGACTAAAACTCCAGACGGGGGACTTTCAATCAAACCAGACCAAGCGAAAAGACCAGAGAGAACCTTCCAACTCAGAGTGGAATTATTCCTCTTACTCTGACATGAACACATAATCATCCATCACTGATGGGATATTTGCGGACAAATTATGGGTCGTGAATTCTCAAAAAAATGCGTATGATGCATGCTGGGCTAAAATAAAATAAATCCTTAAACAAATGCAAAGAAATGATAAAATATAAAGTACTCGAGAATAATATTACTAGACTGGGTTAATTAGAGTCAGGATGCTATCTGCAACCACAGCGTGCAAGGTAGAACCGTCATCCCCTAATTTTTCCAACCTAACGGCCTATCCGGAGGTTAAACACGTGCACCTAGATCATCACCTGTTTTTGTTAAAGGGGAACATCAAACCCTAGATCACGCGAGTAACCAACTGGTTCTCGAGATAATGTAGCTTAATACGATATAGTAATGCATTAAGGGAGATAGGGAACGAAATACATTACCTGACTTACCTGTCGGCGGGCCAGCAGATGAGCGGGTGATGATGCCGCAAGACAGACTGTTAACCAAATCCATAGAGCATGATCAAAATATCAAGCAATCATGATGTGCATGGGAATAATTATCAAAGCAGCATTCCAATGATATGCGGTCGAGAACGAGCCGCCGAAAGGTTAAGAGCGGTCAACCATCAACCGTATATACCAGCACCATATGCGGAAGATGTGGGCCTAGGATAGACCGCACCAGTTTGTGCGGTCTATCGCACGACCACACAACCCTGGGGAATTTGAAATGAAAACGGCCCTTCCCCTCCCCCTCCCTCACCGTAACTGGTGGAGGGAGGAGAGGAAAGGGCCACCAACAGAAACGAAAACTGCCCCCCCACTCTCCTCTTCTCTCTTTCTCTCTCGTTCTCAATCTCCCCCTCTCCCTCTCTCAAATGTCTCCCTTCCACGATGCGGACCAAGAGCCTAGCACGCCGGCCACCGCCACCGACCAACGAGGAGGAGGACGCGCTGTCCCCGATGGAAGAAGGATCACCGACTGCCACCACCGTCGTGGAGGAGGGAGGGGCACCGGCCGCTCCGCCCGTGGCCATGGAGGAGAGCACCGTGGAGGAGGAGGCCGAAGGAACGCCGCCGCCGGAGGGGGAAGTCGTCACACCGGCAACGCCAGGGAACGTCGCACGGGACCCCGAGGTAGGCTGAAAAACCCATCCCCGTCATTTTTATTGATTAAGCATGCTTAGGGGGCTTAGATGCATGTTTAGGGCTCGCTCTGGGGCATTATGGGACGTTCCCGCCGGTGGGGGAGGGCCATCGCCGTCGTCGGGGAAGACGACGATTGTGCGGTCCTCAGGCAACCACACAACCAAGAACATGCAGTCCTCATCGGACCGCACATACCTTATGCGGCCTAGGGTTGGCCGTACAAACACTGAAATCTACTAAAGGAAGTGCGGACCATAGATGGCCGCACAAACACATGCGGCCTTCATCAGGCCGCATAAGCACTTGTGTGGTCTAGGGAGACCATACAAAGTTAACGAACCAACATAGGAAGGGTGGTCCATAGTGGGCCGTCCAAACCTAGTGCGGTCCAGGAGTGGCCGCACAACCCCTGGCAAACAACACACATCATGCGGATATACTGATGTCATATTATTAATTATTATAAACATATACATGATAATACAAAGAATGTAAGTGTACGTATGGAATATAATACATAAAAGTTGGGGGTATTTGGGTAATTACCCCAAAATTGAATTGGCTTCAGCAGACAATGAGCAGCAAAGGATTTCTAATTTTCAATTAACTTATCCGATGATGGGATGGGACCATGCTTCACTAGTATTTCACCATCATCAAGTGGGGAATATTACTTGATGAAATGGTACATACAGCAATGCGATGATAAAGAGTACTGATAGCATCTTCTATGGCAATGCTCTCCTTTTGCATTGTTGTCGCTGACTCGGAGCCGCAGCAACTTGAGGGGGATCAGCATCGAACTTGCCCTCTCATCACAACCAAAGTGGCACTACTTCACACTACTATGAGGCAGGTGATCAGATTGTCACTACTTACAGTAAGTACAATAGAGTAATCCCAAGTTGTGTATACTTTACTGGACTATCAATCTACATCAATACCGTTTTATCCCTAAACTGTTAAAAGGGTTCAGCGCATGGAAGAAGGTAGATGGATGCTTCATAAATAATGTTATTATATGTTGCCATCAAGATCTAACAGTGGTAGATGGATATGCTGTCCGGGGGAATATCATCTTCCATCCAATGGCCCCCACGAACAAGAGCGAGTTTGACAACGGAGTAAGTTAGGGGCGGGTGGCCTATCTGAAGTGACTCACGTGACCCCTAATCTTAATAAGGGACGGTTCACTTATTACACATATTTCTTAAGAACGAGTTAATCCACTTTAACCCTATCCGACCTCGATTAAAAAAAAAATGTCAAACAAGAACTAGCCCATCCGACCCTGGTTAACTTATCCTATCCGGACTTAACCCGTTATCAAAGTGCCCCAAGAACCCCGCTTTGACAGCGTAATGGAATAAAAAGAAGTTATAGAAGTCATTCTCCTTTACAGTAACACTGTACATAACCATTATAGTCAGCTAGAGTTAGCATGCACACGGCTTCACAACACGGGTCTTCTGTCCCTCTGCTTGTAGCTTCCATCTAAACGTGAACCTTCTTCTAACTTCTACTCCAGCAATCAATACAACTCGTAAGCTGCAGAGACCAAGTCAGGTAAATATCCTTCATCTTTCATTTGCTTCATGAGCTCCTCCAACCTCTTGTAAACATCTTCTGTTCTAGGATGAGATTTATCCGTTGAGACAAAAGCATGCACCACATTACTAATCTCAATCCAGCTCCATGCAGCATCTTTCTTCACTCCTCGTTCCTCCATCATCTCCCGGACGCTCTTTGCGTTATCCCATTCTCCATGCATAGCATACAAATGTGAAAGAAGCACGTAGCTTGCGGAGTCCTCTGGAGATAATTCGATAACTTTTCTTGCTGCAAGCTTCCCCAGTTCAAGATTCTCATAGAGTCTACATGATCCTAACAGGGTTTTCCATATCAAATAATCTGGTTCAAATGGCATCTCATTTATGATTTGAACAGCCTCGAGAAGCCTTCCAGCCCGACCCATCATGTCAACTATACATGCGTAGTGAGAGCCCGATGGTGTGACACCATAATTACCTCTCATGCTCTTCAAATATTCAAGTGCTTTACCCACATGACCAGTGTGGCTACATGCAACCAACACTGCCACAAATGTAGACTCATCGGGCATAATCTTACCACTCTTCACCATGTGATCGAAAACCCGAAGTGCCTCGCTACCATGTCCAAATTGTGCATAGCCATGAATCAAAGAATTCCAGGACATAACATCATGGATGAGCATGACATCAAATGCCAATCTTGCATCTCTCATACATCCACACTTTGCGTACATGTTGATTAGTGCATTCCCAATGCAAATATTAACATCACATCCTAATTTCAATGCAAATGAATGAAATTGTCTCCCCTGGTCTAACAAAGCAAGATTAGCACATGAACTCATTGCACTTGAGAATCCAAACTCATTTGGCTTATACCCTTTCCTATGCCTTTGACAAAGAAACTTTGCAGATTTCTCATTATATCCATTTTGGAAATAGCCAGACATAACAGCAGACCAAGTGACTATGTCAGGTTCTTTAAAATTTTCAAACAGCATTTCCGATTCCTCAACCTTACCATTCCTCGATGCTCATGCGAGCCACGCCTCGATTATGGGAACCTCCCCCACTTTGTTCACAGCTTGGCTTCGCACTGGGCCGATAGACTCGTTGATTCTCGATCGCTCCAACCATGGATTTAACCAAACATTTTCATTTCTCCAAACATGAATTTGTCGTATCCCGACATACATATGCTCCGCCTTTCCCGTGATGATAGTGGCTTTTCCAAACCGGGCATTCGTCCGAATATCGAACGGTCGATATGCGACCAATATGATTTTGTACATTCTTCTGACTCCTCACATGGGGATTTCTACGCTTTCTAATGCATCTTGCACATAACTAATTTCTCAGGCGAGGAGGCCCCATTTCTCGGTGACTAATCAAAGGTATTCTCCTCTCCAAGGGGATGTAATTAACGCCGTGACCTTTATGACATGGCGGGTCTCTAGTCTCGTCCCGATACCCATAATCGTCTGATTAGTCAGATGGAGCACACATTGGGCTTCAGACCACTCTAGTCTCGAAGACCGAACACATTGTCACATACGTGACTGGCATGCCCTCGCACGATAAAACCAATAAAAGATACCACAATATTTCACCGTAATTTTAGTGCATCCAACAACACCCTCCTCCATCCCATACCCCTTGGCATCAGCCTTCCCTGAAGCAGGCTCCACGTCCTTCGTTGCCGGAGTGTTTTATAGATATTTTCAGGGCTTTGATGGCCACTCATGCATTGAAACTCCCTCTGATTGTGCCTTGCTGACCCGCGGTCGAGAATATGCTCCAGTTTTGTGATTATCACTGCCAGTAGGGGCATTTGGTTGAGGATTGCCCTGAGTTCTGGGATTATATTTATGACTTGGAAGATAAGAAGAGGATTGATTGGGCCCCCATTCACAAGGTTGTTCTACATCTTCGTAGTAAGTAGCAATAGCAAGAAGCACTACCCTGGCAGCCGTCTCCATCTCTACAAGACCTGGGGCTCCCTCATGATCTATCTAGTGTTGCACCCACTCCATCGCCTACTCCAATACCCGTTCCTCCACCTAGGCCATCTCCATCTCCTACGCCATCTCCACAACCTCCACAAACCTAAGCCTTTGATCAGGCTAGTGCTTCCACCTCTTATACTCCCGTTACCTCAACAACCACTCCCACTCCCAACACCGCCCGACGCATCATGTCGATACGTCAACGATGGGTGCCATGGCCTTGCCCTTCACCACCTTTGCCTCCATCTCCACCACCTCAATCTCCACCACCTTTGCCACCTCCATGGCCTTGCCCTTCATCTCTACCGCCTTCACCTTATCCACTTTCTGCTCCATCTCCTTCCTTACCTGAGCTTGAGCAAGCTACGCCACCACCATTATCTTTACCCTCATCTACACCCGAGCCCATCATTGCCATATCACCTTTGCCATCACTTGACATCACCATCCCCGTTGAAGCCTCCACGCCTTCCAATCCTATTACCTACACTTCTTCATCCATTTTCACCCCATGGATCGAGTGTGCATTACCTATGGTGCCCCTTGGGTCTAGTCCACAGGGTGGAGATAAGCCGAGTCAGGAAGATTCGATGTCGATTATGCAGTTCAAGCTTCAAGATTTTATCTGTCGCATGCCGATCCATGTCTTGATCCCTAGCTATTTTGGGAATGATAAGCTTCTATTGCCTATGACGATTGCTAAGAGGAGCTCCCTTACATTAGTGCCAGTTCCTTCTCAAGCGAGACCGGTGGCAATCTCTTTGCTCACTAGAGGTTCCACAATTGATGCTATTATTTCTTCTCGCTCCATTGCTATTCAGATTACTGGCCGAAAGGGGTTTTCCACCTGAATTGTGCTTACGCATACGGCCGTCAAGCAGATTATGCACTCTATGTTCAAGGGGCAATTGGCAGTATTCTCAGTACTCTCCAAGGACATTCTGCACATTCTATGCAATCTCCCTCGATTTATTAGTATGCCGGCCACGTCAATGCCGTGTATCACTCTCCCTCAGGTTCATTCTTCTCTTCTGTCAAGAGAGTTATGTTTCAAATCTGATCGCCGAGTGGAGTTGCCGAACCTCCAGCTCTTTGTGCCAAGAGACAAGACTCCGTGGTTCCATGACCTTTAGCATTTTGAGGACTTATCTGTCCAAGAATGTCAAACTAACATAATTCATTAATCAGAACAATGATAACAGCATGCCCCTACTATAATAAAAATTTTGTTCTGGGGGCTCCCCCCTTGACCCCTGCGACCAGACCGGGCAGGTCGAACCCCGCAACCTGACTATGCAGGTCAATCCATGTGCGGGAACGCACGATGTCGAGTTTGTGCCCACACTTAACTATCTGCTCCCCCAGACTATGCGTGAAGAGAAAAGCAACGATGCCCCATGGTATCGGACGTGGACCTCAGAATCCCCGATATGGTCATGATCTGAGCACATCTTGGGTCGATAGTTCATCAGCTTGACCCACCTATACTGGGATTTCATCTCGCATTTGCATTAAACATGTCGTACTCACGGCAGACATTTATACGATTTCGTCACTATTTCTTACGCTACAAACATGGACTTTGGTCCGAACAAGAAATGGTCCGCCAGTGACTAACATGCGTATTTGTGAACGTCTAAGCCCCAACGCGGGGTTTGCTTAAACGCAATCTGAGGTTTTGGCTCTAGCTTTCGTTACTATGAATCTCAGGCCATAGGGCCCCATTTTTTGGTGATTAATCAAGGGTTTTCTCCTCTCTGAGGGGATGTAATTAACATCGTAACCTTTATGGTACGGCGGGTTCTTAGTCCCGACACAATACACATAATTGTCTGATTAGTCAGATCGAGCGCACCATGGGCTTCTTTAAGTCTTAATAAATCGTCACCCAGGTGATTGGCACGCCCTCACACTAATAAACTGAACAGACGAACGGAGAGATGAATAAATAAAAAAAAATGAGAAGAGTCCCAATAGTGCACCCATAGTTGCTACATTAGAGATCATCATAATCTTACTAGCCTTTACATGTTCTCTAGACATTAAATTGTATCAAAGGGATGTTAAAAGTGCCTTTTTGAATGGGTTGATAAAGGAAGAAGTGTTTGTAGAATAGCCTCCAAGCTTTGAAATTGTTGATCTACCTAATAATGTTTACAAGTTGAACAAGGCTCTATACGGCTTGAAGCAGGCTCCACGGGCTTGGTATGATAGACTCAGTGCACATTTAGCTGACAATGGCTACATCAGAGGTAAGATTGATCAAACACTCTTCACAAAGGTAATGAATGGCCACATCATTGTTGTATAGGTCTATGTAGAGAACATAATTTTTGGATCAACAAATGTTACCCTGTGCAACCAATTTGCTAAACTCATGATAGAAGAATTCAAAATGAGCCTTATGGGAGAGCTTTAATTTTTTCTTGGATTGTAGGTCTCACAGTCGAAGGAAGGTGTCTTCATAAATCAATCCAAGTACACACAAGAAATCCTGAAGAGATTCGTGATGAAGGATACCAAGGTCATATCCACGCCCATGGGAACAAATGCATCCCTAGATGTAGATGAGAATCGCAAATTTGTAGATCCTAAAACATATTGAGGTATGATCGAATCCCTTTTATATCTCATTGCGCCATGACTTGATATACAATTCAGTGTGTGCATGTGCGCTCGATTTCAAGCTAATCGGAAAGAATCTCACTTGATTGTTGTTAAGAGAATCTTAAGATACATTGCTGGCACACATGACTTACGACTATGGTATCCCATATCATGCTGTTTTGATTTAATTTCATATACTGATGTTGATTATGCTGGGTGCAAACATGATCGGAAAAGTACTAGTGGGTATTGCAATTACTTGGGTGGCTGCTTGGTCTCTTGGACTTCTAAGAAGTAGCACTCAATGGCCCTGTCTACCGCTGAAGCAGAGTATGTAGCGACAGGTAGTTGTGGGACCTAGGTACTATCGATAAAGCATCAACTCCAGGACTACGGAGTAGATCTTTGATGTACATCGATCTTAGGTGATAACACAAGTGCCATCAATCTAGACAAGAATCCCATCCAGCATTCCCGCGCAAAACATATTGAAGTAAGGCATCATTTTCTTCGAGATGAGGTAAACAAGAAAAACTTTGAATTCCATTTTATTGAATCAGAATGACAAGTCGCAGATATCTTTACCAAACCTCTGAGCACTGATAGATTTTCCACCTTGAGAAGAGAACTAGGTTTGTGTTGACCTCCCACTGATTGCTCTCATTTGAATTAAGTGCATCCCACATACGAAGTCTTTTTTAAGGTCATTGCGATTGTCTTGCGCTCTGATTATTTCTTACTTGCAAGAGGCTTACCATGCCGGCTATACACGTATTCTCAACCTAGTCTTCCACTGTAATTAAAGGCTCGGGGTGTGACACATTGACGACATCCCGCATCTGCTGGGCAGTTCCTCTCAAAGACGCAAGCGTAGTTCGGCATTTCACCCGCTCAAACTTTCTGGCCGTCAGCTGATCAGCTACACCTTGGCCGAGGAACTCCCTCCTATTCACATGCTTCAAGAGCATAATCACTCGCTACATCCATTCCTCCATAAGACAACTGAAAGCCAGTAATGTGCGGGAAAGGTGCTCTACCAGACCCCTCAGTTGCACATAAGTCAGATCTGGGCGAGTTGCCATGGTCTGCCGCAATGTCTCCAAATACTGCCACACCAGATCGCTTGATGATTGCAAACCCAGTGATGGTGTATCAGAAAGTTGAAATTCTACTCGGCTATCAACTGCCGCCTAGATATCATTGCTCGGCTTGGAAGATGACGAAGGCATATCCCGCAAACCACCCACACTAGAACTAGCCTCGGTTGCTAGTTCAGTAGAAAGAGCTGCAATATTAGCAACTTCTCTCCCGACTTCTGGAAGTGGAGCGGCACCCTAGGTCTCAACAATGGAGGATATCTCCTCTTCATGTCTAGTTTGGTCTGCTCCTACAGACGCTGACTCTGTAACAAGGGCCAAAGACATAGAATCCCTAGCCACTTCCTCAATAATCTCTCTCGCTTCTACCTCAGGAAGACTCCTTTCTACTAGAAGCAACTCTTTGCCAGTAGTGGGTGGATGGGGTTCCGAAGCTTCAGTCGGCTTAACAGCTCCTACGATTGCCCCTGGGGTCTCCAAGCCTGCTACTGCAACATAGTCCTTTGGGTATCGCCGAGCTATAGGCCGTAAAATCGGCAAGAATGTTGGCTAGTCTGCACCTAAAGGTGGGAGAGGTATCTTCACGGTTATGGTCGGCAGGATCACCTCGGCCAGCATGGTGGAAGCCTGCAAAGAAAATAAGGAGTACAGCATGCTTTAGGCATCTGATGTAAGGACCAATGAGAAGCCATGAGGCGAAGCTAACAGGGGGCCTCTTACCTCTGTCGGCACCAAACTCAAAGCCCCAGCAATGGAGGCTATTGTCTCTGTCAACCCGGCCCCCTCTCTTATGAAGGGACCAAGTGGCCCGAAGCTGCTCCATGCCAACCGGAGTGGGCTGAAGGTAGTGTAGTCACTCTTATATGCCGAAGAGGCTCCAGCATCTTCAGTCTCCATATCCACAAGGGGAAACTCCTCATCACTGGAGTCGCCACCATAGTCGACCTGCTCTGATGAAGAAGAGCTCTCTACCGGTGCCTCACGCTCCTCCCCCGGAGCAGGTGCTCCCCTAGTCTCATGACCTATCGTAGGGACATCTTCCTCGACAGGGACTTACTCAGCCATTTCTGTAGTAGGAACATCAGCTGAATGGATTCTGGGAGTAGGATCACTCCCTAGAATAGTTTTTTCCACAACAAAGGTTTCTTCGGCGGCCCTGACAGTAGGCAGTGAAGGCACTCGGACATCAACTAAAGCTCAAAAAGAGAAACATTCATGTAAGTCGAAGACATGATGGGCTGTGAGGAACCTCTAAATGAACCATATATTACCTTCCATCTCATGGCTGGGCATTGGAGAAGGTAGATCCCCCTCAAGGGAGCTATGGACACTCCCTCTCCTCTATCTTCAACTGTCGCAGGGGCGGCAGCCTCCTGTGCAATCACTGCGATGGAAGTGGCGACAGCTGCAAAGAACAATTATTAGCCGGTGCAGCCAGGACAGATATGGGTTGCAAAATAAGGAAGAATGTACCTTCCATCACAGGCCCCTGTGTATGGGAAATCTCAAAATCCTCAAATGATACTACTGGCAGAGGAACAATCACTGGTTCCTACTCCGCAGCCTTCCTCCGGCAAGCCTATGTCACCCGAGTGACCGCCTCTTTGGCCTTGCTGACAGCCTCCCTCACCTGGGACCTAGCTCGTTTCCGTGAATCACCAGGAGGCAATGGCGTTGTGGTCAGGGCCAGCCCGGGAATCCCGAAGTATGTCAGCTTTTGAGCTTTTATTAACAGCTCCCTAAAGTGCCGAGTCTCCTCCGAAGTCAGTCAGACTGCACACGCACAAAGGTGAGAATGACAACACTGCAATAGAAAAGAAACAGTCCAGAAGGCTGAGATAAAGAAATGAAGATACCTGTCGGCCCTGTATGCAGGGGTGAGAGAGGCCAATAGAATAGCGAGGGCACTTTATCTCTCGAGGCCACCTCGCGAGTAAGCCAGCACACATCTCCTATTCTCTCGCTCTACTCAGCCAGTGATGCCAAGTCCAAATGGCCGTGAGAAGATAGAAAATAATGCAACCCGAGGTGGTCCAGACCCCACCCATCAGCATATTTGAAAGAAAGAAGAAGAGGCTGGCCCAAAATGGCTTCGCTCGAGCCACCTACTGAAACACCATGAGAGCGAAGCAGTGCAAACAACCAGGGGGTATTGCTGTAGAGTCTATCTCGCCGATCTTCCCCCCTGATGAATGTTCTGTAAGGATAGAGGCTGTCGGTCTCGGGACGCCATTTGGCTATGGAAGGGATAGGCTCCTCTACTGGTAAGGGAAGCTACTGGAGAACTACCCGTTCACTGCTCACGTGGCATAGCCCTTGAAGCGTCTTCATGAAGACATCCTTGCTGATCTCGGGCAATTTTGGCTCTGCCCTAGGCGAGCGCCGCTTCGTGGCTTTTAGAGCCTCTAAATAAGCCATCACTTCAGTATTGGTCTAGGATTTCAGCTTCTTCAAGTAAGCAGGATCAATGTCTAAGGCTGGCTCTGGTTGAGATTCCAAGAACTTGCGCTCTGCAATGACCCAGCACTCCCAGCAAAAGTTTCTATAAAATCTCGTTCACGCATTCCACCATTTAATATATTCCGGAGTAACGCGAGGGAAACGAGCAGGATCTAGAACCCTGAATGAAGCCTCCTCTCGGCTGTGAAAAAAATCCCACCATGCACGAGCCTCGTCATTGGCCACCTGGCCGGCACTATGCCTATTTGGCAGCGTGAACTGCGTGGAAGAAGGAGGAATGTGCTGATCATAGTCAAAATTTTGACTGAATTGGAAGGGATAGTATTGCTCCAGCCACAACATGCTACTCTTTTAAAAAACTAGGACGCTCAGTCTAAGTGCTAGCACCCAATCAACCAACTCCTGTTCTAGAACTGGCCTCGTACATTTGGCACCGGAGAGGGGATGAACATATTCTTCTATCTCAGAGAGACGGCATCCTTGCATCTTGTTCACGAGTAGGCTGGAGTGGGATGCCAAGCTCCAGAAGTGTAGAATTCTAGGAGCATCCATCGAAACCTTAGTCAGCTTTCCGCTGATGGCAAAGAGCTGCTCCGCTGGCTGCGATGGCTCGACACTAGCAAATTCTATCATCCTCGGGACAAGCCGCGATGGTTGCAACCCCCGGGTAGTAGCTTCCAGGAATAATGTACACACCCAGGCATTGAAGAAGTGTAGCAGACCAACTGTCTGCAAATTCCTGGGGAGACGAGTCTGGTGCAGGTCTCCCAACATCTTGTAGATAAGGCATAAAGCCATTGGGCAGAGGGAGAGCTTCGTACCCCAAGCCATCAGACAAGCGTGGTAAATGGCTTCAGCTCTGATCACGCTCTCATCGCCTTGCGGGAGAGCGAAGGAACAAATCCAATATGTCAAGTATGCAGCACAGTGCATGACTGCATCAACACCAGCAGGGATCGGGCCTCCCTACTGCCCTTCCTTCAGAGCGGGCGGGAAAGTAGCTTGTCGTCGGACTCTCTTCTTCTGCTTCAGGGTAGTTGGTGCTACTGTAGGGAAGTCCTCGTAATTTTGTTCCCCAATGAAGAAATATTAGAGCCAAGTACCCATCCGTACACGTCTCTTTTCCCCGGACTTGCGTGCTTCCCTGGTATCGTATGATGAGCAGCAGAGCGTACGATACGCCTTCATCTGGTAGCGATAAGCGAAGCCTGCTAGATACTGGCCCTCGTCGTCGGTCTGATCCTTCAGCCAATCTGGCCAGCAAACTTCCTCATATGGCTCACCGTCAATCGGCAAGCTGCTAAGCTGAAAAAGACTCCAGAGGTTTAAAGAAGTCTCCCCCTTTGAAGTGTAAAAGGTGTTATAATCTGGGCAGAAGACTTCAATCATACCATAGCATAAACCCCTGGAGATAGGGTAGTGATACCTCGAGGCGTACACACTGTGATATATGCCGACCTTGACCAAAATGGGAGCATAATGTTGAAGGACATAGTCCGTGAACTGCACTGCTCCAAGTCTGAATGTGTGGGCATCGGTGGCCTTCAGCTCGGCAAACCACCCTACAGAGATCTGATGCTTGAAATGGACCGCCAGGCAGTCCAGCAAGAAGGATTCTTCTCTATATCCCCATTTCAGCGAGGCAAGAAACAGACCAAATATGGACTTCTTTCGATCAACACGATCGACAGTTTCATTCTAGCGGGTGGGCACAAACTCGGGTGCTCTGGTCAGCAACCCATCCTCTAGAGCCAATCCCTATAGCACTAACACAGCACTCCATTTGTGAGGTTCACCAGGCAAATAGATGGGCCTTCCCCGCACTATAAAGTCTGTCAGGCTGTCTCTCTCGACAAGCAGCGCCTGCTCAGCTCTCCGAATAAGGAACTGTTTACAGGATCATGCCCTAACCATTGCGCTAAAAGCTCAAGCTGGTGGTGAAGATGGACCGTATTTCCTTATGACTTTGGCTTTTTTTTATTCCGACCTGGCAACAAGAACCCTACCTATCTCATTTGGAATTTCCAAAGCATGACGTGCATTTGAGGGGTGATAATCCCTGGCCAGAGGCCTCGTTCGCATGACGGTGCTTCTAGTAGGGCCATACCTAGGGTACGATCTAGTCCTTGGAGGGAGAAACAGAAGAAAATTTGGGGGCAAGCCTAGGATAGGGCTAGAGCCTTTTAGGGCTTGAGTTTCTTTCATGATAACCCTTTTAGAGATTTCGTCTGTTGCACTGGGACTTTGTGTCCGTCATCGAACCTTCATCCACTCTAGGCACACATACGACCGGGCTCATAAAGTCTCGCGGGAAACTGTACTGCCACTCTTGGCATGCCTAGCTTGATGTTTTTCTTTTCTTTGGAGCAATTTTGACTTTATGCTTTGATGGACTTTTGCCTTTTTGTCTTGATTTTTGCTCCTCCCCCCCTTTTTTCCTTTTCTTCTTCCTTTTTTTTGTAGCTTTGTGGAGTCAGGTTATAATGGACTGTCCCTATTTGAGACCTTCTCTCATCGGGGTGTCTAGATTGATCATCTCCCCCTTATTCACCACTTGCCCCTACATTCGGCTAAGGAGAGAAAAGTAGGGACCTTCACTTCACCCGGGTATGGCCAGAGGAGAAACAGTGTCACACAGAAAAGGGAAATCTAACCAGGGTTGACGTGTAGTGTGTGAATGCCATGGTCGGGATCATCCTTGATGATTAAGGAGAGGGACACCTCACTGTTGGGTCATCATTAGCTTGACTCTAAGGGTAAAAATACTTAAGATACAACCCATTCCATGTGTGAGACAACTCCTCACCCTCCGCATTAACCAAACGATAGGCATTCCCTGATTAGCCTCTCCAACGACGAATGGACCTTCCTAATTTGGTTACAACTTAGACCTAGGACCTCCAGACCTAATGAATTTATGTTTCAAAGTCATATCACCTACTTGAAATTTGTGTTTAATTACCTTCTTTTAAAAATAACGTGAGATTCACCTTTGATAAATAGAAATGTGATCGATCGTATTTAGTCTCTTTTCATCTAAAAGTTCCAGCTGAACTAGCAACGCCTCTCGACATTCATCGAGATTGAGTTCCCTATCAAGCTACACCCTTAGGAAAGATGTTAAAATCTCATATGGGAGTACCACCTCCATCCCATAAGTGAGAGCATAAGGGGTTTTTCACGTAGGAGAATGGACGGAGGTGCAATAAGCCCATAGAGCTTCCACCAATCTTTTAGGCCAATTGAAAAATTTATGTGATTCACATGTTTTGTTTATTATTTTAAGAAGGGTTTTATTAGTGGATTTAGCTTGACCATTTCCTTGGGGGTAATATGAAGATGAATGATGCAATGCAATATTGAATTTCTTACAGAGATCCCAGAGCTCTTGCGACATGAACTGAGGCCCGTTGTCAGTGATGATGTTGCTTGGGACGCCGAACCGTGAGATGATGTTCTTCATAATGAAATGGCATACTGTGCTGGCTTTGATCTCTACGTATGCTTCAGCTTTAGCTCACTTGGTGAAGTACTCAGTGGCGGTAAGGATGAAAGATTTATGCTTGGTCTGAGAATTAGGATCACCTAGTGGGCCTACGATATCGAAAGTCCACATGGAGAATGGCCAAGGAGCAGAGAGAGGATGGAGGGATGAAGTAGGATCATGAATTTTATTGACATGAAGTTGGCACTTGAGACACCTATGCACATAGAGGGAGCAATCTTCCTCTAGAGTGGGCCAATAATAGCCCTACCTAAGAATCTTCTTCGCTAATACCTGGCCATTAACATGCTCTCCACACTTACCAGAATGAGCTACTTCAACAACCTTCCAGGCCTCATCATCATCCAAGCATCTCATAAGGACTCCAATGAGAGCACGCATGTGTAATTCTCTAGCAATGACAGTGCACCTTGAGGTGGCTTTTCAGATGGCCTTGCACTATTCGGCATTCGCCATTTCTGGGAATGACCCATTCTTGCAATATTGCTCAATTTTGTGATACCACGATAATTCCTCTTCTTCCAAGATCTCTTCTAATTCTGCCAAAGAAACCTCCTATAGATCCTTCTTCTCGGCCTTCTCCTCTACAATCTTCATAAGGTTATCATGCTGTAATCACTCATCTCCCCTTCTGGTCTTTGCACTTTGACGGTGCACTAAATTCTCAGGGCCGTGGGATCGGCGTCATTCTCCTTACTCCAGAAGGAGTAACCATCCCTATTGCTTATCAACTCTCTTTCCCTGCCACAAATAATATAGCCGAGTATGAGGCTCTCCTTGCCAGTCTGAAGCATGCCTATCTCTTAGGCACGCACTATCTCAACATCATAGGAGACTCCCAATTGGTACTGCGTCAAGTTCTCTCGACTTACCGCACCCGTGACCTCAAGCTTAAACCTTATCATGATTTGTTTACGCTCTTGGCTAGGCAGTTCCGTAAGCTCATCTATATCGATACTCCTCGCTCCCAGAATATCCTTGCTAATGCATTGGCATCACTTGCCTCTTCCCTTTATTTTCCTCTTAGATGTTCCACTGAGACCATTGTGGTCCAGCAGTTAGATGCTCCTTCCCTCCAAGATCCCTGGTTTGATAACCTTAGGAAATCTGTAGAGAAGAAGGCTGAGAAGGAAGGCTTGAAAGAGGTATCATTGACTGAGCTCGAGGAAATCTTAGAAGAAAAAGAACTTTCATGGTTTCACGAGATGAGCAATACTGTAGGGATGGATCGTTTCCAGAGACGGCCAATGCTGAGCAGCAAAAGGCCATCAGAAGAGTCACCTCGAGATATACAATTATTACAGGAGAATTATATAGGTGTGCTCTTAATAGAGTTCTCATGAGATGCCTAGATGACGATGAGGCTTGGAAAGTGGTAGAAGCAGCTCACGCGAGTGAGTGCGGAGGGCCCATTAATGGACAGGCATTGGTGAAGAAGATTCTTAGGCAGGGCTATTACTGGCCAACCCTAGAAGAGAATTGTTCCACCTATGTCCATAGGTGTCTTCTATGCCAACTTCATGCTGATAAAATTCATACTCCTACATTCTCTCTCCATCCCCTCTCTACTCCTTGGCCATTTTCTATGTGGGCCTTTGATATCATTGGATCACTCGGTGACCCTAATGCTCAGGTTAAACAGAAATCATTCATCCTCACAGTGATCGAGTATTTCACGAAGTGGATGGAAGCTGAAGCTTATGTAGAAAACCACAATATGCCGCTTTATTATGAAGAATATCATTGCGCTGTTCAGAGTGCCGAGCGATATAGTCACCGACAACAGGCCTCAATTTGTATCTCAAGAACTCTAGGACCTTTGTAAGAAGTTTCACATTTCATTGCATCATTCATCACCATATTACCCCCAAGGTAATGGCCAAGCTGAGGCCACGAACAAAACCCTTCTTAAAATCATTAAGAAAATATGCGAGTCACACCGATTTACTGATTGGGTCGACAAATTGACAGAAGCTCTTTGGGCTTATCGTACCTCCATCCGTACTCCCACGGGGCAAACTCCTTTTCCGCTTACCTATGGGATGGAGGTGGAACTCTCGTATGAGATATTGATCCCTTCCCTAAGAGTGCAGCTAGATAAAGAACTTAATCTCGATGAGCGTCGAGAGGCGTTACTGGTCCAACTGGAACACTTAGATAAGAAGAGGCTTAATGCGGCCAATCACGTTTCTATTTACCAAAAATGTGTCTCACGACATTTTCAAAAGAAGGTAATCGAAAGAAAATTCCAAGTCACTAACATGGTTTTGAAACACAGATTTATTAGAACAGGTGGTCCTAGGTCCAAGCTGCAACCCAATTGGGAAGGGCCGTTTCTAATTAAGGAGGTGTATCTTGAGAACGCTTATCGATTAGTTAACACTGAGGGAGAAGAGTTGTCGCATGTGTGGAATGGGCTCTACCTAAAGCATTTTTACTCCTAAAAAAGTCTGACTAATGATACCTGAGTAGCAAGGTAACCTTTGCTTTTGCCATCTGGATGATTCCTTAAGACAGTATCCCCACACACAACACGACACCCCTTGGTTAGGGCCTCTTTTTGGTATAACACTGATTCTCCTCCGGCCATGCTCGGGGGAGGTGATGGTCCTTTGCTCCTCTCCTTTCGACCAAGCGTAGGGGCCAAAGATTGACGGACTAGACAACCAATCTAGGCACCCGCCAATATGGGAGCGGTCTCAAATAGGGGCAGTCCTCAAAAAAAGAAAAAGGAAAAGAAAAATACCATGAAAAGAGCATTTTCTATAAAGCATCTTTTTGGAAGGTTGCTAAAGTGCTACCATGTGGCCTAAGATGACATGCCAATGACGAGGTTCATAGGTATGAAGCACACTGCTGCTGCCCACGTGAGATTGGCTTAAGCCTGGCAATTTTTAGCCTTACTGACCCATTTGTTACCCTTAAAGGGTATTTTTCACCCTTAGGCAAGCATTTATCACCCCTGGCGAGCATTTGTCACCCTTGGCACTCTGGTGCCATCGCCCTTGTTGTTTCTCCTCTAGTTTCTAGCCATTACCTCTGCTCATTTATCACTGTTATCCTCTATTTCTCATCGCAACTGGCCTATTTGTCACCTGTAACTTTCATTTGTCAGCCTTGTGGGTCTTGCACATCCTTCATCAATGTTATTGGCCATCTATCATCCTTGCTATGCATTTGTTAGCTTTAATGGCCATTTGACTGCCTTATGTGGTATTCTTTAGCCTTGGTGATCATTCTTCAGCCACACGAATTACCTTTACCCCTCGCTAGAGTTGTAGGCTTTACCAAGAAAACCTTTGGCAACGTCGACTCTATTTCCTCATGGAGTTGACTTTCGTTCTTCCATCTTCATGCTTTTCATCTTGGCAACCATTTGTCAGCCTTATCAAGCGTTTGTTAGCAATATAGGTCTATTTATCAGCCTTAGGACCCATTTTTCACCTTCGCTCACCACGGCTAGCGTGAAGCTCCTGGCAGGCTATTACAGCATGGAGTCGACCCAATGGCATTCTGCATCAATGCCCTCTTGCATTCACCGCGCTTGGCAACAACATTTCAAGCCTACGTCGATGAAAGCAGTGAGCTACGTCAAAATAGCCTGTAGTTCAGGGATCTTTTCCTTCTTCTCTTCAGCTGACTTGGCCTAGCTATCTGTGCCATCATATTTTAAGTGTCTAAAAATGCCCCCCACCCGTGGGTGGCACAGGCAAGGGACGAGTGTGTGGGGCAATGGGTGTAGATTTTCTTTGCTATCTCATTAGGGTAGCTACCGATGGGACTGATTATGACATCGTTATGATAGGCGTCGATATTTGAACATCTAATATCTATTAGCTTGAGCACTGATGGCTTTGGATATCTGATATCTATCGGCTTGGTCACTGATGCCTGAATATCTGACATCTATTGGCTTGGTCATCGATGCTTGAGCATCTGACATCTATCAGCTTGGTCGCCGATGCTTGAACATCTGACATCTGTCGGCTTGATCGCCAATGTTTGCATATCTTGACATCTGTCAGCTTGGTCGTCGATAATTGAATATTTGACATCTATCGGCTAGGTTGCCAATTCGAACATCTGGCATCTGTCGACTGGTCATAGATGGTGGAATATCTAACAACTGTCAGCTTGGTCGCTAATAGTTGAATATCTCACATCTATCAGCTTGATCGCTGATAGTTTAACATTTGACATTTGTCGACTAGGTCACCGATATCTAAACATTTGACATCTGTCGGCTTGGTCACTGATGGCGGAATATCTAACATCAATCGGCTTGGTCGTCGATGGCTAAATAACTGACATCAGTCAGCTTGGTTGCCGATCGCTGAATATCTGACATCCGTCAGCTTGGTCGCCGATGGTTGACATCTGTCGACTTGGTCATCGATGGTTGACATCTTTCAGCTTGGTCGCCGATGGTTGAATATCTAACATCTGTCGGCTTGGTCATTGATATCTCAACATTTGACATCTATCATCTTGGTTGTCGATGGTTGAATATCTGACATCTGTCAGCTTGGTCATTGATGTCTGAATAACTAACATCTATGGGCTTGGTCGTCGATGGCTGACATCTGCAAAATTAGTTGCCGATGGCTGAATAACTGACATCTGTCGGCTTGGTCGCCGATGGCTGACATCTATTAGCTTGGCCCCCGATGGTTGTCATCTATCGGCTTGGTCACCGATGGTTGAATATCTGACATTTGTCAGCTTGGTCGCTGATATCTGAACATTTGGCATCTCTTAGCTTGGTCACCGATGGGTGAACATCTTTCATCTGTCAGCTGGGGTTATCAGTGAGTGGATATGTAGCACCCCAGATAAAAATGATAGAGAAATTGAACTTTTTCCAAAACAAATGAGGGCCACTATATGAATATACATACATTTTGATGAAAGTGGATACCAGAGAAGGTTGGAAGAGCTTGCTGATCTAGAAGGCAAGTGGCTCGAAGCCTACAAACACTTGCTGATATACCAGGCCCGCATGGTGCAAGCTTACGTCAAGCAACGGGCCTTCAAGCAAGGTGACCTCGTCATGATCAAGGAAAGGGAAGTCATGGCTGGGCATTCCAGTGGCAAGCTCCAACTGAATTGGCGAGGCCCATACATTATTTACGATGCCTATGAGGGTGGGGCCTACACAGTCGTAGACCACTCAGTCCATGGCCCTACATCTGGCACCCTCGGACCGGCACCGGTGCTAGTCACCCCTCCACCTGACTCTCGCAGAAAAAGGCCGCAGTCCCTCGAGACACTGTCAAAAGGTAATCCCTCCTCACCCCAGGCGGGAAGGTAGCAAAGGGCTCTCCTAGCCTCCTCCAACTGTGCCTCGGTGTCTTCGTCAGGCTATCCAGTGAAGTTGAACAAAAGCGGTGCTGTCGGATTTGCCATAGTCTCTCGTGCGACCATCCTCGAAAATAACAATCCAGCCCACACACTGAGATAGTGAGTTGACAAAAGTATGCTCCTCTCTCTCGGTGCCAGGTGTGCAGCCAGAACTCCCAGTCCCTGATAAATGTTAGCCAATGCAACAGGAGCGAAGGCCAACTATCGTCCCTCTGCCAACAAGCAAGCCGGCCACAACAACTCGGCTCTCAGCAGACCATCCTCCTCGTGCGGGACCACGAATGTTGCCAACCAATAAGCCAAGTATGCGGCAAGGTGTGTCACATCTGGCAAACCATGGGGATTCTACCCCTCTTGTGGCGGATATATGTATCAGGTGTAGGTCCGTAAATGTAGCTCCACCTCAGTGTAATCCTCCCACGGAGTCTGATCCCTGGCGAACTCCTGGTAAAAGCAGAAGGGCCCATTGTAGAAATGACGGACCCACATGTTCAGCGGCACCCGGGGAGTCTGTGCAGCTTTCTCTCTCCCCACCAGGGCTAAATCCCTCCAGGTCTTCATAAGATATCTATAGCTATAAGACACTTGGTCTCGCCCCTGTCCATCGGTATGGCTGCGGTGGAGGTCATCCAGTACCACCTCCTCATACCCCTCGCCACTAATCGGCAATCCAGAAATTCAGAAAAGAGACCATAAGTCAAGTGTAGTCTCTCCCTCTGCTGTCGCCACCATGTTCCACCGGCATTTGAAACGCTCCAGTAGTCCCTATAGCAGTCCGGTATAGCATGAGTAAGCGTACAAAGTGGCAGTCACCGCATACCTGATCCCAGCTCGGTCCAGCAGCACTCGATAGTGGTGTACAATCCCCATCATCCACTCGGTGTCCCCCTGACGGTACCAGTGTGATGGGATCACTACCCAGCGACTGTACCAGCTGATGACGGTCTGTGGCATCACCCCGTCCAGAATGCTGTGGTCGTCATAACCTTCCCCAGCATACTGCAGACCTGTAGGCTCCAGCACTAACCCAGCCGTCCCCTCTTTCTCAGTACGGTGATGGCCGTGTAAATCCCAAGAAGCAGGGCCTAGCGGCCCAACTCTGACTCCAGACTGCTCTGTCCTATCGAAGAACCCCAGACACTTAGCACTAGGGAACTGACGCTACCTCCAATAGTCCTCGAAAAAACTCAGATAGCTGCAAGACGCAATGCCATGTAGGCTATCCCTGCCTATCAAAATAGCCCGCTCAAGACGGCGACGGGCTCCCGAAATCTATGAATCGTCTTCCTCCATGCCGGAAGGATGTAGCTCCTAGTGAACTCGAACAGATGGCAGTCCAGGGGGAACTCCAACGGGTAGCCTCCACTCCGATCGTGAGTATACAGACCGCCCGCCTCCAGGATTCGGGCCACCTCCACGGTCCCGACTCCAGCGGCCCTCGCACCGACGAGGCCCTCAGCTACTGTCGTATGGCCCCGGTCCAGCTGCTCCACACTAGCCACGGTGACCAGCGGTGGACCTAGAGGGGGCATCGACCGCTCGGTCTGTCACACCCAGTGGTCCTCCTCCTGAGCGACGCACCTCGGGACTCGCTCATCTCTGCCGAATCGTGCCATAGCTGCAAGGCAGGGCACACAAAAATCATCAGAACACCGAAAAATCAACATATACAACATAGCAAAACAAAATTAGAGTCCCAAGTGAAACAATAATAATAATAATAAAGGGGTCTGCATTGCAGCCCCATCTCTCTCCCCGTGATCCTGTGCTAAAGGAACAATAATATTGCCCTTACAGGCCAGGCTTGGGCCTTGGGAACTATCCCGACACGGCCATGACCCGACCTTGTCTCGAGCCGACATTTTGATTAAATCGGACCCATTTTCTGAGCTGGACTCTTTTCGAATCATCATTAAAACTGCCGCACTCGTGGCAGACATTAGAACGGATCTACCTCAGTTTTCATCACATTTTCATCACGGACCTCCGTCCGAACATGAAAAGGTCCGTGGGTGACCGACATGGCCGACGTCTCGCATCTCGATGCGGGCCCTTAGTGTGATTTATTCCTGCTTCTATCTTTCGCAGTTAGTATTATTTCTTTCGATCGCAGGGCCCCTAATTTCAGTAATTAATCAAGGGTTTTCCCTCGTATGGGGAATGTAAACGATGTCGTGACCTCTATGGCACGACGGGTTTTGGTCCCGACCCGAACCACACAATCGTCTGACGAAGTCAGATCGAGCGCACCATGGGTTTCTGTGAGACCCGAGTAAATTGTCACTTTGGTGACTGGCACGCCCTCGCACTAAATAGACAAATAGACACCCACAAAAAAAATGCCGAAGAAATTTTAGTGCGTCCACACCAGGCCAACGGGCTAGTCGAAAATGTCGACAAAACTATTTTGAAAGGTATTAAGGATAGGCTTGGGAAAGCCAAGGGCAGTTGGCTCGAGCAATTACCAAGCATATTATGGTCACACTGAACCACTCCAAGAACAGCCACCGGTGAGACCCCCTTCCAGTTGGTATATAGCACCGACGCCGTGATTTCCTTGGAGGTCAACAGCCCATCTCTCCGTGTTATCAACTTCTCGCCCAAGACGAATGAGCAGAAACTGCTCGAAAACCTCGATATGGCGAGCGAGATTCGGGAGATCGCCATCATCCGAGCCATAGAATATCAGCGGTGCCTCACTCAATATAACAATGCCAAAGTCTGAGACAGACACTTCCAAATGGGACATTTCATCCTGAGGAAAGTCGAAGCCTCTCGACCACTGGAGGCGGGAGGAAAGCTAACCCCTAACTAGGAAGGCCCCTATAGAGTAGTCGAGATGCTCGGGAAAGGAGCGTATCGATAGTCCACCATGGAAGGAGCGCTTATCCCTCGGACGTGGAACGCAACAACATTACAAAAGTTCTATTTCTGAACTTTCCTCAAAAATATAAGCGACATATGGCAATAACAACTTTTCTTTTCTTTTCATTAATGTTTCTTCGTACATCAAATAAGCCGTAGCTAATACAACACATATCAAAAATAAAAAAGTACATCCACTAGTACTATGGCATGAGCTGATCACTCGACTGACTCGGCTAGCACCCCTAAGCCAAGTCACTGACTCTACCCAGTGTAAAAACTGGCTCGGATAATGGGATGACTGACCCTATTGGCTCGAGAAGCTCGGAAGAAATATGTTAGAGGAAGAAAAGGAAGGAATGCCCGAGCACCGCTTAAATAAGAGAGGGCCTCCACAGCCAACTCTTTGGAAGGCACAGAGTCAGAAGCCGAACAGAAAGCAAGCACCCGCGAGCGGCAGAACTAGAGCATCCTCCAAAGAGTGAAAGAAAGAAGCGGGTCAAAGAGCAAAAGAGGGAGAAAGATCACCACCCCCTCGAAGAGGTGAGAAGGGAGTAGGGATGAAAAGACAGGAGGAGCAACGATGTTGTGCCATCACCCCACCGGGAAAGAGGAAGAAGGAGGAGCAGGTAGAGGTAAGGAAGGAGCAGGATGAGGCCGCCGTGTCAAACGTCCTCTCCTTCAATCCTCCTTTCGCTTCTACCTTCCTCCAAAGATAGTGGCGGTAGTCTAGAAGTCGGAAGAGGCACGTTGATATACCCCTTTCCTTCTTCTAGGCCATCCGCTCGTCACCATTCCTTGTTCTACGCCGGAGTAGCAGGAACCCCTCGACGACCATCGGGATCATTGTCTTCCAAGTCGCCCTCCATGCTTCACCGATACTCCCCCAAAATGAGAAACAGACACTTCGCAAGAAAGGAGAAAAAGGAGAAACTGCAAGGGAAGCCAAAGTAGTGAAGAGAGGTGGAGGTGAGACACTAGAAAAATGCCTTGAGATATCTGCCTTGGGCCTTTTCTTTGAGGCTTATGCCTTTTGTTGATTAAGGTGGTATTTCTCAAGACGTTCACCGCCTCAAGATAATTTTTTGAAAGTGGGTAATACTACTGATTGTATAAATGAAAAAGAAGTGTATAAGTGTAAGAAAGCTCCCAAAAAGAGATCCAATACAAAACACACCAAGCCAGTGGGGCCAATTACTCTCCCAACAAAGCAAAAAGAGGTGAGTTAAGGGCGTTCACATTACAAGATAATTTCGCCCATTCCCTCACTCTAGCACAAATGAGAGAAATAAGAGAGTCTTCCACTCTAGCTTCCTGTCTAAAAATCCTGTTGTTCCTTTCACCCCAAAAGGACCAAAGAGTGGCTTGCAAAATAAGCCACCAGACAACACGATCACCTCTGATGGGCCACGACCTGCCCCACGGCCTGATGAAGGATCGAATCTCCGTCTGATGGCCAAAGACACATCAGGCTTTGGAAGTCAACCGCTCCCACACAATCTGTGCATACTGACAACCAACAAAGAGATGGTCCACTGACTCGTCCTGTAGGCCACATAAGCAGAAGGAGGGCTAGATATCCGGGAGGAAGCGCTTGAGCCAATCTCTAGTCTGAAGCTTCCCATGGGAGATCCTCCAAATAAGAAGCTTCACCTTCAAAGGACTGTTCGGTCTCCCAATGTAGGGATTGAAAGTGTGACAAGTACCACCATCTGAGATGATGTGTAAGCAGACCTCACAGAGAAGATCTCTTCCCTCTCCCACCTCTACGACCATGCATCCTCGCAGAGGGGGCAAGGGGCGAAGTCCAGAAGGAAGGAAAGGAGGTCCTGAAGCCTCTCCAACTTGGCACTCGAGAGGCCCCTCCTGAAAGTCGGCGATCAGGTGCCCCCTGAAAGGTGGGTTTCAAAGGCACGGTCAATCGTCCCAAGGGGGTCTGCCGAGATCGCGAACATACTAGGAAAGCACTGGTTGCCTTTTTCTAGACGGACTTGGACCCTAGAGGAGAGGAGGTCCCTGCAAGAGAAGATGTCGCACCAGATAGGAGACGTTTGGATTGGAGGTGTAAAATCCAGATCCTAAACTCTCCTCCTCCCAAAGTACTTATACCTGATAAGCTGCGCCCAGAGACCCTCATCTCCTGCTCCCAGGCTCCAAATTCACTTATTAAGAAGAGCCTTGTTGAAGTGCCCCACATTCTTGATGCCAATACCCTTTTGCTCCTTAGGGGTAACCAACTTCTCCCACGCAATGTCATGTCAGTCCCTACACCTCGCATAACTGTCATGCCAAAAAAATCTGCCTTAAATATATTCAATTTTCTTCAACACCGTCTTAAGGATGCGGAACACAGAGAGAAAGTAGATAGGTAAACTATCCAACAACCAACCTACACAAGACATGTCTACCCCCATAAGATAGAAGCCTCGCTTTCCAGCCTACTAGCTTTGCCTCATATCTCTGAATAATAGGGGTCTAATCTGCACACCTAAGAGCACCTGGGGTGAGGGGGAGCCCCAAATAGGAAATGGGGAAAGTCCCTATCTGACAACCTAGGATCTAAGCAAACCTGTAAAGTAGTCTGTCATCCATATTAACCCCAACAGCGACACTCTTACTGAAATTCACTTCAAGCTCGTTGTGTCCTTCAGCAACTCCAACTAAGCCCTCCCACATACATCTGTCTCTCATCCTCTGCCAGGAAAAAATGGTATCATCGACGTACTGTAAATGGGTAACCGAGAGATGATCTCTCCCAACCTAAAATCTATAATCAAACCAGCAACCTTTGCTCTCTGTCAAACCCTACTCAGAACACCAACTACTAGCACTAAAAGGAGGGGGGACATAGGATCTCCCTGCCTAAGGCCCCTGTCATCGTGGAAGAAGGACGATGGTTTTCCATTAACAAGCACCGCAAAGGAGGCAGAAGAAATGTAAGCCTTGACCCACCGGATCCATGTGTCCTTAAAACCCATACTTTCCATCACATCAAACGGGCACGACCAACTGACCTCATAGGCCTTTTCAAAATCCAGGAAGGATCTTGGCCTTGAGTTTACACCAATCAAGCAAGCCCTTTGTGAAATGATTACCAGTGCTAAAGCACATGGTCAACGTAAATTCATTTGAATAGTAGGCACTAGGTCTAAGCTGCAACCCAGTTGGGAGGGTCCGTTTGTAGTCAAGGCAGTTTATCCTGGGAACACCTATCACCTAGTCAATGTTGAGGGAGAAGAGTTGTCTCATGCATAGAATGGGCTTTACCTTAAGCATTTCTACCCCTAAAAAAAAATAGAGAAGAGAGTCTAGCTAACAAATAGCTGGGTAGAGAGGTAACCTATGCCTTCGTCATTAGGGAAGGATTCCTTAATACAATGGTCACACACTACACGATACCCCTTGGTTAGGGTCCCCTTCTTTGCATAACACCGTTTCACCTTCGGCCATGCTCGGGGGAGGTGATAGTCTTTTACTTCTTTCCTCTTTCGTCAAGTGTAGGGGCAAGGGGTTGGTGGATTACACAACCAATCTCGGCACTCCCCAATACGAGAGAGGTCTCAAATAGGGACAGTCTTGACCTTTAAAAGAATAAGCTTTCATGCTATATCTAGCCGATAAAGGTCCTCGAAAATCACAGAACATGAAAAATCAATGGAAAAATTATGAAAAGAAAGGTATGGCAAGAGTGGCAAAACCCCGCGGGACATTATGAGCCAGGTCGTATGCGTGCCTAAGGGTCTAAAATTAAAAGGCACAATGCCCCGACGCAACAGTCCTACTCTTTGAGGGGAAAACTGAACAAGTATGAAGATCACCCCTCGCACGGCACTGACTCACAGTGATGCAAGCCGAGAACGCCACCTCCTGGGACCCCCACGGCACCCCACACATGGCCCCCACATGATGCCTAGCATCAGTCAGACCACGGGTCAGCACGTAGAGCGAGGTCCACTCACTCGGGACTCGAATCAGCACGGAAGAAACCACCGGTTAGGCCTCAGACAGTAAACGGTCCATCATGAGCCGTTCCAGTGTAAACGGATGGTGGATGGACCGCCTTAAGGAGTGAAACGGTCCACCAATAACAACCTAAAAACCATCGTACACGGTCCACTATGGGCTGTGCCATCCATGCACGGCCCCTCTGGGACCGTTCCAGAAGATTAACGGCCCAACAGAAGGCCGTCCCACCCTAGACCAAACGGGAATCATACACGGCCAGCCTCAGGCCATTCGGGACCCACACGGTCTACGGTAGGCCGCTTGGTGAACAGAATGGTCCCTATTGGGGCCGTCCAGCCACCCAATGGCATGAAAACAGAATGGCCAATCCCTGGGCCGTTCAAGGTCTGCACGGCCAGCCCTAGGCCGTGCAAGGAGATGAACGGGCCTCACTGGGCTATTCAATCGTCCAACGGCAAAGAAATGGAATGGCCAACCTTGGGCCATTTATAGGACTACACGGCCAAGCCCTAGGCCGTGCCATCCCAACATTGTGTAACGGTCAAGAGGCAACGGTCGAAACACCTCGGGAGTTGCGTTGACCCTACGGGGTACACGGTCGCCCATGGACTATCCATGGGGTACACAGTCGGATGATGGACGTGTACTCCACCGACATTCCAGGACCATTGAACGGTCCATCTCAGGGCCGTGCAAGGGTGTACACGGTGTCTATTAGGACCGTGTACATCCCGCCGTCCTAAGAATGGTGGACCTCGCCGGAAAATGCCATTTTGGGGCCCAAACGAGCCCGGTTGAGGGGGAAACGAAGGGGAACTCACCCCCGAGCAACCTAGCATGCATCTACATCCTCTAATCGTGGAATCGCGGCTCAAAACACTAGATCGGGTGCTTGAACCCCAAATCATGCTTTTCCCTTCCCGGCACGAAATAACCCACTCTCGACCTCACCTTGGCCTAGAAATCACGAGAAAGGAAGACATGGAGCTAGGGAACGTCACCCTACCTTTATCTCACTTCGAGGCACACTGAATCGAGCCCAAACCGTGAAGAACACCGCAAGAAACCATCATCCTTCATGCTTCCCACGAACACCACACGCCACCACAATCGTCTCGCCGTCGCCTACGCCGTCACATCATCGCCCACTATCGTCTGCAGCCGGAGGGGTGTGCCGCATCGTCGTCGGTCAAGGAGAGAGAAAGAGAGAGGGGGCACTCGGTTTGGTCACGGGAGGAAGGAGGAAGAAGAAGGAAGAAGAAGAAGAAGAAGAAAAGAAAAAAAGAAAAAGAAATGGTTCCTCTCTCCTCTCTCTCATTCCTCACGTCACTCTCTCCCTCTCATTCTCTCTCCTCTCTTCTCCTCTCTCCGTGGTGTGTGTGACCGTGGCGAGGTGGCCGAGGAGAGAACGCGATGGAGTGATCGTGGAGCGTGATAGGGTAAAGGATGGAGCGTGACGTTGGCACGATCCCTCGGTGGATTCAAAGCTGGCGTGGTTTGATCGTCGTGATTATTTCGATGCGATTTAGTCACTTCGATGCGCGATAACTTCGGTGGAGGTAGGGAGATGGATCACCTACTTCTCTACTACGTTTCCTCACGATTTGGAGTAGAGCGGTGCAAGAATGAGTGAGTTTTGCTTCGTTTTGGGCAAAGCATGCTTCAGGGGTGGGGGTGCGGCGAGTTTGCCTTTCCCGATGATGGTTCCCTGCCAAATTGGTATCATTGGAACCCCTGGAATGTCAGCATTCCATTGCCGCTAGTTTCATCGCGATTGGTCATCATTTGGGACCGGTATGAGCCCGGGAACCCATGTGCCTCAATTAGGGTCGATTCGGTGGAATCGCCCATTTCTCACCATTTGTGCTTCCGTTTGAGCCCTTCCAGAGTGTGGAAGGATGTTTTGGCAATTAGGGTTGCTTCCCTGTCGTTTAGACACGATTGGGGCATGGTAAGGCCGAGATCTGACCGATCCCTAATTTTCCCGTCGTATCGTGCTTGCAGTCATTTCAGAGATCATTTTTTACCTCTCGTGGTCCATTAGTAGACCACTAAGCTTTGAGGTTTGTTGGTTAAGTCTTAAGTCGATTTGGGTCTTAGCGGTCTCGCGATAGACCGTTTCGCTCGCCTAGCGGCTGATTATTGGAGCGCTAAGCTCTATCTAGCGGCCCATTAGTCGACCGCTTGACGTTAGCGATAGAACAGTTCTGCTAAGCGGTCTTACGATAGACCGTGACGCTTGTTTTGGCGGCCATATGTTCGACCGCTAAAAATCGTTGACTCTAGTCAACAATTCTAAGTCAGTTAAGGTAGCGGCCTAAGCTTAGGCCGTCTATAGTCTTTAGCGGCACATCTCTAGACCGCTAATTCCTATTTAACCGAAGTTAATAGTTTAAGTCAGTTAGGGTCGGTGTCTCTTGTGGCCCATATGCAGACTGCTAAATTCGTGTAGCGGGTCAACTATAGACCGTTTGGTGGTCTGACTGGGTATGTCGGTTTGAGGGTTGACTGGCTCTTGCGGCCTATTATGCAACCACTATAGTCATCTCGCAGTCCATTCTATGACCACTATAGTCTCCTCGCGGCCCTGTCTATGGCCGCCAGAGTCTGTGTCTCTGTGTGGAGGAGCAGCTCTTTTGCTGACTGCTTGGCTTACCTAGCGGTGAAGTGACTGCTTAATCCTAGAGTATTATTTTCTCGTTGTTTTGGCTTTCCAATCATCTTGTCTTGACCTTGTGGTTTACCCGATGTCACGTGGATGTCTTATGATATCCTATGAGGGCTATGACCATGTTATAAGGTAGCCAGGAGTGCCTTTCTATCGAGTAGTCTCCCGTACTGCTTTCATGTCGTTATTGGTGTCTGGTCAACCTGGTGAGATCCAGTGGTTGACACGTGACCTCATGAGTGTCTCGGCTATTCTAGATAGAGAGAAACATGATTGTGGACACCTAGAGGTGCTATTTTGTCTCGATCTACGTGTCCAGGTAGTTTGAGAGTCTTAGCGTTCTCTCATATTCCGTGATTTATGGTATACGAAGTCAAGAGTCCTTGGTGCAACCTGAGGGGCTGAGGACTTGTGTTTTCTCATGTCTTTGACTTAGGGATTAGGCTTGATTGGCAGCTTGTTATAGCTTATGTGCGATGATCATGACCCCGAGTCATGAGACTCAAGGATCATTGTGTCAACAGGTCTAGTTGTCATCCTGAGCCTGGTGGCAGTTTGCTGTGCTGCCTTGTGTCTTATGCTAGGTGCTTCGTAGTACGTGAGACAGTGCGTGCTAGCTTATCTGTACTCCAGCACTCATGTTTCAGAGTCTTTGTGTCTATTGAGCCTCCACTAGTTGTAGCCTGATGACACTTTCCTATGTGTCGGCCCACCTGGGAGTGGTGGCGGGGTAGAGTTCCCGACTCAGATGATTTTTAGGCTAGTTTCCGTGGGCTATGAGATGGTGCAACCCAGATACAGAGGGGGGGGGTGAATGAATCCCCTTCTACAAAACTTGATCAACTTAAAAACTTAAAGCCCAATTGAAAGTGTGCTTCAAATCTAATGGAATTAAAATCAATTAAGCTCTGTAGAATATGAAAACCAATGATGCACTTCATCGAACAGATGAACTACAAAAGTGTAGACTCCTAAGCAAGTCTATATTGTTGATAGAACCAAATCAAGCATGCATGCGTACTAGATCCATTCAGTCAGAACTGCAGATAGGAACGCACCTAGCATTCATCTAATGGTTGACATGTTGGAGAACAACAGTGCACAAGATCCTTTTAGGTGGTTCAGTCCTCTAGACTTACATCCACCCCACACTCCAACCAGAGTGTGGATTCTGCTGCCAAATAGCTTGAACGGCTGGGCCTCACAGCTTGCCAACAATAGCTGAGCTTCATAGCTGGCTTAACCACTGACTAATAGCTTGATCACTGGCCAACACAGCTTCGCCACCATTGGGTGTTACAACTTAGCCACCGCTGCCTAATAGCTTGATCTGCTGGGCCTTACAGCTTAGCCTCTACTTCCCAACAACTTGATCTGCTGGGCCTTACAGCTTAGCCTCCGCTGATACACAGCTTAGAGGAAGTAAAAAAAATGAAAATAGGAAACCACGAAGTTCAACATCGAAAGGCTGACAATAAAGACAAATCGGAATGCTCACGCAGGAGCGCTGTGCCTTGGATCTGATCCAAAGGTCACAGTGTAAATAGATCTTCAGATCTCTTCAATGTTCTCTTGATCTCACGATCTCCCTCTTCTTCTTCTTCTTCTCTTTCTGAACTCTCTTCTTTCTCCCAGCTTCTCTTGCTCTTAGCTCTTCTACTCTTCTGCACTTCCAGGTTCTGGCTATGTTCTTTTTCACTTCATAATTCTCCAATCACAAAAGGGCTTTTTATATGGCTTCAGGCCTGGGGACCCACGAGCTCACACATTGGGCGTGTGAAGGGCTTTTCCCGCCAAGAGATTTCTGGAACTTTTCAGCCATGTGTCAGAGTCTGGATAAGTTGGTATCCACGTAGCAAGATCCTCTGGATGCATTTGCCTTGGATCACATGTCAGTCAGGTTCATTAGTACTCACAAGCTCACGTGCTTCCTTCATCCTATCAGTTAGAAGAGAGGCATTTTGTCAAAACACCTTACGGTCAGTTGTAATTTAAATGTGCATAGACTCAATCAACATGTTATAACATGTGCACAGACCTAAAGTGTGTTATATGTGAAACATACACGGACTACATATTGCACAAGGCAAAGGATGCACTGACCGTGTCTTACCTAAGGCAAAAACTTGCACCGACCTTGTTTAGCACAAGGCAACCGTGCACTAACTTGTATATGAATAAGGCAAAATCTGTACCGACCTTTACATGCATGAGACCAAGACATGCACCGACCTTTTGTGCATCCACATAGGAACGTGCACTGACCTTATAAGCAATCTTCAGGAACATGCACTGACCATGTTCTTCTATATGCATACATATGGACTGACCTTATCATGCGAAGGGCAAAACATGCACCGACCTGATCATGCTCAATGCAACATCTGCACCGACCTTATCATGCTCAATGCAACATCTGCACCAACCTTATCATGCATCGGACAAAATATGCACTGACCTATAGATAATTAAGTGCAAACATGCACTGACCTACATGATGCATTATAACAAAGTGAACCAACCTTGTATGTGATTGGCAGCGATATGCATCGACCTTGTGTGCATTTTTGTAAAAACTTACACCGACCTTGTATATAGAAATACAAGTCGTGTAAAGACTTTAAAAGCATTCTAGAGTATCTGCACCGACCTTGAATGCATCCTTAAGAAGGCATGCACCGACTTCATGTGCAGACATACAAGATGTGCACTGACCTTGAATCAAACGTGCACCGACCTTGTGTATGAAAAGTAGAGTGTGCACCGACCCTTTTATCTCACACATACTTAGGCAAACACAAACCGATTGAATAGAAAATTGAGGAATTTACGCATTTCAGTCTCAACATGATTCATAGAGTGTCATTATCAAAACTAGGGTTCAAACAATCTCTCCCTTTTTGATGATGACAAATATGAGTAAGCGGACCTGCTCACCCCCTCCAACCAAGTCCGCGTAAACCTCCCCTGACCCTTCATCTTCCACTATAAAATCCCCTTAGAAGCTCAAGGGGCAAAGAAAAAGCATACAAGGGCTCACAGGCGCTCAAGGACTCCAGCTTCAAGATTGTGAGGAGCGAGGCGTGTGGGTGGCTTGTTAATCGGCTCGTATATGCCGAGGATATGTCAAACGTACTCCCCTCACATGGCGTCTAGCCGCGTTACTCAAGTCCATTCCCCCACGTACGAAGTGTTATGGTAATGGCGAACACACCCGCACACCGGGTCTGCCGACGTATGACGCGTTATGATAACAACACGCACGCCATAATTCCGGATTTGCTCCCACCATGGGACTATGTGATCGCCGCTCGCCCCGAGCCAATCACCGGCTGTCTCGACCGCTGACCCAAGTTAGTCGGACCCTAGCCCGGAAGTAACATTCCCGGGATCGGCCCTGACTCCCCAACATGAAGACACTCTCCTCCCGGGACCCGTACCCGACTGCTCACCTCGAGCCACATTCGGTATCCCTCAGGCGCCAGCCAGTGTCCGCCCCTGCCATCCAGTCTAACCCTCCCTCAACAATTGGGGCACGTCCCTAGCTCCTCGTGGAGAGCCTCTGTAAAAACATGCGAATAAGCCGCTTTATCTTGCATTGACCCGGGGACCGACCCACATGTCGAAATTGTCCCATGGCTTGCACCAGTTGTATTTCGGCCTTCCAGGCCCACTTGTAAAGCCTATATGGCATCTATAAAATAAGAAACCTGTTGGCTATGCATACCCGTACCCGGGTCTTAGTCTCACCTCTACACCAGCCAGCAAGTGTCTAGTCTCCTAGACTCCAGTCAATTAGCCCTCCCAGTTGAGTGCGATGGTCCCACTATAGTTGCAAGGTACCCCCGGTCCTCTATCCATGGCTTCAGAAATATCTAGGCTATTCTTCAACACGGAAAAAGGTGTTTGGATTCAATCTGATGTAAATAAACACCGGTTGTTTGCGGTCGGTGGGGAAAGACGTCCCGTACACGAATCCCCGCAAACGCCTGCACACTCGCACCTGTGGAACCTCCCTTATCTCCACGTGTCGCCCGATAACCCTATGCCCACGTGTCGCGTCTTGGCGACGCTTCCCCGGTCAAAATTAGGTTCCATAGGTGACTGTCGAGAGATCAACTGGCACGCCCGCACCCTGTCTGGTCACTCGGTCACCTCATCACCCCAATTCCATTCACCCCAAATGAGCAACCGCCCTGTGTTCACATGCCACCATTATCATTCATCCCCTCCCGGAAATCTCTCATGCAAGTTGACCCCTCTCGACTTTCCGTAAAAGGCGAGTGTACGACACTCCCGTGAGAGTCATATGGCTACAAAGGAAAATACCCCCGAGATAACATGAACTCCCTTATTTTCCTTTATCGCTTTATTCCCCTTCTCACCGTGGTCACCGACTTCCCACTTCTGCGCGACCCCCGCATCACCACGAGTTGGAAACAACCATCTACAAGTAGCTCAGTCTAGACAAAAGAATTATGCTGATAACAGAAGAAGAGACTTAGAATTTGAAGTTGGTGTGCATGTGTTCTTGAAAGTTTCTCCTATGAGAGGAGTCCAAAGATTTGGGATCAGGGGTAAATTAAGTCCAAGATTTATTGGCCCTTTTGAGATCTTAGAAAATGTTGGAGAGATTGCTTACAGGCTGGCGTTACCACCCCAATTGTCTTGCATTCATACGTCTTCCATATATCAATGTTGAGAAAGTACATATATTACCCTTTACACGTAATCCAATATGCAGATTTGTAGCTATAAGAGAACTTGTCCTATGAAGAGAAGCCCATCAAGATTTTGGAGCGGAAGCAGCAACAACTCAAGAATTGGTCCATACCGATGGTTAAGGTCCAATGGAGCAGACATGGAGTTGAGGAAGCCATGTGAGAATTAGAAGAGGCGATGAAGAAGAAGTATCCCAAATTGTTCTTAGGTCAATGTCTGTAATTGTCCTTTGCTTCAATAAGTGGGGTGAATTTGAAGGACCAAATTTGTTAAAGTGGGGGACGGTATAGCAACCCGAATTAAATAACAGATAAATTAATTACCTTCTCAATTCAAATTTTAAAAAAAGGAAATAGAATTAACATTAAGCAAAATACATGGTCCACAATATAACAACAATTCATAATACAACGGCAGTCCACAACTAGTAGAGTAAGGAAAGGAAAGTACAACTATACGGGACATACCCCGGCTCTGGCAACTAACCCTGGGCACTAGAACCACGTGGGGCCTCAGATGTGCTCCCTTGAAGCCTCGTCTCACCTGAAACGTGAAAAAATACAGGGAATGAGCCTCATAACAAAAGGCTCAGTAGGGATCACTTGAACCCCCACCTCGCAAAATGAGAAACTGTAATGTAAAGTAGCTAAAGGTGAGTATAACTAGAATAAATAAAGAGAAAAGCCCTACTACGCCTGACACCGGTCTCACGGTATGAAAATCAAGACACACCACAGTGAAAACTAAGAGTCGCTGCCCGACAAAGACAGGAGTACCACCCACTAGAAGCACAGCCAGATGCGTCCCCTGACGACTTACACCGTGCCGCAGTGTCTCCCTGCTCGCCGCAGGTGAAAATTGAGACACACACAAGTAACACTGACAAGGGTCTAGTTGGGGTCGTGCTCATCAGCACGCATCCGAAGTCCCCGACCACGTGTGCACACACATACTGACTGCGCTACGTCAGGCCCTCTAGCTGGTTCTTCCTCCCGGCCTGGACTGGAGCCACCACAGTAGGAGGCCCATGGCAACCAGCCTAAAGCCATCTCTCTTTGGTAGCCTCGCCACCACTCCCTGGTGGGACCACACGCGTGTTAGAAGGCTACGACTAGTGGAGGGTCACTGAAGGAGTAGGCTCTCTAACCAACGAAAATAACGTCTGAACCGGACAAGGTACAAGGACCGCTCCTCGTACTGACACTGACTCACAGTGACTCAAGTCGAGAACACGCCACCTCCCGGTACCCCACAACACCCTCACACATGGCCCCCACCTGATGCCCGACATCAGTCGGATCACAGGTTAGCACGTGGATCGAGGTCCATGCATCCAGGACTTAAATTGGCAAGAACGGAACTCCGGTTGGACAGAACCCAAGTGGCGGTCCACTCTAGACCATCCCAGGTTAAAAATGGTCAAATGGTGGACCGCCTCTTGGAAAGAGATGGTCCCCACTGGGCCGCATGAGGAGGCTGGGCGGTCACCTACCGTCCGCTGCTCAAAGGATAATAACGGTCTCCATCAGACCGTTCAAGACCTGAGCGGTCCACTGCTGGGCCGCTTCAGGAGCTAAGCGGTCCCCCTTGGGGCCGCCTAGGCACCACACTGCACGGAAGATCAAACGGTCACCTTGTGGCCGCTAAAGACTGAAACAATCTCCCTTGGGACTACCAGACTGGGTTGAACAGCCATCTCATGACCGCTAAGCCCAAAACTGTTCAACGGTCAAAACTCAACGGTCGAAAATGTCTCGGGAGTCACATTGGCTCCACGAGAAAAATGGTCAGCCAATTGGCCGCCGCAGAGGGTAACGATCTATCGGGCGACCGTGTACCCTACCGACATTCTTTGGTTAGCTAGCGGTCCCCATGTGGGCCGCCTACCTTAGAAACGGCTCCTGTTAGGACCATTTCTGCTCCGAAAAATCAAGAACGGTGAATCACAGTGGAATTCACCATTCCACGCCCCGATCACCCCCAGGTGATGGGGAAACAAAGGGGAAACCCTTCCCCATGCCCCTAGGCATCCAATGGTGCCCTCAAACCATCAAAGAACGTAGTAAAACTCTAGATCGGGCACTCGATCCCCAAAACATGGATTTTCTTCCCAGTACGAAATAACCCACTCTCGACCTCCATTCGGCCTAGAAATCACAGGGAAGGTAAATATCGAGCTAAGGATCTGTCACCCTACCTCAAGGCTGCTTTAAATGCGACGGATCACCGCCAATCCACAAAAAACCACTTTGAAACTCTCGAACTCCCACGAGCTCACATGAGCCGCACACCACTGTGATCACCTCACCGCCACCGTCGCCGCCACGTCATCGCCTCACCGTCGTCTGCAGCCGGAGGGGAGCACTGTCGCGGTCGTCACTGGAGGAAGAAGAGGGAAAGAGGGGGCGGCCGGTTCTCACGGGAGAGAGGGGATAAAGAAGAGGAACGAAGAAGAAAAAGAAAAAGAAAAAGAAATGGGGTTTATATAGAGAATCCAGAGTTCTAATTCTGGTCTGTTTTTTGTGGTTTACACATTTGTATTGCAGGTCAGCAACCATCTAGCACGAGGCCCATCCTTTCTGGCTGGTCGGAAAAGGTGGAGGTTGAGAACCACAACTTGGAAGGTGGCGGATCAGGACGGTCTCTATTCGTCCGTTTAGTTCTTTGTGTGGTTCTATCTAGACCGTTCGGTGGACTAGGCGGCTCATAGAGGACCGTTTTCTAAAGCCAGAGCCTTCTTCCCGCGTTCCTTCCAGCACAGCGGACGGCCCTTCGATAGACCGTTTCACGATAGAGCGGTCTTGTCCCAACCGTTCAATTCCATGTGCTACTTGGCGAGTGTCTCTCTTTCTTTTTCTCAGGCGTGGGTGTGTCCTTTCACACCTCGGCGTCTGGGTGGCGATCACGGTTAGTGTTTCCTTTTGATCTTGTTTATTTGTTGTCTTTCCTTCTCACATTTAAATAGCATAAGCTAGTGGATCAAAGAGGAGAGACTCAAAGAGAGGTAAAAGAAGTCGAAGGAGGCATTTTTCCTGCCTACAACGGGCAAACCATGAGATCAAGCCAAGACAAGCAGAAACCGGAGCGATGGACAACGACAACACTCTGGGCAGAGCAAACTATCATTCAACCGCTAGGCGAACCCGACAGTCAAGGAAGCCGCTACAAGGCCAGAGACAAGGACACTGGTAGTTCTAGATTGAGTCATTAGGGAACTATCGTAGTCAAGGAAAAGACCACACCCAGTTATCTGAACCAACTGATCCAGAAAGCTACCGACATATAGACACCACCCTAAAGCACAAACCTAAGACAAACAGACACACAGAACAGACACAGAATGAGACAACGGCCATCACGGCCACAACAGGACCGTAACGCACCACTATAGGCATGTTACTTGCTCTTACGCACCAGGGTAGGGGCGTTAGGGCAACCAGACCACAACTCGGATGAAGGGCATGTAACGGACCTATATAGGTGCGTTACACCAGCCCAACGCACCAGGACAGGTGCGCCAAGGCCAACAGACCCAAAACCACTAACACGGACCATGTAACGCACCAGGCTAGGGCCGTTACACAACGTGACGCACAAGGGGAGGTCCATCAGGGCTAACCTACTGACTCGATCTTTGAGGTAGACACGATCTTCGAGGGACTGACAGCCACAGTCCTCGGAAACATCCACACGTAACGCACCAATGAGGCGCATTACAGCCAAGTGACAGTCCTATGCTGGTCCGTCACACCCAGAACGTAATGCAGCACCATAGGCACGTTACAGCCATGTGACGGTAGTCCATCACACCAACCCAGCCTCGAAGAACGCAAAATGACCAATGGTTGTGGCGGTCTATCGAGGGTCCGTCACACAGGTGACAGTCTCTGGAATGACCGTTACACAAAACCGGTGAGGAAAATAGGGGAACGGCCGAATCGACCCGTTCTACGCCCCATTCACGCCGAAGCACAGGGGAAACAAACGCACATGACCATACAACACACCTGGAGTTAAAAACAACGCATGCACGCATTAAAACGCAAAAATGGGGCAATTCCAATGAATCAACCCCAAATGAGTCACTGGGGTTCTCGGACTCCTTCCGGCCCCAAATGACAACCAATCGACACGAAACTTACGGGAATGGGATCCTGACATCCCAGCGATCATTTTGACACTAATTTTACCGAGAATGGTTGCTGTTTTCTGGCGAACCCTACAAACCCCAAAAACTACAGTTTTTACTAAACCAGCCCGATCTCCCCCGATTGAGCACCAAACCGTGCACAGGAGTAGGGAAAACGTGCAGAATGAAGTAGCGATCTGTCTCCCTACCTCCACCAAAGAAACTGAGCGCCGAGGCGACTAAACCGTGCTAAAAATCACAATGCGAACCAAACTGCAGACTTTGAATCCACCATTCAGGATCGTGCCAAAACTGCACCGATCCTCGCTCCACCACGCGTCTCAACAGCTTCCCGGCATCATCACTTCGCCCACGGTCACCTCCATCTGCAGTCGGAGCCAAGAGGGTGAGAGAATGAGAGAGAACGGGAGAGAGAGAGTGAGAGCATGAGAGTGGGAGGAGAGAGAGGGTGGGGGGGTTAAATGGTTAGGAAATTAGGAAATTTCCTAATTTCTTGATGCCAGGAGAGTTACGGCGCCGAGGAGGAGGACTCGTTCCCAGCAGGGAGAGTCAGATGATGGCCAGGGGGGCAGAGCATAGCTACGATTCCAGAGGATGCAGCTGGGGTGTGCGAGTTCCTAGAGCAGAGGATTTCTTCCGAGGCATGTTTTAGTATGTTCTTCAGCAGTAGCAGGGAGGTGAAGCTGGCAAAGGTTCATCATCTTGAGATAGTCATGGTCGTGTGCTGAAGGAGTTCTTGCAGTTCCAACCGCCTCCTTTCAATGAGCAGCCAGATCCAGAGGTGGCCATGGAGTCGCTGGATGATTTGGAGAGGATCTTCAGTGCGATGGAGTGTGTTGAGGAGGAGAAGGTGGTATTGGCTACGCATTGATTGTAGGGATCGGCCCGATCTTGGTGGACATAAGAATGGGGAGCAGTGTTCTAGTCTCGTCCTCTTCGATAGATCACGTGGTAGCAGTTCGTCACAACTTTTGAGCATGCTTTCTATCCATCTTTCGTCAGGTCATAAAGGCTGTGTGAGTTCTTAGAGTTTGACCCAGGGTGACCTGTCAGTGATGCAGTACCGATCCAGGTTCATTGAGCTGGGCCATTATGCGTCTTACATCATGGCGGATAAGGAAGTAAAGACCGAGTAGTTTGTGGGAGGTCTGAGGTCAGAGTTGAGGAATTCCCTTCTTGCATTGGGCCTGGCCAATCTAGATGCAGCTTGCAAGGCAACAGCGACGTTGGAGAGAGATTTACAAAAGGTCCGAGGGCATGGTAGTGCAGGTCAGGCTCAGGCAGGTTTCAGTCAACTGATGGACGTGCAACAGCAGAGTACCATCCAGCCCTCAGCAGGTGGTTTTGGGGCAGCTCAGTCTGTGGCTTCAGCATCAGAGTCATCGTCCCTTGGTGCGAAGCTCAAGAAGTTGCTCAAGGAAGTTGGTCTTGGTAGGAAGCGTCGGGGTCATAAGGGGCTGACGTAGCAGTCGGTGGGCAGTGTTCAGCAGCCTGTATCTTTTCAGCGCTAGGGTTCAGTGAGTGGTTCTCGAGGTGGGTGTCCCAAGTGTGGCGGTTCTCATCCAGGTAGGCCATGTTTGGCGCCTGTGATTTGCTTCAGGTGTGACCAGCCAGGGCACATGGCACGTAACTATCCGCAGAGACTGTGTCAGCCGCATGAGTTTTAGTAGCAGTAGTAATTTCAGCCCCGACAGTTATCATCACAGCCACAGTAGTACCAGTAGTAGGGACAGTTTCCTCAGTTGACTCGGTCAGCTACTGTAGGGAGGCAGAGATCCTGAGCCAGAGTTACTCACATGACTAGAGCAGAGGCTGAGGCATCGCAGTTGGTGGAAGGTACTCTTTCGATTTTGGGATGTGCGGCTTGTGTTTTGTTCGATTCGGGTGCTTCTCATTCGTTTATCTCGAAGGATTTTGCTCAAAGTGTGGAGGACCCGATGGCTGAGATGTCCTATGATTTGGCGGTAGAGTTGCCTATCGGTGACTTCATGATCACCCCATATTGCTTTGAGAAGGTGCCTGTGTGGGTGGAAGGGTGGAACTTACCGTCCAGGCTTTATGCGTTACCGCTTTAGGGCTTTGATGTGATTTTGGGCATGGATTGGCTCGAGGCTCATCATGTCTTGGTGGATTGCAGCTTGAAGAAGGTCTACTTCTAGTAGCTTCATGGACCCACCTTCTATTTCTAAGATATCTGATCTTCCTCTTCAACCCCTCTTCCCACTTGCTTATTTCATCTATTAGGGCTCATCGATTGCTTGATGCGGGCTGTCAGGGTTTTCTCGCTTCAGTGGTTTTGGTCGATCGGCAGTATCCTGATGTGGAAGACATATCGATTGTGTGTGAGTTTCCCGATGTTTTTCCCGAGGAGTTGCCTGGGTTGCCACCACAGCGAGAGATTGATTTTGTGATTGATGTGGTACCAGGGACGGCGCCTATGTCGAACGCCCCTTATCATATGGCGCTTGCGGAGTTGCGAGAGTTGAAGGCACAGTTGTAGGAGTTACTCGCAAAGGGGTACATTTGCCCTAGCTGTTCCCTGTGGGGTGCACCGGTGTTATTCGTGAAGAAGAAGGATGGTAGTTTGAGGCTGTGCATCGACTACCGTCAGTTGAACCAGGCGATTATTAAGAACAAGTGAACCTATCTTTGCATTAGCATTTAGCCAATGTCGATGAACAAACTAGCTCTGACCCTTGTCATCATCGGCAAGACCAGTCAGTGTCCCATTAACCTAGACCTTTCGTCCCTGTTAATGAATAAACCCATCTTTACTTTGGCATTTAGCCAATGTCGATGAACAAACCAACGCTGATTCTTGTCATCATCGACAAGGTCAGATAACGAACCATTAACCTAGACCTTTCATCCTCGTTAATGAATGAACCTATGTTTACTTTGACATTTAGCCAATGTCGACGAACAAATCAACTCTGACCCTTGTCATCATCGGCAAGACCGGTCATTATCCCATTAACCTGGACCTTTCGTCCTCGTTAATGAATAAATCTATCTTTGCTTTGACATTTAGCCAATGTCGATGAACAAACCAACGTTGATTCTTGTCATCATCGACAAGGATAGTCAATGAACTATTAACCCAGACCTTTTGTCCACATTAATGACTAAGCCATCATTGCTTCGGCATTTAGCCAATATCGATGAACAAACCAACGCTGATCTTTGTCATCATCGACAAGGTCAGTCAATGAACCATTAGCCCGGACCTTTCATCCGCGTTAATGACCAAACCCACCTTTGCTTTGGCATTTAGCCAATACCAATGAACAAACCAATGCTAATTCTTGTCATCATCGGCAAGGATGGTCAATATCCTATTAACCCGGACCTTACATTCTCGTTAATGACTAAACTCTGATGAACAAACCAGCACTGACCCTTGTCATCATCGGCAAGACCGATTAGTATCCCGTTAACCTGGACCTTCCATCCTCGTTAATGAACAAACCCATCTTCGCTTCGACAGTTAGCCAATGCTGATGAATAAACCAACACTGACCCTTGTCATCATCGACAAGATCGGTCGGTATCTTGTTAACCCGGACCTTTCGTCCTCATTAATGAATAAACTCATCCTTGCTTTGACAGTTGGCCAATACTGACGAACAAACCCCCACTCGCCTTGGCGTCAGTTCTGTATCCATCCTCGTGACTCAGATGAGTCACGGGACGGTCACGCTCTCTCATCACAGTAGTGAAATGTATATGAACGAGTTAGGATCCTAACGAACACACAAGCAGTGGCTCAAGAGTGTATACGAAACGAGCAAGCTAAGCCAAGCAAGGAAGTGGACGCATACCTCCAAGCTCGGGGCATGGGGAAGATGCCCGGCCAAGTCACACAAATCCCCGGTACAAAAGCTAAAGAAATACAATCCAAACACTGCCCACTCCTCTCAGGGAGGTAAAAGGCTACACAACAAATCTAGGGACATGCAAAGTGGAGTGATGGGCCGCGAGTGGACGACGTGTGGCAACTCCAATGCGCTGCGAATCGGTATGGCCGGGAACCAATAGTAAGGATGACGCGTCATGGAGGCCAAGGAAGGTGAAACGTCCCTGAAGGCGCGCTGTAGTGGATGACGATCCTCCAGGAAGAAGACAAAAGCCGATGGTGCCAGTTGGAACCTCTGGTGTAGTCACGAGTGGCGGCTAGACTACAGGCTAGTCTGCGCAGGCGCAGGTGACCTGTGGGCGAGCAGGCCTAGAATGCGGCCTTTTGGACATCCTCTGAACATGAAACTTGGTGGGGATGTAGGTGGGATGTCCCAAAGACACCAGTGGAAGGAGGGTCATAGAAGATGACCGTGGTAGCTAGGGCGATGCCGAAAGTAAGCACTTATGCAATCTGGCCTGTCTGTAAGTAGCAGGACAGATAGGGAAAGAATAGCGTGGCACGGGGGCTTCCAGGTGGATTGTAGGGCTAGGTTTTCTATGGTGGAGGGGGGATGTACGTGGGAAGATGGAGGATGAGTGGCGGGGATGCTCACAGTGGAAGTATTGGGCATGGGGAGCGGTGCACGGTGATACTCATATATGTAGGACTGTGTAGAAAGACTAGGTAATAGGAATGGTGGATGGGATTCCGTAGGGAAAACGGGCTTAGAACGGCATGAAATTTTTATGGTGGGTTGGCTATGATGTGGGGAGAGCGTGTACCAATTTTTATGGTGTTTGGAGAGATTTGAGGGTGAGAAGGTCTCTATGGACGGGCTCTATCCCAGCAGGCCTACACAGGTGCAGTCTGCACGGGAAAAAGGGCTCTGGGGGCATGAATGCCCAATTAAAAGTGCTTGCAAGCCATGGGACAGTTCTGCCATTTGTAACGGTCCCCGGGTCATTGCGTTATTGTGTGGGTAGTTCCGTATCTGCACATAGTGTCCGTCAAAGGACCTGTGACTCAGCAGGATGTCACCTGAAGGGCGTCACATTGTCTTCCCGTCATGAGACCATGTCGAGGTCGGGACAGTAAGGGTGCCATAGGCACCGTTGTGCTGGAGCGATTGGGCGTCACCAAGGTCGAGTCGACTGAATGACGTAGGCACCACTTGTCACTGGAGGGGCCAGGCGTTGTTGAGACTTGAGCGGTTGGACAGCATGAGCATCGCCATGACTGGAGCGACCAAAAGTCATTGAGCTCAGGATTATCGGGTGTCGTGGGCATCGGTAGGACTAGAGTTGTTAAGCAATTGGGCGTCAGGACTCCCGATGTGATTGGAGTAGCTGGAAGTCGGGCGACGGGGGCACCACTGTGATTGAGGTAGCTGAGTAGTCAAGCACAGTGGGCCATGATATGGCTGGCAGTCGGGTGCCCGGGGCACCATTGTGACTGAGGTAGTTGGCAGTCAGGTGCCGGGGGGCACTGTTGTGACTAGAGTAGCTGGTAGTCGGGTGTCGGGGGCACCGTTATGACTGAGTGAGCTGAGTGGTCAGGTGCCAGGGGCCTCGATGTGACTGGAGTGACGGGCAGTCGGGTGCCGGGGGCACCGTTGTGGCTGAGTGGGCTAAGTGGTCAGGTGCTGGGCCCCCCGATGTGACTGGAGTGACTGGCAGTCAGGTGCTGGGGACATCGTTGTGACTGGAGGAGCTGAGTGGTCAGGCGCCATGGGCCCCAATGTGATTGGAGTGATTGGCAGTCGAGTGCTGGGGGCACCGTTGTGACTGAGTGAGCTGAGTGGTCGAGCGTCGTGGGCCCCGATGTGACTGGAGTGGCTGGTAGTCGAGTGCCGGGGGCACCGTTGTGACTGGAGTGGCTGGCAGTCGGGTGTCGGGGGCACCGTTATGGCTGGAGTGACTGGCAGTCGGGTGCCGGGGACACCATTGTGACTGAAGTGGCTGGCAGTCGGGTGCCGGGGGCACCGTTGTGACTGAAGTGGCTGGCAGTCTGGTGCCAGGGGCACCGTTGTGACTGAGTGGTCGAGCAATCGGATGCCACAGGCCCCGACGTGACTGGAGTGACTGGCAGTCGGGTGCCGGGGGCACCATTATGACTAAAGGAGCTGAGTGGTCGGGCACTGTGGGCCCCGATGTGACTGGAGTGACTGGCGGTCAGGTGCTGGGGGCACTGTTATGACTGAAGTAGATGGGCACTGCAAGACCATGATGGTCGTGCTCGGGGCCCGTTGACAGAGGCAGGGGCCTGGCGCTTCATTTTGCGTCGGGACTTGTGAAGTAGGCCCATTATCCAGATATGAGCACTGAGGGCATACTTATCGAGGTGACACTGGGGTGGCGTGTGATTATCGAGGCGGGGAGCCTGATAAGGCGCTTCAATTGAGTCGCGTTTGGTGGTACACGATCATCGAAATAGAGACTGGGTAGAGTGCTCTCATCGGGCAAGGTCTGTGTCGTGCACGAACGTCAAGGTAGAGATCGGGCAGGGTGTCTCAATCGAGCAGCATTTGAGAGTCATGCATGATTATCGAGGTAGGGTTTGGACAGGGTGCCTCCGTGAAGCAGCATCTGAGGTCATGCGCGAACGTCAAGGTAGGGCCAAGCAGGGTGTTCAGGCCGAGCAGGGTGTTTCCGTCGAGTAACGTCTGGGGGTGCATGATGATTGAGACAAGGCTCGGGCAGAGTGCTTTCATCAAGCGACATCAGGGTCGTGTACGATTATCGAGATGACATACGTTCATCCAAACAGGGAGCCACCTTTTAAGAGGTTGGTGTTTGGGCTAGACGCCGTAGGAGGGATGATCATGCGACATGTCCTCGGCATAAGCCTAGCAAACACACAAACAAATCTCCTTAGCACGCCTTTGTAGTTCGGGGCTGAGCTCCTTGATACTTGATGCTTTGATCCCTTGATGCTTTGATACTTTTTTTTTGGCTTCCAAAGGGAGGTTTTTATAGCGGAAGATGAAGGGTCAAGGGGGTTTAGGTGGACCAGGTTGAAGCGTTAGGCTGGTCCGGACGCTGGAATCACGAAACACACCCCGGGGGCCCAGAAACTGATTTGAAGCTCACAGATCCAGATCCGAAAAATGTCTGAAAAATCTGGGACATTACACCCCTCCCCCCTTAAACAAATTCCATCTTCAAAATTTAAGAACAAAGCATAGGAACATGGGGAAAGACTCACACAAACAAGTAAGGATATTACTGTCGCATCTCATCCTCACGCTCCCACGACGCCTCACCCCCCGAATGACGCTGCCAGACCACCTTAACCAGAGGAATGACCTTGTTCCCCAAGCGCTGCTCACGCCGATCCTCAATGCGGATAGGATACTCCGGAAGGGACAAGTCTGGGGACACCTCAAGCCAAACGGCGTCCTCCAAAACATGAGAATCATCGGGCATATACTTTCGAAGCATTGATATATGAAACACATCATGCACGGAAGATAGCTCTAGAGGTAACTGCAACTGATAAGTAACTTCCCTGATAGGCTCGACGATGGGAAAAGGACCAATGTAGAGGGGATTTAGCTTCCCACGCCTGCCGAAGCGCATCACACCCTTCATGGGAGAGACTCTCCAAAAAACCTAATCTCCCATAGCAAAGCTGAGAGGTTGTCTCCTCTGATCGGCATAACTCTTTTGCCCTGCCAACATCTTCTGCCGAATGAAATGCACCACCTCAACACACTGCTGCACCAAATCCAGTCCCATCAAGACACACTTGCCCACCTCGAACTAATCAAGTGGGGTCTGACAGGATCGCCCATATGACGCCTCATAAGGAGCCATACTAATTCTAGAATGATAGCTGTTGTTGTAGGCAAACTCTACTAACGGCAAATGGTGGGTCTAACTCCCTTGCCACTCCAAGTAACACGACCTCAACATGTCCTCTAAAGTCTAGATGGTCCTCTCAGACTGACCGTCTGACTGAAGATGATAGGCAAAGCTAAATGCCAATTCTGTGCCTAGAGCTCTCTGAAAACTCCTCTAGAATCCTGATGTGAAGCGTGGATCAGGATCAGACACGATGGAGATGGGGATTTCATGCAACGAAATGATCCGCTCCATATACAAATGGGCCAACTTCTACATGCTCCAACTAACTTTGATCGGCAACAATCGAGCTATCTTCGTTAGTCTATCCACTAGTAACCAAATACTATCATGCCCACTGGATGCCCTCGGTAACCCAACCACAAAATCAGTGGTCACATGGTCCCACTTCCATGTGGGTATCTCTAAGGGCTGAAGTGTACCTCCTGGTCGCTGGTGCTTAGCTTTCACCTGCTGACAGGTTAAACACCTGGCTACAAACTCTGCTACATCTCTCTTCATACTAGGCCATCAAAACTATCTCTTCAGGTTCTGGTACATCTTGGTCGATCTGGGATGGACGGTGTACCGGCTCCCATGTGCCTCGCGTAATACCGTACGCCTCACATACTCCTTAACTGGGACGTACAACCTACCTCTGAACCTCACGGATCCATCCTCACCAAACTCCACCTCGGCCATTGACAGAATACGAGATAGCTCGGGGTCCGCACGCTGAGCCTCAGTCACCTATCGACGAACAACTGATGCGATAGTCAGACTCGCAAGGATAGCTGAACCCTGATCCTGAGGGATCTTGAGCCTAAAATTCATGGCCGGCACCTGCTCCCAAAGCCTCCACTTCTGCAATAACATCCGACTGACCATTACTCTCCTACTCAGAGCATCAGCCATGACATTCATCCTGCCAAGCTGATAAGACAGAGTAAAATCATTATCCTTCATGTACTCCATCCACCTCCTCTACCCGAGGTTAAGATCCTTTTGGGTAAACACATTCCTCAATTGACTCGGTCAGCTACTGTAGAGAGGTAGAGATCCCGAGGCAGAGTGACTCACATGGCCAGAAGAGGCTGAGGCGTTGAAGTTGGTGGAAGGTACTCTTTTGATTTTGGGTTGCGCAGCTTGAGTTTTGTTCGATTCGGGTGCATCTCATTCGTTCATATCCGAGGATTTTGCTCAGAGTGTTGAGGACCTGGTGGCTGAGGTGTCCAGCGATTTGGTGGTAGAGTTGTTTACCTGTGACTTCATGATCATTCTGTATTGCTTTGAGAAGGTGCCTGTGTGGGTGGAAGGGGGGAACTTGCTAGCTAGGCTTTGTTTATTATGGGACGCCTTTTAAAGTGGCGTTATTTATTAAATTGGCGACTCTCATTAAGTCGTTCTTTAATATTTTATCAGGATTTTTATAATTTCAAAAATTCAGGGTTGCTACATGCGATTACTCGGTTGAGCTTCAGGATTCTTCGATTCTGAGCTTATAGTAGATCGGCTCAAGTTTTAGCCTTCACAGAGTCTGAGCTTATAGTCACTCATCTGAGCTTTAGACTTCACAGAGTCTGAGCTTACAGTCACTCAGTCAAGCTTTATGCTTCTTCGATTATGAGCTTATACTCGCTTGGCTCGAGCTTTAGGCTTCATGGAGTTGGAGCTTATAGTCACTCATCCGAGCTTTAGACTTCACAGAGTCTAAGCTCATAGTCACTCGGCTAGAGCTTTAGGCTTCACAGAGTCTGAGCTTACATCACTCGGCTCGAGCTGGCTCCGTTAGGCTCAACTCCTGACAGTCGACTCTCGGGCCTAACTACGTGTCAATGCGCTTCTTGGCTGGTTTCGCTTGGCCGCCTATTCCATCATATTTTAGGTGGCCACAAATACCCCCCACTTGTGGGTGGCACAGGCGAGGGACGAGCAAGCTGTGGCACACAGGTGCCGACTTCTTCATCATCCCACTTAAGTAAACTCTAGTGGGCCTAGGGATCTGCACCAAAGAGGGTAGAGGGGTTTTAGCAAGGACACTGTTTAAGCTGATTATGACAAAAGATCCAAAACATTGGGTTTTAGCGGATGGCCCCAATTGGGAGCTGAGTACCAACCTTGGAAGGAAATTGTTTAATCCGACTTTAGACGTAAGGTCCAAGCTATTAGATTTTAGCAGTTAGTCCCGACAAGAAGTCAAGGACCAACTCTTATGTAAATCATTGGCATTGGGTATATGCCAGCGCAAGAAAGTGTTTTAAGCCGGTCTTAGACAGAATGTCTAAGCTGTTGGGTTTTAGTGGTTAGCCCCGACAAGAAGCCAAGCACCGACCCGGATGTAAATCATTGGCATTGGGTATATGGCAACGCAAGAAAGTGTTTGAAGTCGGTCTTAGACGAAAGGTCTAAGCCATTGGGTTTTAGCGGTTAGCCCCGACAAGAAGTCAAGCACCAACCCTGATGTAAATCATTGGCATTGGGTACATGCCAATGCAAGAAAGTGTTTTAAGCCGGTCTTAGACAGAAGGTCTTAGCCATTGGATTTTAGTGGTTAGTCCCGATAAGAAGTCAAGCACCAACCCTGATGTAAATCATTGGCATAGGGTATATGCCAATGCAATAAAGTGTTTTAAGCCGGCTTTAGACGAAAGGTCTAAGTCATTGAATTTTAGTGGTTGGCCTCGACAAGAAGTCAAGCACCAATCCTAATGTAAATCATTGGCACTGGGTGCATGCCAACGCAAGAAAGTGTTTTAAGCTGGGTTTAGACGGAAGGTCTAAGCCGTAATCCCCAGTTGAGATCGAGAGGGCACCGAGTGAAATTGCATCATCGACATTGGAGCAATGCCGAGAAAGGAATCACCTACTTCGGTTGGACTGAAAGTTGGTGTGAGGTAGCAACTCACTATAGGAGTCTAGTTAAGGTTTGTTCATTGTGGCACTTGGTTTTCAGTTGATTGCCGAACTGAGGTAGTGGCGCATGATATAGCTTTAGGTGCTTCTCATTGAGAGGTGGAAATGGAACTTTCCCTCGATGGTTGACGATGATGTATGCTCCGCCTTCATAGACTTTCTGGACCACATAGGGTCCTAACCAATTTCATTTAATTTACCTTTTGGATGGGTTGCCATCACTTCTTTTCTTTTGACCATAATAAGGTCTCCTTTCTTGAATTCACACTCTTTGACAAGCTTGTCGAAGGCGCGCACCATAAGTACTTGGTAGACCTATATGTTCTACTGGGCTTTGAGCCGATACCCTTCCAGATCGGTGTGCTCCTCCAGTCTTTTTTTGATATTTGCTTGGCCATCTTTGACTAGTTCATGTTGGATGGCGACCCATAATGAGGGTATCTTCATCTCTATCGGGATGACTGCGTCTGAGCCATACACCAGTGAAAAAGGTGACCAACCCATCGAGATCTTGTATATGGTGCGATACACACACAGCACCTCATACATCCTATCCTCCCAATCCTTCTTACTACGCCATTCCATCTCCATTCCTTTGCTGACCTGTCATGAACAAAGCATCACATTTGTCAGTCATATGAGAGTGGAAAATAACAATGACTTATAGTGTTAGCCAGTATCAAAACCATGATATACAAATAACCAATGACCGCAGGGGCACAACAACCCCAGACTATGAGTGTCGCGTGTGGTTAGTCTGCTATCGTTCGGGTTCCTGGCTCAGGTAAATGCTTGTTATCTCATAGATCACAGGGCATCCCCATAGGTCATCCCGCGTCACTAATAGAGGAAAGCGGTGGCATTCTCAGCCCCTCTATTAATGACCTGGCCCTACCGATGTTGCTGCAAAAATACCAACAGGAAATTGAAGCACTGAAGAAGTAGCTAAGTGAGAAGGATACCCATGCCTCTACTCCCAGGCAGGCTGAAATCTCGCTTGGGACGTCAGGGGGTAATAGCCAAGCATTTGAGGCCTCATCACAAGCGACCGCATCCCAGCTGGCGCCCAACTATACTAGGGGCATTTCCCTCCATCAACAAAAATACATAACCACAGCCCAGTCTTCCAGTTTCAGGGGTCCACTGCTACGCCTCACGCGACAATGTTGACCACGCCGCATATGCAACAAGCTCACTTCTACCCAAGCCCAGTTGATCCGACAGTGATGAACAAATTGATGGTTGAGAAAATGATAGAGATGAAGCTAGCAGAAAGGGGCGATGGTGACTCCGCCTCATTTTATGTATACATGGTTCCATACTCGCCTCACCACGCCGCTAAGAAGCTGCCTCCTGGCATTACCAAGCCCCCAAATTTGAAAAGTTCAATGGGCAAAGGTCTCCTAGAGAGCATATTGCCTACTATATTAATGTAATGGGCGACTTGGCCACTAATGATTCATACCTACTAAAATTCTTCGGGTCCACACTAACAGAGCTTGCCTTCGAGTGGTACTCAAGCTTGGAGCCCGGGTCTATTATTGACTGGCTCGATATGCAAAGAAAATTCAAAGAAAGGTTCCACATCATTGAAAGGGAGGTGACTATGGCCAAATTGTACTCGACTAGGCAGAGGAATAATGACTCCTCCGTGGAATATATGAAAAGGTGGAGGAACCTTAGTATGAGGTGCATGCGTCCTCTACACCGGGAGGATGCTGTTCAAATATTTAAGCAGAATCTGAGAAAAGAGGTGCTGGAAAGAATTATAGGCACTAAAATCAAGTCATTTGATTGACTACATAATGTTGTTGCAAAAATTGAGGCATTCCTCTCAAAAGTATTCTTCTTCTCCAGCCGCCTTGGGCCACAAGGCCAAGCCAGTTGACAAACGACCGGTGCCTAAGGAAGTGCTCACGGTTGATTTCAAGGCCTTCCAGTGACAGAATGAAAAGGACAAAGGGGTAGCTGATCCAACCCCAGCCAAGTCCGCCGAACGACGACAGGGCCCTTCCCTACGGGAGAAAATGAAGAAGCTATATTCATTCCCTCGGGATAAGACTCGAGTTTTGTTCGAATGGGCCATTAGATACAACAAGATCACTCTCCCAGAGCCAAAGAGGCCTAATGACCTTAGAAGAAAAGATGACCATTGCCTAACTTTGTGGTTGTAGCCATCGGAGTAGACATTGGTTTTGCTTCTGCCATCCCATATTTCTTTAACAACTCCAATGTGTATTTGACTTGATTTATGAAGATGCCTTCTAATATTTACTTTACTCGCAATCCAAGAAAAAATGTGAGTTTCCCTATGAGACTCATTTCAAATTCTCCCTACATTATCTGTGCAAACTCATCACAAAAGACATTATTAGTAGCTCCAAAGATTATATCATCAACATATACTTGAACTACTAATATGTCTCTACCTGATTTTCTCGTGATGAGTGTTTAGTCAACCTTACCTCTTTTGAACCCATTTTCAATCAAGAATGAGGTGAGCCTTTCATACCATGCCCTTGGAGCTTGCTTCAAGCCATACAAGACTTTCTGTGTTTTAGGTCTTCAAAAGCTGAAGGTTGTCCTACAAAAATATCCTCTTCGATGTACCCAATTAGAAAAGTAGATTTAACATCCATTTGAAAAAAATTAAAGTTCAATGAACAAGCATAGGACAAAAGAATCTGGACTACTTCTAATCTAGCAACTGGAGCAAATGACATCTATTCTTACATGTAATGATGGCATACATTGGGCCAGGACCATCATCTTCCCCGGACGTCAAGACTTCAAGTCCAACCCTGAAGAACCAATGCACCCACGGGCACCGCCCGGCTCATCCTTCGCCCGTGCCACTCGTGGGCGGGGGGCATTTGTGGACGTGTAAAATTGTACGTCCACGTGTCCCAACCAATCCAGCATCAATAAACAACTTCAACTTAAGAGATTGCGGAGAACACGTCCCGTCTGGACCCTCCGAACGAACAGTACACTGCCATGAAGCCACTCCCGGAGTCACAGCAGCGAAGAGGAACCAACCCCTGGGGGGCTCACAACTCGTGAGCCCTGAAGAGAACTAAGTGGATCGTCAATCGGGCACAAAATGGGCCCAAATCCACTTCAATGGCATGCCCATACGGGCCTTCAACGGTATGCCCAGCGAGGTCTTCAACGGCACGCCCATACGAGCCTTCAGCGGTACGCCCAACAAGGCCTTCAGCAGTGAGCCCAGTGAAGCCTTTAGTGGTACGCCCAGCGAGGTCTTCAGCGACATGCCCTCGTGCCCCTTTAGCAGCACGCCTTCTTTTGGGTTCTTTAGTGGTTTGCCCAGTCCTTTCAATGGCACAGCCTGGCTTTCTCCCAATGACACGTCCGACAGGGAGGATCTTACGCCACGTCCTATAGATCCTTGGCGCGTAGCGGGGTGGCTGAGGTGTCGAACGGGGAGGGGGACACACAGCCTACCTCTTGTCGACCAAAGATAGCCTAAGTCAAATCCCCATAAATAACCCACGTTCCTACCTCCGTCACTCCGCGCTCGAAGGCCCTTGCCGTTGAGGTTTAAAAGCTCCTCTCCACGGTGAACAAAACACATAGAGAGAAAGAGAGAGAAAAAAGGGCGGAAGCATTCCACAGAAGAGAGAAGGAAGACACAAGAGAGACACGGGCAACCAGACCAGAGAGAAGAGAAGAAGGAGAAGAGAAGAAGAAGAAGAAGAGAAGGAAAGGGCTTTCCCCTCGGCGGCCACCAGAGAAGAAGAGAGTAAGAGAGAGGAAGAGAGAAATGTAGTAGGGAGAAGAGGGAAAAGCAAGGAGCCGTCGCCCCTGCACAACCCCTCGTTCCTCCTTTTTCCTCCTTTTTCTTTCTTCCCCTCCTTCCTTATGTTCAATGTATTTTGGTTCCCATTTGCCATGAATAAAATCATCTTTGTTGTCATTCTCTCTCTCTTTATCCATTTTTGTCATTTTTGCGTCGTATCTCATCGGATTAGGACTCCTTGTGTGCTCTTCCACCGGCCTTTTCCTTCACTAGTGGTTTGCTCCCTTCTGACGGATCTCTGGTCGTCACCCTCATCCACTTGCCATGAGGGGGAGTCCCTTATTCTTCCCTGAGAACCCAAGCCCCCGACACCACCGTTGATTTTCGTTCCACCAACTTCCTCAAACCCCCAGTCCCTAGACTTCCCTACCCTCAACTGAAGCCCCTCTTTCCAGTTGAACCAAGTCCCCAGACCCCATGGCCTCCTCCCTCTCACTGGCCTTAAACCACCCTCAAGTGCCTTCGCTGGCACACCAGCCATTCCTTGACCGGTACGCTCCTAGCCCGGCACAGCCTCCCTGGCCGGCACATTGACCCCTACACCTCTTCACCGGCACAGTCTTTGGCCGGTATGCCCCAGACCAGCCTTAGAGAGGCCCTCCCTCCGATGGTTTCCTCAGATTTTCTCATATTTTATTAAAGGTGTTACCGTCTTTGGACGTCCAACTCCACTTGTCGGGTTTTGCCACTCCATGTGGGCGTGTTCACTGTATCTCCCTCACGCCTGAGTCAAGGGGAGATGCTGTCAAATTTTTATCAGAAATAATAATATGCTAAAAGACCAAAGGGAGCAATAAACAAATGAAATAATCAACAAAAAAATGCCTTAAACAAGGTGAAAAGAACCAGGGGCAACATGAAGAGGGCCGGACTGAACCATGGTTGAGTGTTTTGAGCACCCGTACTGAAGGGAGGAATGAACAGAGAATGGTTAAGAGACAGGAAGAGGGACTCCTCATCAATCATATAGAAAATCAATTAAGAAAAGAAGGAAGAGAAGGATAATAGAAGAAAAGAAAGGCCTTAAGAGGGTGAAGGAGGAGGGGGCTGCCATGTAGTACATTGAAGCCACAGAGATATAACAGTAAGCAATTAATTTTCAATAGATCCGTTTGCTAAAGTAGTAGAAATAAAATTATTTTTTAATTAACAGTTTAAATTGAACAATTATATACCAGAGTCTAGTCCAAAGGAAAGATAACAAGTCTAACAGTATAGTCGATAGAAAAGACAAGACGTACCAAGAAAGTCGGGGGAAGCCCGACGCAGGTAACAGTTGGCAGCTACGAACTCGCGCACCAGGAACAGCGGAAGCAGAACGAACAACGACCCACCTGAAAAGCAGGGGTGAGTCTCGTGTCACTGGCTCAGTAGGGGTCACACGGATCCCTACTGGAAAACACACAGTAACACGGAACAAGTAAAAACAGCAGGTCTAGCAAAGCTGAAAAAGTTACACTACAAAGCTGTAAAGCTACGCTAGAAAGCTGCAAAAGAAAAGGCAGGGAGCAGGAGTAGGGAACAGTCTAGGAAGAGGGGAAGAACCCATACCAGACAAGCGGCTGCCGAACTAACCTCGGCAACCCAAACTACTCCAAGCAGCAATAGGAAGGTGACTCTGAGCTGATGAAGTCAGGAGTTGCTGATCTGTCGACGCTATAAGGGACTTGCAAAATAAACAAAAGAAACCTAGGAAAAACCTAGAAAGACGCAGACCCAGATGACGCGACTAGGACATCGTGCGCACTGTCCCATACATGACTAGAATGTCATGCATATGACAGGACACTGACCTCGAGTGCAGCCATGAGAGGGCAATCCTGAAGGTCAAGACGCACAAGAAACGCGAAGAGAACTGCGAAGAGTCATGTGCCACGTGACTAGAGCACCCCTCACCAGACGAACAGCCAGCAGCATCCACTGACGTCTTATGCTACGCCAACTAGTGTCTTGTCTGCGTAACCTACCGCAAGTTCTAGGCCGAGACCACGACACTGTCAGAACCAGAATAGTACAACAGTTGCGAGTGACTAGTCAGGGTCACGTCTGATGATGCAAGTCCAAAGCCCCTGACCACGTGTGCACACACTGGCTCTTGCCTAAGCCAGGCCTCTAGCTAGTTTTCTCCCCCCGAATGACGCTACGGTAACCGCGGGAGCCGACGGAAACTAGCTTACAAATCGTAAACCAGAAAGTGCCCCGCTGTAAAAGCCGTCACGCCGAAGCGTGCCGTATGGCTACAACTAGTAGAGGCTCACAAGACACAAAGACTCAAAACACGAGTGCTGAACTACAGACAGGCTAATCATGCACTATCACCCATACAACAAAGCACCAATGGTAGCAGAGCCACTGTCGACAAACTCAAGACAAGGCAACTAGACCTATTCACGTAATGATCCTTGAGTCAGATGACTCTGAGGCAAGATCATCACTGATAGCGGAACGAGCCGCCAATCGATCCAATCCTAAGCCACAGAAAATGACGTTGTTGAAAGAAACGACACGTGGAGACCTAAGAAAACATCGAGAACCCTCAACACACCAGGACACGTAGAACGAGGTCAGATGATATCTCACTACAGTCGAAACCATGTCTCGATCCAGATAGAACTGTCGAGACACACACATGGTTATGTGTCAACCACTGGGTGACCGAAGGTTGACCAGAACCAGACAATGATGACTCAATAGTAGGAAAGAGAATCCTACCATAAGCAAGAAGACTCCTGGTTGCCTCATAACGTAGTCTTAGCCCTCATAGAATGTCGGGAGACATCCACGGGAAAGCGGGTAGATCACAAGGACAAGCCAAGACAAGCAGAAACAAAAATATCAGAGGATGACGCTCTGGGCAAGGCGAACTGTCACTCAACTGCTAGGCAGACCCGGCAGTCAAGGAATAGCCGCTACGCGACTAGACATAAGGATGCTGGCAGTTCTAGATTGAGTCATTAGGGAACTGTCGCAGTCAGGAAAAAGACCGCACCCAGTCACCTGAACCGACCTTTCCAGCGACTACCGGCACACGGACACCACCCTAGAACACAAACCTAAGACAGACGAACACAAGACAAGCCATTACGGCCAACATATATGTAACAACCTAGAGCTCAGGGTACCGATAACCAGATATAAATATCAAACTACCGCTACTAAGAACTGGGGATGCCACCCAAGAGGCTGATGAGGCCCGGATCTGCGTGACCCCTACTGAGCCAGTGACACGAGGCTCACCCCTATTTTTTAGGTGGGTGGCGTCTTCTGCTTCCGCGTTTCCTAGTGTGGCGTGTCCGTAGCTGTCAGTAGTACCTGCGTCGGGCTTCTCCCGACCTCAGTGTACGTCCTTCTTTTCTGTCGACTGTACTTGTCTTTCCTTTGGGCTGGACTCTAGTATAATTGTTAAATTTAAACTGTTAATTGAAAAGTAATTTTATTTCTGCTACTTTAGCAAACCGATCTAATGAAATTTAATAGCTTACTGTTATATCTCTGTGGCTTCAATGTACTACACGACAATCCTTTTTCCCTTCGGAGCTTTATAGCACTTGGGAGGCTTCACGGGTTCCAAGTGGTATCTGGTCTACTCGGTAGTCCTATCGGGGATATCTGGCATCCGGGATCCAGGTCGTCATAGTTGGTATCAGAGCATTGTTGTGTGAAGTACATGGGAATCCAAGATATACAGTTTCCAGAGTCCTAAAAGTCCAGTACAGTCTTCAACTGGCATTAGGTTCACGATTCCTTATCGCTTCATTTTTTGTGTGTCGTCTTGTGCGTGTCGTGTTAACATTGTACGAGATGGTTTTTGCTCTCGTCAGGGCGTGACGAGGTGCTTCCTTGTGGTCATGATGTCTGTCTCGATCTTGTTGTACTTGGCAGAGTTCATCGGAAGGCTTGAATCTGCGGTACATTATTCGAGATCTTTCCACAATTGGTTCAGGTGGCTGGTGACTTTTTAGCGTTGGTTTGATGACCGTACACATTCTTACGTTTTTTTGGTCGTCCCAGCTTGAGTCTGTGCAGCTCCTAATGCATTTCACATCTGTCGAAGTGCTCGATTAGATCCCCTCGATTGAGAAGATGCTCAGGTGACCTAAGATTTTCTTTCCTGGTGAGCTTCTATTAGTAAGCTTGATGCTTCTCGTCCCGTTTGGTGGAGTCTTTTCGAGGTAAGCCTTGGAATTGTTGTCTTAGTGATGCCTTTGTCCTGTGTCTGCTTAACTGTGGATAGTGTTTAATCTAAGCCTAATTTGCTCCTCGTCTTACAGTTGCTTGGCTTTGGACCTAATTCTTGTGTTAAGAGCTATGGTGCACCGTGTTCGTCGTGCCATGTCCAGCGGTCGATGTGTTATAAAGACTTGATAATTATTTCAGGACGTAAAGGTAAGCTGAGATTAGCATTGTTCTTTGGGCTTTGTACTGAAGCTGGTGCTCTTCTCCTTTGCACTTAGGCTAATTGTGATCAGTTGTTCGCTGGATCAGTACTCATGGCATGCTATCTGTGATTTTTATGAATTTCGATGGCGCCGAGTGTGTGCTGAGATGCGGATATCGAGATACTTTCTGATGCTTGTGTGCATTATATGAGTGCGCAGCGGAAGCGTGTGGGCTGATTACCCATGGGCTGAGGATCATAGTTGTGAGATTCTGGCTGGTCGAGAGAGTTATCTTTCTTGATGTGACTTCACCTTGGCTTCATGTGCCTTGGTGTTGTCTGTTTCCGTGCGGTTGTTGGAGTTATTCCGGCATTGGCATTGGCATTGGCATTTGTGAGTACTGGAGAATCTGTCGGCATTCCTGCTGATTGAATACCCTCTGCTCTGTATTTCTTCTCTTGGGTGTTGTGCTCTCAAGATGTGATTGTAGTTATTTAGATGCGTTCCCCGAGATTGTCATTTCTTTACTGTTGTGGGTCCTTTCCTTGGTGAACTGCTCGATGCATGACTAGTTCCTTGTAGTCGTGCATTCAGTTGTTGTTGTGCCTTGATGTGACCCAACTTGCAGTTGTGTTCTGTGGTTCTGTGTCCCGTACAGAGCCAGGATCCTGCAAGTGCTGCCATCGTTGACATTTTAGCGTTGTTTCTCTATGATTTTGTGTGTCTGTCTTAGCACTATGTGGACCAGGTCTTGTCGATTAGCTTTACTGTACTTTTCTTTGCTGGTGAAGTTGGCTTGCGACTCGATCATATGTCATATCTAAGTGAGGACTGACTTGATTGTATTTATGGTCCAGTGCTATTGTCATTGGTGTCCTATGTGTTGATTTTTAGTTGTTTCTTTTTCTCTATTTGATTTGGATGAGGATGTGAATTGAGAACTGAAATTCCCTAAGTGCAAGAGATGATTCTCCCTTCAACGCGGAGCTTCCAGATGAAGAGTCTCTTGCTCTTCAACACCAACAACTGGCTAAACAGACTAGAGATGTCTTGCATTACTAGCAGCAAGACGTCCTCACAGCCAGTCTACCCTACTGGGAGTTGTACTTTGACGACGCTTCTCGAGGTACTACCCAGAGCAACCTCAGTTCAGGCATTACGGCAGGCGCCGGAATTGTCTTCCTGACCCCTCAGGGCAGAGTTCTATATAACTCTTGCGCCCTCATGAAAGCTCTGACCAACAACGAGGTCGAGTACGAAGACCTGATCATCGAACTCCAGATGGCTCTCGACATGGGCGTCAAATGTCTCAAAGCCTATGGAGACTCTCAGCTGATAGCCCGACAGGTGCTTGGCATCTATGACGTGTGGAAATCAGAGTTGGTTCCGTACCACGCCATCATCACCCGGCTAACCCAGAAGTTCTATTTCTTTGAAATAGACCACGTTCCCAGAAGCAGCAATGCCCAGGCTGATGCTCTAGCGAAACTAGCTGCGGCCATCAAGCTACCGCCTGAGGGTGAAGTGGACATCATAGTCAAGCACAGAAGGCTAACACTTAGCTCACTCGAAGGCAACTCCGATCTCACAATTTACGAGGTCCAAGGCTTCAACCAGGACACTTCTCCAAAAGAAGAAGATTGGCTCGACCCCATCACCAAATTCAAGAAGGGATGGCTCCCCCCTAGCCGGGCTCAAAGGGTCTGACTACTTCACCAGGCAACATCATATGAGTTGATTGGCGACTCCCTATACCGGCTCGTTCACGAAAAGGACAAGTCCGTTCTCTTGAGATACGTCTCCCCAGTCGAGGCTCGAGCTATCATGCGTGAGGTACATTCTGGCCTTTGTGGTGCGCATCAGGCCGGAGATAGAATAAAGCACAACATCAAGATGAAAGGCTTCTATTGGCCTACCATGTACGCACACTATGTTCAGTACGCTCGTACATGCCATCAATGCCATGCCTTCGGCCCAGTACCTAGAAGGCCTCCTAACCTACTGCATCCCATAGCCCCTACCTAGCCATTCGTTGAGTGGGGTATGGACATCGCGGGGCCTTTCCCTCCATCTTCAAAAGGCCACAAGTACATTCTGGCCACTACAGACTACTTCTCCCATTGGGTGGAACCCCTTCCCCTACAAGAAGTCACTGGCGAGGTGGTCACCAGGTTCGTCTGACACAACATTATCTACTGTTTCGGTACACCCAGTCGCATAGTCTCTGACAAGGGGATGCCATTCAAGAACAAGGCCATATACCAGTTGGCCGCCAAGTTCCACATCGACTGAAGGACTTCTTCAGCCTACAACCCACAGGCCAATGGCTTGGCCGAAGCCTTCAATAAAACTCTCTGCAAACTCTTGGCTAAGATCGTTAGCCACCGGAAACGTGACTGGGGTGAAAAGGTCTCGAAAGCATTATGGTCCTATCGGACGGTCTACAAAACCCCCACGGGATGCTCACCATTCTCCCTCATCTACGGGGCAGAATCTGTCATCCCTGTCAAAATCTAGCTAGCATCCTACCGCGTAGCGGTGCATACCGGCTTGGCCGGCTCTGATGAAAATGAATACCGGAGAAGGCTGGAAGAGCTTGCCGATCTGGAAGGTAAATGGCTCGAAGCCTACAAACACTTACAAGTATATCAGGCCCGCATGGCGCGAGCCTACGACAAGCTCATCAAGCGACGAGCTTTCAAACAGGGCGACCTAGTCATGATTAAGGAAAGAGAAGTCATGGCAGGCCGTTCCAGTGGCAACCTTCAACCGAATTGGCATGGTCTGTACATCATCTACGACGCCTATGATGGTGGGGCCTACACGGTCATAGACCACAAGGGCCACAAGCCCTTCTCGCCTCTTAATGGCAAGCACATAAAGTTGTACCATGAGCTAGAGCATGAATTCACACGCCACACCGGATAAGGTGTACGCTCCCAGTCCCAGCCATCGGAACTGGTCTTCTCTCCAAGAAGACCAAACCAGTCACTCTCTCCAGCCAAGCCAGGGGGCCAGCTGGACCCCTCCTAGAGTCGTCATCAGACACCCTCAGAAGCCAGCCTCCTGCTTTCGTCCTCGTAGCGACCAAAGCGGGGGCTTCACTACATTGGGTCCGCGTTATAGTTCTTCAGTGAAAATTCAAACCAAGTTTCGAGTAAAAGAAATAATGCAACTTATTTATTAAAACATAGTGCGTCAATATCTCTAAAAAGTAACAAAGGCATCGTGTCCAAATAATTTGTAGAGGGGGATTTTTCCCTTCCCAAAGAAGCCCAATAGCATGGTCCAACCCAAAAGTCCAAATGCTGACCCATTTTGACTGCCCTCTTGGATGGCCCACTAAGACTACCCAACTCACTTAGAGCATCTGAGGGCCCAACAGATACTACCAAACCCAACATGTCCCACAAGGTGGACAAACTCCTCCGCCATTTGTCAAGCCAAGCTGAAAGCCCCCGAAAAGCCATTGTTAGCTCAAAAAATATTGAGCAAAGTGCCAAATCTATTTCGAGCCTTCTCCAACCAAGCAAGGTATTAACAATAACCTTGTTAGCTCGACTCCCAGACATCAAGAGAGCTCAAGTATTAACTCAGCCCACGGCCCTCGGGCCATCATTGGAGGCCTAGAGTATCAACTCAGTCTCGAGCCCGAATTGAGATCGAGTGTATTAACTCGACCGTCGGCCATTAGGAGTGTTTGAGTATTAACTCGACCCATGGCCTTCGGGCCGTCATCAGAGGCCTAGACTATTAACTCCTTTTCGAGCCCCAAGGGGGATTGAGTGTTAGCTCAACGGTGGGCATCAAGAGAGGTCGAGTACTCAACTAATGGCACTCTGGATATCATCAGAGACCTAGAGTTTTAACTCAGTCCCAAGCCCCTAGTGAGATTGAGCGTTAGCTCGACCCCTCGGGCAGTAGGAGAGCACGAGTATTAACTCGAAGAACAGCCCTCGAGCTATCATTAGAGACCTAGAGTATTAACTCGGTCTCGAACTCTGAGTGAGATTGAGTGTTATCTTGATCTTGAGCATCAAGAGAGCTCGAGTATTAACTCGACCTATGACTCTCGGGCCATCTTCGGAGACCTAGAGTATTAATTCAGTCTCAAGCCATGAGAGAGATCAAGCTAATGAGCAAACCACTCCATTCCTCACGATGGCACCAACAATTCAACCTCAGAAGGTGGTCCCAAACACCAGTTCATGTCAGAACTTACAAAATATGCAAAAAGTATAAAGGGAAGACACCCTAGAAGTAAAGGACGCTCTTGACAAGACAAGGAATAATTCAAGCCTCCTGCCACATGGTTGCATCCTCGGGCACCCAAGCACCATGATAATAGAAGTAGCTAAATCTTAAGAATGTGACACCAGCAGATCATGAATCGCTATTTAACAAGGTGACTTTTTACCAACTGCACATGCCTAGGTGGAGCATGCACACGTTTCCACGATAGGTGGAAAATCCCAACTGACCATGCATCTTACATCCCACCTGATTTAGCCTGGATGCATGGTTTCAAGGAGCCATATGCCACTATGCTATGGGGAACTAGCACGATGGCATGCTTAGTAACTCATGCTCCCTACCACTCTTACTGTTGCACTGCCCTGAACGATCATTTCAGGCTCAGAAGATTTATCATCTCAGATGTCTATAAAAGGTGGTCTTTGTGACTTTCCCTTGGTAAGGCAGAAATATCATGCTAAAAAGGGTTCAATACTAAAACCTACCAAAAAACACAACACTCCTATGAGCTCCTCCACCACAAGAGCAACATGCCACTTAAGAAAAAAGTCACCCCGACAGTCGCCCTTCTCCTTCTTCTCTGCCTCTAGTCGGATGTAGCAGCCGATCACCAACATAGTTCTTACCAGAGAACCCTCCCTTCTCCTACCAAAATGTCTACTGACTTGAGAGTCAAAGGGTTCTCCTAAGAAACATTCACCCCGATGAGAACTTTTCTTACAGGAAGGAGCTCGATGTGATTCTCTCAAAGCGATGAGTGTCTCAAACCACCAAGCTTAGAAGCCCAAGAGAACCCAGACCGGAAGTTCTTAAGTGGCTAACCCCCACACGCCTCCAGCACAGAGCCTCCAGTTGTCGATGACTCTAGGGCTCAAATGCCCTGGGTAAGGTCCTCGACTTGCGCTCACTACTGCTTCTACCACCTGAATAGATTGGAAGCTAGCCCTTTACCTTCTGCCTGAATGGTAGACATAGAGTCAACGCACACCTTCAACAATAGTAGGATTGTGATCGTAGGTTCCTGAAGTGGAGCTAGCCCTAGTCTGCCATCTAGTGTCTTCTTGCCATCATCACCATCACCCATGGAAGACCTGGAGGACATGCCCATCGGTCAATGAAGCTCCTGATGACCAACTTCGGTGAGGCGACCTGGGATGTCAAGAGCTTCACCCACAAAAGTCATCTAAGGGGAATAGGTCACTACTCTAGGAAGTTCCACACATCATCAATTCACCAAGCTCCCACCAATATCACCCCAATCCCGATAGTTTACAATGTTCATGGAGCTCCGTCGGCGGCCATCGATAGCCTCCCTGGAGATCATAGCACTAAACCTTCGGTGCCCTAGCCTTCAGATGGACCATGGGGATCTAGTTGGCCAAAACCCAAGCCGTCGCTCCTATTGCCCAGCGCCGCCAACCTGGTGTGAGTATGCCCCCACCTTTAGAGAGGCCTCACTAGATTTCCCACCCGGTGTATGACACTGTTGACAATCCAGTGAAAAAGTCTAGCTACCCTGCCCTGGTGTCGTATCCTTCCACAAGTCTCGCTTAGCAGTGGTCTTCGTCAGTTTCATATGAGAACTTCCACTACCCTTTCTCAGGCTCTGTATGCGAGCCTTTCTATCTTTTTTCATGCTTTGTATCATAGCTCAACCAAGCTATGTAACCTAGCTTTGGTGACAAAAAATTGAGCCATATAAGAGGTACTTTTGCCAAAAAATATCATCCCTGAAAGGCTCTGCCCCATTTTTTTTTCACTCCCCCAAACCAATAGCCGGTGAGGTGACTAAGCAAGGATCGATTTCCATCATTAAAAAAAAGAAAGGTAGGAAAATCCTCAAATCATCTGATGGTTTGGAGCAACAGTGAGATCCTGATATCTATAGCTTGACACCGTCTATGGAAAATGACCGAGAAGTATCGCCGCATCAACTCTGGCCAAAGGAAAAGCGAGACAAGGCATACGACATCTTACGCCTACTTAGATGACCATTTATGAGAGAGCAGGCAAGCCCCCCAAGAATATCAAAGAGGAATGTGCTAGCCTCTCAACACACTAAGAGGAGTGTGTTAGCCCCTTAATACATTAAGAGGAGTATGTTAGCCCCCCAACACATCAAGAGGAGTGTGTTAGTCTTTTAGTCTTTCAATGCATCAAGAGGAGTACTAAGCCTCTCGGCACCAAACACCAAGGATCTAACCCTTAACCATGGGAAAGTAGATGTGCCCCTATAAAAGGATCAGAGCAGTGTCTAGTGCCTAAAAGATGGCCCTATGGACATGATCTAGTGCTAGGCAAAATTACTTTTTTACTCCGGAATAAGAGAAAGGGGTGGGACAAATGTAGAGGGGGATTTTTCCCTTCTCAAATAAGCCGAATAGCACAGCCCAACCCATAAATCCAGGTGCTAGCCCATTAAGGCCATTCCCTCAATGGCCCACTATGACTCTCCCAGCTCACTTAAAACATATGAGGGCCCAGTAGATGATGCCAAATCCAACATGTCCCATGAGGTGCGCATGGGTAGATTTTTAAGTAGTAATTCCTATAACCTAATTTATTTCCACATATATACTTGCAATCTTAATAATATCAAGGGGGGATATGTTGCCGCCAGTGGTAACGAATCCTCGGTGCCACCAAATCTGAACTGCATTTTACACTTAATCGGATGGTGGCTTCTCAACTCCAAAATCACACACTATTTTGTACTATTTACATAATAAAATATTATTTTCACGATAAGACACAATTCATTACCAATGTTCATGTGACGTTATTTTTCACTCCCACTCGTTTCATGTGAAGTCATGTTCCTGTGAAGCGGAACTCCACCACGCAGCCGTCATCGACGGGGATGCACACTTGGGTGCCTAACTCGCATGATGCAATAGCCAGCTGGTTGCCCCCGTGATCCATGCTGCCAACGCCATGAAGAAGTCATGCCCGGGCAGGCTAACTCCTTCTCTTCTGACCACCCCTTGGCAAGTCCTCTGTGATGTCACCTGTGGTAGACGTGTCCCAACAGGCTCCTGGTTAAGTTAGGGGGATGACGATAGCGATGAGTTGGAGGACAACGATAGTGCCATCATCTGCGCCACGATGGGCGTCACGGTGATGCAGACGTACAAGACAGAGTTGAGCTGCTCGGTGGTCTAAGCCCTACTGGACATGCTAATGGTGGCCTATTAGATCATGAGGTCACTGACGATGGAGATGCTGGCATACACCATGTCGAGGTCGAGCTCCTTGGCTAGCAGCATTAGCCTTGCTGCTGGGTGGTTCTTCTAGTTAGACTTGTGTAGAAGTCAAAATTGAGAAGTTCAGCTCCCTACTGAAGAAGCTGCCCTGGCTTTGTGAGTTGGCGTAGTAATTCTACTGTTGCTGTGGATGATGTTTCTACTATTGGTGATGCAGCATAGGGATGTCAAAAATACCCGTAAACCCAACTACCCGTATCATCCGACCCGTGATGGGTCAGGTAATACCTGAATAAATGGATATGGATTCGAGTTTGGATATGTTTAAAATATCCGTTTCATATTTAGATAGGGTATGGATTTAGTGCACCCGAACCTGTACCCGATCCGAACCCGCTCTTAATAACTTATTTCGCATGTTAGGCCTATGATTTTGACAAGAACTCAATCCGTTGCCCGTCTTGTTTCTACCCCCATTTCTCATCACCTATCACCACCCTGCTCATCCCAGTTCACAAGCGGCGGGCAAGGGTTGAGTTGCAGAGCCTGCCCCGATGTCACCACGCATCTTCAGGTGGCGTTCTCTACATCTCTGGAAAGGTCATCGAGAGAGATTCACAAGCAAGGTGGTTTCGCATCCGTCCAACGTCTGTGCTGCCCGGGAGAGCCATTCTCCCTCGACTGCGTAGTGCAGATCTGCCAGGGAACCTGAGCCTCAGTAAAAGCGCGACCACGGTTGCTCCTGTGTGAGTTTGGACATGATTCTTGAGTTGGGATCTTCTCCTCCAAGTGCTCTGTCAGCACGAAGAAGAAGAATGCCATTTGGACCCCGGAGCACCAAGTTCCAATTTTTATCCCCAGAGTGCGCAGAAGGCTCACCCACGATTGCAACGGTTCTGGTCCCACCTTAAACGGACCCCGGGAGTGTTCGTGCCCCCCCCGTCTTCCAGCAGCATCAGTCTGGGCACAGTCAGAACCAGAGTGAGTTGACCCTGGTCCAGATCCTGCCATGGTCACCATCGTCGTTACAAAATTCTCAAAGAATTTGGACGTCCTCCTGGGCCACCCCAGGAAGTTTTGGCACTGGTTTCATCCTCACCAAAATTTGGTAGAGTCCGTGGTAGTGCCATCTTCGATCCCCTATCAGGTTGTTCCAACATAGGTAGAATTGGCAGAGTTCGTCACTTCGACTTCTAACTTAGTATTCCCCCACCCCGCCTGGCCGGATGAAGGCCCCTCCCTACGTGGAGGTAGTTTTGGATGTAACTATTTAACCCCCACCCCGAGAACCCCCCACCTGTGCGAGGCGTAGTTCTGTAATAATTTTATTATTAGGTCAAGCACCACCGACGTAGCGTGCGGGTGCGGGCACCACATGTCCCCCGCTTGCCTTCGTCTCCGATCGGAGTCAGCTTCTTCAAGCCGGCTAGGTGAGCCCCTATCCCTCATGGTTATTCCTATCATCCCTTATCATTTTTGAGCTCCACCGGTGAGGAAAAGAGTGCCCAGCCCTAGCCGACCTGCCACCTCGAGTGGCCATCGTAGGAGTGAGAGCGAGTGATACCCGCACCCGCCAAGGTGTGTAGTTTGACCGTTGTTGTGGGAACCTCCATATCTCGAGGTGAGATCCCCTCTCGACCTCATACTTACCCCAACCAGCAAGGGTCTGGTCCCTAGACTCAACCTACCATCCCCCAGTCACCCCTGGAAAGGGACGTGCATAGGGTGAGCTTGTCCATCAAAATCAGGTATGACCTTGGCTAGTGTGCTTGTGCATCTAGGTCCTAGGTTTCTCATGGCATATCCGCTGACCCCTTGGTCGTGTCACATCAGTTATGGTCAATATAACACCTCGGTGTAGGTCCGTTATTGCCTGTTGACCGATGTTTGCCTGGGTATGGTGGTTGATATAACGTGCCTCACCCTGTGCGTTTTGTGGCTATGACGGATTGGTCTTGGTCCGTTATGGGGCCTTGGTCTGTGGTTAATATTTTTTTGTGTCTGTGGGGTATAACACACCTATCCTTGTGCGTTATACTAGTATAACATGCCTATTATGGTCCGTTATACTTCATTTTGTTAGTGTATTTGTATGTTGAGCATAACGCACATGTTCTGGTGCGTTATGTCGATATAATGCCCTTCGCTTGGTGCGTTATGTCATCTGTATGTGGTTTCAGGTCTGGTTGGCATAACGCCCCTCCCTTGGTGTGTTATGTGGGTATAACGCCCCTATGCTGGTGTGTTATAGTCCTATTGGCCGTGATGGCCATTGGTTGGTTCTGTGTTGTGTGTCCGTCTGTCTTAGGTCCTTGTTTAGGGCGGCGTCTGTCTGTTGGTGGTTGTCTGGATTGGTCGATTTAGGTGACTAACTGTGGTCCTTTCCTTGACTACGACAGTACCCTAACGACTCAATCTAGAACTGCCAGTATCCTTGTCTCTGGTTGCGTAGCAACTGTGCCTTGACTGCCGGTTTCGTCTAGCAGTCGAGTGATGGTTCGCTTTGCCCAGAGTGTTGTCGTTGTCCACCGCTCCAATTTCTATTTGTCTTGGCTTGATCTCATGGTTTGCCCATGACCCGTGGGTGTCTGTTGACATCCTATAAGGGCAGTATTCCCGAGCTTCATAGTCACCGTTGACTTGGCTGGCGACCAGCTGGGAGTCAGTGTGGATCCTGACTCGTTCGGCCCACAATTATCGTGCCATCTTGGCCCCCGAGATGAGGGCCTGATAATCGGAGACGTTGTTGGATGCCTGGAAGTTGAACTTTAAGGCGTACTGCAATTCTACTCCTTCTGGAGACCTGAGGAGGATGTCAGCGCAGCTACTAGCCGAGTTGGAGGACCTGTCAACAAAAAGGTCCCAAGTGGGCCCGGGCATTGGTGGAAGGACCTCACCGATTGGAATGGTGCTCTCCGCAATGAAATCTGTGAGTGCTTGTCCGTTGATGGCCAAATGGGGGTGATAAGAGATATCATACGCCCCGACCATTATGGCCCTCTTGATGAGGCGACTCGCAGCTTCTGGGGGAGCGAGGATCTTCTTTATGGGCTCATTGGTCAGTACAACGATGGAGTGCCCTTGGAAGTAAGGCCGGAGGTGCTTGGCTGAGGTCACCAACGCTAGCACGAGTCTCTCAGTTGTGGAGTACCTTCTTTTGGCCTCGTTGAGCACCTTCCTGCTGTAGTATATTGGCCTCTACACTCCTACGTCATCTCAGACCAAGACTGAGCTCACTATTGAAGGAGTTGATGAGAGGTACAGGTACAATGTTTCACCTGAGATTGGCTTTGACAGTACCGGGGGTGAAGTCGGGAACTCCTTTAACTCTGCAAAAGCCTTCTGACATTCCTCATCCCAGGCGAACGTAGCCGATGCTAATTTGGGCCTCCTCAACAATTTGAAGAAGAGTAGGCATCATTTGGTCGCTTGAGACAAGAAACGGTTGAGGGCAGTGATGCGCCCTATCAGGCGCTAGACATCTTTGATGCATGCGGGCGGCTTCATGTTCAGGATGGTTTGAACCATGCCGGGGCTGGCCTCAATCCCACGTTGTGTCACCACGAAGCCCATGAACTTCCCATATCGAACTCCAAAGGCACATTTCGCTGGATTGAGCTTCATGTTGTACCACAGGAGGGTGTTTAAGGTTTTGACTAGGTCAACGAACTGGTCTTCTACCTTTGGCATCTTGACGAGCATGTCTTCGATGTAGGCTTCCACGTTCCGACTGATTTGCCCTTCAAAAATGTGGTTAATCAGTCTCTGGTATGTCGCGCCGACGTTCTTCAACCCAAAAGCCATTCGGGTGTAGCAGTATACACCGAAGTCGGTGATGAAAGCTATCTTCTCGATGTCTTCAAGAGCCATACAGATCTGATGGTAGCGGAAGTAAGCATCCAAAAAATTGCATATTTCGTTACCGGAGGTTGGGTCGACTAGTTGGTCGATGCTCGACAGTGGGTAGCAGTCCTTTGGAGTGGCCTTGTTGAGGTCGGTGAAGTCCACACACATCCGTCATTTGCCAGAAGCTTTGGGTACTAAGCCGACATTAGCGAGCCACGTCGGGTAAAGGACTGGTCAAAATAGGCCGATTTTCTTTCCCTTAATAATCTACTCTTTGATGATCGTCTGCTTCTTAAGGGCAATGCTTTCTTCTACATTGCTGGAGGTTGAGCTTGTGTACCACCATCTCCCCAGGGATCCCGGGAAGATGCTCATCGGACCATGCAAAGACTTAGATGTACTCCGAAGGAAACTCTTTATATTGCCTCTCATACATTAGGTAGTAAATCAACTCCGATTTTGACTTTGAGAGTCGGGTCGCCTTTGAGGAAGATGGATAGTAATTCGCCACCAGGCCCTGATGCTGTCGGCTCATCCTCGACTCCCTCGACCTCTATCTTTTTCCCTTCTGGCTTTATGGCATCGACCAAGATTACGTAGTACCTTCTAGCTATTGCCTGGTTACCTCAGACTTCCCCGATATCATATTTGGTGGGAAACTTTAGTTTTTGGTGATAGGTGGAGGGCACGGTCTTTGTTCGGCTAAGGATACCTTGGCCGAAGATGACATTATAGGTCGGCATCCCCTTAATCACTATGAAGTTAACCATAATCATGGCGGTCTTTGGAGGGGTACCAAGAGTGACCGGTAGGCTTAGGGTTCCCCCGGGATAGGTTGTGATGTGACACAACCTAGGACTTAGGCAAACAAGCACTTTCGCAACCCGAACGAGCCGAAGTCGGCGGCTAACTCACCTGAAGAATGCCGGTGCCACATACCAAAGGGCAATGACTAAATTTTTTGATGAAATGATCCACGACTTGGTCGAGTGCTATGTTGATGACCTCATTGTGAAAACCCGAAGGCGGGAAGATCACCTGGCTGACTTGCGACCGGTTTTCGAAAGGCTACGACAATTTCAACTAAAGATGAACCCGATAAAATGCGCTTTTGGCGTTTCAAGTGGCAAGTTTCTTGGCTTTATCGTCAGATACCGGGGGATAGAGATAGACCCCGATAAAATCAAGGCCATTCAGGAGTTGCCGCCTCCCAAAAACATAACTGAATTGAGGTCTCTCCAGGGCAGGCTAGCCTACATCAGGCACTTCATATCCAACCTCTCCGGAAGATGCGCACATTTTGGAAGGTTGATGAAGAAGGGCGCGCCGTTCATATGGAACCAAGAGTGCCAAAATGCGTTGGAGCAAATCAAAGAATACATTCTCACTCCCCCAGTGTTGGGAGCACCAGTCAAAGCGAAGCCATTAATACTATACATTACTGCCATGGACACCTCTTTGGGAGCCCTACTAGCACAGATAAATGAAGAAGGCAAAGAGCAGCCGTTATACTACCACCAGGAAGTTGGTTGGCCCTAAGCATCGCTATTCTCCAATGGAGAAAGTATGTCTAGCGCTGGTGTTCGCCGTAAAAAAGTTGAGGCATTACCTTTTAGCCAACCAAGTGGAGTTGATCTCAAAATACGATCCGCTCAAATTTCTCCTTAAACAGTCCGCTCTTTCGAGAAGGCTAGAAAAATGGGCCCTACTCCTTATGGAGTTCGACATAACCATTGTCTCGCAAAAAGTAATTAAAGGACAAGGGATGGCGGAATTTCTCGCGGCACATCCAGTCCCAGCAGACTCACCTCTCAATATTGAACTTCCTGATGAAGAAACACTCCTGTCCCAATCAGGAGCAGAAGGCCACAATGAAGATACGCCATTACAAAAAGATGAAGAGGCCTTCACAATTGACATCCCTTGTTGGGAGCTCTACTTTGATGGCACCTCTCGAGCGGTCAAAAAGTCTGACGGTACTACAACCCTCACATCGGGGGCGGGTGTTGTCTTTGTGACTCCTCATGGAGAGATTCTACATAATTCATGTGCCCTCATGAAGCCTTTGACAAACAATGAAGCAGAGTACGAAGCGTTAATTGTTGGGCTCCAATTGGCTCTCGAAATGGACATCAAATGCATTAAAGTCTATGGGGACTCGCAACTTGTTATACTACAAGTTATAGGCGACTATGATGTCCGAAAGCAAGAATTAATCCCGTACCATGCCACGGTAATGAGGCTCAAGGAGAAATTCTACCTATTTGAAATAGGTCATGTCCCCAGAAGTAAGAATTCACAAGCAGACGCCTTGGCCAAGTTGGCATCGGCCATAAAGCTTCCGCCCGAGGGGGAATTAGACATAAACCGTTAGACACAGAAAACTCATGCCAAGTGTCTTAGACGAAGAAGCTGACTCGACAATTTCTGAGCTCAACACAATTGAAGAGGGCGACCTCGCTGAAGAAGAACAATAAGACTGGCGTCAACCAATTATTGATATCAAGAATGGTCGCCTCCCTCCAAATCGGGCTCAAAGGGTGCAGCTGCTGCGAAGGGCCACATCATACCAGTTGATAGGAGACCAATTATATAGGCTTGTCCATGAAAAAGACAAGTCTGTTCTCTTGCGTTGTCTCTCACCAAAGGAAGTCAAGAAGATTATGCATGAGGTCCACTCAGGGCTCTGCGGTGCCCATCAAGCAGGGGACAAAATGAAGAACAACATAAAACTTAAGGGCTTTTACTGGCCCACCATGTATGCAAATTGCAATCAATACGCCCGCACATGCCATCAGTGCCAAGCCTTTGGCCCAGTGCCGAGAAGGCCTCCAGGCTCGTTGCACCCTACGGCTCCTACATGGCCCTTCGTAGAATGGGGAATGGACATCGTGGGACCCTTCCCACCATCCTCTAAAGGCCACAAATTCATACTAGCTGCAACGGACTATTTCTCTAGATGGGTCGAGGCCATTCCTTTGAGAGAGGTCACGGGAGAGGCAGTCGCCCAATTTGTTAAACATCACATCATTTATAGATTCGGCACTCCCAGTCGGATCATTAAATACAGGATTAAGACCGAGGATAAGTCATTTCACCCATTCTTATCTCACTTTTTTATCCTCATTTTCACTTTCCATTCTTAGTGATAATTAATCTTATCGGTGTTAATTAATATTTGAGAAGGGTAAAATCGGCTCGACCCATGTCAAGCCCATTTCCGTCAAACCCAATCAGACACACAGTTTGCGACGCGCCTATCAGGCCTCGACAATGGCGGCCCGTCACAAACGATCCAGGACGGATCGTCCTTGGGTCCGCCAGCTCATAAAGGGCTTTGACCCAGGTGTAAAGGCCGCTGGATGACCCTCCGGCGACGAAATGTTACCTCCCACGACGTCAGCCTCAACTCCACTAAGGGCGAGCACCTCCCCAGGCGCCGTAAGACTCACCAGAGAATCGTCTGACTCCGGAGGAATAGACCCTTAATAGGAAACTCCCCACGATCGCGGGAGAAGTTGCTCCACAACTTACACCCTTCCTTGCTAAGGGATTGGCCCTCGCTCTCAGGACAACCCCATATAAATGGGACTTCGATGGACAGACAGGGACACGTTGATTTTCACCAAGAAACACACACTCAGGTTCAGACAAGGGAAAAGAGAAGCCAACTTGCTGTTAAGAGAGAAAGCACCCGCCAAGCTCCGGCTGCCCTCCAAGCACCCTTACCGCCCAAGGAGCACTCTCCGAGCACCCATTGGCCATGACGAGGACCTCCCCCGAAGGCAATCCGTCCCTCCAGGCTTGCTTCACCGCCCCTCAACTCTCTCTCTCTCTCTCTCATACTCTCCTTCCCGCTTCCCTGTCTCCCAAGTACTGACTTAAGCATCGGAGGGTTGTCCCTGGGGTAACGCTCAGGGCTCCTTCTGACGTCCTTTTTGTAGGCTTCCACGAGTGCCGGGCGGCCTTCCTAACAAATAAATAGAAAAGTGTGATTAGAGGGTTAGGGACCATTTTTTCACCTCTACACTTTTTGGCGTCGTCTATGGGAATTTGATCGAAAAGTCAATGCCACCTTGTGGAAGCTATTGCAACACTAGCAACTGGGGCCGAGATTCTCACCAAGGGCCCAGCTCCCGCCGAGAATCGCAGGAAGCCTCATCATCTACCCGACCGCGTTGGGAGGTTATCGCCAATGAGCTCGCTGACATGTGCTTACAACTCTAGACCCTGACGGTCTTGTATCAGGACCTCCTGAACAGGCCCACGAGACCGGTGCATGTTCCATTGGGGCAGCCTTAGAACGAAGGGGCTCCAACTGTAGTAGATTCTCGCCGGGTGCAGGAAGCTTCCCATGCCTCCGCCGTGCGGACCTGGCGACCGCGCAGCTCGCCCGCACCAAGGGTACGAAGTCCGCTACACTCCAACCCAGAGATGGACCAGCGACTTCAGCGCATTGACTAGATCGAAGACAAAGTCCGCTACTTGGATGACGTCTTGCTCGCCGCCAAGACTCATGGACTCATCGATGATGACTTGGACTTCCACGCTCCCTTCTCCAAGCAAATCATGGAAGCACCCATCCCACCAAAGTTTTGACTGCCGACGTTTACCCCCTACGATGGCACCACCGACCCGGCCGACCATATGTATAGCTTCGAGTCTAACTTGGTGTTCTACCGGGCCTTGAACGTTGTGAAATGCTTGGCGTTCGTCACCACCCTCCGTGAGAATGCCCAAACCTGGTTTGAGTCCCTGTTGGCCGGGACCATCACCTCCTTTCAGTAGCTGAAGAAGCTGTTTAAGGAGAACTCTATTGGCTGCCAAAAGGAAGCCAAGTCTGCGGTGAGCCTGCTCGCCATCAGGCAAGGGCGAGAGGAGACCCTCTGGGACTACGTGTCGTGCTTCCAAGTATTGGCGCTCTGAATACCCCGCCTCGACGTAAGCATCGCCACCACTGCTCTGACGCAAGGGACCCGGGACTCCATCCTTCGGCGATCACTCGGAGTTGAACCCCTGGTGACCCTGACAGACCTCCTCGCCTTGGCGCAGAAGCATGCCAGATGCGAGGAGAACACTGTGGCTCCCAATCGCACGGCGGGGTCTGACCGGCCCGATCAGAAGCGATCCGTCCACTCACCCTGGGAGGGGTGGAATAAGGGGGAGTGGCGAGACAAGGAACACCGAGAATAAGGAAGGGGCCACTACAAAAGAGAAGTCACTATGGCTGAATTATATGCAACCAGGCAGCGGCAAGATGAGACAGCTCTTGACTATATTAAGTGGTGGAGAAACCACAGAATGAGATGCAAGTGACCCCCACATTAGGAGGCCGTTGTGCAAATATGCAAACAAAACCTTCGGAGAGAGGTATTAGAGAAAATGATTGGCATGGAGATAAGGTCTTTCGACCATCTCAATAATGTGGTAGCTGAGATGGAAGCCTTCTTGGCAAGGCATTCTTCGGCTGGATCTAGTGTGGCACCGCAAAAAGTAAAGTCAACAGAACGGCGTCTGGCACCAAAAGAAGCAAATGTTGTTGACCTCAAGGCATTTGAGCAACAAAGAGGCAAGGATAAAAAGGTAATTCCACCTCCGTCTGACAAAACAAAAGAAAAGAAAGATGGCCCCTCGCTCAGGGACAAGATGAACAAAGTCTACTCCTTCCTCAAGGAGAAGACAAAAGTACTGTTTGACTGGGTCACAAAGTATGATAAAATTACTCTGCCTGAGCCGAAGAGGCCTGAAGATCCTCGAACATTTCCAAACGACCGAGCGAAAAGTCTCCTTAGCCGAGCTTTGCTCCCTTTGATAGAAGAACGGCGAGAGCCCCCTTGACTTCATCGAGAAGTGGCGAGACCTCAGCATGAGGTGTGTCAATCCACCAGAGTCCAGTCCAAAAGAAAGATGATAAGTCTAATAGTACAATCGACAGAAAAGAAAAGACGTACCAAGAAAGTCAGGGGAAGCCCGATGAAGGTACCAGATGGCAGCTACGAACTCGCACACCAGGAACCGTGGAAGCAGAACGACCAATGACCCACCTGAAAAGTAGGGGTGAGCCTCGTGTCACTGGCTCAGTAGGGGTCACGCGAATCCCCACTGAAAAACACGCAGTAACACGGAACGATAGAAACAACAGGAAAAATAGCAGGTGTAGCAAAGCAGGAAAACTAAACTAGAAAGCTGTAACCCTATGCGAGAAAGCAGTGAAAGAAGAGATAGGGAATAGGAGTAGGGAACAGTCTAGGAAGAGGGGAAGAAACCATACCAGACGAATGGCTGCCGAACTAACCTTGGCACCCCAAACTACTCCAAGCAGCAATTGGAAGGCGACTCTGAGCTGACGAAGTTAGGAGTTGCTGATCTGTCGACGCTGCAAGGGACCTGCAAAATAGATAAAGAAACCTAAGAAAAACCAAGACAGACGCAGACCCGATGACACGACCAGAACGTCATGCACACGGCCCCACACATGGCTAGAACGTCATGCATACGATAGGGCACTGACCTCGAGTGCAGCCATGAGTGGGCTATCCCGGAGGGTCATGACACACAAGAATCGTGAAGAGAACCGCGAAGAGTCACGTGCCATGTGACTAGCGTGTCTCTCACGAGAAGAACAGCCAGCTGCGTCCACTGATGTCTTATGCTGCGCCTACAAGCGTCTCGTCTACGCTACCTACCGTCAGGCAGAGACTAAGACACTGTCAGAACCAGAATAGTAATTACAGTCGCGAGTGACTAGTAAGGGTCACGCCCGTCAACGTGAGTCCAAAGCCCCTGACCACGTGTGCACATGCTGGACCACTACCTAAGCTAGGCCTCTAGCTAGTATTCCCCCTCTGAAGGACGCTATGGTTGGACCGGGGGCCCACGGAACTAGCTTAAGAACCTTAAATTGGGAAAGTGCCCCGCTACAAGAGCCATCATGCCAAAGCGTGCCTTAAGGCTACGACTAGTGGAGGCTCACAAGACATAGAGACTCAGAACATGAGTGCTGAAGTATAGATAGGCTAATCATGCACTGTCACCCGTACTCCAAAGCACCAATGGCAGCACAAGAAACTATTGACAGACTCAGGACAAGGTAGCTAGAACTACTCATGTAATGATCCTTGAGTCAGATGACTCGAAGGCAGGATCATCATTAACAGCGGAACAAGCTATCGAATCAGTCTAAACCTAAGCGAGAGGAAACAACGCTGTCGGAGGAAATGACATGCGAAGACCTGAGGGGACACCGAGAACCCTCAACACACTTGGACACACAAACCTTGTCACGCCCCGATGCGGAAACTCGGAGCGTACAGTCAGGGGCACGCGAGCAAGAATTTAAATATTCCAAACCATTGTTATCTAGAGGTGGATAGACCCACAATAGGGGTTCCCTCTTAGCTCAAGGAAAGCCAATCTAGGCTGGACACTTATCCGATAGAACCAAAGGTGAAACTCCCACGAACGCATGAGAGCAAAGAAGGCAGAGGAGCTAAGAGAAGGGCAGGAGTCCTATAATGGTATGAGTACATACCTAAGGATGTAACATCCCCACTTAACGACCACTCCGTGATCACCACGGAACCAAAGAGGGAGTTCGTGACTATTTAATCCTAGGGATCTCCCCCCAAATGAGGTATGTTCTGAACTCAGCCCCTCAACTGGTGAAGAGTAATCCCGTACCCCCATTTTCCTCACTTCCTTCTTGCTCATTGCTCTAGCCCACACTAACTTAAGCATCAAAGGGTTTTTCTTGGGATTTGAATCCCAAGCCCCCTTGATCTTTGATCTTCATTGGCAGACTTCTCTCTTGAGGTGGCTTGGAGTAATCACACCAGTGGTTTCATCCCCCCAGATCCAACGATTTGCAATATGGTACGAGTTCCTGCCTGTTCATCTAGGCCATCTATGGGAAAAGAACAAGAAGCCAATATGGTGCGTAGGAGCAACAACAGGAGGGTGAACGGTAACTAAGAGCTTGAGCCTTCTTACTCCATGACTGGCCCCGCCTAGGGCGCAAAAGATGACTCCCTTTCTCCTCAACCAATCTAGTGGCAGTAGCCTACCTTGGTTGATCTTGAGGCCTTTCGTTCCGTTAACACAAAATTGGATGTTCTCGTTGATTTGATGAGGGCCCAGGTAGCAAGGGAGGAATGCTCTCAGCAATCGCATTCAGACTACTCTCGAGGGGAGGTGTTGCGGTGAATGACGGATGGCTGCTTCATCATAGAAGATAGCCATATCATCCGCAGCACCACGGGTGGGCCATCCCATCTCCTGCCCCATGTCGAGGAGCAAGAAGCCTCTTCCAACCCATGGAGGGGGAGGAGTGGTGTGCGACAGCCAACCCCACTGACTGCGACCACATTCCATGCAGCCACCCAGAGAGAAGAGGGAGAAGGAGCATTGTCAGGGAATCTCCCAGCGCCCTCTACTGTTCATCCGGAGCTTACTCTTTAGCTCTAAGAGTTTGAGCAGCATTTTACTGAGCAAGAACATGCACTCCGAGTTCTATAGAAGGGCAAGTAGGGATCCACTAATGAAGGAGATGAGGAGCAATCCCCGTTCTCCGCCAAAATTCTTGAAGTCAGATTATCGCTTAGGGTCCAACATCCAGTGCTGAAATCCCACGATGGCCTAGGTGATCTAGCTGACCACTTCGATAGCTTTGATGCCCTGATGAAGTTACAGGGGGTGTCAGACCCTATAAAGTGCCGAGCCTTTGCTACCACTTTGGTGCAGGGTGCTCAGACCTAGATTAGAGCCCTCACACCAGGCAGTATTTCTAGCTTTTGGTAATTTGGGTGATTATTCAAGGAGAGCTTCATGAGGAATGGCCCCCCAAGGTCAATCATGGGGCTTCTAGCCCTCAAGCAAGCCCTTGGGGAGAAGCTTCAAGCTTACATCAACTGCTTTAAGGTGGAAGCCCTTTGTATCCCCTGCCTCGATGTTGCATTTGCGATTACCGCTCTAACCAGAGGAACCCAAGATGAGGGGCTTTAGCGCAACTTGGTCCTCCATCCTCCCTCCTTCCTTGCTAGCCTTAGCACCTTGGCTCTACATCATGCAGAGTGTGAGGAAGTCCTGATGGCCTGCTAAGATAACCCCGAACACGGGAAGGAGGGGGAAAGGAAGTGACAGTCTAACCAACCCTCTCTTTCGGGAAAAAGAAATAACCATGAGGGTGACAGGAGGGAGCAACCGAATAAGTTTGAGTGCTACAATCTGCTGGGCACTCCAGTTTAAGAGATCAACTAAGAGATTAAGGACTCAAGCCTACTTTGCCAACCTGAGCTGATGAAGATTGACTCTCTGCATCGTAATCAGTGCAAGCATTGCCAATTTCATGACGACCACAGCCACCAAACTGGTGATTGCCAACAGGTCAAGGATGAGAAGAGACTCTCATCCAATGAGGGCACCTAGCCTAATACGTGGTCGACCGACAAGATGTCCCACGAGATCCCTTGGAAGAGATTGACAACCACCCCGGGGCACCCATACCAGTAATCCGCCCTAAAAGAATCAAGTGTTCAATTGCATACCTGATGGTCCCACACTGGAAGACTCCACCAGCCCCACCGTGCAGGCCGACACCACGGTCGACAAAGGTGGGAGAGGCAGCTTGCCCAATAGCTACGTTAGTCTACCTAGCATGTCCTCAACGGTGGGTGGGGGCACAGAGGTCACTGGTTCAGACTCATCCTCAAAGGATGGCAGGGCCACTGACGGGCCGACGTCTGCCAACTCCTGGATCATCTCCAAGGTGGCCGCCACATCGTCACTTGCCAAATGAGCAAATTAAATAAAGTCAATAATTCTTACTTACTAACAAGGGTCCAACAACAATGGGAAGATCCCCTCAACGGCAATTGGACACTTACCTGGACAGCTATTAGCCACTGTGGGTCCTGGCCTGTCGACCTGGCCAGGCACTTCACCCTGTGTCCCAGTAGGGGCCCGGTCCCTGATGCCTCTGCCTCCCCTGCATAATCCAAATGGTCATGATAAATAGCCAGAATCAAATCAAAGCCACAGTGAACGCCTAAGGTTAGAGGCTCTTACCTACACAGGCTCCTCTTGTAGCTTCCCACGACTCAGAGTCGGGGAAGTCCTCCATGTTAAGAGGGGATTCACTCATCTAGCACATAAGCTCCTCCTTGTCAACCTCACCCCCGACTCCCTCCTCATGTGGAGAGTCCACCTCTCGAGGGGGCGAGAAGGTCACCTCCGCACCGGCCGCTAGCAGAGCTATAAAATATAAACAAATCTAGCTAAACAGAATTAGCCGTCCATCCTAGCTAAACCAAGCAAGGACAAAGGGGTCGAAGCGACACTTACTCAAGGCCGTCTCTGCCTCCACTTGCTCTTCAGCCTCGAGTCCCTCAGCGGACTCACCAGCCTCAGCCATTGTAGCCTCTACACGAGGGCGTTTCTGCCTAGGCTGCAGGCCTCCATCCCCACTCCCTGAGGATGCCGCCGTGGAGGGCTGATCCCCCTCTGCCGTAGAATCTGTTCACAGACATAGCATTATACAATGCTCCAATCGCACACCTAGAAAATAACAAAGTAAAGACGGGAAGTGCTAAAAGAAAGAGCCTTACCTAGAGCCCCGAAGGGGGTCGACGGCAAAGGCACTAGCTGCTCCGGTCTCAACGCCAGTGCCCAAGCCGCCATCGCGACGGCCTCCCGAATGACCCCTAGAGTGTGCGCACACTCGATCTGGGACACAAACTCCACAGGCCTAGCTGACCCGATCGCATGAGCGATGTGCCATCTCCAGTCATCGACCGCAGTGTCAGTAAAGCTCCCATGTGGGAGCACCCAGTCCAGCAAGCCTCTACTCTGAAAGCCACAATCGACCAAGAACTGAGCCCACCAGGCCCTAGGTGCCCTCGGTCGAGACACCTTCACTCCAGTCGCTGCTGCCGAGGCCTGTCTCAGGGGCTTCAGTGCCCCTCCATTGCTTCGGCTCCCAGAAGATGAACCCCGGCCACTCTGGGGCCACTGCTCTACAACTCGATCGATCTCTCGACGGATCTAAGCAACACGGGTCCTCAGGTACCCCGAATCCAGCACAATAGGAGGCAAATCCTCCCTCCGCAAGTGACTCTCCTCCACTTTCCTGATCGCAGAGGACTTCTGTTGGTATAGGTGACTGTGCTCAAACCACCACCTAGCGTAGTGTATGTCAAATCACCCACGACATCCCTGTCTTGGCATCGGGAATCGCTCTGGCTCCCGACGACAGTAAAAGTCCGACCATGCTGCTGCAAGTAGGTGGGTATCCCTGCCCCTGTACTGTTTGCCCGTCAGAGGGAACTCCATGTTTGGTGGGATACCATGGTCGTACCTGAAGTTCATTATAAATCGATATGGGTAGTACAGCTCCAAGGAACTCATCGTCGATCGGTGCAACGTCAACACTGTCGACCGGGTGCTCAGTATCCACTCAGTCCGTGACCCTGCACCGGCTGTGTTGGACCCTGGTTTTGATGCTAACAATCTATGAATCATGCTGAATTCAAAATGCATAAAAATTCTTCTACAGTCTTACATTCCATTCTGCTTATACCCAGCATGTTCATTCTGCTATCAGTCTATGCATACTTAGTTTGCATTGTTCAGAAGAGTCCGTGCATATGCTGCATCATAATTCCATGCTCCCTTCTCCAGGAAAATAATGGAAGTCCCTATCCCGCCAAACCTCCAACTGTCGACATTCACCTCCTACGACGGCACCACTGACCCGGTCGACCACATGCACAGCTTCGAGTCCCACCTGGTGTTTCACCGGGCCTCGGACACTGTGAAGTGCTTGGCGTTCATGATGACCCTCTGGGAGAACGCCCGGACTTGGGTCGAGTCCCTGTTGGCCAGCACTATTACCTCCTTCCAACAGCTCAAGAGGCTGTTCAATGAGAACTTTATCGGCTGCCGAAAGGTGGCCAGATCCGTGGTGACCCTGCTCACCCTCAGGCAGGGCAAAGAAGAGGCACTGTGAGATTTCATTTCCCGCTTCCGTGCGGAAGCGCTCCGGATCCCGCATCTTGACGTCGGCATCGCCGCTACAGCTCTCACTCAGGGGAGGTGGGACCACATCCTCCGGTGTGCCCTTGGGGTCGAGGCCCCAACGACCCTTCCTGACCTCCTCGCCCTGGCGCAGAAGCACCCACGCTACGAGGAAAATACAGTAGCCCTGGGCCGCGCGGCCGAAACCGAATGGTTCGACCGCAAGAGATCTGCCAACCCACCACAAGAGGGTCAGAGTAAGCGAGAGCGGCACGACGGAGACCACCACGATCGCTCCAAAAAGGAAAGGGACAATTATCACCATTACACGCCCCTGACGGCTCCACCTGATCAGATCCTGATGGAGATCCACGAGGAGCCATTCCTCAAGTGGCCTCCCCGGATGAAGTCAGATCCGAGCATGAGGAGCAAGAAGAAATATTGCCATTATCACCAAGACCATGGTCACGACACCGCCGACTGCCTCAACTTGAGGGATGCCATCGAGGACCTCGTTCGTAGAGGACTCCTCGACAAGTTCCTCGCCAAAGTCACAGAACGGCGGCAGAAGACGCCCCTGCCGATCGACAACCGACCCAACAAAAAGGAGATTATGATGATCTCTGGGGGGGCCAGCCGATAGCGTGAGCGGGAGGTGACGATATATGATGACCGTCCGCACTGCGGACTAGGGCGATGACACCTAGCATGGGACCCCCACCCCGGACCATCTGGGAGATCCCATTATCTTCTCCGAGGATGACCTAGACGGTGTGACCATGCCCCACTCTGATGCTTTGGTGGTCTCGACCACCATCAACCAATGTACCGTGTGTCGCATACTAGTAGATAATGGAAGCGGGCCTGATGTTATGGCGTACGACTGTCTTGTACTCATGGGTGTGGATATGTCTCAACTCGCGCCGTTGCATACACCGCTGTACGGATTCTCTGGCACTACCGTCCACCCGGAAGGGCGCATCTCGCTCCCGATCACAGTCGGGACTGCGCCAAAAGAGGTAACCTTCCTTGCCGACTTTACCGTAGTCCGTGCAATGACAGGATACAACGCCATCATCAGCCGTGGGATCCTCGGCACGCTTTGGGGTGTCCCTTCCTCTTATCATCAGAAACTCAAATTCCCCACCCCCTGGGGAGTAGGGGAGGTCCGAGAAGATCAAAAGGAGTCCAGGAGGTGCTACCTTATCTCCACACGTGAGCGACGTCCTGAAGAAGCACCGCCTGAGAAGAAGGTGAAGACCCAAGATTCGGGCCCGAGCATGAGCGCGCCGATCGATGACATATACATCATCCAGGTGGGAGAAGATCCGAGCAGGACACTAAAGATCGACGCGAACCTATCCGAGCATGATAAGCAAGCCTACACGAGCTTCCTCACGGCCAACCAGGATGTGTTCGCTTGGTCTGAAGATGAGCTTCCTGGAATCTCACCAGAGGTTATCACGCACCAACTTAGGTTGGATCCCACTTGCCACCCGGTACAACAGCGCCGAAGGCGTTGCAACCCCGAGCAACAAGCTATCATCAGGGAGCAGGTGAGCGAAAAGCTACTCTCAGGGCTACTCAGGCCTACTCAATACCCAAACTGGGTAGCTGACGTGGTCCTGGTCCCCAAGAGCAACAAGAAGTGGCGGATGTGCGTCGACTACACTGACCTCAACAAAGCTACACCCAAGGATAGCTTTCCCATGCCACGGATCGACCAGCTAGTCGACGCGACAGTCGGGCATGAAATGTTAAGCTTCTTAGATGCCTACTCTGGCTATATAAACTAATTTTACCAATAAAGGGTTATTGTGCGATTGGGCTAGAAACTGGACTGTCACTTGGGCCTAGAGGGTCACACGCATATAGGTTCTTAGGTTAGGGGATATTAAGTGGGTGTTTATATTAATCCAAGGACTTTTATGAAAAGTGGAATGGATTAATATAAATACATGCCAAAGAGAAACCTTGGGCCAAGGTCCAAGGGTTTCCCACGTCTGTGGCAGCCGCCCCTCATCTATCTCTTCTTTCTGGTCGCCCCCTCTCTCTCCCGTAGGAGCACAAGGTCGCATGCTGCCCTGAGTGCTTGCGATGAGGAGTCGAGCGAGAGAGCAACCGCTAAGAGACGAGACGAGGACTATCCCTCAACCTGCGAACCACGTGGATATCGCTGGAGGCCAAGCACCTGCAGGGCTAGCGACGTCGCTTAGTAGGAATCAACCCTCGGCCGTGGATCCGACTCTGCGCAAGGTGAAGATCTGATCTTCTGTCGCTTGCTTGGAGGAAACGGATCAAGGGCCACGGGGATATAAGAGAAGAAAATTTTAAATTTCGCTGCATTCTCATTTCCTATCTAGTCCCCTTGCGATCCATACAATTCACTCGGCCCTTGGCTTATGCATCACTACTGGAGCTATCGACCTCGGGTACGGACTAGATGATTGTAGAAATGAGTTTATCCCTGGCATAGTATGAGGTATCATGCTTGTCCCTTGATGCCCCCGGGAGGCTGAAGGATGTGTCAAAGGCATGTGTTGTAGCTGCTAAGGGGGGCTGCCCCCTGTATGATCATCTGCTAGCCAAGGTGTGGCTGGCGGCGGTGAGGTTTCGAGTGGCTCAGCACCACCCTGCAAAGTGTCGGATGAAGGCTCGGCTTGCCCGAGTATGGCTAAGTATAAGCCCATCTTGCTTAATTTTTTCTTTATTTCTTCGACTTCATGCAACCTTTGATATAGCTCTGCTACCATGGCAGGATCATGCTGGGAAAAATTAGGAGCACTACCCCTATCTCGGTTCTAGGTGGATTAAGCGGCACCTCATCATCATTGCCATGAACACCTTGTCCCCCGGAGGTCGACATTTCTGCCCCCATACCCTCACATGGAGGAGGGGTATCATGACGTGCCTCCTCATCGGATGGTGGCAGGCGTGCTTCTTCATTTTCTTCTTCATCAGCTTGGCTCGAGCCGGGTAAGGTTGATAATGCATCGTAGGAGAGAACAATGCTCCTCCCTCTACTCTTTGAGGTCTTCTTTTTCTTCTCCTTTGTGGTGGGCATATGCCCCCATGACAGGCCATCCAGTGCGCATGGCACTTCTGATTTTACTTTAGCTTCTTGTATCTGGCCTAGGAGTTCTAAATGTCCCCGTGGGATATGCTCATTGATGTAGCCTATGGAAGCCTCAGACCCTTCTTCAGGTAATTGGTGGTATACAGATACCATGTTGACTCCCCTCTTCAGATCGGGCAGCTCGTGTGGGCATGGAGGATCCACTTTATGTTCATCCATCTGGAGTTCCCCTTTCCTGATCATACTTTCAATAATATTTTTAAATAAATACATAACAGTCTTCAATGGGGTCCCCAAGTGCCCGATGGTATGGGCAGAATCGGGGATCATCTTTTCTTCAGGCATCACCGGGTCTCTTTGGCTCTGGAAAGTGATTTTGTTGTGTCAAGCAGCCAATTCGAATAGGACCTGAGTTATCTCCTTAGGAAAGGAATAAGGTCAGTTCATCTTGGCTCGCAAGGAGGGGCCATCCTGCCACTCAGCCGGCTTGATGGCTGGAGGGTGGGCGAGCCCTTTATCTTTTTGCCCCTGGAATGCCTTGAAGTCGACTGTATGAACTTCCCTAGGCTCGGGCCTTCTATCAGTTGCTTTGGCCTTTTGGCTTGCAGCAGCAGGGGCAGAGGAACCACTGGAGAGGAAAGCTTCGATCTTCGCCATGACATTATTTAATCAGTCAAAAGACCTTATTTCAATTTCGATCATCTTTTCGAGGATCTCTCACCTCAAGTTTTATTTACATATTTGCACTGCATCTTCTTGATGTGGTGGATGCCTGCATCTCATGCTGAGATTCTGCCATCTTTTAATATACTCCAAAGATGTTTCATCACTCTTCTACTTGGAGGCATACAGTTCGGCCATGGTGACCTCTCTTTCAGCAACATGGAACCGTTCTGAGAACTTTCGTTGCATATCTAGCCAATCACTAATAGATCCGGCCAATAGATTTGAGTACCATTCGAAGATGAGGCCCGTGAGGGAGGCCCCGAAGAACTTCGGTAGGTAGGATTCTTCCGTGGCTAGGTCACCTATCACGTTGATATAGTGTGCTATATATTCTTTGGGCGAGCCTTGCCCATTGAATTTATCAAACTTCAGTGGCTTACTGACGCCAGCAGACAGTTTCTTGAAAGCATGGTGAACTAGATATGGAACCTTGTAAACATCGAACGAGGCGTGATCACTCTTGCCTCTATTAGTCAGCTTCTCTTCAATCATTTGTTCTATCATTAATTTGTTCATCATTACCGGGTGAACCTACCTTGGGCATAGCCGAGCTTGCTGCATCTACGGGATCATTGGCGTTGTTGCTTGAGGTGCATCTGCAATCCCCTGATGATGAGGAGTGGGCTGCGATAGTGGGGCCATGCCCCCAGTGTAATTGGGTGCCAATTGAGAGGCCATCATCGGAGGAGGAGCTTCGAATTCATTAGCACCTCGTTGTGAGGTTTCAGGGAGAGCTTCAATTTGTGGCGAGGCTATGGGATTTGTGCTCAACTCACTGAGCTACCTTCTCAGCATCTCGGCTGCTTGTTGATATGTTTGCAGCATCATCATCATAGTAGCCGAATCAGGCATAGAGGGGCCAGAGGCATGACCCTGCCCTTCCGATGGCATATCTGAAGCGGGCACTAATCTCTTGCCGTCATCTTCAGCGGTGATCACATTTGCAGTCATCGCGATCAGATCCCTGCTTGTTTCTTCAGTGCGAGCTTGTGTTATCTCAACCGTGGTCTCCATAGATGAATTCCCGTAGTAGCCGGTCACTCTGGCCATGTTACAGGTGAATATCTGGAGATGCCTACTTCCCCACATTATCATAGATTTCAAGGATCGCCGCGTCGTGAGAGAGATGTCTCGAAGGCCTCGGGAGTGCCCCCAGATGACTCACATAGTATCATTTCTCCCTTTGACGGGGCGTATCGTATATTGCGGCACTTTAGCTGGTGCCGGAGACTTGTAAGTGCAGTGGCATTGTAAGGTTACCCCGCCATGCTTCTTATCATGAGAGTAGATATTCGCCCGTTGAACGTAACCTGCGGGTGTTCGTTCAGGATGCAGCAGGGTCGGCATCTTGGTCTTCTCTTCTTGTTCTTCTCTTCTTCTTACGGGTCTGTCAATAGAGACAGACCTCAGTGTAGTTGAAATCAAGGCCCGTGGTGGCTTGGGCACCCATGTTTGCTCACATTTGGCAGGCTTTGGGGCCAACCCACCTTTTATCTTGGACTCAGAGTGATCCATCTTGCATTGGGCCAGCACCTGGAAGGTATTGCATACCGGCACAATTGGAATCACTTTGCTGGGTGTGATCATGGCCTGCTAACCATTCAGAAATGCTCGGATGCTTTCGATGAGTACGGATTTGCCCGAAGTAGATAGCCGGCTTTGGAATGTGTCTGGGTTCTTCTTAGCTACCCTCCTGGTGGCCGGTGTGCGCTTCCAATTGGCAGACGCATGGGAATCAACATGGTAGGCGTGGCAGCCCACTGTAGTAGCATCAGTCGGGGTCGTCTCGACAATGGTGACTGATTCCATCTCCTGGACATGCAGGAGCTCCACGAATGTAACCCCCAAGAAGTTGGGGAAGCAGACGATTGGTGGGAAACTGCTGAACTGGATCGACACCGCCAAACACCCATGGGTGGCATGGCTAGCGACAACAAGGGGTCCGAACGACATGGCCATCGTAGTTGTCAAAAAGCAATCTGCGAGATCAGATCATACAGTTAGAATTTTAAGAAGAGGCCATCAGGCCCCTAATCCTGGCAAGGAGATGAAGGGAGGTTCAGTCCCACCGGGCATGCGAGACTTGTGGACGCACTTTCGGGGCACTTCATTTGTTTGTTTGTTTATTCATCTGTTCGTTCATTTATTCGATTTATTAGTGTGAGGGCGTGCTAGTCACCTAGGTGATGATTTATTCGGGCTTCAAGGAATCCCATGGTGCTCTCGATCTGACTAGTCAGACCATTGTGTGTATCGTGTCGAGACTAAGAACCCGCCGTACCATAAAGGTTATGACGTTAATTACATCCCCTCAAAGAGGAGAATGCCCTTGATTGATTGCCAAGAAAAGGGGCCGCATGGCATAAAATTTATAACAGCGAAAGCGAGAGCCAAATCTCTAATTGCATTCAAATAAACCCGCATTGGGGCGTGAATGTTCATAGATACATATATCTTGATCACTCATAGACCGTTTCACATCCGGACAGAAGTCCGTATTTGTAGTATAAAAGATAGTGATAAAACCATACAGATGTCTGCCGCAGACACGACAAGTTTGATAAGGACGCGGGATCGGATCCTAGTAGAAGTGGGTCGAGTTAACGAACTATTGGCCCGAGATAAGTTCGAATCACGGCCATATCGGGGGCTCTCGAGGTCCATGTCTGACTTAGTGGGGCATCATTGCTCTTCTCTTCACACTCAGTCCAGAGGAGTGAGGGTCCCGAGGTATGCATGGCTGCTGCATCTTTTACTATTATCATTATTTTAATCGTTAAATCTCATTGTTTATTCACGTTGGAGACACGCAAGTGTGGGGGAGCTCTGCAAATCTCCTTTATAAGAAGATGGCTCTTCAGAGTTGTGTAAGGATAAAGCTCGGCTTTCTGTAATTGGTGGAGGGATTATAGGCTGAGAGGAAGACGTGGGTGATAGCCTCTCTCTGCCACACCGCGGGAGAGAGCACTAAAATTAGGTTTGGGGCCGGTGCGTACTTCTCCCGGTTGTCTGATTGCATTACCATGAACGTGGCATGCGTAGGTGGACGGATGGGGATGTGTGAGAAGTGGACACGTGGACACTCCATGCCCACGAGAGCACGAGGGGAGAGCCGGAGGGAAACTCTCAAGACATGGCAAGTACAGTTCTATAGATGGGCAGGACAACCTGATCACTGGTGTTAAAGGCCGTTGACGAGGAGGCGGACTGTCTCAGAAGTGGTCGAAGGTGAGTTGAGGATATAAGACTTGTCTCTTCAACGATGATCTCAGCCAAACTATCATCGAGATCATAGATAAAGGAGATTAATGGGGAAGCTATGCACGAAGAGTTTCAAGCTCAGGTTGAAGGTGCATCAAAAAGTGACACAACTGCATCTCACTGAACACCACATGAGCAACGAGGGATATGCCTGGTTGCATGTATGGTATCTAGCTCGGACCAAATGCTGCAAAATTGAATGAAGAACTCCTGAAGTGAAAGCTCGTCTTGGCGCAATCTATCTAGCTCACTATATAGCTAATACTCGCAAGCACTCTTGCCTAGGTATGGCATTTGGTGAGATAAAGTCATTGTACGCGAGAGGTAGACAGTTGAAGTAAATCCAAACGAATTGAGGGATCAACATTGTGAAAAATATAACCCATAATGATTTTGTCTATGTTCTCCCAAGCCTGCAAGTAGGGCCAGGATATGATTGAAACCCCAATAGAAGTGCACTAGTGGCAGTAGAGGCCGAGGAAATAAGAGTGGAGTTGGAGGACTCAATGACATCGGGAGTGATAGAACCATCAACATAGCTCCACAGATTTGCGGTGCGTAGATTTGTGCAAAGAGTAGTGACCAAAACTGCATAATTGTTGGCTCTTGTCAAAACATCCATCTTTGGGAATAACCGACATGAACGACATGGTGACAAGTGCAAAAGGTTCCAAAGGTGATGTCGAATGAAGAAATAGACCACACAGATGTGATCAAAGGATCGAAAAAATCCTAAGATGGATAGATGTATAATAAGTGCCAAAGATGAGTCGTAGTGAAGATGACGTCAACAATAACAAGAGGGGCACAATGGTACATAAGCCAGGAAGAAGAGCCATCGGTGCAATGAACCAATGCCTAGTTAGGGCGAACTAGGTCTGGTTATTGCGTATCGGGTTTGATTAGAGCTGAGCGCTATGTCTTCTTCACTTGAGGGAGGCACAAATCCTCAAGAGCAGTTGGCTGCGGGGCTCGCAAGTGGCCTATGCCGTAGATGACGATGAGGTGGATGATGGCGACGGCATCTGAGTGAGAGCCACAGCCTCTGTCAACGACAACAGCAACAGCGATGACACCAACGAATGGGCATTGCGATAGATGATGGTGATTGACACTACAGATGATGGTGATGGATGGCGAGGTGGTCAACAGTGACGACGTCTGTGGGAGCCACAGCCTATGGCAGCGGCAATAGGAATAGAACTGGTGTCAATGCTATCATGGTGAGGGAGGAGTAGTGAGGTGTCGGTATCACAAGGCAAGAGGGACGTAAACTTGTGCAACCTTCAATGGTGTTTGAGGGTGGAGTTGTGATGACGGCAACACCACTTCTGGAGTTGCTGGCCGTGGCGGTAGCAGCAGTGACAGTGACAAACAACTGACTCATTAGATCAAAATGAGAAGAAGGGAATGGTTGCTCTTGGGGTTGGCCTCAAAGAGAAAGAAGTAAGAGAGTTTGAGGGTAAGAGGATGTAGCGGCAACTAGGGCTCTGACTCAAGTGCCACAACGATCCACCTATGATGTCTCTAGTGGATCATCATCCCAATTTTACTGTAATTATTGTCGCACTCATGGACATGTTTGCGATACCCCTAAGAGACTTCATCACCAGTTGACCCATCAACCTCTCCCTATTGTTATTTTCCCTGAGTCTGTACCATCTTCTCAGGCTCTGCTTAATACCATCCTAACAATTCTTGAAATCTCCCATTTTCTGTCTATCCCCAGCTTCCTAGTCCCGACCCCTGACCACTATAAAATCCACCAAAAATCTATACCTCCATAAAATCTTTTATAAAAAATAGCCTCATTTTCCTTACTTCAATATCCACAAGTTTCATGAAGGGTGCAATACCCATATCCACCATATACTCCTTAGTCAACCCAGGTTCTCAGGAAACTTCCCTGCCCACCCTGTCTATCCTAGCCCTGAGAATCAGAAGCTTCTAAATTCAGTCACGGCCATCACAGGACATTCAAAATTCCTTTCTCAGCCTGGAGTGGTAGTATTTTGAAAGAGCTTTCCAATGCCACCGACCCTACATCGATCCAACGTCGGTGCTGATCGCAGCAACAATTCTCACCGGGTCGTGCGCAGCAAAACATCAGTTCCGGTTCGTGGACGGCACCCGACGACCACCCCCGAGGCAGCCAGCTCGCCTTCTGCGAGGTCAACCAGCACGCCCCCACCCCTGGGAATGCCCAACCAGGAGTCTCCGATGCAGCAGCAGCCTTCTGCGTTCACGGTCTGCCAACTAAGACATGGGCTCCATGAGTACTAGCACTTGCCACCGTCAAAGCGGCCCTGAGTGCTGCCCGACAACCTGAACGCGTTACTCTCGGATCCCATGTGTAACCCTTTATCTCCCTGCGTGGAGTGGGCAGAAATTATTACCTTTGTAATAATTATTCATTGCTGTACTGGGAGTACGGGTTCGGTTGGGATCATCTTCCCCACGCCCGGCACGTGGAGGTACACCCGCACCCTTACTTTAGTTGCTCACTTTTCTAGTATAGGCTCTTGATGCCATTGCTTGTGAGCATGTTAGGCACCTAGATCACTGTAGTTGATCGCCACTGTGAGTTGTGAGTGCGAGACCCATCCCGTGACTCATTCCGAGCACGAGAGTGAGCCGACCACCCAAGACTCAACACCAGTTTCTTAACCGTGCAGATCGACTCGTTTCCCTCGCCGGAGACGACCGTGAGTGAGTGCTTCTTATTTTGGGGCATCTTTGTCCCTTCAGGAGCCACGTTAGGTGATGACTTGGTCGTCAGTTACTGGTCGCGTCGTCTAGTGAGTCGTGTCCTGTCGTCTAGGTCATAGATTTGTGTCCACCTGTCGAGTCTCACCATCGTCCCGCATCAGTGGGTGTCCTCACGGGCAGGGTGGAGAAGCTGAGGGATCATCTCGCTGTCACCGAGGCCGAGCTAGCTGAAGCTGAGGCCGTCGTGATCGGAGAGTCCGAGGAGATTGCCGTTGCCAGAGTCGAAACGGTGTCTGTGACGTCTGAGTTGGTGCGCCTTGAGGAGCAGAGGAACCGACTGCACGACATGACAGAATTCCCCTGTGTCGGGATCCTCCCTTTCGAGGAGATCTTCCGAGGGATAGATTGAGTGCCACTCTCCTTGACCCTCCTGTTGTACTATGCTTCTCTCTCTTTCTCTTCTCTTCTCTTTTCCCTTTTTCTTTTTGACATCTAACTAGGGGTATGCCCCGAAGCACGTGTAGCCTTCCTTTTTCAAAATAGAAAATCATTCGCGCACATACTTTTACATGCTGGCCCACGAATCTTCCTCCCCCTTCTCTTTTCTTCCTACTTTTTTTTCCTCGCTCCTCGGTGGGGTGCGAGTTTGCGCCGGTGGCTTGCTCTGGGAATGCTTCGGTCGGGTCTGTAGAGGCGCGTAGGAGAGTGCTCGCCTCCCCGGGGGAGAGACGAGGGGATCACTCCACCACGCGAGCCTCGTGGCCCCGTCGAGTGGTTCCGTGAGGAAGATTGACCTGGACGGAGGGTTCAAGTCAAAGGGATATTCACCACCCGAGGGGACGGAGAGAAGAGTTTATTGGTTCAAATGGCCTGGACGAGAGGTCCAAGTCAAATGGGTGTTTATCGTTTCAACCCGAGAGGGGTCTGGGCAAGATGTTCGTTCGTTGGTGTCGCCGAGGTGGCGGAACCGACATAGTTTATTTTGTCTTTTGGGATATTCGTCGGCACTGGGTCGGTGCTGACGCGAAGAAGGGTTTATCTCCCTATTCCAGACATAAGGTCTGGATAAGGTGTTTGCTCATCGGTACTACCGAGTTGGCAAAACTGACATGGTTTGTTGGTTGTTCTGTTGAGATTATTTCCTTAGCTCTGCTAGGGTTATCCGTTAAGGGTTAACTAATTTGGGCTTTAAGATTTTATTTCCATAAATTTCATTGAAAGGGATCCATTCACCCCCCCTCTGGATCTCTACAGGTCAAGCTTAATTAGTTCGACCCATAGGAAGGCGCCGAATCCCATCGCGTCCAACCGAGCCTTTTGAAAGTCTGGGAGGCCTCGATATACAGCTACCACCAATTCCCATGAGATGAGTGACCTCATCATGCTCTGCATACATAAGAAGTGAGAAACGGGTGCCTAAAAAAAGGAGGGAAAGAAAGGAGAAGAAAGGAGTGAAACGAGTCGAGAAGAAAAGGATGAAGCGAGAAATGAGCACGCGTGTTTACAAGCTGTGATTGGGTCCTCTCACTAACGTGCCCTTCGACATCAGAGAGTCTCCTGGAACTACCACTGGATCTGCTCCTCTTCGAGGAGTGGCAAGACTCGGCTTCCATCCTGAAAATAGACTCGCCCTCCATCCCAAAATTTGAGAATCCTTCCCTTTCTTAAACAAAACTTCACTCTTCTAATCAGCCTTTGCTGCTTCGAGTCTTCCAGGAGGACCACAAAGGGCTATTTATAGGATTGGAAGAGGTCTGATCCCAAACTATTGCCATTACCTCTAGCAGTGGCGCTTGTAACGAGGTAACTATTTTTCACTTTCATAAGTTACTTCACCGTTCACTCAGAGTAAATGAGGTTGGTGGCGGAGCTTTGCACCCTACGCGGTATGAGGTTCCTTGTGCTCGTCATGTTGCAAATGAATTTGGGCTGAGCTCATCCACATGGGAAAGTCGATTAAGGGTTGGCATTGTCAAATTTGGTGGTAAACTCATCCATAGTAAGAAAGGAATAGAGGACGTCATAATTGAATTTGGGGTGGACTCATCTACATGAGAAGGACGATTAGAGGACGACACTATTAAGCTTGGTGGTAGGCTCATCTACTTGATAACGATGACCGAAGGATGGCGTCTTAAAATTTGGGATGAGCTCATCTGCATGGGAAAAGATGACCAGAGGTCAGGGGACATTGAATTTTGTGGTGGATTCTCCCGAAAGGAACACACAACCAGTCTAAGACACGATCCATTATTTCGGGGCGTGATTCATCCAAACACGTCACGTGGGAGCATCATTGAGGAAAAGAGGCGTAGAAGGGAAGGAACGCATAAAGAAACAGAATGAGTGATAGGAAACAAAGCAGTCCATTCATATGTCTATATAAGCTGTCATGTACATCACAGGTGAGGGGTAGGCATGAGACCAATTCACCAACTCTCACTACCATCTTCTCGATCATCTCTCATATCTCCTGGGAAGCCCCATGAAGGACTGCAAGGCGGTTCTAGCCTCATCTCGCATCGCCCAATCGTCCTTAGTAGCGCGGTGCTCCTCCGCTGAGGAAATGAAGAGGCTACCAACAAAGGAGCCAGGCTGCCAGAGGCACGCGCACCGTTCGCCCTCGTCTCCTCCGATAGCACTCCTCGTCATCCTCCAGCCTCTACTTTGCGACCCCAAGGATTGATCGGAGCTCCATCGCCTGGGCATCCAGTGCCCTTCGCTCGTCCCAGCCTTGATGTCGTTCCGCCCTCCTCCCCTCTCCTTTCCCTCTCTCTTTTCACCCTCTCCCGCTCTGCCCCTCCCGGCCATCTGGAGAGAAACCCCCAACTCTAGGACGTCTCGGGGCAACTCCTCGTGACGTTGCTGCTCCTCCTTCGGCTCCATTATCCGGGCGTTGCGCTCTATCACCTGAGCAACACGCTCCTCCTTGACCCACACTGCGCGAGTCAGGGTATCTCGGATCTCCACTGTCGGCCAGAGCTGACCATTTCACAACGTTAAAAAAGGGGGGTGAAATGCATAGTTGAATTTCAAACCAAATCACACTCACACGAGCTGTGAGCTCTCGCTCTGCCTCCTCGGCGCAAGCCACTGCACCAATAAGCTGTTCCTGGAGGGAGGTGACCTCCAGAGGAGAAACCTGGGGAATGAAAAAGGCTCCGTCGGACATCCCTACTGCCACTACCTGCTGGGCACACTGAAATAAGGGAACAAGTGTCGATTAGTGATCGAGCATAGGGAATTCGGACAAACAAAAATAAAAAAAATTCCTTTCATGTTAAACGCAGTCCCTTCGCTCTGATTGAAGCATTTTTACCATCGTTTATTCCATTTGTTTGTTGCTGCCTTTTGTCTTTGTCATATTGTTATTTTCTAACAAAAATTCAACAGCATCTCCCCTTGACCCGAGCGTAAGGGAGATACAGGGAACACGCCCACATGGAGTGGCAGAATCTGACAATTGGAGGTGGGCACCCAAGAGCGGCAACACCTTTGGTAAAACATCGAAAAACACAGAGGATTGGCGAGTGAGAGATGACCTTAAGGCTGACTGCAGGTGCCATAGGTGGAAGGCAGGGCCTGGTGTCTAGTATGCCAGCCAAGGGGGGGATCAGAGGCGTGTCGGGCTAGGAGAGGCTAGGGTGTGCCGCTGAGGGGCTGTGCAGGGGAAGGCTTTGAGGGGGCTGAGTGTGCCGGCCAAAGGGGACTGGTAGGTGCATCTGGTTGGGGCCAATTAAAGGGGGTTGAGGCCAATTAAAGAGGGTTAGCTGGGTGCATTGGAGCTGGAGAGGGGGAGGAGTCCAGTGGTTTGCAGAGGGAGGCTTTAGGTAAGGACAAGAAGATGGGCCGCAGGTGAGCCTGGGTGTTCGGAGATGCCGGAGGAGCAGCGCCCTGGCCACAAGGGGAATGATGATAGAGGGGACACTAGCCATGATCAAGGGGACCACCGGCGGGGAGTAGAGATTGTCGAAGAAGGGAGGGAGAAGCAACCAGGCACATACAAAACCCAAGCGAATGGGGATAGTGGAGAAACCCAAAGAACAAAATTTTCATTCATGAAGAAAAAGGGCCATGAAGGGCCGTGCACAATCCGAAGACCGTGGAGTAGGAGTTACAACAGAGAGAGGGGGAAGAGAAGAAAAGAAAGGGAAGAAGGAAAGAGAGGAGCTGGGGGTTGAGCAGGGGCGACGGCTCCCTGCTCTTCCCCACTCCCCCTGTTACACCTCTCTCTCTCTCTCTTACTCTCTCTTTGGGTGGTTGTCGGAGAGGAACCTCACAGCGGAGCTCTCTTCTTCTTCTTCTTCTTCTTCTCTTCCTCTTATTCTCTTCCTCTCTGTCTGTGTGTGTCGTGTATCTGTCTACTCTCTCTCTCCTTTGTTTGTAGCGAAGGGAGGGGTTTTTATACCCCAACGATGGGATCGTTCGATGGCAGGAAGCGCCCGCGACTGGAGGCATTGAATGGGGATTTGACCCGTCGTCCTTGGTGGCAGGGGGAAGTAGCCTGCGTGCCTTCTCCTCCGGTCGATAGCTCAGTGAGTTCGCTGCGCGCCAAATATCCCTAGGGGATGGGCAGCATGTCATTCCGCCAGATGTGCCAAGTAGAGGAGGAACCAAGGTGTGCCGCTGAGCAGTTGGGTCGCTGTGCCGCTGAGTAGCTGCCCAAGCGTGCCGCTGGAAGAGCTTGCAGGCATGCCTTCGAAGGGTCAGCCCAGGTGTGCCGGTGAAGAGAACGCTTAGGCGTGCCGTGGGACGCTACAACCAGCGTGCCGCTGAAGGGATGGCACCGGTGGAAGGCCACCCTAGGCGTGCCGCTGAATGGACACGCAAGGGTGTGTCGATGAATACACCCAGCTGGGTGTGCTGGGGAAGGTATTAACCTGGGTGTGTTCCGGTGAAAACACCCAGCCGGGTGTGCCGAGGAAGGTATTAACCTGAGCGTGTGCCGACGAAAATGCCCAGCTGGGTGTGCCGACGAAGGCCTTGGCGCGGGCGTGCCAGGGAAGTCACACCGCTGGTGTGTCGGCGAAGGCTTGTGAGCATGCCGTTGAGGGGGCGTGCCGCTAGAGCTTCGCGGGGGGCATGCCGCCAAAGTCACCCAGGAGGCGTACCGGGGAAGACCCGCCAGGTGTGACGCTGAGCACCATGGGGGCGTGCTACTGGAGGGCGGCAGGGCGTGCCGCTAGAGGGCGACGTTGAGCGTGCCGCTGAAGGGGCACGAGCTGGGTGTGTCGCTAAAGTGCTACCCCAGTGGAGTGTGCTGTTGAGATAGACTTGGGCCTATTTTGAGCCCGATTAATGGTCCACTTAGTTCTCTTCGGGGCCCATGGGCTGTGAGCCTCCTGGTAGTTGATTTCTTTTCGCTGTCGTGACTCCGGAGGCGGCTTCACGGCAGCATGTGCATATTTGGAGAGTCGAGATTAACGATAGAACATGCATAATTACGAAATTATATGCACATAAAATAGTGTACATGTGATGAATTATGATAGAAAATGGACACTTATCAGCTGTCAAATTTTTGCCAGAATTATACACATTCTAAAATATAAAAGTAAGCAACAAAAAAATGGAATAAATGATAACAAAAATGTCTCCATTTGAAATGAGAAAACTGTGGAAGGCACGAATAAAGTTGGGCACGAGCACCGTCGCATTACATTGACAAGCATGAGCATCCATCATGAGTAAAGAAGGGAATTAACTAAAATTTCACACATGCATACTGTGAAAAAAAGAGACCATGTTCCTTGGCATATGATTGCATAGCCGCGTTGCCAGCATGTATGCATTGACCTCCCCTTGAGCCCATGCCGACCTGCATCGACCTCCCCTTGAGCCCATGCCGACCTGCATCGACCTTAGGTCCTCCTTGCGTCGACCTCTCTTTAGCCCAGCCATGGCCTACATCGACCTCCCCTTGAGCCCATGCCGACTTGCACTGACCTTAGGTCCTCCTTGCGTCGACCTCTCTTTAGCCCAGCCATGGCCTGCACCGACCTCCCTTCAAATCAGTTCCCTTGTGCGTCGACCTGTCCTTGAGCCAACAGTTGCATGTGTCGACCTCACTCCCCCCTGTACTGACCTCCCTTCAGGTCAGTTCCCCCTGTGCGTTGACCTATCCTTGAGCCAATAGCTGCATGCGTTGACCTCACTCCCTCCTGCACCGACCCCCCTTCAAGCCAGTTCCCCTATGCGTCGACCTGTCTGCTCTGTTACGTCGACCCATCTGCGTTGTTGCCTCTCCCTGCGTCGACCTCTCTTCAGCCTAGCCGCTGCATGCTTCGAAATCAGCTTCGCCTACGTCGACCTCTCTTCAGCCTTGCCACTGCATGCGTCGACCTCAACTCCGCCTGCGTCGACCTCTCTTCAGCCTAGCCTCTGCGTGCGTCGACCTCTCTTCAGCCTAGCCTCTATGTGCGTCGACCTCAGCTCCCCTGCGTCAACCTTAGCCCTTCCTGCATTGCTGCCCGATTAAAGAAGTGTTAAAAGACACACAAAAGAAATAAAACCCGTATTCAAGCGACATCAAATCAACGGGATAACAATAAAAGAATTACTCATGGTGGCGAATACCTCGGAGATCTCTTCTCCCCTGGGACCCCACTGGGGAAACATCAATGTCGCCCCGTAGGTAGACTATGTTGGGATAGGATAGACTCTAAGATCTAGAGGGGGGTGAATAGATCTACCCTCTTAAAACTTCTACCCTCTAAAACTTAACTATAGCAGGTAAACAGATGCGAAATTAAAAGAATAACTATTGTAGAATTAAATTCAATCTACGGAAGAGTATGTAGACAAAAGAAACAATGAGATCCTTGACAATCGTCTATGCGTTGTAGCAACAAAGATACAAGCACAACACACGCAGGCAAGTAAGCAGAGACCACAAATCAATTACACAGAACTCAGGAAGTTTTAGGTGGTTCGACACAAGCCTACATCCACCCCACACTCAAACTGAGTGTAGCTTACTGCTGATTCACAGCTTCTCACTACTGATCCATAGCTTCGGGGAATAGATCCCTACAACCGCTGATCCACAGCTTTGGGGAATTAATCCCAGACCGCTGAGCTTCACAGCTTGCTACTGCTGAGCCTTATAGCTTATGCTTCCAGAGGAGTCCTCCTCTACCACTGAGGATTATAGTTTAACCACCGCTGACTCACAGCTTGTAAAATGAGGTTTCAAAACAAACGGAAGAAAACAAAAGATCAAATCACAAAATGTAGCTCTTATAAAGAGCAGATCGGCTCTGGTTCTGAACCAAGAGACCGGAAACAACAAATCATAAATCTTCTCTCAAAGCTCTCTCTGCTCTCTCAGATATTGCTAGCCCTAACTCTGTTGGATCGTATATAGTTCTGGATGGAACTAATTCCTTTTCTATTTCTGTGACAATCAGCCTCACTCCCTCTGAGTCTTCATCTACTTATAGGCAACAGATGACGAGCATGTGGAAACCACGTTTCCCACTCAATATTTCATCCAGATCTGATCAGACCTGGCCACGTGGCAGCATCTGTGCTTGATGGCTTTCCACATGTTACGAGCATCAAAAGGGTGGTGATGTGGCAGAAGGGAAGTGGATGAGGTGGGCAACTAGGGCTGAAGTGGAAGATGAGGTGGAGGAGAGAGGAGAGAGAGACCGCAGGAGCAAATTGACATGGATCTAATCCAGAGGCCAATGATGCATAGATCTTCAGGATACTACGGCTACTTCACAATCACTTCTCTTTCGATCTCTCTCTCTCTCAGACTCTTTTGCTCTCTCTCTCTCAGACTCTTTTGCTCATAGGAGCAGCTTCTCTTCCTTAGCAGCTCTCTTCTTGTCTTCTTCTGATCTACTCTGATCTCTTTTCTTCTTCTGATCTGCTTTGATCTCTTTTCTTCTTCGCTTCATTATTATTGAATTAGAGCGCTGGATTACCTTTTATAGGGCACGAGTCATGTGGTCCCACGAGCTCTTGATTTGGGCGTGTGGAGAACACGCTCTCGCACATTTAGATAGTCCACGTGTCAGGAGCAGAAGATATGATGATCCATGTAGTAGGATTTCAGATAAGCTTCCCACCTTGGATCATGTGCCATTAATTAGCTTCACTTAAGTTCCATGTGGGAGTGATGCGATCATCCTTTATGTTACCCAGGTGTTCGGACATGGATCTGGGTTGTCAGGATAAAACATAAAGAGGCATTAGTTATGACTCAAATGATAAACACAAGTTCAATCTTAATTGCTTCAACAGATTCAGACATGTTAAATGAATATACACATTTCTGCAGAAGCATCGATGCATAAATGAGATGCATCAGCCTATATGACTAACCCATACAACATGTTTGAATAAAAGCATCGACCTCTAATGTAACATAGTTAGACCTTAATGAAGGTGCATCGGCCTGTCTTTATAGTGAATAGACACGGTGCATCGACCTTGATAGAGATGACTTCTATTGTACTGATTTTATGATGCAGAGGCTAACAGACTTGCATCGACCTTTCCAATACATGCATTGACCTTATGCTACAGTCGCTAGGTCACTAGCATCGACCTTCTAGACTCAATGATATATGTGCATCGACCTTCTTGGTTTGTAACACTTATATGCATTGACCTTCAAGACTCAATGACATATATGTATCGACCTGTTAGTTCAATGAAGAGGAAGATGCATCGACCTGACTTTCTCAATGCATGAATGTGCATCGACCTTGTAATGCAACAATATGAGCATGCATCGACCTTTCTTTCTATGTGCATGAGGATGCATCGACCTGCTGGTCTTTAGCTGAGCCATTGCAACAACTTGTCCACTATAAAAACCAATGATGCATCAACCTATATGGAACATCAAAAGACAATATGTCACAGCAACATCATCTATGCATCATTTACTTATGTGACATCATGCCCTAATGATCATCATTGTGTAAAACATTATCAACACCGCATATGACATCAAGATGATTTCATGTGACATCATGCCCTAACGATCATCATCAAAAAAGACATTATCAACACCGCTTATGACATCATGATGATTTTATGATGAGTCATAGTCTTTGACATCATCAAAATCACAGGGTCACAAGAGAATTTATGACCCACTCCATGCAGAGAGGTAAAGGGCTACAACAGCAATCTGAGAATATCGAGCTTGGGTTGACGGCTAGTGTTTTGGGCACCTTCGACGATGCCGTCGCGTTGCTAATCGGTGCTGGCCGAACGACGCATGCTGATGATCTGGAGGATCACGCTCCGGTCGGAAGGCCGATCTGGCTGGGAATGTTCACGTTGTGAAGAGGACTCATGGAGGAATGACCCCTTGGAAGGGATTATACTGGATCACCTTGGGGAAGGTGAGGTGGTCCAACTTGTGCTCGTTGTTGCTTGCTGTCTCGAACCAGTTATGCAGTTTCAGAACTGCGTGACTCGATGAAAACACCTGCTGCCACCAGATCTGATGTCAGATAGAGGTGAGACTAGCACCGTTGCGAAGCTCTTTCGACGATGTACAAACCCATGGTGTTACGGGAATTTTATTAGTGATGGATTTTTTGTGGGGGAATATTGAATAGACTGGGTCCCTGTCCCAGAACAGGCTGGACAGAACCTGAGACATCGGAAGATGATCGTGGAACGTGAAAAAACGTGGGATCTGGAAGGCGGGGTGACTATGGAAGATGGTGGAGGAAGTATGGGGGTGATCGACAGGGAAGAGACACACGGTAGTTCATTCTGCCAAACTACTACGCAAGATGATAGAGCTGCTAGCCCTTCCCGCCTCACCCCCAGCAGCTTCTCACTACACTGGCAACGTCCCTCCCGACTGAATCATCGCCGCCACCACCAGATCTTGTATTCCATCGCCAGATCCTTGCCGCTGTCGTCGTATCCTCGCCGCCACCGCCCGACTCTCTTCGGAGCACATCTGGAATGTTGCAGAGAAGGATGGAGAGGCACGACTCTCTCGCCGGAGCACACTTAGAATGTCGTAAAGAAGAGTAGAGAGATATGGAGGAGTGATGCTGGACAATTAAAGGATGGCTGATAATTATGGTGACGGTAGGGTGACGTGACCAATAGTCCAGACTGTCGGCAAGAAGGGTCCGTGACTGTGACAACGACTGATCGAGCGTGGAATTGGCTACTAAGCCAGCGCGCTCATGAAACCGTTATTGGCCGACTGTGAACAGTCCCTCAGTGAAGTGAAACCCCAAGTTGTGAGGTGGGTTCGTAGCTTATGATATGGAGGACGTATTCAAAGCCACAAGGAAGTTTTGCAAGTCTTTATCCCGCACGTTCTCACATATGACTTACTGTAACTTCTTATCGTATTTATTCTTGAAGGCATTTGTGATCTCCTTCATGTCTACCTCAGTTCTGCCAACCATCACGCGGGACTGGGCACTCCTATTAACTGTCGTTCCTTTCATGCTCGTGAACAACACCTTTGAGAAGTACTTGGGAGGATCATACATGCATTTGACAACAAGTCTGAAAGAATCTTGGAACGCTCCACACGATCCTTTCTTCAATGACTCGGTGTAATTGTGCCCATTGAAAGTCACAAGCTACAGGAACGCGTCGACGCTACCTCTTGGTGAAAGTCACAAGCGCGTCGACGCTTCCCCTCTGTAGCAGATTTGGCAGAGGAAGAACACACGAACAGAGCAGAGAAAGAACACACGAACAGAGGCACTGAGTTTGGGATATTTTTCCACTTCGTGAACATCTAAAAAAAACGATGCGTACAAGCTTATATAGACATATCAACTTCCTGCTACTTTTAAGGAACGAAGAAAACAAGATAAACATATTCGTGCGCACGTTACAAGCCACGCACACACAGCCGGTTTCTTCGTGAACCCGGCAGACCTGTTCCAACTCTTGCTTCCGCAAGACTCGGACAAACACCGCCGTATCAGGATTATCTCCAACATACTCCCCCTAATCCTGATGTGGCCCAAGGTCACGAACGCCAAGCAAATGCTTCATCGTTGCTAGTTTCACGCCTGGCAAGGCCTTTGTCAGCGCATCGGCTCGCTGCTCCGCCGTGCAAACAAACTCAACAACAATCTGTCCTCCTTCAACACATTCTCGGATAAAATGAAACCTCGTGTCAATATGCTTGCTGCGGCCATGAAACACGAGATTTTTCATCAAGGCAATAGCAGACTTGTTGTCAACAAACAACTTCACCGGCTTAAATTCTTGTTTTGTCAGTTCCCCCAACAAGCTTCTCAGCCATAACGCCTGGCTTGCCGCCGCCGTCGCTACCATGAACCCAGCCTCACATGATGACAACGCCACCGTCTTCTACTTCTGTGAGTTCCATGACACAAGACTATCATTGACATAGAACGCCATGCCTCCAGTACTCTTCTTGTCATCCATGTCACCGGCTAAATCACTGTCTGTATACCCGGTGATGATCTCCTCTCCTCCTCCTCTATTGTACACGAGACCATAATTGACAGTGCCCTTCAAATACCTGAGAATTTGCTTCACAGCCTTGTGATGCATCACTGTCGGCCTCTCCATGAATCTGCTTGCCACACCAACAGCAAAAGAGAGATCTGGTCTCGTGTGGAGTAAGCACCTTAGACAACCAATGACTCGTCGGTACTCGGTAGCATCCATCGGCTGCCCATCTGCATCCTTGTGTAGCTATAATCTTGGTTCCATAGGGTACTTAGTGGGGTTGCACTCCAACATGCCAAACTGACCAAGCACCTTCTTGGCATAAGAAGTCTGCTTGATAGTGATACGGCCATCTTCTTGTCCCACCTCAATCCCGAGATAGAAAGTGAGTAAACCGAGATCACTCATCTCAAATTCACTCATCTAGAGCCAAGGGATTAAGTCATAGGACTTACAACCTTATAAGTATGAACATATAAAAACTAATTAAGAATTTAAATCATTGTAGGATTATGGCTGCTGAACGCGCACAATGGCGTGAGATAGAACAAACCGTCCAGAACTTTACCCAAGCACTACAACAGATGGTGCAGGGCGGAGCACACCGTGGAGCAAGAGATCTCCACAGGAGTTTCAGGAACCTGAGCCCTCCGAAGTTTACGGGTTCTTTCAACCCCGACGACGCTGAAAACTGGCTTAAGGAGATCAAAAGAATATTCCGTATCATGCAATGCACGGATGATGAGAAGGTGTTATTAGCTACATTCCAACTGGAACGAGATGCTAGATGCTAGTGGGAGTCTTTGGAAGCCACCTTAATGGATGATAATGTGAACTGGAACGGTTCCTCACCTCCTGTTGGGATCCTCCCAGCCAAGGGAAGGAGGGGAGAGGAAGCGCCCGTCTAAGCAATCCTCTAGCCAGGGAAAGCGAAGGAACCAAGAGGTCAACCAAAAGAAGCCTCTCAAGAAGTTTGAGCAGTATATACCACTGACTACTCCCGTTTTCGAGATTTATCGAAAAATTAGAGACTCATGTTTGCTTCGTCAGCCCGAGTCGTTGAAGGCCAACTCGTGCCGTCGTAATCACCGAAAGCACTGCCAGTTCCACGACGACCATGGTCACCATACTGAGGATTGCCAACAGCTCAAGGATGAGATCGAAAGTCTCGTTCGTCGAGAGCACTTGGCCCAGTATGTAGCCGAGTGTCGGGACACCCCACCAGACCCCTAGGAAGAGATCAACAACTGCTCTCGAGGAATCCACATCAATGTCATATCGGGGGGATTGGCCTCCGAGGGAGACACCATCCAAGGGAGAAAGCGCCATGCCGAGCGAGCTAGCCAAGTTGTCGAGCCTGCCAAGCCTGCAACCTCAGCGAATGAGCAACAACCCCTAGTGCTCTCCGACCAGGATTTAGAAGGGGTAGTTATCTCGCATGATGATGCTCTTGTAATTTCTGCAACCATCGATCATTATAACATAGATAGGGTGCTGGTCGATAATGGCAGTGCGCCAAACATTTTGTCATATGATTATTTTCTGAAGATGGGTGAGAACTCGTCGAAACTGTGCCCGGTCTGAACCCCTCTTTGCGGGTTCAACGGTCAAGTGACTTATCCCGAGAGAGCCCTAAGCCTACTTGTTACTCTCAGAACTTTCCCCAAAGCCATAACCTTTGTGGAAAATTTCATTGTGGTAAAGGGGATAACAACCTACAATGCCATCTTCGACCGAGATATCATCGACTGAATAAAGGCAGTGCCCTCTACCTACCACCAAAAAATGAAGTTCCCCACCAAATTTGGCGTGGGAGAGGTCCGAGGTAGTCAAGCAACAGTTAGAAGGTGCTATGTAATCTTAGTGAAAGTTGTGAGCCCTGAGGATGTGAGCCAAGGCAAGGGTATCATTAAAGAAAAGGCAGCAACAAGCAAACCAGATGGGGAGCTGTTACCAATTTGCCTTAAAGATGACCCGACCCTCGGAGTTAAGATTAGGGTAGATTTACCGCTCGAGCTGTAGGCTTAATATAAGGAGTTTCTTTCAAAGTATGTTCACATCTTTACAGGGCCTGATGACGATCTTCTTGGGATTCCCGAGGAAACCGTGATGCATCGTCTCAACCTTGATCCCACTGTTAAGCCAGTTCAACTGAAAAAAAAGAAGGCATGCCCCAGCGAGACAGGCGATCATAAAGGAGCAAATCAATAAGGGGAAGAAAATTGAACTATTTTGACTAGTCCTTTATCCAACTTGGTTGGCTAATGTTGTCTTGGTATCTAAAGCCTTGGGCAAGTGGTGGATATGCATCTATTTCACCGACCTCAACAAGTCTACTCTAAAAGATTGCTATCCTCTACCGAGCATCAACCAACTAGTCGATTCGACTTCAGGCAATGAGCTTCTCAACTTCCTCGATGCCTATTCCAGGCATCACCAAATCTAGATGCATCCGAGGACACCGAGAAGACATCATTCACCTCCGACTTCGGCGTGTACTACTACACACGGATGCCTTTCGGGTTAAACAATGTCGGAGCAACTTATCAAAGGCTAGTCAACCAAATATTCATGTACATAAGTCATGTCATAGGGGTATATCAGGCCGGTCCCTCTGGTCCTCCACTAGCTCCCGTCCCCTTATGCCTCTTCAATGGCGGGGCCATCGCTGAGCTCAACTCCTCCCGGTGCTGTCGGCGCCGCTCCACCTCCTCATTCCTCCGACGATTGGAGGAACTCATGAAGTACCCGCGGAAGGAGCTGTGTGTGTCGTGCGTACTGCCACTCGAAGCCCCGCTACACTCCGACCTGTGGCTCATCCTCTCGTACACCCATACCTCCCCTCTCAGCTCGGCTGCCTCTATCTGAGCCCGCTCCGCCTCTGCGCGAGAGTGCTCCGCCTCATCTCGGTAGTGGTCTACCGATGTTGCCTCAGCTCGACTATGCTCCAACTCCGCACGGAGGAGCACCAGATCTATCGGGACTACTGTGCGGCTACGCTCTGCCTCCTCCCTCAAGCAAGTGACCTCACCTAGGGCCATCGTCAGCTCAGTTGTTTGCATGTGCATGCATCATGGTCAGTTAATTACATTTTATAATCATAATCAAGGGGAAAGCGTAGCTATTTACTTACCCTCTCGGTGAGTGCCGCCTCAGCCACCTCGGCCCGTGCCACCATCCTGGTGAACTCTGCATCCCACTCGACACGATCCGCGGGTGGCTGGGAGGAGGAAGAAGGAGCGTCAGCTTCCTGACGTTGGGTCCCCTCACCTCGCTACATTTAGAAGTCCAAGTTAGTCAACATCATGAGCATATGCACAACTAGGTCCAAGGTTCAGTAAAACTCACTAGGAGGTCTAACGCCTGTCCGAGCTTGTCTTGCTCCTTCATAGTGGAGTGGAGGAGGCCCTAGAGCTCGCCTATCTGCCCCTGGGGTTCGAGCTGCATATAGAAAGTCAAATGTCAGTGGATCATAACCATAAAAGCATATTCAAAAGCATAGAGTTTATAGTCATGCCGATCATTGAGGGCCACGGAACACCTGGTCTCTGTAGCATCGGGCGTAGGCCGTCAGATAGGCCTCCTCACTCTCTGCTCGAGCGGCTACCACTCACCTGAGTGCCGTCCAGTCTGGGATCTGCTCGGCTGCTCGAGCAGTCCAGTCGGTCTCCATCGCCAGGCCCCGTGGATGCCGACCGACCCACTCCTCTGGCTTCTCAGGCATCGGGAAGTTGATTACTGCCTGGTAGACCCCGATGGTCCTCATCACGAGCCGGTGGTAGAGGGGCTCCACTATGTTCATGCAGTGGAGCCAGATATCCCTCCCCACGTAAGCCAGGGCCGCCATGACCCACGGCTGGCCCTCGTGCCCCTCACCCTGGTAAGGCATCCACCGGACCTGTCAAATAGGCAAAGTGCATCAGCATGCAAAGCATATAGTTGCATTAATTCAAAATTTAAGTTCAGAACCTTACCGAGGCGTAGGGTAGGGTGTCGAGGTCGTCCTAGATTGCCTGGACCCTACATCGTCGGGATCTGACCTCCCATGGTGCCGTCCACTATCTCACGATGGGTAGTCGCTCCGGGTAGGTCTCCTCTCCTCTCCCTAGCCCAGGGAGGTGCACATAGGCCCACACCTGCATTGCATTTCATTAAATGTCAGCATATAGAATTCATATAACAATTGCATAATCATTTAGGAAACTAGTCGTACCTGGAGCAGAGGTGAGAAGCCGTCGAGCATCATCTGCCGGCTGGTGGAGCTCAAAGTGTCGAACAGGAAAGCCAGGACTGCCGCTCCCCAAGCGTAGTCCCCAACTCGGTCGACGTTTTCTAGTAGGGGCACTAGCTGGCAACTGACAATGTCCACCCGAGTGGCGAAGAGGAGCCTCCTGAAAAGTAGCATCAGGAACCCCCGCAACACCACGTCCACCTCTGGCCCCTCTGCAGCTGCTACTCGTAGTCGTACCCGGTCCACGAGCCTCTCGAGGTGCTACTCCAAAAACTCTCCCGTGGAGATCCCGGCTCCTCATACACTGAGACTCTCCTGCAGCCTCACCCTCATCAGCGTCATCGACTGACACTCTGACCGCAGCAGCTCTGAGCCCAGCAGCCTCTAGGCTAGCTCCCGGTAGTCAGGGAAGGTCCTCTCGCTGATTGCTGTCCCGTGCACACGTAGGCCGGTAATGCGCGCGACGTCCTCCAATGTCGGGACCATGTGGCTCCATAGAAAGAGAAATGTTTGGCTCATTGGATCCCACCGGTCGTGCAGGGCGTATAGGAGTGCGATGTCGAGCCGCGTCACATCCGCGCTGAGGAACTTGCCAAACCCCATCTCGGTGAGCCTCTCCCGCTGGAAGTCCGACAGTGCGAGGTACACTACTCGGACCTGGACCCAGGAGATCAAGGTCCTACGCTTTCCATGCATGCATTTAAACTTGCATTAGTTATACATTTCATAATAAATCATGCATAGCATTAAAAAAAATGTGTGCATTTTAGCTGAATCTGGACGGTCATCCATTGTCCACTTTGAATAGTGAACGGTCCGTTGGGGGCCGTTCATCCATCTAGATGGCCCAGTATGGACCATTTGGTTCATGATCTATTTGTCCCAAACATAGCCCTTTCCAAACCATTTATGTTCTCAATGGTCCCCATTAGACCATTTTGATCAGAGTCTACACGGTCTTTAATCTGACCGTTCGACTATCGGGCGGCCTATTAGAGACTGCTTGGTTCTCAACGTGTCAGATTTTGAAAGGACCAAGGTGGACCATTTTGCATTCTCCACGGTTCTCCCAGGACCGTGTTTCCCCCCACACTACCAGTCAGTTCAACTCCCTTTGAACGGTCCGCCATGGACCGTTCTTGCCTTTTAGGCGGTTTAATTCCAGCCATTTGTAGTATAAACAGTTTCAAGGGAACCGTTTGTGTCTTAAGTGGTTCCTGCCGAACCGCGTTTCCCTCGCCGTTGCGAACGACGTTCAAACCCCTCCCCACCAGTCGCGACGGCCCAAGGGGCCTCCCAACCATGCCTAAAAGGGATGTACACCCCTTCTAACCCTCCGAGAGCTACATGCATGCATTAGAATGGGGTAGGGGCCTACCTCAGAGGTCTTAGTCACCTTCTCCACCACCACGGTCATTGTCTCCAGAGGCGCTCCGGCATCCTCTGCCGCCTCACCACCAGTTGTTGTCGCCTCGCCCTCAATCACACCCGTTGGGGGGACTTCCATGGCCACCTCGTCGAAGGGCAATATGGGCCCCTCCACGGCCACCTCCGGTGGCGGCATAGTCTCCTCTGCGATGGTCACCGACGGCGGTGGTGGTGGCGTGCTTCCTCTGGCCATCCTTCGATGGGTTAGGCACTAGAGAGCCTATTTCTTGAAGCGCATGTAAGGAAGGGGAGTGGAGGAAGAGAGGGATGGAGAATGTGAGAGATGGGAGAGGAGGAGGTGGTAGGCTTCGGTTGAAGGTGATGAACGTGGGAGGGGGTGTTCTCCGTCGATTACGGAGGAGGGAGATGGGGAGGTTGGTTTTATTTTTTTTGAAATCGATAGTATGTACACGGTCCATCGATGGACCGTTTCTATATTAGACGGTCTATGTTCAGACTGTTTATTTGTGGCAATGTATCTCCCCTCACGTGGTCTCCATATGACCGTTCATTCCACTAGGCGGTCTTGCATTAGGCCGTGTTAATGCCATGATGCCTTTCAAACTTGCAATGCCCTCACGGCCCACTTTGGACCGTTTATATCCTTGGGTTGTCTAGAGTTAGACCGTGTATGTGTTGAAATCATGAACTATGTTTTGAAGTTTTATTCTTGCTACACTATGCGCTTAATTGCTGATATTATGGCTTGAATGATTTTGTTTCATGATATATCAATTGCAAACCTTGTTCATGACTCCTTTGCAGCATTACTTCAGCTTGCCTTCCACTACCAGGTCAGGTAAGTCAGGTAAGTATTTCATATCCTTGTACCCCTTAATGCATTACTACATGGTATCTATTCTATATTTTCTCGAGAACCGGCTGGTCATTCACGTGTTCCAGGATCTGATGTTCCCCTATAACAAAAATGATGATGATCTAGGTTCACGCGTTTAATCATCGAATAGGCCGTTAGGTTGGGAAAGTTAGGGGATGACGGTTCTATCTCGCACGTCGTGGTTGCAGATAGTGTCTTGACCCTGGTTGCCCCAGTTTAGCAATACTATTCTCAAGTACTTTCTATTTTATCCTTTCTTTGCATTCGTTTTAATGATTTATTTTATTTCAGCCCAGCATGCGTCATATGCATCTTTTTGAGCATTCACGTCCCCTGGTCTGTTTGGACGTGTCTCAATAATGATGGATGATTGTGCGTTCATGATTTTCAGTAAGATGAACAATTCCACTCAGAGTTGGAAGGTTCTCTCTGATCTGTTCACCTGGTTGGTTGACTAAGAGTCCCCGTCTGGAGTTTTAGCCTGCCTCATTACTTTTTACTACTTGTTCATTACTTTTTACTGCTTGTTTTGATTCCCTCATTGGTTGTGGATTGTTCCCCTGATGAGGTTGCCCATTTTTTCTCCTGCTGTTTAGTTAGTTAGTTTCTCTAGTCTGGCATCGTTTTAGCCTGATCATTCCTTGTGTTTGGTTTGGAGTTTTTCGGAAGATTCCTATCGCTCGTTGGCAAGAAAACGAGTGTCTTTTCCCTAAATGCCCGCTTTTCAGTCCGCTCCGCTTCATTTTTGCTTCATCTCCATGTTCCATTTCGCCTCCGCTTCACCTCCGCTCGCTCCCCTGCAAAGATGACGTTAAGGAGGGGCATCTGTTGACACCCATTTTTTGCCAATGAGTTGGGTCATTCTTCTTACCATCACGTTTGATGCCCTCTATCTATAAAGCTGATATAGGAATGTTCAACTAATGCGGGAAGGCCTATATTTTCACGAATGCTTGACCTCGTTATGAGACCAACGTCTCGTCGGTTTTCCGGTACGAGAAAAATGCCAGCCCTTATAGCGTCTTTGGGGGAGTCCACATCGACTGCGTTACCATCGACGACAATCCGTTGATGCAGGCTAGACCTTGCCCCAAAAATTGTTTCGGCTACTTCTGAACGGCCGGACCCAATCAGTCCGGACAACCCTAGTATTTCCCCTGCTCCTATTGCGAAAGATACGATACGATTCGGAAACCGCTCGGTCGCAACGGACACCTCGAATCTCTTGTAACAAGATCTCTGTTGACTGGCCCGCTTAGGAAATAACTGCGAGATCTCTCGGCCGATCATAAGTCGAACGATATTGCTACGTGTAATGTCGTGACCACTCAACTCGCCCTGGATGCTGCCGTCACGCATAACCACCACACGGTCAGCAATTCTCTCGATCTCAGGCATTCTGTGCGATATATAAATAACGACAGTACCTTGGGCGCGGAGCTCCTGAATTACTCTTAAGAGATTCTCAGTCTCCACATGGGTGAGGGAGGCAGTAGGCTCATCCAAGATGATTATTCGTGAATTGAGAGATAGGGCTTTGGCGATCTCTACAAGCTGCTGCTGCGCAATAGACAAGTCTTGAACCTTCGTGCCGGGGTCCATTGAGCTTCCCAATTTTTTCAACAGCTTTCGGGTCTCTTGCACCATTTTGAGGCGGTCTAGAACACAAGAAAGGCCTGGCCGCATCAGTTCCCGCCCAAGAAAGACGTTAGCAGTGATATCTAGCGAATCTATAAGATTTAGCTCTTGGTGTATAAAGCTAATCCCCAATCGATTTGCATCCGCTACGGATCTGATCGCGATGGAAATGCCGTTCAAGTAAATCTGACCACTGTCGAGGCAATGGACGCCGGCCACGGCTTTCATCAGAGTGGACTTGCCGGCTCCGTTTTCCCCCGCCAGCGCAATGACTTCTCCAGCGCTCGCCCTGAAGTCGACATGCTTCAAAACAGATACGCCATCAAAGCTTTTCGATGCGTCGCGCACCTCCAAGAACCATCTACTCATGGGTCGGATTCCCCCTGAGCCTCTGGACTCGTGCCTGAAAGGCATCCACCTTATCTCGCGTAATCGCTAAGGTTGGAATGTAAATATGCCGAGTTTCGGGAATCCAAGAGTCATCCCCACGAATGCTTTTGTCGAGGTTGACGACGGCTTGATAGCCAAACTCATACGGCTGTTGAACGACGGTCGCATAAATCTCACCGCTTCGAATACCGTTGAGCGTTGCATCTTCTTCGTCGAAGGCAACAATCTTAACCGTTCCAACTTTGTGAGCCTCACGAACCGCACTTAGGATAGCCGGCCCATTATGTCCCCAGAAGCCGACCATGCCCGCTATCTCCGGATATCTAACAAGGGCATCAGCGGCATTAGCTTTTGCTCGAACAATATCTGCGTTATCGGTTCGAACGTCAATAATTCTCAGACCAGAATTGACTATCGCTTGTTTGAATCCGAGAAGACGTTCTTTGGCGTTTTGAACATCCATCTTTCCAACGAAGATCATGATGTCCCCGCCTCTCGGTAGAGCCTGCCTCATTAAGTCTCCAGCTTGCCGCCCGGCAGCAACGTTGTCAGTCCCCAGGTAGCACCGGCGTCGACTCAATTCAGCATCCGAATCATCGGTAATCAAAGGTACTCGGGAGGCAATTTGACTCAGCATCTCTGTTTGATTCGCAGGATCAACCGGACTAATCGCAATCGCGACATCACCCTTCGCTATCAGGTCATCAACGATGCGCCGCTGCTCCGCGGCTGTGCCATCGCCAGGCATCCGGAAGTCGAGGTTTATATTAGAAATTTTCTTCGCTGCATCATTACATCCTCGCCGAGCCAAAGACCAAAAATCCGCGGTATTGTTTGTCACGAAGGCGATCGTCACCTTCTGAGGGGACTTCGCCTCGTGAGCACGCCACGCCATCCCGCCTGCGATAAACAGAAACAGGACCACTGAAGATCGCAGCATCCATAACATCCTTTGGTGCCCGTGGCGTTTGGACATCATCAAAATGTTCTGCCTCCATTGACCGAGAGGCATTGACCTGAAATAAACCCGCCTTCATCACTCGCAAGAAATAGCGCCGCGGAACCGATATCAGAGGGCACACCTTGATGCCCTAAAGGAACTTTCGCGCAATAAGCTCTGAGGTCAGCTGCATCAACATCCACATGCCGCTCGACGGGAATCCATCCAGGCGCAATGAGATTAGCCGTGATCCCGTACGGACCAAGCTCGTTAGCCAAAGACCGCGTAAGACCGAGCATCCCAGCTTTGGCAGCAACATACGCGCTAAAATTTGCATTTCCAATATCGACAACCTCGCTACCGATATTGATCACGCGGCCGTAGAGTCTTCTTTTCATCTTCGGCAATACCTGCTGAATCAGGAGAACAGGGGCTTTAATGAAATAGTCGAGTTGATCCTGATATTCCTGCCAGGTGTACTCTTCGCACGGTTTCATCGGCTGGGGACCGGTCGCATTATTGACAAGTATTCCGATTGGCCCAAGTTTGATCTCAATCTCAGAGACGAGCCTGCCCACTGCGGCCGAATCACGCACGTCTGCGCAGATAGCAATTGCTTTGCCTCCTCCGTTCCGGATTTCGCTCGCGAGTTCATTGGCTCTTTCGGCGGAATGAGCATAGTTGATGGCGACACGTGCATTATGACTTCCCAGGGCTAACGCGATTGCTCTTCCCAGTCCACGCGAGCCCCCAGTAACCAATGCGACTTGATCATGCAAGTCGAACGTCATACGAACTCCAATTGCTGTCCAATTTTTGATAGATACGAGAGGCTTCGCCCAATTCCCTCCGCTACATCACCGACAGGCTCGTACTCAATAAGAAAGACACCGTCGAAGGTAAGTTTTGGAAGCAGCGACGCATAATCTAGATCACTGTCTCCAATCGCGACCGCCTCCCAGCCGCCATTGAGTCTTCGCCAGTCTTTCAAGTGGCAGTAGTTGACATACGGATTCACAATGTCAACAGCATACGAATCATCATCAGGCGCGACAGCCTTCAAATTTCCTGGATCGTAGTTGATTCCTATCTCGGGCGGGAGCTGCGCTACCAATCTTTTAAGCCACTCCCGATTCGTCGTAACCGTGTGCTGGTGGTAGGCAGCTCCGCCACGCACGTGAATGCGACCATGGGTCTCAATAGCCGCCGACAACTTATTCTCTCGGCATAGTTTTGAACAGCTTTCGAGAGCGGTGATCAGCCTCCTCCAAATCACCTCGGTCATCTCTTCAACTGGCGTAAATCCAGCGAAGAGACGCACGTGGGTTGCGCCGAGTCGCGCCGCAAGGCCTATTTGCTCCAGAGATCGGATAAGAGCTTCATCGTGTTGGTGCGCATCGGGTAGTGTGAAGTCGTTTTCGATACAGGCAAAAGGCATGGACATTGCGCTCTTCTGCTTCAAATCGTGAAAGGCGGCGATCTCCGAATCAGACATAACGGGAGGAAGCCGCCCCCGAAAATCGCCTCCAATTCCGAACTCGAGTGTGCGAAATCCGAAGGACCTTGCAATCTCGACATGTTCTTCCATCTCTAGATCCCGAAAGCCCCATTCTCCACAGCCGATCCTCATCATTGCCCCCCCCATGAATTCTGTGCAGCATGGATCAAAAGCTATATCTCAGCGCTAACTGAATAATTCGAGGGCTCCCTGCACTTATGATTTTTCCGAAGTTGCTGTTATTGACGGCAGATACAGGGCCTGAAAGAGGAGGATGATTGAATGTATTGAAAAACTCAGCACGGAACTGAAGGTATTGATTCTCCTTAGGCCATGTAGGGAAACTCTTAAAGATCGACATGTCAAAGTTGACTAGGCCTGGCTGGCGTAGAACGTTTCGCCCAGAGTCACCGAAGGTCCCCAATGCGTTAGCCGTAAATGCGGCTTTGTTGAACCATTGCGCGCGCCCCTTCGCGAAACCCGCAGGATACGGATCACCTACCAGATCAGCACGGTCTGCCCCAATCCCGGTGAGAGAGTTATCAACCCCGCTTGTCACCGTAAAAGGAAGCCCGGAACGAACGGATAGGATTCCATTGTCCTGCCATCCACCAAACAAAGATCTAACGAAGAAGTTTTGCTTCTGGAGCTTCGGAAGCTCCCATAGATAACTAATTCGTAGGTTGTTAGGTATATCGCTCGAAGCCAAACCACGATTGAAGGACCAATCATATGGATTCGGCGTTGATGACGTATTTCCACTCGTGATGTTGTCGGTTTGGTCTATATTCTTAGATCGTGTGTATTGGGCCAAGAAGCTGTAGCCTTTCGTAAACCTCTTCTCCACACTAAGCACGATCGCATGGTAGCTGCTGCTCGCTGCGGGATACGCGATGATCACACTCTGATAGTGGGGCCAGTATGGCCGCCGTGTGTTTTCATTTGCTGTGGTCGATTGCCCCGGAATATAGACGGGCGTGTTCGCCTGAGATGCCAGCATTAAGTGGTTGCCCTTCGAACCTTCGTATGTCGCACTTACAACAACAGACGGATCGAACACTTGGCGCTGAATACCAAAGTTCCACTGTTCCGTATATGAATTAGTAAAGTTTTGGGACACAAAATTGAGAGCGGTATTTACCAACTGCGGAAACACATAGCTGCTCGGCCGAGGAACGGTTGCAGGAAACGGAGAAGGAGTCGTTGCGTAAGGGTTTGCGGTCGATCCCGGTTGAGCCACTGAAGCAGAGACGGTAAATGTCGGAAGCTGACCCGCATATTGCTGGACTTGTTCAGTGGGTATCAGGGTGTCGAAAAATACCCCGAATCCTCCGCGTACACTTGTTTTCCCGTCCCCAAAAGGATCAAAGGCAAAACCGGTTCTAGGTGACAACCTATTGAAGTTGCTATTCGCTACCCCACGCGGCACACCAGGATCGCCAAAGAATAAGAGACCGCTGGGGGCGTTCGGATAAATTTTTGATTGTGTCCCTGGGCGGAACTGCGCCTGCTGCGGAAAATTCGAATAGTATTCGTCGACCCAAGGCGTAAAGGGCTCATATCGAAGACCGAGGTTTATGGTGAGACGTGGAATCAAATGGACATCGTCGTTGATCCACCCTGACCACTCCGTCTCACGCAGAGCTACGTGATATGGCGATGCCTGATAGAAAGAACTAGGCACTCCAAGAATCGCATCTGCACCATTGTCGCCAGTCAGAGCAAGGTTGAACGTGTATTGCCCATTCGATTGAGTACTTGCATTCGGAATGTTGTACTGCCTTCTGATCGCATCAAGGCCGACACTAAAGTTATTTATCCCGCGATGCCAAATCAGAGATGGCCGATATTGAAAGTTGTTACGGACAAGGGGCGTGTCCCCGTAGAGAACGACGTTGAAATAGTTTGTTATAAATTCATTCAGGTCTGCTCCCGGCCCTGCGGATGGCAGATTTGCTCCTAGCTGGGCAAATGTGACGGGCGACACGGCACCACGTAGGCCGTATGAGCGATTAAAGGTAAAGCCCATTTGCGCGACGAGAGAAGGGCTGAAGACCTTTGTGTAGTGAAGAGTTGCGTTAGTGCCATTCTGGATGAGGCTGTTCGTGTAACTCAGCAGATTTCCCGGGATTCCTACATTCGGCTGCTCATAGTTGTCTTTGAATATCCTGCCGAAAAAATGATCATTGGGTGTCAGATAATGATCGATTCTCACGTCGTACTGCAATTCGTTATTGTTGTTGATCGTCTTGTACTGCGCTAAACCGGTTGAATCCGCGCCTACAGGAATATATTTGAGAAAATTCTGCATGACCGGATCTAGACGATTCGATGGAATTGTATTGTTGGGGAACGGTAAGCCCGTCGTGGGATCCTTGATGACGATCAAGTTTCCGAGACCATTTCGCTTATCGCTAAAATTACCGCCACGCTGCTGTTGCGTGAACACCTGCGCAATAGAGGTGGTCGGGGTTTGTCGCAGGTTGGTTTGCTGAATGCCGAAGAAGAAAAATGTTTTATTGCGCCCATTGTAGAGGTGAGGGATATAAACCGGCCCACCAACCGTTCCGCCAAACTGGTTCCGCTTCAGTCCATCGCCCGTAGTAGCAAACAGATTCTTGGCATTGAGAGCATAATTGCGAATATATTCAAATGCGGTGCCGTGGATATCATTCGTTCCAGATTTAGTCACCGCATTTACTACACCGCCACCTCGTCCACCGTATTCAGCCGAATAGTTGTTGGATGAAAAACTGAATTCCTGAAGGATGTCGGGGTTGGGAAAGGCGTTTGCGACATCCCGATACGTGTCCATATTGTCGCCACCATCAAGAAGAAAATTGATCGCGTTCGCCTTGCTACCACTAGCTGACACGAACTGTTGCCCACTCGGCTGAAAGGAAGTACCCAGTCCAACCGCAGGCGAGGGCAGGACACCGGGAGCCTGCAACATGAGTTGAAGTGCGTTTCGGCCGTTGAGTGGAAGATCCGCCATCTGCTTGGTATCGATCACGGCCTGAACGACCGAATTTTCACCATTAATTGCAAGCGCCTCGCTTGAAACCGTCACCGTTTGGTTTTGCTGTCCAACAGCGAGAACGAGATCTGCCCGGAGCTGCTCATCAACCCGAACGGTCACACCAGTTCGCACATATTTTTGAAAACCGCCAGCTTCAGCCTGGATCGTATAAACGCCAGGATCAATAGGTGTGACGGCATATTCACCTGCGTCATTCGAACTTACCGTTCGCGAAACAGAAGTCGCGTTATTCGTTACTCTGACTTGTGCATTCGGAACCACAGCACCTGTCAAATCTTTGACTGTTCCCTGCAGGTTCGCTCCTCCTTGAGCATTGAGGCTATAAGCACTCAGCAGGACACAAACCAAAGCGAATGATCCTTGGAGAAGCTTGCCGTAGCGCATCAGAACCTGGAATCTACGCACAATTAACATGGACAGCATCATTGTCTCTTTCCGGCACATTTTGTTTCTTTGGCCTCCTTCAACCATGAAAGCGAACTCACGCTGAGCACCCTCTTACGATCACGGCCTGCATCGAAGGGGCACACTAGGGTTAGGTTCTACGGGCGAAACATTACTTACACCCACAAAAGAATGTCAATAGCTTATTTTTTGATATCAAAATTTACCTTTATTATTTAGGTATTTTCTACATTGTGGAATAGTATTCTGAATTGTAGGATTGCGTTGGTCTTGCCAGACCATCGTGTTTTTCATATTTTGACAAAGAGGATGGCTCTATCATGACGCAGACATCGTCAGCACTTCGAACACGAACCATGTCGAGTACAGTGAAATGCCTTAAGGCTCTGGAGATCATTTCCGAAGAGCCGTTTGCATGGAGTATTTCCGAAGTTGCGGCTTCCCTGAACCAGCCCAATAGCACGACCCACCGATTGCTAACAACTCTCGTCGAAGCCGGATTTGTCACACAAGACGCAATTAGCCGCAGATACTCCGTCACAGGCAAGGCACTTCGAATAGGCACTGGATTCGTGCGACATCTGCCTGTTTATCGAGCAGCCTTCTCAGTCATGCATGAAGCTGGTAAGCGAGTTGACGGCGTAATGCATCTTGCCGTGTGGGAAGCGGACACATTATTGTTCTTACGCAGTTATGGCCGACCCAGTAAATATTACCCCTACGCCGATACTGGCGATCGCCGCCCGATCCATGCCAATGCTATGGGCAAGGCGATGATGGCCTGGATGCCGCCAGCCGTCGTCGCCCGGGTTATGTCGGCCAATTGCGAACGCTACACAAAGAAAACCATTACTAGCCTCCGTGCCATGAAAAAGGACCTGCGGGCCGTTTGTGCTCGAGGTTACGCCATCAACGACGAGGAATGGTGCATCGGCCTAAGAGCTGTGGCAGCTCCTGTGTTTGATCATGACGGTGATGTCGTGGCATCGATAAGTATTGGGGCTCCCACTCACGTCATGACAGATAACGTTCTACGTAACTATGCACAAATCGCATGTGAAGCCACTATGAAGATCTCTTCGAGTCTCGGTTATCAACGCTAAATAGGCTCGTCGATGTTTAGCCTGCTAGGCCAATGGAAACACCAAATTGATTGCGAAATATCTACGATTGATCACTCGCGGTAGCTGGGGAACACTTCAGAATGAATAGAAGAACTTTCAATAAACTTGCAGGACTGAGCGCAATTAGCAACTTATCGGAGGCGCTCACGTTATCGAAACCTGCACCTTCGACCTCTAGCCCTAATCCCACATCTGCAGCGACGCAGAATCCAACAGCAGACATGTCATCGGCTGCAGAATGGCCGTCGCGCACCTTTCGGCGCCTATTAGTCGATACGCATATTCCGGATTGGGATGATGAGCTGTTAGCTAGTTTCAACGCAGCCTACTATGTCTCAACCATCGCTGGCGCGGGCTTTCAGTCCCTGATGCAATATGCAAATTCGCATGTTGGGCTTTGCTTGTGGCGTACCAACGTCGGGCAGATGCACCGTAACATGAAAGAGCACGATTATTTCGGGGAGGTTATGGAGGAATGCAATAAACACAAGCTCCATAGGGTCGCATACTACTCTCTCATCTTTGATGATTGGGCCTACCGGACTCACCCTGACTGGCGAATCGTCCGTGAGGACGGATCGGATCTCACAAATCCTCGCGTGGGAACGGTCTGTATTAATTCGCCGTACCGTGAACATGCTCACGCCTGCCTGCGCGAACTCGTGGCAAAGTACGATTTCGAGTGCATTTTTCTGGATATGACATTTTGGCCAGCAGTGTGCTACTGCTCACACTGCACCGCCAGATATTGGGTAGAACAACGTAAGGAACCACCACGTATCGTCGACTGGAAAGACACCGAATGGAGAACCTTCCAAACTAGTCGCGAACGATGGATGCGGGATTTTGCTCTGTCTATCACCGAAACAATCAAAAGTGTTCGGCGAATTCAGGTGTACCACCAGGGCAGCACTGTCTTCAGCTCTTGGTCTTCCGGCGTATCTCTCGACCAGTTCGCCGCCTCGGACTTCTGTGGAGGCGATTTTTATGGAGGAGCTGCCCAATATTCTCTTGTATGCAAAGCATACTTAGGCCTATCCCACGCCATGCCGTTTGAATTCATGACGTCTCGGACCACCAATTTATCCGATTTCGAGACAACTAAACCGCTCCAGCAAATGGCCGCAGAATCGATGATACCGATGATTCATTCCTCTGCTTGCCTGTACATTGATGCTCTTAAGCCAGCGGGACGACTGAACTCTCATGTCTATGATTACTTCTCCACAATCAATGCAATGCATGCTCCCTATGAGCAGTTCCTTGGGGGAGAGATGGTCGCCGACGTCGCCATCTACTACGACAAAAACTCGATGTACGATCCGAGCGCAAATGGCCTAAGCGTCACAGAAGCTACAAAGAAGCGAAGCCTTCCGCACCTAGATGCCGTTGTAGGGGTGGCACGCATTCTGCGCGAAGCACACATTCCTTTCTCCGTGATTACGAATGCAACTTTGGACCAATTGGATAAATATAGGGGAGTTGTACTTCCGAACGTGCTTGATATGTCGCCAGATCAGGCTGAGGTATTTCGGAGGTTCGTGAAGAACGGCGGTATCCTCTATGCGAGTGGGTGTTCATCGATTTGTTCGTCTGATGCAAGCAAACAATTTCTTCTTGGAGACGTACTTGGCGTCGAGTATCACTCTCAAGGGGACAATTCCGTCGCATACTTAAGTACCAATGATGAGAATATGAGGACGGCCATTTGGCCACAGGAGAACATAACTGTTGCCAGTTCTATTCGAGCATCCGCGAAGGATCATGCGACGGTCCTAGCGACAATTAAGCTACCGTATATCTCGCCGACCGAAGGCACCGCGATCAACACTCGCTTCGCCCAGATATGGAGCAACCCTCCAGCCGAGCAAACGACTGCAGCGCCTGGAATCGTGGTGAACACATTCGGTACGGGAAGGGCACTTTGGACAGCCACCGCACTCGAAAGCACTTCGAACAGCATCAATGGGAAACTGTTCGTCCATCTGCTCAAGAGGATTCTTAAACCTCCCTTCAAATTCGAAGCCGACGCGGGCCCCTCCGTTGAAATGACTTTGTTCAATCAAAGCAATCATCAGAGACTGCTTGTTGGGATGATCAACATCCAAGACGGTGGCGCGACGACTGCTGCATCAGCAACCGCGAGAATCTTACTTCCGCCAGGATGCGTCGCGGCAAAAGCATCTTTACTCCCGGAGCAGCGGAGTTTAGCTATTTCGAGAATCGGCCCTTACGTGCAAATCCAAATCCCGCCGTTTGAGCTTCTATCAATGGTCGCCATTGACTACCAGTCTCGTTGAATGACTACCGTGGTGCCGCTATTCCTGGATAGGCATTTGTGACGGAGAATTGGTGGTTATCGATATTTTGTCCGCACGAGCAAGAAGACCACTGACAAGCTTCATCGTTTCAACCATGCGAGGTCACAAACAATGAAGAGGAAGCTAATACGAAATATTCTTTTAGGTACAGCACTTTCAACGTACATCGGACTGGCTCAAACATCTTTCTTTGAGGAAGATCTTCAGCTATCGCGTCCATACCGAGATGAAAATTACCATCAGTTTTCCCGCTACATTGACGCCATGACAGGGCAAAGCGGGCTCTTGCTGCGGCTTAAGTCAAGAATCGGTTATCCAGCGCCGGGCTTTTATGAGAGTGCTCGCAAACCGCGCCTTGTACGAATCGGCGAAGACGCCATCGGTGTTTATTATCGGATATGGATTCCTGTTGCTCCAGAACTCGATACCTACGGTCTTTACATCGTCCCGAAAACCGTTGAGCGCCCGGCGCCCTTGGTAATCGCGATGCATGGAGGGAGCGGCATGCCTGAAATCGCGCTCTTCCATGAAGGCTCAAATTATCACGATATGATTCGAGGCGCAGTACAACGTGGTTACGTCGTCTGGGCCCCCCTGATTGTGATGAGCCCCTCAGTTGATCGCCGCACCTCTAACTCTATTCCAGTTGAGGTTCGTAGCGATCTAGATAGCAAGCTCAGAAATATCGGAACTACTCTTATGGGTCTTGAAGTAACCAAGCTGACACATTCCTTAGATCGGGTTGTAGAGCGCCCAGAGGTGGACCCATCACGCATAGCCATGATCGGACTTTCGTTCGGTGGCTACTATAGCCTCTATGTTTCCGCTATCGATCCGCGCATCAAAGTTGCAATAGCCTCCTGTTCGTTTCGTAATACTCCGGCTGCAATCAATACAGGTGGGCAGCCAATCGACATCACATCCCCAGAGCAAGTTGCCCTCCTCGTGCCGCGCCCGTTGCAAATCCAGGTGGGTTTGCGCGACCCAAATGCTCCCATTGATACAGTGCGCGAGACCGCTGCAATTGCAAGAAAATATTATGAGAGCGCCAACAAGCTCGAATTGTTTGACTATGAAGAATTTGACGGAGAGCATGAATGGCGTGGCGATATTGCATGGAAGTTTCTCGCAAAGTACTTGAATGCGAAACGCTGATCTCAAGAAACAGCAACGACGTGTACACCTTCAGACTCCACTACTTGAAGCGCATCATGAAGTTTAAAAGAGGCTAGCGCGGTTGCCACAGGGGATGCCTAATTGCATCGGTCGAACCGGAACATATTCTGCGACTGCAGTCCATTCGGAAGCTCAAGGATAGGCTCCTCGAGCCGGGTCATATGACTAGCGAGTGATTATGGCACGAAGATCTGCCGTATTTCCTTAATTCGCTTAAAGATCGACAATGTCCTCAGGCCATGAAGATTCATCTCTCCCCGATCCACGAGACCGAGCTGATCACGCTGCTGCCCGAACGCGCGAAGCTCAGCGCCGCGCACACGCTGGTCTCCTCGCCCGAAGAGGCGGAGCTGATCCTGCTCGTCGGCAGCTTCGGCGGCGACCCGCACCACTTGCTCGATCACCCGCTCTATGGCGCCTTCGCCGACAAGTGCGCCGTCTACACCGAGGACGACAACTACCTTCCGCTTGCACCCGGCGTCTACTGCTCCGGCAAGGTCGATGAGAACAGCGGCATCGGACGCACCTTCAGCTACTCCTACGTCTCGGCCAGCGGCAAGTACTCCAACAAGTTCGTCGCCGACGCAGGCATCGAGAAGCGCTACCTCTTCAGCTTCCAGGGCGGCAGCACCTCGCTGCTGCGGAAGCGCATGTTCAATCTCAGCTTCAATCGGGCCGACACGCTGATCGAGAACACCAGCACCTACTACCACTGGGACCTCACACAGCCCGACCGCGCCGAGCGCCAGCAGCGCTACGCCGACACGCTCGCCGCGTCGCACTACGTTTTGTGCCCACGCGGCGCAGGCACGGGCAGCATCCGCCTCTTCGAGGTGATGAGCGCAGGCATCGCGCCCGTCCTCATCTCCGACGACTATCTGCTGTCCGCGCACGTGCCGTGGGACACCTTCCTCCTGCGCATCGCCGAGAGCGACATCGCGCGCCTGCCCGAGCTGATCGAGCCGCACCTCGCCGAGGCCGCCGAACGAGGCCGCCTCGCGCGCCAGGCCTGGCTTGACTACTTCGCACCCGAGAAGGAGTTCGACGCCATCGTCGCCGCCGCCGCCGCGTCACTAAAACACGGCCCACCCGAAGAGGCAGTCTTCCGCAAGCGCCAACGCGCCATCATCGCCAAGGCCGAACGCAGGCGCAAGCTACGCGCCTTCGCCCGTAACGCCGTGCTGAAGACGCTGAAGGTGCTGCACATCAAATCGCCCTACCAGATGAATCGGTAGGATATGACGCCTACAGAGTAGCTAAAAAATTCATCACTTCTAGATTGTTTCGCCAATGTAGCCGGTGACGTTGCGGACTTAGTTTCTCCAATTGTTTCTGGTTCGGGTGTAAGTGATAGATATCTCTCGGTCGATCCAAGTCCTTTTCGGCCCATATAGGCTGCCAAAGCAGGAAGCATGCAGTTGAGATCTTTGCCCTTCTTGAGCCACGCAGCGATCCGATGAACCGCAAACGTACACTTTAGATCAGTTAGACGAGGCTGATAGGACGATCCATCGCACTTGCGAATGCCAATTCTGCGGCGCAGCTTTTTCGAAGTGGCTCGCCGCGGTTGCAAGGCGGATCTCGCGGTCAAACTTAGTAACGAGCAGAATGGGGCTTTGATACCCTCTTCTGTGCCGCCAGTTCATATAACTGCCGAGAACCTTCACCAGACTCGCACCAATTGGAATTTCGCGCCAACGTGCGCCAGCGCCACGAAATCTTATGGTGCACTTATCCAAATCCGGGTCATCCGTCCGTAGTTGCAACACTTCTCCGCTAAATGAGCCGGTCCCGTATAGAAGGACAAGAAACATCTTCATCGTTTGGGGGTCTATGTGGTCTCGCGAATCACAAAATGTATGGGTGCACCTGAGGATCTCGCGAATCTGATGCTTGGTGAAAATGTACGGAACAAATGGCTCTCGTACCCTGCGCCGCTTGATGGGCATCAACAAGGAATGCATCTGGCCCCTGTCTCGCCAGTAGAGAAAGAAGTAGAACAATATTCCATACTTCACTCTCCAATGGACAAGACTATCGATGCTTTCGTCTAGATAATCCTTAACAACCTCAATCGTGATCTGTTCAAGGTTTACATCTCCAAGCCGTAAGCAGAATGACCGTAAAGATTTTTCCCCTCCCAAAAACGCATACCCACACCTATGCTTCATGTCGATGTATTCATCGATTGCATCTAAAAGATTCATAGCACGCCTGCCAGGCTGAAATCTGCCACCTCTTGCATAGTCCGAATGTCGAACCGTGCGTATACATTTACGGAGGTTAGATCCGAGTGACCAAGAAAATCAGCTACGTCCTTGAGAGCAATTCCCTCCTGAATTAGTTTCATGGCACAGGCATGTCTTAACGAATGCAAGCCGCGGTTCTCAGACTGAATCTCGAAGGATTTGAATCGCTTTGACAGAACACCTCACGTAGCGCAACAGTCCAGCGGGCGATATGGTGGCCGGATAGAGAGAAACAAATTTTTTAGAGAAGATTTACCTCGGACCCTCAAATAGGCTAAGATCTTCTCTCCTACTTCGAACTGTACGGGGAACTGTTGAACTTTCCCATTTTTGCCTCTGCGAATAGTTATCGTTTCGGCTATCCAGTCGATGTCGGAGAGTTTGAGCCGAGATATCTCGCAACGCCGCAAAGCATAAATCGCAGCCAGAGTCACGACAGCCGATGTCCTCACTTCTATGGGTGAAGAACCGAACCCTTCATCAAGAAGACGGCGAACATCGACCCATTGAGGTCCCCTTATGCGGACACTATACCGCGAGGCCCTATGTAACCGAATTCCTCGAACGATCGATGAAGTATCTTGCCCACATTCGGCCAAATAGCGAAAGAAGGCACGAAGCGCAAAATAAACTCCATTCATGGAACTAGGCTTCAATCCACGTTGACAGCACTGATCAAGATATAGATCCACATCGGCTAGGGTCAGGTGCTTTAACTTCAGCTCTCGATTCTCAGCCCATAATTGAAATGCATGGAGACGGTCTACACAAGTACGAATCGTAAAATCCGCATACCCTTTCTCAGCAGATAAGTGTCTTTGAAAATCCTCGAGAAGCATCGCGTTTTCAGTCTTGACGGTTGGGGTATCACCTAGCGCTCCAGCAAACTGGAACCATCTCGTGGCAACGCTGGTGAAGGTTTCTAGAGACTTCGGATACCTACCTCGAATGGGATAGTCATCTTCTCGCCAACGTGAAGCCGCATCTTTTATCTCTGCTTGACTAACGATGCGAAAGGACGTCATATCCATAAGCCTGATGATCTGCAGAAGTGTTGACGCTATCGACCTCATACAAGCTTGCGATGTTTGCCTTTCATAAAGATGGCGAAGGAACGCCTCGCGCTCTTGCAGCATGGGGGCGGTGCGTTGTTTTACTCGAGTACTCTCGAAGGTGAAAATTTGGTCTATCATCCAGAGCTCCGGATGAAACATGGTCAAAAAAAATTAAGTGGTTGGCCCTGTCAGTGTCAACGGCACAGAACTTTCTAATCTGCTCGGCACCATATCTTTGCAGCTAGCTAAGTAAAAGTGAATGGCCGATTTGCTCTAAGCAAAGTTCATTTAAGTTGTTAGGCTGATCATATGACTAGAGTGACTACGGCAACGATAGGACACTTTTCTTACCGTAAACTAGCCGCGAGGTGTAGCGGGCGCGAGCCTGCTGCTCCCACCGCACCTGTATGCGCATCAAACATTTACAAATGCCGATGAGTTTTCTGCGCAAAACTGACGATAAACAATGAAAACAATCAGACCCGCCAACAGATATAAAACTGAAATCGAGGAAAATGCCCCAGCCAAACCAACCTGACTCATCATGTAGCCGGTAACAAGGACACCAATTCCGCCTGCGAACGAAGCACAACCGTTCATGAAGCCGAGAGCGGCGCTTCGCAGGCGCAGTGGAACAAGGTCGCAGATGATCGGATTGTCATTGACTTGGCCCGCCCGGCTCAGCATTGCAAACATAAAGATGATGAGGTTTACACGGATAAGATTGGGGCGCAATCCTAATGCCAGCAGAAACGGAGCTGCTGTGAGAAAACAAATCGACTCAAGTAGCATCCGATATCTTCTATTTCGGCTGGCGAGCCGATCAGAGAAGATCCCACCGAATACCATTCCAATCACCGCCGCAATCTCCAGAGTAAAGTTGCCTACGAAGCCTGCTGCTCCCAGGCTCATATGAAACGTGTTTCGGAAATAAAGCGGCAGCCAGTTGAAGAACGTCCAAATCCCCATGCCGGTTAGCATCACCTCTGCCAGCAACATCCAATACGAGCGGATTCGCGCCAGGGCTCTGATGTCGACTAATACCTCGTTCGCGTCAATCTTCTTCGCAGGAATCGGCTCTGTGTCCTTCAAGCAAAGTAAGCCGAGGAGCGCGACGATGAGTCCCAGCATGCCAGGGGCGACGAAGGCTGCGCGCCATCCAAGATGGTCGGCAAGGTACCCTGCGGAAAGCCCCCCTGCCACAATGCCGAGATGCAACCCCACCGAATGAATTGCCATGGCGGTACCGCGACTGCCCTGCCCATGATAATCAGCAATGAGAACTGTCGCGGCCGGTAGATAGAGACTCTCCGTGAAGCCGAGCAAGACCCGCATGGTGAGAAGCATCTTGTAGTTTGCAGATAATCCAGTCGCGATCGAAACCAGGCTCCACAATGTGATGCTGATCGTAATTAGCCGGCTGCGCGACCAGCGATCTGCCAGAAAGCCCGCGACAGGAGAAGACAATGCATAACTCCACAAAAAAACGGAGCCCAAACTGGCCAATCCAATATTAGAGAGGTGCATTTCATTGTGAAGGACAGGCAGAACCGCTGATAGTGCAGAGCGATCAGCGTAATTAATAGCGGAGCAGAACGCGAGATAGGCGACGATGATCCATTTTCGAGTTAGAATCTCCATACGTTAACGCTCACGTTCAATCGTGATATGAGACTCCAAGCCTAGCTTCTCCTCAGAAACGAATAGCCGAACCTTGGCGATCTGCTCATAGGTCACCGGTTCATCTAACTGAGCCATGTGGCTCTCGCAGATCCCCATCACCTCCAAAACAGCTTTAATAGCTTTCAAGCGCAGCGTGGTCGATTCTTGAGAACGAAGTTCCAATAGCCCGAACACCCGCATCAGTGCTTGAATTCGCGCTTGCCACTCTATCATCTCTGTAAGATCATTACGCTTCGCCGCGTCATAAGCGCCTACAAGCCTGACCGGATCAAAATTAGCGATCGATGGTACAAACCCCCGCGCGCCATACGCAATCGAAGGCAAAGCAAGCAGCTCGTTGCCATGCAGATAGGCAAAGTCATCTCTATCCCGAATTCTCTCGAGTACGTCCAGCGTTCGCGCCATATTACCGACAGTATCCTTGATCCCGATGATGTGTGGATGTTCGCTTAATGCCTGCACTGTTGCCGGTTCAATGTCGTTATTCGTTCGAAACGGCACGTTATACATTACGAGGGGCAGTGCGCTACGATCTGCGAGATTACGGTAAAAATGAATTAATTCCGCCTGTGACAAGCGGAAGAAGAATGGCGGAACCACCACCCCCACATCGACTCCAATTTTTGCAGCCTCCTCCATCCGAAGAACGATCTCTTGAAGGCAGTTCGACGAGATGCCGGCGTATACAAGCACACGCTTTCTTGTAATACGGACCACCTGTGCCAATAGTTGGCACTGTTTCTCCCATGTCAAGGAAACGAATTCGCCCGACGAACCAAGCGCGAAGATTCCGTGAACACCTCCAGCAATCAAAAACTCGACAAGGCGCTCCACTCCACTTCCATCGATATCTCCATTGGTAGTAAGAGGCGTAATCATCGGCACGACTACGCCTTTCGGGCTGATGGGCATATTCTTTTCTTCTCCGTATGAATGATTCATTTAGTAGATCCTCACTTCAAAGATTCGAGCGAATGCATCACCGTTTGTTCTATGGACAGTGATGCGCAGGCTGGTCGTCAAGATCGGCTGCGACAACACGTGCACTCGTTTGCGTTGATAATTTCCGGTAATCTTTTGCGCCCAGCCTTCCGGGGTCGATAGCGTGTAATCTGCCACCGTCTCCGGTTGTGGCCCGCGGATCATGCGGCTGTTGTACTGATCGCTCATTGTCAAAGTGAGTTCGCGTTCGAAACCCGTATCAAACGTAAGGTGAACGCTGCGGATGATCTGTTGCTCCGGCCAACGCAGTTCGATCCACGCTGGCAGGTCGGCTGATCTCCATTGATGGAGATGATCTTCCAGCTTCGGATGCAGAAATGCTCCCGTGGCTCGTGTGCCTCCGTCGGCGACGGCTTGCGCCGCCGTTCCGAGTTGTTCCGACGAAGCCTCCAGCGAAGCGGACCCAGCCAGATCCTCCGGGTCCTGGTTGGATATCCCGGGCAGAAAGGCATCGTCCTTCAAAAGCATCTGCTGGATCGAGTGAATATGGGGCTGCAAAGATAGTTCGGCCGAAGTGCTAATTTGTTTGCGACAAGCATATGCCGCAGCTGTCCCAATCGCCTGGCCCGTCACGGCACACGTTCCCATGACGCGTGTCGACGCAAACGCAATGTGCGTTGCACTGATATTTCGGCCGGCAAAGAATAGATTTTCGACATTACGCGACGCAAGAGACCGCAACGGTATGCCGTATATATATGGCACCTCGATCTGCCTGCAGGGATACTCTGATGCTGCGTCAACTCCTGCCGGGGGATGCAGGTCGATCCACCAGCCGCCATATGCCACCTCATCGGGAGGCAACCAGCCCTCTAGCAGATCCGTTTCAGTAAGCACATGTGTGCCGAGGAATCGGCGCGACTCACGCTTTCCCGGTAGAAAACCTATCCATTCAAGCGCCCAGTTCGAGGCGCTATTCTCACCTTCCCCATTGCTTTTCTCGGTTCCGCCATCAAGCCACCTGTCATAAGCCTCTTCTTTGACATCGCTCCGTCCATTCCTCTTTACGTAATCCCAGACTCCCGTGGCAATACTGAGGAGTTCATGCCTGATCCGATCTCCGTCTTGAATGATATTGAATTCACCGCCCCACTCCATCCACCAATAACCGTATTCGAATTCTCGGTGGCTTCTCAACATCAGATCCTCTGCGCGGAATTGCCTAGCCCAGGGCGGCGGCGCATATGGCATTGGCCGGTTATGCCGACGCGCCATGAAGAGAATCGTGCTCCCGAGGGTTTTTTGATCAGCAAGCTCTAATGCGTTCGCCTCTCCGTATTCCGACCGCCCCTCGCGGCCCATCCGAAAGTCAGCACCGGCTTCGAGGCCCAATCTGCCATCGCCTGTACAGTCAGCAAAGAACTTCGCGCGGATCACGAAATGTTCTTCAGTTAGATTCCGCGTGGCTTCCACACAAGTGATTCGTCGGCTCCCTGCGTTCTCTTCCACACAGCAGCCAACACAATCGGTGTCCAGCAATAGAACGATGTTTGGCTCCTGTCGAACCTTGTCATAGAGAAGCAGATCGAACATCGCTGAGCTCCGCTGAGGATTTCGCACCGCATCTTCCACTCGCAGCTCGTCAAGCAGCCCGGACTCCCTGGCTCCAGGGCGCTTGCCTGAGCAGGACGCGCCCACGATATGCATCCGGATTTCCGAAGAGGCGTTGCCTCCGAGCACCGAACGATCTTGCACTAGCACCGTTTGCAATCCGTTACGGGCCGCAGAGAGCGCGGCGGTCACTCCGGCTACCCCCCCTCCAACCACGCAGTAGTCGACCTCGAGACATTGCTGCTTCAAATTGTTTGCACTCCTCCCCAGAATCAATCTGATCTGTCGCGTCGCAATAATCACTATCGATAACGTTAAATAATTGAGGCACAAAATCTGCCTACACACACTCGATGCGCGATGCAGTCAGCTATTCGCCGCTGAAGCCTTCGTTATACGAGCTCTCAAGGTGAAGTCGAAAGGCCTCTCGAATTTTCTCGTCGTCCCTCGACTTCATAGCAATAACCATAGGCTCGTGCGAACGTACCGAACCGACAAGATACTTCAATTTTCGGCTTCGCCGGATACTCAGGAAGGCAAACAGCGGAACGGTAATGAGTTCGAGGATTGTAAAGAGCATCTTATTTCCGGAAAGGTGCCAGATAAAGCGATGAAACTCAAGGTCTGCCGCGGTAAAGGCGTGGTAGTCATCCGCCTCCAGACTTCTCCGAATCGCATTGAGCTTTTCGTCCAGCTCAATGAACTCCGCTTCGCCCATATGCGTAACGGCCTGCGAGGCAGCTTCTGGCTCCAGTATTGCCCTAAGGCGAATCCTATCCTGAATGTCCTCTTGCGTCAGCCGTGTTACAGCGGTATCACGATGCGCTTTCCTGACGACGAGCCCGGCATGCTCCAACTGAATGAGCGCCTCGCGTACAGTTGGCTGGCTTACATTAAGCGCTTTCGCCATATGAGCCTCGCGAATCGTATCGCCCGGCTGAAACTTTCCCGAGAAGATCGCCTCGCGCAAGATTTCATAAATCTTCGTACGTAATAAGCCTGTCTTAACCGGCTTAACAAGACCTTCAAGAACACTTTGATCTGATTGCTGTTCAAGCATAAGCAAATTTCCAATCGTTGGCCGATGACGAGCTGAATAAGGTCACATTGCAGTGGTACGTCTACAGCATTCTCTCTCTTAGTTTGAAACAATGCGACAACCGTAGCAAGGAGTCGTTTCGCTGCCTCAGCGAACCTCGTTCCAATCGAACTCAAGCCGGACAATATCGGGAGATCGGCCTAGAACACGCTTGTAGGTAATGACATTCAATAGCTGATGTCCGTTTCGTTCCTGCCAATACGGAACGGCATAGTAACCGTCTATAACATTCTCGTTTTCCGCATTATCCAGGATCACCTGTTTTGTGATAACCAGAGTCTCCGGGTTGAGCCTGAACAGGCATAGTTTCATGGGACCCTTTTCTGTCGAAAAATTACGGCCCAGGAGATAATAGCCGCCATCGTGCTCAAATATCCGCGGACGGCCGACGATCGATCGGATAAAGGGATAGGTCGCCGTCAGATCCACATGCTTCTGCAGCTCGAAGTTGTCATTTGTTCGCTGAACCAAGATGCGATTTTCGTATCCTCTAGTGCTTGTAAGATAGCCGTTCGTATAGGGTATAAACGAGCTTTCATTGATCTGGATATTTCCGAAGGCTTGCGAAAGGTTTCGTACAAGATGCCATGTCTTTCCGTTATCGTCGGTGCGGATAACATCAACTGAGCCTGCATTATGAGGAATTGATGGCGACGCCGGCCTTCCACCAGGGAGATTGGCGAATGTCATCACCAACATCTGAGTCGCGTCTCCGGATGTGATTGCTTCGAATGCATACCCGTACTCTACGCCATCAACTGCACCAACCTTCCCGACGTATTGAAAGCTCCGCCCGCCGTCCTTCGAGCGATACTCATGCAACCCCAGACGCACGGCGCCTGGCTTCGCCCCGACTACGCCTGGAGCTTGAGCGTCGAGGAAACACGAAATATCTCCATTAGAGAATCGGACAAACTCCCCATTTTCAAAGGTGATTCCTTTCTGTTTTAGATCGATGACATGAGGATCGACGCGCTCGGAAACAGGATTAAAGTGAGATATCTCAAAATCTGCCTCCGGATCACCTAGATGGGCATAGCCTCGTTTGTAACCGATCAGGAGTTCGGTTTCATTCAGTCTCATAAGGATCGGAAACGCAAGATACGTCTTTTCCTGGAGCTGAGCTGATTCGACCAGTGTCTGAACATATTTGTAGGATGGAATTAATGTCGGCACTTCGGTCTGGGTCTGCTGGCATAGGCCAGGGGTAAGAACTGCAACTCCGAAGATCATGAGTATTGTTTCTTTTAGCATAATCTCGTTAACGATAACACTAGTGATCGAGCTTATCAAAGCTATTACGCAATGAGTATCTCTATATAGATAGTGCTATCTTTTCCTTTCTGTTTTGCTCTACAACTGCCTTGGCATCCGCATCGCTTCCTTCGCGCTCTGTTTGCGCAAACTCCCAACTCCATTGAGTCGCTCAATTTTGCGTATCGTTGGGTCAAGGATTGGCCGAGACACCCTGTACCGCGAGGAACTTGAGAATCTCCCGATAGTTCTCGACCTGTTGGTCGGCCGTGAAATGGTCGTGCAACCCGCCCTTAACGACATGAAGTGCGTTCGGCTCTCCAGCTTTATCCAACGCCTCGTGCATCGCAATCGTTTGATGAAAATCAATAATTGGATCGGCATCCCCCACAATCAAAAACACAGGAGGGCCGTCCTTACGTACATAGTGAATGGGAGAAAGGCGGCGAGCGAGCTCTTCTCGATTGGGCTCGCTGCCAAACCATGTGATAGCATCATCGCGGCCGCGCGGAAGATTATCCTGATGAAGCAGCTTCTCCATATCACTTGCGCCGAACCAACTGATAATGGCCGCGGCTTTCGGCAATGGCATCCCCGGACATTCGCGGTCTAACCCCTCCGACCGCGGTATCATTCCAGTCGCCATCGCGAGATGCGCGCCGGCAGACTCGCCAGCGATAACGAGGCGTGTCATGTCAAAGTGTTTATCTTTGGCATTGATAGCGACCCAACGCAGTGCGCAAAGGCAATCTTCAACTGCCGCAGGAGCCAGAGCGACCTGCGCCACACGGTACTCCACGCTGACGACGTTCCACCCCATCATGACCCATGGCATAATGGCACCGATTGAATATTCCTTATTGCCTCCGATCCAGCCGCCACCGTGAATAAAGAGCAGCGTCGGCATGGGCTTGGACGTATCTATGCGTTGATATAAATCAAGCTTTAGATCGGAACCGCTGGCTCGAAGGTATGTAATATTTGGCGTCATAGAATAGCGCGCGCGAAGCTGGAAGGCAGAGAGCATCCCCTCCTTGGTTGGAAAAACTGGATCCTGCGCCGTAGCCACATGGCCAAGGCAAACGAAGATACCAAGTAGCGAGAGAAGATGAATCGCTATGTTGCGGAGACCAAACATATTTTTCTCTTTCGGCTGATGGCTTCAGAAAATAGCCGCAATAATTCTGCGGGCCACACTTTTTGAGACGACCGTTCAGTACGGAACTAAATCATACGGACAGGCAGTGAATTGGCACGCTTCATAACCGTTGGGAAGCTCACCTAGAAGGTGAGCTTCCCCCCAAGTTGGATATTGCGAGTGGTTATCGCGCCACTTGTAATCACGCCCAGAGTTGCGTTGGTGTTCAAGCCGCCCTCAGCATAAGGATTCGATGGAGAAGCAGGTGCTCCAGCAGTGAATGAAGTGCCAGGCATCGGAAGGTTTGGATGATTGAGAGCGTTGTAGGCTTCTGCGCGAAACTCAAAGCTAAGGCGCTCGGTAATATGTGTGGTCTTCGAGACCGACAGGTTGAGATTAACGGCTCCCGGTCCAGACAGATTGCCGAACTTACGAGGAGCGTTTCCAAAGGTATAGTCTGGCGGATTGACAAACGCCTGCGGATTAAACCACTGGAGCTGGCCCGTCCTATACAGATCTGACCGGCTTTGACGCTTTACCTTCAACGGTACGTTCGGATTCAGGTTGGGTCTGGTTGCGAGCTGGTTATTCGCGCCGGTCACGCCTATCGGACGTCCCGATTCCATCATCAGAATCGCATTCAGTTGCCATCCATCCACTACCCTTTCCAGGAAAGGACTTGTAACGAGCCACCGACCCTTTCCAAAAGGAAGATCGTAGAGTGCGGTGGTCGTAAAACGGTGCGTAACATTGATCGCGTCGAGGGAGTGATCACCCTGTGGGTTGTAGGGATTTTGAGGTCCAGCAGAAGTCCCTGAAGGTGCAGGTCCATACTGACTGCCCAAGCCGGCGAGGTCCGACACGCCCGCCAGACCCGCATCTGTCATCTTGCCGAAGGTGTAGGCTCCCATCACCTGAAGTCCATGCTGCACACGACGCTGCACGGAGAGCATGCCCTGGTTAGACCAGTAGGATGCGTTGCGCGGATATAACATGGTCACGCTCGACATGTACGGGAATGGCAACAGCAGCTGCTTCTGTGGGAGTTTGGCCGCACCAAGGCTTCCAGGTACGACACCCGCATTCGGGTTGGCAACCTGCGCATTTAGCGCGGCTGTCCCCAGGCTGTAATACTGTGGGGCAAGAAAATTGAGGTTAGGTGAAATATTGATAAAGTGGTTCCCATGATTGCCAACATAAGATGCCTCCGCGACAATTCCGTGCGGCAGCTCTCGCGAAACCGTTAAGTTCAAGACTTGGGAAGACGGGTCCTTTGCAATCGGATTGATGTAGGAAGCGGACTGGCCAAGAAATGCATTCGGTCCGCCACTGGCACCGCGAGGAACACCCCAGGAACCGGGAAGACCATTGCTTAGCTGGAAGAGATATCCATTTGTCGTGGGCGCGCTCCATGACGTGATCATTGACGTATAGCCTGCGGTGTTCCCTGATGACTGGTCGTAGTAGTTTGTCGCCACCGAAGGGTAATAAATAGCAAAGCCGCCTCTAACAATGGTCTTTCCATCGCGCGGGAGAGAGTAGGCGAACCCGAGACGAGGCCCGATATCCCCATAGTTTTCATTTACGAAGTTGCGACCATTTCCATTCGTCGCGGCATACTGCACTAATCCGTTGAACTGCCCGTAGACCGGATTCTTTTGGGTGATATCGAAGTTCTGAATTCCATCGTGCTTTTCGACAGCCTGCGTTGCCACGTCGTAACGCAAACCCACGTTGACCGTAAGATTCGAGGTGATACGCCAGTCGTCCTGGATATAGCCCGCATACATCATCCTACGGAAAGCACTTCCCTGCGCAACATTCATCGCAGCGCTTTGGGCCTGCCCCAACAAAAATGAGGCATAGACGCTTCCGGAGCCCGGAGTGACTGCGGTGTCGTTCCCCCGAGCTGTCGTCGCCGCACTGAAGTTAAAGTTTCCAGATGCTGAGGTGCCCGTGACCTGATTGTTGTATCCCTCAGTCCATCGTGCGCTGCCGCCAAGATGGACGGTATGCTTCTTCACCGACCAGATCACATCGTCCAGGATCTCTACCGTTGCCGAAGACCGAAAACCAAGGTTGATATTCGGCGCAACGATTCCATTGTTCATTAGCGGCGTTTCAAGAGGCGTCGAGTTCGGGAGACCAATCTTGCCTGCGATGTCCTGGTCTGCCGATGCCGCACTGAAAGGGAAATCACTGATCATCAACCCAAAGCGCATATTGTTCAGCAGAGTGGGCTTGAAAACATGAGTCTCAGACAACATGGCGCTCTGATTTTGGAGAACATCGTTGCGGGTGGAGTACGGGACCGAGAGCGCAATCGATGTGCCGCCGTTGTTCTGCTTGTTCAGATAGTATGCGTAACGGGCAACGATGCTGTCGCTATCTGAAACCTTATAGTCGCCTCGTACGATGCCTTGTCTTTCATTAACAATCAGAGGAGTAGAAGCAACGTAGTTGTTGGCATGAGAGCATGAGTTGTAGCCGCCGCCAGTATTGTTGGGCATCGGGTAGTAGTAATTCTGATAGGCCACGGCGACAGGATCGAGTCGTCCCGGCGCGATAACGTTGGCTCTACCGTTGTAAGAGAACTGCGGCCTCGAGCCCGTGGGGGTACCTGTCCCGTCGTCGTAAAGATTGATTGGGGTACATGTTCCGTTTACGATCTGCCCTAGATCGCTGAAATCTCCCTGACGCTGCTGCACCGTAGGAACCGTAAAGTACGTCGGAGACTTGCTGACGTAGTTATATTGCTCGTAGTTGCCGAAAAGGAAGATCTTGTTGTGAACGATCGGCCCACCCAACGTTCCGCCGTAGTTGTTAAAACGCAGTTTTTGTTTGCCGGAAGCCGGCCGTGGAAACGACGCCTCCGCGTCTAAAACATCGTTGCGAAGAAACTCATAGACACTGCCATGAAGCGTATTGCTACCGGCACGAGTCACGGCATTGACAACTCCTCCCGAGGTGTAACCGAACTGCGCCGGAAGCACACCGGACATCACGCTGTACTCCTGCACAGCATCAGACTTTAGATTGATGGCGACCTCGCCCACCCAGTTCTGCATATTGGATACGCCATCCAGGACGTTGTCGTTGACGCCGTTGACGCCACCGCTGATGCGGATGGCCGAGACCACGGTTCCTCGATTGATGAATCCTTCACTGACCGCTCCCACTGCCGACGTTACGCCAGGAGTCAGCAGTGCCAGAGCGAGTACGCTGCGGCCGTTCACCGGAAGCTGCTGAGCAGAGCGAAAATCGATGGTGGTACTGATTTGCGCGTCAGTGGAGTTTATGAGTGGAGGGGCCGACTCGACTGTTACGTTGTCGGACGCCGAACCGATATTGAGGGTCATATTCGCCTGCACATGTGCTGCGGCGTCGACGACGATGTTCGTAATCTTCTTTGAGGTAAACCCTTCCCTTGCAACCGAGACCGTGTACTGGCCGACCTGAAGAGGCTGCGATGAATAATAGCCAGCTCCGTTCGAAACCAGCATCTGGGAGATTCCGGTGCTCTGCCAGGTGATCGTGACATTCGCTCCCGGCAAAGCGGCGCCCGATTGGTCCGCGACTGTCCCATAAATAAAACCCACATCCTGTTGAGCAATTACGCGGGGACAAACAGCAATAAGAAACACAACAACAAACACATAGATCCTGCATATTCTCGCGCTTATGTGCTGAGCCTTAGAACAATCCACTACTTTTCTCACCGTACATCCTCCATCGCTATCACTAACATTCTCGTTAACGTTTTTATGTCAGCTACACAATACCTGTTAATTTGGCGAAATGTAAATAGTCTATGAGCTGCCTGTCAAGGCAGCGTTAGCCAATTAAATCGCCCGATTGCTTGAAACTCCATATAGCAAGCCACTTACGCCTGCAAGCATGAAAGAGGAAGCTTTCGTGGTTTAAAGGCACCGCAGAGGCAGAAGCTACGAGGCAGGTTGTGGCTCCAGCGATGGATCGTGCGTGCGGTTACATCCTGTATATACGAATCACGTGTGGTGCCTCCCACGAGCCCGAAGACTAGGAAGGGAAAAAGGGTGGTGTGGGGTATGTAAGAAGCTAAAGTGACCACAGAGATAGAACAAAGATCAACTATATAATAATGTAAAAATTAAATAAATAACTAAACTACTACAATGTCCAATACATCTCATGTCCAAATATAAGTACAGTCAATTGAAGGAAAGGTACGAGTACAAAAGGAAAGTACAAGTACACGGGGCATACTCTGGCTCTGGCAACTGGCACTAACCTCGGCTACTAGAACCTTGCTGAAAATCCACCGCGTCCTGCGACGACCCTGCCTCACCTGAAAAGCAGGGGTGAGTCTCATTTCATTAGCACAGTAGGGATCCCGCGAACCCCCACCTCGCACGAAAAATAAGACAGTAAAGCAAGAAAGCAGGAAAGTAACACTACCTAACAGGAGTATGGTAGAACCAATAAGTTGTAATAAATAAACGGAAAAGCTGTCTAAACTACCCGTACCGTGCAAACTGAACCTCTGTCGTACAAAACTCGAATCCGTACCTGCCGGTAGATAGGAGCACCTCCAACTAGAAGAACGACTAGATGCATCTCCTGACGTCTTACACCATTTCACAAGTGTCTAGCTACAACGCCCCGGACGCGAGACTCAGACACGCACAGTAACCAGAAGTACCACAAAATAAGGACTAGCTAAGGTCACACTCGTCAGCGTGGGTCCGAACCCTCAGCCTCGTGTGCACACTCAGACTATACACCCTAGGTCTGTCCTCTAGCTGGTAATTACCCCTGAGCCCAGACTCGGCTGTGCGCGGGGGCCCTATGGTAACCAGCCTACTCACAGTCTCTCTCGGGTGCGCCACACCAGTGCTCCCAGTGGGCCGACACACATGTGCCGTGGAAGCTATGACTAGTGGATGGGTCACCGGAAGAACAGACTCTCAAGTCACGGAAAATGACTCCGGAGGTAGACAAGTATAAGGATCACTCCTCGTACAACACCAACTCATGGTGACGTAAGCCGAAAATGCCACACCCCGGGACTCGAATCGGCCAAGAAAGAAACACCGGTTAGACAAACCCTATGAGCGGTCCACCCTGGGCCGCTCAAGGGACACACGGCCAGGAACAGGCCGCTCCAGGGATTGGACGGTCAACGATGGACCATTCTGCTCCTGGTCCAAATGGAAAACACAACGGCTAGCCCTGTATCATTCAACTGATGCACGGCTAACCCTTAGCCGCGCATTGGGGATGGATGGTCCATTCCAGCCGTTCATCAACCCATGATATAGAACGTGAACGGTTAGACCCTAGCCGCGCTTGGGGAAGAGCAGCTAGAGATTCGCCACTCAAGGGGATGGGCGGACCCAACTGGGCCACTCATCCCACCAACGGCACAATGAGACTAACGGCCAACCCCTGGCTGCTCATGGGACACACGGCTAGCCCCTAGCCGCTGAACCCAAACACTGTGCAATGGTAACAAGCCAACGGTCAAAAACCCACGGGATGAACGGTTGGCCTTGGGCCGCTCAAGGGTTACACGGTCACTCGACTGGCCGTGTAAGCGCCACTGCGCTCCAAGCCGAAGGGCGGTCAAGACTGGGCCGCGCATGAGGATAAACAGGCCCTGGTTCGGCTATTTATCCCTCACTGGCGCGACAACGGTGAGCTCGCTGGAATTTGCCATTTTCGGCCCCAAACAAGCCCCTACGAGGGGGAAACGAAAGGAAATCGACCCCCATGCCCCCTAGCATGATTTTACGCCCCTAAAACGCAGAATCGTGGGCTAAAACGATGGATCAGGCGGCCACTCCCCAAAGCATGGTTTTCCTCCCGGCATGAAAAACCCATCTCTCGGCCTCACCTCGGGCTAAAAATCTCGGGAAAGGAAGACGATGAGCTAGGGAACATCACCCTACCTCAATGGAGCAAATACTCCACTGAATCGTCGCCGAAATCAAGGAAGAAGTTTTAAAACCCATGTTCTTCCCACGCTTCCCACGAGCCACGCACACCGCCGCGATCACCACGCCGCCACCGCCGTCGCCACGCCATCGCCTCGTCGCCGTCTACAGCCGGAGGGGAGGTCGCCGCCGCATCTACAGGAGAGGGGGAAAGAGGGCGCCGATTTGCTCACGGGAGGGAAGGAGGAAGCCACTTAGACACAATCCAGAACCTGCGAAAACACGATCCGAAAATTTGAGGCATTCCAATCCTCCATTCCATATAGAAATTTCATCCTCGAAATTTAGGACAAGATATAGGACTCACAGGGAAGAACTCACCCAACGGACACAACCACATAGTGAAAACAAAGCCATGATACTCTCCATATGACCCCTTCTGCGGAGCACAACCATATGGATACAACTATAAAAAACTTCGTCACTCGAGCATGCCAATTCTCACTGATCCTCAAGTCGATCGGGACACAAATAAACTGGCACGTCTGGCACTACTTCAACCTCCTAAAACTCTCCAGGGGCATGGACAACCATTAGTGCATTCCATGGGTGGAGAAAGCACACGAGTTGAAACCCGACTGCACCTCATGTCCGGGACTCCACGCCTAGTGGTCCTTTCCAAACATCGATGTCCTCAGTCGTCGCACATCAAATACTCCTCACCAGGAGCACGATCACATCTCAGATCTATCCACACACAAATTACTATCTCGGCTGATGTTGGCCCATCCATCGACTTCACACAGTCAGTACCGCTCACATATAGAGCAAATCACCTTAAGGTTAACTGGTCAACACCAGTCTCAAGGTCACATCTCCTTAATCATCGTCATATTCGTGAAACACGTGACAACCAGGGGTCTACTAACCACAACCTCCCCTGCTTCTCTTGCAGGACTACTAACCATGTCACCGAACCACTGACCACTCCCTGCTCAACATCCTCTTAGTCCGTCACAGGCCTCTGGCCGACACCAAAACTCAAGGGAGCTGTAATGAGGTCACTCACCTGGGTCTCGAATTCCTCGACATGCCAATCCTGGGCCCATAGCCTCCTACAAGATTCCAACGATGGGGCTCCCTTCTCACACATGCACCACATGGGATTCTTTCGTCGTGGGGATGGCCGTCCCACATCATAGCCATCCAATCCACACCAGGCAATCTCGCAGATTCCCAGAACTACTATCCAACAAAATCCAATCTTCAACGCCCACCTGAACATCACACCGCGTAGGTTGTAACAACCACTTACCCACACACTTAAACAGCTCGAATATCTCTCTCTCGACTACACAGACATACCGACAGGGTCATACCTTCGACACCAACTGGATCCATACCTCGAGCCCTCTCTAGCACAACCATTCTGACCGAAGTCTGTTGAATCATTGCCTCGACTCCAGGCATTGCGCACTTGTGACTCAACCGGTCTAATTGGCCATAACCTGCTCTCAATTACCAATCACGATCCAACTCCTCGTTGGGCCATGCGACATGATTCACAAAAAAGGATTGGCACATATACATACTCATCCGAGGACTCTTTCCTTCGTGACACTCAATTCTCAAAACTAACTCAGCATTGTCGCCAACGCATGACAATCAAGGCCACACACTTGGCCAAATCGCAAGGCAGCGCTCTTTAATTGACCAAGGAACCACCAGGACTCACTTGACACCACGACCTCTTCCATTCTCAGCTATCATTCCAATCTTGGGGTCTGTGGGTTATAGGCCCACTACACTTCCACTGTGCAACTCTCCGTCAACCAATTGCAAAATAGGAGGGAAAACCTGATATCTGCCACAACACAGCCTCAAAAATAAAATCGACTAAATCTAGAAGTACGGGCGAAGAAGCACACACCCTTTGACTCTGGAACACAACCTTCACTCGGTCTCAACAACCCAGCAACAACTCTGCAAGTCTCTCGCACCAAACACCTAGAGAGAACTAATGCCGACCTTACGACACCACAACATCAGGGAGAATTAGCACACCACTCCTGACTGGCAGTTCCACTGCCACCACAGAAGGCACTCTGCGAAACTCAAAATAATATAGAGAGGGGCAAAAAACACAATTAAAGTAAAAAACCACAGAATTAATCAAAATGCATAACAAGGAGTCAACTCGAAAAATAAATGGTGCATACCTTCTGAGAGGTGGAACACTTCCACAAGCACTAGTGTCACACATTACGCACCCTATAAATAGCACCTCACTGCACCAAAACCACTACCTTGGCTAGGGTACCTCTCTGTTGCTTATAACTGCTAGACCTGAACTCTGATCAAATTGTATGCACATGCATCTTATACTTTAACTGTTGTTTTTTCTTTTTTCTTGTGGGGCTATCTGCCAACCCCAGCTTTGTACAGCTTCCCCGAGAGCTTGTCTCGGGGTTCTTCTGCTTGATATTGAGAAATAAAGAATAGCGCTTATAGACCTAGCTGCCATTCCTTCGCGAGTGTATGTTTTTTTTTCCACTTTACCAGCCCTACCGCCCTTTCGGGTTTTCGCCAGGACTGTCCCCCTTTAGCTTTTTCCAGTGCGCCTTTACGGGCTTTCGCACTGAGAAGTACCCATTTTTTCCTAAGGCGCCCTCACGGGTTTTCACCTTAGCTAGGTTAAAGCTTTTTTACCCTCGAATGCTCCCCTACTGGAAACAACCAAGTCCGTTGGGGTATCAGTATTTTTAACCCCTCTTTTTTTTTTAACTACCTATGATGTCGAAAGGCTAAGGAAGTGTGACATTTGATGGCCGAAAGGCGGGCGATGGGTCGACAGCCCGAAAGGGCATACTGAGGCCAACCCTTAGAAGGTAGAATGAGCCGAAAGGCGTGATAGGTTGGCAGTCCGAGAGGACATACTGAGACCAACCCTAAAAGGTAGAATGTGCCGAAAGGCGAGGTAGGTTGACAACCCAAGAGGACATACTGAGACCAACCCTAGAAGGTAGAATGAGCCGAAAGGCGAGATAGGTTGGCAGCCCGAGAGAGCATACTGAGACCAACCCTAAAAGGTAGAATGTGCCGAAAGGCGAGGTGGGTTGGCAACCCGAAAGGACATACTGAGACCAACCCTAGAAGATAGAATGAGCCGAAAGGCGAGATAGGTTGGCAGCCCGAGAGAACATACTGAGACCAACCCTAAAAGGTAGAATGTGCCGAAAGGCGAGGTGGGTTGGCAACCCGAGAGGGCATACTGAGACCAACCCTAGAAGGTAGAATGTACCGAAATGCGGAGTGGGTTGGCTGACTTGGCAGCCCGAGAGGGCGTACTGAGGCCGGTCCCGGTGGGACAAAATGTGCTGGGAAGCGAGTTGAATTGGCAGCCCGAGAGGGCGTACTGAGGCCAACCCTAGAGAGTAGAGTGTACCGAAAGGCGAATGAGGTTGGCAGCCCGTAAGGGCATACTGAGACCAACCCTAAAAGGTAGAATGTGCCGAAAGGCGGAGGGGGTTGGCAGCCCGTGAGGGCGTACTGAGACCAATCCCTAGAAGGTAGATTGTGCCGAAAGGCGAGGTGGGTTAGCTGCCCGTGAGGGTATACTGAGGCCGGTCCCGGTGGGACAAGATGTACCGAAAAGCGAGTTGAGTTGGCAGTCGAAGAGGGCATACTGAGGCCGGTCTCGGTAGGACAAAATGTGCTGAGAAGCGAGTTGAATTGGCAGCCCGAAAGGGCATACTGAGGCCGGTCCCGGTGGGACGAGATGCGCCAAAAGGCAAATTGAGTTGGCAGCCCGAAAGGGCATACTGAGGCCGGTCCTGGTGGGACGAGATGCGCCAAAAGGTAAATTGAGTTGGCAGCCCGAGAGGGCGTACTGAGGCCGGTCCCGGTGAGACAAAATGTGCCGAAAGGCGAGTAGAGTTTGGCAGCCCGACAGTGGACATGCCTTGGTGGGATTGGATATTACCATCTGCTATCACAGGACACATTCACTGACTCGATATGTCCTGTGCGGGCTGCTGCAGAAACTCCTGCGGTGGCGCATGGTATAGCTTCATATGTTTCCCATTGAGAGGCGGGAACGGACTATTGCCTTTGTGATCGATGACGGTGTAGGCACCCCCTTCAAAAACCTTCTGGATAACATAAGGCACGCGCCAGTTGGGTTGGAGTTTCCCGCTAGATCTTCTCGCCAAGACCTTTTTTTCTTTGAGCATGACCAAGTCGCCCTTTTTAAACGCCCTGTGCTTGACCAGTTTGTCGTAGGCACGCGTCATACGAGCCTGATAGACCTGTAAATGCTTGTAGGCCTGGAGTCTCTTGCCCTCTAGACGGGATAATTCCTCTAACCTCCTTTCAACCTCGGATTAATCTTGGCCAGGTAACCCAGCATGAACTGCCACCCGATACGATGCCAGTTCAATTTCTATGGGAACAACTGCTTCAGCCCCATAAACCAAGGAGAATGGGGAACACCCCGTGGGGGTTTTATAAATGGTCCGATAGGCCCAAAGAGCTTCGTGGACCTTCCTTCTCTTGATGAAGAGTATATGTTGTCGGGTGGCGGGATCGCCACCATGTGGCAGGATAACTCCTGGAGCATTTCCTTGAGCGCCTCGATGGTGAGTTCCTCCTCCTTACAAAATAAGGAGAGCTTATCGGGGATGGGAAATTCTTCGCCGTCTTCTAAGCGTTGGACCATCTCTCGAAGCCAACTGATGAGTCGGGCTTTCTGCTCGAATTTGTCCCAAGGAATATATTGGTCAAGAGTGATAGCCTTGGTGGGGCGAGGGGGAACATACTCTTCCAGCTCGTCTATCAATTTCTGCAATTGTTGTAGAGATGTCAACTCTTTGGGAGCCTCCATGGCCGCCGCCTGCTCAACTTGCTTCTTTAACCTCATTTTCAGGTTCTTTTTGTGATCCTTCTTGTGTTTCTTTAGGCGTCCAACCTCTTGAGAAGAAGGTGAAGCTGGCTTCGGAGGTTGGGTTGATTTATCCCCAGCATCTTACTTTTTGCTCTGGGTCGGCTACTTAGGAGTCTTGGTTCCCCAGTTCTTCTTCAAAACAACTCTAGTCCAGTCGCCCTCCTTCGGTTGCACATGGAAGGTGGCATTGATTGCTTGGGTAATTATTTTTGGCGACAACTCCTGGAATTCTGCGAGGCCAAAAGGGGGCCCTTGAGGCAATTCTGCGGGTTTGGCTTTAGTTGGTGGTTTTGCCTGTTCGACCTATTGAGATCTTTGTACCATTGTCGACCTTGGGGACTCGACATGGGATTGAGATTTGGCTTTGGGCTCCCCCGACGCTTTGCCTTTGTCACTTGATCGAGGGTTCCCATCTATAATGATGTTGGGCTGACTCAGCTTAGAGATGGGCTTGTAACCTCCTCTTACGGCTTGGCTTTTTGGTCTCTGGGCCGTAGCCCCCTCGCACTTAGCCTTGCCTTTAGGGTTTGGCTGAGAGCTGCTGCCCGTAGACTTGCCCGGCTAGACTTGCTGAGAGGTGGGCTTGGTCTCTCGTGGTCTGACCTGCTCTTGTTGGGCTTGTTGCAAAATCTTCTCGGTGATCTCCTTGAGACGTCGTCTCGCTATTGAGTTCCCCCGAACATCGATATCCCCTTTTTGGATGAGGGTCTCAATGGAGTCTCTGACTTTCGGGGATTCCCCAGTGGGTGGGACACCTTGGCGTGATATTTGCAGTAGTGGGGATGACTCTTGGCCATTTCATTGTAGTAAGATGGCGGGTCATGTGCCATCGCTCGACTTCTTCCAGGAGCTTGTCGAAGATCTTCTCCGTGTCCTCCTTGGGGAAAGAGCACTAATGAGAGGGTCGCCACCCCGGAAACACAATGCGGATTTAGGCGGTTGGGAATTGACTCCTTCTTTTTTCGGCTCGGGGAGTTGAAAAGCAGCCGAAGTGTGTATGACATTGACGGAGAAGTTCAAACTCTCCTGTCTGTGTGGCTGTGGCGGGCAAACCAAGGAGTCACCCATATCAATCACGCCTCGCTTGATCAATTCCTCAACGAAGTCTTTGAAGGCCTGACAATCATAAATAATATGGCCTACAACCTTGTGGTATGGGTAATAGCCCTGATGTAATGTGGTGCCTGCTGCTTGCTGACTGGGTGACGTCGGGAGGTCTAGTAGCCCTTCACGATGATACGCGAAGAAGATTTGCAAGGTCTTCTCGCGAGGAAAAGAATATAACTTCTCCGATTCCTCATCTTAAGATGAGTCGGATGATTCCTCAGTGAGCTAACCCCCCGAGCTAGGAGGGATCCGGGCTGCGGGTGGTACACTTGCCCCCAGCATATGTGATGGAACTTGTCCCCTAGCAAATGACCCAAAGGGGAAGGTAGGTAGCTAGTTGCTCATCGATGCTCTTTAGGAATTGCAACAGCTGTCATTACTCTTGTTGTGACTGTCGGATCTCCCCTAGAATCTTCCGAATGGTCTTTCGCAGTGCCAGGCATTCAGGTAAAGAAGAATGTGTGGTTCCGAGGTCGGCATAAGGTTGTTGATTTGATGGGCTGGCCTCTGGCATATTGGAGCTCGAAGCAGTTGCCACCATATAGACCACATTGGCCGACCGATGTGATCGGCTCCAGACATGAGGCTACGGTGGGTCCACTGCATGGCCCAACATATTTATCAGGCCCTTTTGAATGAGCTCCCTCCTACTCCCGAGCCAAGGATTGGCTCGGTCGAGTAGCACTTTGGGGAAGATGTTGGTGGCTTGAGTTGATTGGGAATTTTCTCTTGGCAGGGGCCACTTGGTGCAGCTGTCCTGGGGATACGCCCGTAATGATGATAATTCTTACGAATTTATGGGTGGAGGCCTCCTTTTTTGCGGGACTGGAACGTTGCGCCGCTTCCTGTTGGGGGGTTATAAGTGTAGCGTGTGTTTGCATCCCATACCTCCATTGCTTAGGATTTTTCTCTCCACCACTCTTACATTTGTGAGAGGCTCATACGCCGTGGGAGTGATCTGGAGGAGCGAAAAATTACAGCAGCCTTCGCAGAGCTCGTAGAGATTATGGTGGTGGTAGTCTGTCAACTTCTGCCTACTCCTGAATCATCTGACTCAGTGCTTTCTTCCTCTTCTTCTAGTCTTTCCAATCATTCCATGGCGGATCAACATCTCGAGGCCAAGGGGCCCGAGGTTGAACAGTCCCCAAGGGTCTTCACGATGCCGGCGGAGCCTTTGCACAGTGAATTGAGCGAAGGCGAGGTGAAACAGTTGGAGAATCGGCACAGGCTACCGTGGCGGTACCATTTCTCTCCAGAGGAGCCTCATAAGTCTAGTCTGGACACTAGCTCTGGTTCCTTCTATTCTTTCCTCTTGGCCTAGAAGTGCGGGTTCCGCCTGCCTCTCCATTTTTTTGTTACCGAGCTACTTCGGTTCTACCAACTGGCTCCAGTCATGTTGGTCTCCAACTATTATACCTTCATCTTCTCCTTTATCTTTCTTTATCACTCGTGTGGGGTTGACGTTTCGTGGGACCTCTTCCATGCTTTTTTCGTGTTGAAGGAGCATACCGATGTGGGCAAGGGCTTCTTCTACCTTCAAGCGAAGAGGGGGAGGAGTTGCGTGACCCTCTCTGCCAGGGATTCTTCCTACAAGGGTTGGAAGATCCCATATTTTTGGGTGGGCTCGGCCTTGGGCGGTGAGTCCTGGACCTTCTCGTTGGTGTCCAATTTCCATCCATACGTTCCTCAGAAACACGCTGCGGCCTCCGCGGAGGTGGAGAAGAAGGTTGCCCTTCTTCAGAAGAATCGTCGATCCACTGTCGAGTTGATGCCCGTGGCAAACTTTGAGTAGTATCCTTCTCAGATGGTGGCGCCTCCGGGTAAGGGCTTCAGAGTCTTGTATTGATGCTGGGTCAGATTAGTAGGCTTCCTTCTCATGATCTGCTTTTCTCTATTTTCATTCGAGGCAGATGACAGATGAGGGGGCATCACCGACCAAGGTGGAGATCATCAGCCTGGAGGGGACGCTTACCCTCGACGGACATCAGACGGCAGGGAGCTTCTCCCGTACGCAGGACAAGGGGAAGCACGTCACCCAGGTTGGTACTTTCGAGCACCACAGGGCTAAGCATAAAGATCCGATGGAAAAGCTACTGCGGTCCTCGATGAAGGCCGTGGCCGCCAAGAGGAAACAGGGGAGGAGGGTGGAGGCCGCCCATTCAGTCGACGAGGGTGAATAGTTGACTCTCCTGGTCGTTGAATCTGAGGGCGCCGTCGCTATCAGAGGAGTCACAACTGAGGCAGATGGGTCCCCGACAGAGGCGACTGGTGCTGGGGCACCTACCGATGCTGAGGGGGCATAGGCCGGTGGAACCTGGTCTGAGCCGGTCGAGATCGAGGGGTCGCGAGGTGGGGTGACCCCATCCTTGCCGACCGAGGCTACAGAGGTGTGGGGTGAGGCGATCCGATCAGAGTCAGGCGATGGGCCCCCCGAAGTGAGAGTACTCGGGGGGGATGCCCCAATCCCAGCTGTCCCAGAGAGGACCATCCCTCCTACGGCAGATGCCTTCACCGTCTGAGACTCCTTGTACCGTAGGTGCCACTCTGCGACGTCGGAGGCGATTCGAGGAGGTCTTGGGCACAGCCCCCCTTCTGTGCTTCTGGAGTAAGTCATGGAGGGCGGCTTGATTCGGGCCCAACTGGGGGCCGAGATGATCGATTTGTTTGCTAGGGTGGACTCGGAGAGGGAGTCTTTGTCCTGGGCCCGCGACGTGTCCGACCGAAAGATCGAATGCTTGACTCTTGACCTTGAGGACCTTCAGCGGGAGGTGGCCTCGCTTAAGGCGCAAAGTGTCCACATCTCCCCGCTTCATCAAGGTATGCGATCTTTCCTTGTCTTTTGAGGAATTCTTCCTCTGGCGATCACCCTTCCTTTTTAGCATCTCATGCTTAGTTTTTTTTAGTCCCTTCTTCATTGTCTTTTATTTCTACTTTTCATGTTGTCATCCATGAGTGAGTGACACGGTTCACAATCACCTTCACTTCGCTCGGCGAGCTTCATCTCAATCATTCTTTCCACCATCAGCTTGTTGATAGCGGTCGGATCGACTGGCTCTGATTAGAAGTGTGTCGGTTGAAGGTAAGGGGTGACCAAAGTGGTCGCCTGCAGAGGAGGCCACACCAATGGAGGTGGCTAGTGCACTTGTGGCAGAATTGGCGACATCAGCGGCTGAGGTGGGGCGTTGCTGGGTGTTCGCTAGGCTGGGCTCTGCCTACTGGGGTAGGGTGTATAGTGGTGAGAAATCACACGGGTTGATGGCTCCCTGTGATGACTCAACTTGCATTTCAGGCTGCTTAGAGGCCGAGGCTTGCTCTGTCTTCTCCATCAGTTGCTTCTTCAGAAGTTCTATCTTTTGCTGGTACTTCTGGAGCAGCATTAGTACTGAGGGGTCCATGGCTGCCGTGCTGGGGATGGCCTCCGCTGTTTCCCCTGAGGCACCTTCGGTCAAGATGTTTAGCAACACCTCCTCCTCTTCGGCCGTCACCACGTTTACAGTAGGGTGGTGACTTCTTCAGGCAATGTTTATTTTCCTTTCGCCGCTCTCTGCATCTCCGTTGTGGCTTTTGCCCTTCTGGTCTTAGGCCCTGGCCTTTCGGCTAATCGAGCCAATTCTCCGGGGCGCTCAGGCAAATCTCCATATTTATCGGCCACTCCAGCCATATTGCAAGTGAAAACCCGCATGCACCTCCTTTGTTAGTGGACCTTCCTCCTTGCATGACCAGGGAATGTTAGCCTCTCAAACATAGAGACTCTTCTTTTCTCCCTCTGCTAGAGGGCAGCTTCATCGGCTTCGAACTGTAAGCCGTCTTCATATCCATTGTCATCAACTGACAACGTCATTCTTCTTTCCTCTTCTTCATCAACTGCCATTGGTGGGTAGTCATCTTCTTTGGTCGTGGCTGCTTGCAATAGCCATTGTTGGCCCAATGAGGGGTTGCCCATACCCCTAAAATAATTTCTGACCATGCTGGTCATCTCTTCTTGCCCCCGTCCCTAATGTAGGACTGGGGATAGCTGGCGGCCTTCCACCAGGGGGATGTAAGCTAGCCGGGCTCTTCCGGCAAGTTGCTCAAATCTTCTCCCCAATTTGGGGATGTCGGCTTGTCGGGCGCATGCCCTAAAGCTTGCACAGCATGGAGGATCCATGATCGTTTCCTCTCTTCTCGGGGCCAGGCCCCTCTCATTCTTCTTCACCATCCCAGTAGGTTCGGGGCGGCGACGAACAGGTGCCTCTTGGCAGACAGGCTGGACCTTCTTGGGGACCCATACCTTGTTGAACTTCTTTGGCCTTGGGGCCAACTCTTTCCAACCGTGATCACTGACTTCTTCTCTTTCAGCTCTCCTCCCAGAAAGGGCTTGGAAAGGGTTGCGGGTTGGCACAGCAGTGACCACGTGGTCCGAGATTGCTTGGGCATCACGTCCATCTAGAAAGATGCAGACACCACCGATCAAAACAGACTTCTCGGACACTGACAGTCGTCCGGTAGCAGGGACAACAACTCTTCTGCGGGAATTCCCCTGATGGTAACACCCGAGGTTGTTGTAGTAAGTAGGGCAAACTCCCTGAGCTACATGGTGCACCATGCAGCTAGTCACCTGATTCTGACCTGTTGTCTGGTCCTTGCGGCTTCGGGCATTGTGGTCCCTAGGCTTCTTGTTGATCCTTCCTTTAGCTAGCTCCGGGGCCTCTACTTCCAACATATCAGCAAAGGGCACCCCCAAAAAGTTGGGGAAGCCAACCACCGGAGGGAAGGAGCCGAAGACAGTCGGTACCTCTAGGTACCCAGCAATAGCGTGATTGGCCACGATCTCGGGGCCAAAAGTCAGCACAGCAAATCCAGCAGCCATCGTCGATTTCTGCGAGCACAAAAACAAGCAAACGCTCAGCATTCTTTGGGAGGGCCCTGTGGCCCATTTATCTCAGTAATTTGGTGGATATAATATAATAATAAATAAATAAAATAATAAGGATAGTATATACACGTGTATACATATATATCTCTCTCTTCTGTCGGCACGCCCCTCACGGGCTGACGGGCGTCCCTACACATTCACGAAAGTACAAGCACGAAGGCACGGGCTTAGGTCGTTGTCTTATCCGGATGACCGGTCTCAAGTCTAACCATCAAGAACCAATACACCCACGGGCACCATCCGGCTCATCCTTCGCTCGCGCTACTCGTGGGTGGGGGACATTTGTGGACGTGTAAAATTACGCGTCCATATGTCCCGACCAATTCAGCATCAACAACAGCTTCAACCAAAGAGATTGCGGAGAACACGTCCCGTCTGGGCCCTCCGAATAAACAACACACTATCGTGGAACCACTTTAGGAGTCACGATAGTGAAGAGAAACCAACCCCCAGGAGGCTCACAATTCGTGAGCCCCGAAGAGAATTAAGTGGATCGTCAATTGGGCTCAAAACGGGCCCAAATCCCCTTCAACGGCACGCCTATATGGCCCTCCAGCGGCAAGCCCAGCGCAGGCTTCAACGGCACGCCCATGTGACCTTCGCCGGCACGCCCCCATGCACCTTCGCCGGCACGGTCGCAGTGGCCTTCAGCGGCACGCCCCTACTCCTGCTCAACGGCATGCCTTCGTGCCCTCCAGCAACAGGCCTTCGTGCCCTCCAGTGACACACCCTATGTCCCTCCAACGGCTCACCCTCCAGCCCTTCAACGGCACGTCGGTGAAGCCCTTCAGCGGTGCACCATGGATGCCCCTCAGCCTACTGCTTCGCCGACATGCCTCCGTTGGCCTCTTCAGCGGTACGCCCAGCCCCTTCAATGACATGGGTCTTCCAACGTCCTCTCCGACAGAACAAATCTCACGCCATTCCCCTATGGATCCTTGACGCACAATGGGATGGCTGAGGTGTCAAATGGGGAAGGAGACACACTGCCTACTTCTTGTCGACAAAGGACGACCAAAGTCAAATCGTGATTAATGAACCACGTTCCCGCCCCGTCGCTCCGCGTTCGAAGGCCTTGTGCCGTTGGGGTATCAAAGGCTCCTCTCCACGGTAACCAAAGAGAGGAGGGAAGACGACAGAGCAAAAAGAGAGGGGACAAGAAAAGCAGACGAAGAAGAAGAAGAAGAAAAAGAGGAAGGAGAAGGAGAAGCTCTTCCCCCTTCGGCAGCCACCAGAGAGCGAGAGAGTAAGAGAGAGGGAGAGTGAAATGTAGTAGGGGAAGGGGGAAGAGCAGGGAGCCGCCGCCCCTACTCAACCTCCGTTCCCATCTCTTCCTTTTCTTTCCTTTTCTTCTGATCCCATCCCATGTTTGGTGTATCTGGATTCTTATTTGCCACGAATAAAAATCTGTTTTGTTCTTTTTCCACCCCCAGTTATTTGCATTGTTTCTCGTTGGATCGGGGTCCTTTTTGTGTACTCTTCCACTGTCCTTTTTTTTTCGTCTCTCCCTAGTGGTTTAGTGCCCTTCAAAGAGTCTCTGGCCTCCACCCCATCCATTCACCCTGAAGGGGAGTTCCTTCTTCCTCCCTAAAACCCCAAGCCTCAACACCATCGTTGGTCTGTGTCCTTCGAAACGCCCCTAAATTCCCAGTCCCTAGTTCTCCTCCCAGCTAAAACTCCTCTAGCCAACCAAACCGAACCCTTAGCCCCTTTGGGCCTTCTTGGCTGGTACACCCTTGAACAACCTTTCCTCTGGCACACCCTTGGCCTTCTTCCTAGCGGTACACCCAGCCTTACCCCTTCAGCGGTACGCCCTAGCCACCCCTTTAGCAGTACGCTTCCCAGTCCTTCAGCGACACACACTCAACATCCCCCCTTTCTTCTGCCCCGTACATGCTTGAGCTCTTTGGCCGGTACACCTCCTCTTGCCCTTTACCCCAGCTATCCATAGCCAGTCTGAGAGTTGCCTCTCTCTCTCATCATCCCCTCCACGCTTTCCAAGGTTTCATTAAAGGTGTTACCGTCTGCAGACGTCCACCTCCTATTGTTGGATTCCGCCACTCCATGTGGGCGTGTTCCCCACCTCTCCCTTACGCCCGGGTCAAGGGGAGATGCTGCCAAATTTTTATCAAAAATAATGATGTGTTAAAAGACCGAAGAGAGCAACACCACCGACCGGTGCGACTTCTAAACTTGAACCCCTTTTAGTTATGCTTATGATTTCTACCTGATGACATGCTAACACGTGGACTTCTAAATGCAGATCGACCCTGAGGGGCGTCTTGCGGAGCTGATGGGGCTCCTTAAGGTGACGATCAGGGAGCACGACGATGCTCGATAGGCCTTAGCCCTTTTGGTGAGTTTTCTTAACTGATGCATTACTATTATGTTGAGACATGACTAACCTAGAGTTTTGATTGCAGCGGGGGGAGGAGGCCTAGAGACAGGGGGCCGATGCTCCATCTACTTCATTAGCCCAGACTCTCACCGATCAAGCAGAGTGGGAGACAGAGTTTCAGTGGATGGTGGAGCGGGCCAAGGCAGCCGGGTAGCACTTTCTGAGCGGGTACGCCCTACACTTTTCCTTGTGAATTATGCTTCTATACTAAAATGCAGTTGATTGATGGTGAATGCATGTGTGCAGGTGACGGAGTTGATCACCGCCATAGCCGAGGGTGACCAGTTGCGAGAGGAGCTCGTATTGGCGTAGGACGAGGCTGCCCGTCTGCGGGAGGAGCTGGCACAGAGCTATTGCCTGAGAGAGGAGGCGACCCGCCTACGGGGTGAGCTAGAGCAGAGCCTTCACTCGGGGGAGGAGACGGAGTGCCTATGGGCCGAGCTGGAGCAGAGCGTTCGCTCGAGGGAGGAGGTGGAGTGAGGCCAGACTGAGGCGCAGGGGGAGGCAGCCCGCCTTCGACAGCAGCTAGCACAGGCCGGACCATCAGACTCAGTGGAGACGACATTCCTTTAAGCAGAGGTAGAGCGACTCCGAGATGTGGCCTCGGAGCTGGAGCAGTACCAGCAGGAGGCGTTCGAGCTGCGCGGTCAGTTGCGAGCATATAAGGAGATGAGCCGTTCTCGCAGGGGGATGAGTGGTAGCCGTGTGGCCCCGAGCGAGAGTTAGGCTACTCATGGCTCTGTCATGTGTTACCTTGCGACTTCCTCTCAGTGGCAGAGGAATGAGGAGGAGGACTGACGCCGACGACGAGAGAGGGAGGAGGGTGCGACCTCTGCCATGGGCCTGCCATCGAAGAGGTAGGAGGGAGGAGGTGACAGTGACAGGCCAGAGGGGGCAGCCTGATTTTGCTTTTTACTCCCGACACTTGTACATGATGTGATATGATAGTGACCTAGTTCATTTTTCTTTTCTCTTTTTTCTATTGATTTTCTTATGTTATGCACGAATGTATGAAATACAAACTCTCAGACCATGGGAGATAGGTGAGAGGAGAGAGACGATGACTTACAGGTGGGACACACGAGAGAGACGAGGCACGCCGACTTCACGGGAGGGACGATGTGAGAGGGAAGAGGCACGCCAACTCTGAGAGACGATGCGAGAGGAGAGAGGTAAGTCAACCCTGTGGGAGAGATGACACGAGAGGAGAGAGGCACACTGACCCTGCGGGAGAGACGATGCGAGAGGAGAGAGGCACGCCGACTCTACGGGAGAGACAACGCGAGAGGAGAGAGGTACACCGACTCTCTGGGAGAGATAACGTGAGAGGAGAGAGGCATGCCGACTCTGTGAGAGGAGAGAGGTACGTTGACTCTGCGGGAGAGACGACGAGAGACGAGAGAGGCACGCCGACTCTGCGGGAGAGATGACGTGAGAGGAGAGAGATACGCCGACTCTACGGGAGAGACGACGCAAGAGGAGAGAGGCACGCTGACTCTGCGGGAGAGACGACGCGAGAAGAGAGAGGCACGCTTGACGAGAGGAATGAGGGCAAGTATCAAGTAAGAATAGCAAAGGGATGGGTGGTCGCCCTTAGGCCGCACAGAATTTATATGGCCGCCTTTAGGCCGTATGTATCAGTTGGGCGATTTGTGACCGGCCGCAGGATGTAATAGGCATTAGCATATAGGTTGCACGAATCCCAAGTTGTGCAGCACATCATTGGCCATTCAAAACAAAAGGGCAGTCTATCGTTAGACCGCCCAACTCACTACGCAGTCAGTCCGATCGGGACTCTCTTGGAGAGTCCCAACCCGAGGTGTTCTACCTCAACTCGACTCAAACACTATCCAAACCCCTTCTAGGATTATCCCAACCCAATCCTAATGGGTTTAGACCTCTAGAACAAAGATCTATCTGGGGGTGTCTTTTGAGGGACACTAAGCTTCAAGGGCCTGAGACGGGCCCATAGGGTCTGTTGTTCTGTGAGTCATTGTAGTCGCTCGCAATGTGTTCGAGTAAATGTCTGACACACCCCGGATTGCCGAACGACTTGGGTAGATGACTGAGGGGCCGCACGACGGGCCTTGGGTTGAAGAAGGGAGCTCGTGGGAGCTAAGGTGAGGCATCTTAGGGACATGAGTCATGCCTCAAGCTACGTGCCCCTTTGCACGGTGGGTTGGCAGGGTAGCCTCGGGTTGGCCCGAGTGCTAGAGTTAAGTGGCTTGTTGCCACGTGTCTGAGTGTCGGGGTTGGCCCTGACTTGTTGGGGGGGTCACTGTAGGACCCAATTGAGGTGCTGGAACCATGGGGTAGTGCATGGTTTGGTGTAGATTGGCAGGAATGCATGCACCCACAAGGTGTTCGACAGAATGCCGAACACACCCGTGCGAGCCGTATACGCGTGTGATAAGCCTCCAAAGCTTGTGGTTGACTGTGTTAGGTCTCCCTTTGACCTTGGAGGGTGAAGAGAAGTGTCTCGGGGTGGGCCCTCGGCCCTTTCACTGGATGCCTTGTGGCGTGGCTTAACGTCGGGGCGCCCTCGAGTTGGCCTAGGCGGCGATGCAGGATACGGGCAAAACCCATATACGAGTGACCGAGGTGGACCCCTGATAGTTGCTGGTGTCGTCGCGTGTCACGGCAAGATGGTCAGGGCCCTTATAGGGACCCACAGGGTTGTCGAAAGGGTTAGGTAGCCCATGTTTGGGAGGTGCTTGGGGAAATGCCTGAGCCTTGATTTCTTATCCTTTTGCCGTGAAATAGTCCGAGTACAACAAATGCCCCCCACGGGACATGCGTCGGAGGCAGAGAAGCGGGCATACGGCCCATGAGACCCCTGTTCCGGGCTGTTGTAGTTGTATTTTGACACTTCATGTGCCTTTACTTTGTTGTGTTGTACATGTTGATTTGCTAGTGTTCTGACCCTTTTTGTACGCCCTATCTTGTACCTATGGCACACTTTAGTAGAAATGGGTGAGTCCTAGGGCACGTGGCTAGGGAGGAGGATCACTGGGTGCGGCGAACTGATCGACAGATGCCCCCTCTGGGCACGCCAATGATCACTGTGGCGGGTGTAGAGTAGTTGGGTCGGGGCCATACGACAATGGCTGAGGGTCCGATTGGTGAGAGGGCAGCCAGAGTTGGGACCGTGGAGGTGACGAGGATTCTGGAGGCAGACAGTTTGTACAGCTATGGCCGGAGTGGAGGCTACCCATTGGAGTTCCCCCTGGATCGTCACTTGTTTGAGTTTATCAGGAGCTATGTCCCTCCTGGCATGGAGGAGGACGACTCAGAGATTCCAGGGGCCCATCGCTGGCTTGAGCGGGCTATCTTGATTGGCAGGGACAGCCTACATGGTGTAGCCTTTTACAGCTATCTGAGCTTCTTAAAGGACTAGTAGAGACAGCGATAGTTTCCCAATATTGAGTGCCTGGGGATCTTCAGCCTGGCAGAGCTGTCTAGAGTTAGGGTTGGGCCATTAGGCCCTACTTCCTGGGACTTGCACGGTCACCACCGCACAGAGACAGAGGGGACCGCTGGGTTGGTGCTGGAGCCCGCTAGCTTGCACTATGCTGAAGAGGGCTACGACGACCACAGCATCCTAGATGGAGTTATGCGGCAGGCTGTCAGTAGCTGGTACGGTCACCGGGCCATGATCCCGTCACACTACTACCGCTAGGGTGCTATTGAGTGGCTGATGGGGATCGTTCACCACTATCGGGTGTTGCTAGATCGAGCTAGGATCAGGTACGCGGTGATCGCCACTTTGTTTGCGTACTCGTGCTGCACCGGGTTGTTATAGGGGCTGCTAGAGCGTTTCAACAATCGGTGGAACACAGTGGCGATAGCAGAGGGAGAGACCACACTTGACTTGTGGTCCCTGTTCTGGATTTCTGGATTGTCGATCAGCTGCGAGGGGTACGAGGAGGTGGCGCTTGATGACCTCCACCGCAGCCACAACGATGTAATGGGAAGATACCGAGTGCCTTACAGTTATCAGTACCTCATGAAGACCTGGAGGGATTTAGCCCTGGCGGGGAGAGAGAGAGCTGCACAGACTCCCCCGGTGAGGTAGCTTATCGGTTGCAGTTACCCCCTGAGTTGGCGTCGGTGCATGACGTGTTCCACGTCTCGATGTTGCAGAAGTATATGCCCGATGACTCTCATGTGCTTGAGGATTCTGTTTGGCTCGAGGTGACTCCAGATCTTTCTCTCCCAGAGTTTTCGATCCGCATTGAGGATAGGCGAGAACAGCACCTGTGGAACAAGGTCATCCCCTTGGTTAAGGTGGTGTGGTAGCAGCACTCTGGTTGGGAGGCTTCTTGGGAGAGTGAGGACAAGATGCGCCAGCAGTTCCCATACCTGTTTGAGTGAGTCTTCCTCTTCTTCCCCTGTGGGTTTATTCTCAATTTCGAGGATGAAATTTCTTTAAGGGGGGAGGGCTGTAATATATCAGACCATTCAGATACTTGTTTTCAGGTCGCGGATCTATTTTTTCAGAGTGTCTGGCTCCATTGTGTCTGACTGTGTGTCTCAGACATCTTTCGTGTTTGGACCGGCATGATCCGAAGCTATTTTGGAGGCCCGGAGACGTTCCACGACTTTTTTCGTGAGTTTTTTCGATTCCCAACCCAATTTTTGACAAATCCTGTGGAACTCCGCTGCGGGCAAACCGAGTCGTTCACCCAGGCATGAGTGGTACCGTTGCGATCGGTGAGTTCTGAGGATCACGAAAACGTGATTTTTTATTTTTTGATATTTTTCTAAAAATCTAAATTTTCTATAAATAGGGACATTCTTTAATCTTTTTTCATCTTTCTCTTCTTCTTCCTCTTCTTTCCCCCCACCGTGAGTGCCCATCTCCCCCTCTCTCTCTCATTCGATCGCCCGACGCATCCCCTTCGGCTGTAGATTACACGGGGCGACGACGTGGCGACGACGGTGATGGCGAGGCGGTCGTGGCGGCGTAGAGCTCGTGGGATTTTGTGAAGGAACGAGAGTTTCTAAAAGCGTTCTTCATGATTTTGACATCAATTCGGCAGAGCATTCGCTCTATTAAGGTAGGGTGACAATCCTTACGCTCTAGCGGTTCATTCCCGTGATTTCTAGCCCGTCGTGAGGCCAAGAGGGGCATTTTTGAGCGGGTTAGGGTAAAATCTTACTTTGGGGAGTGATCGCCCGATCTAGCAATCCACCATATTTTTGGCCGATCTGAGACCGTAGAATCATGCTAGGGGTTATTGGGGAGCTTCCTCCTTGTTTTCCCCCTCTCCTATGGAGGTATGGGGACGTGGTCGACATTTTTAGGTTGAATTCGCCGTTTCGTCGCCAGAATGCTATGGCGGTCGTATCAGAGACCGCCACAGAGTATAACGCGCCCAGGGAGGTGCGTTATGCTTCGTTGGTTTTGAGCTTGGGCTTTCGTGGGTGTGATGGTCCCACGATAGACCACCACGTGATTGTGACGCCCCTGAGCTGGTCCGTCATAGTGTTTCTGACCATTGGAATATGACCGTTGGGGGTCATTGTAGCCTGACGCAGCAGTGTTGGTCCATCAGGGAATGTGACGCCCCTGGGAAGGCGCGTTATGCCTTCCACCTAATGCACATGTGCTGGTCCGTTAGGGATTGTAATGCTCCTAGGGGAGTGCGTTACAGCTAACTTGGTCCCGTCGCCTAACGCACCTGTGTTGGTCCATTAGGTGACGTAACGCCCCTCGAGGAGCGCGTTACATTTCGTGTTTGCTCGTGACCGTGACGCACCTGTGTTGGTCCGTCAGGTGCTGTGACGCATCAGCGTAGGTGTGTTACAGTTCGTTTCGCACCGAGTGTCTGATGTGCCTGAGTTGGTCCATCAGGTTACTGTGGTGCACCAGGGTTGGTCCGTCACAGCCTGTGGCGCACCAGGGTTGACGCGTCACAGTGGGTTTTACACTGTTGGCCTGACGCCCTTGTGTTGGACCGTCAGACCACTGTAATGGCCCAACGGTAGACCGTCAGAGCTTGTGGTGCACCTGGGTAGGTCCGCCAGGCTCTGGACTGCGCCGGGTGGTTTGCAGTCCCGTTTCTTCTCCGATTGTGGTCACTGTGCGGCAGTGCTGGTACGTGGGACGGTCCCCATACTCCGTCGGATTCGGACGTTATTTTTCATGGCTTGAGAGTCTACTCCTTCAGAGACACTCCACTAGTCGTAGCCCGCCAGTACGCGTGTGGGTTCTTCACCAGCACAGTCCCGCGTGCCCTTCACCCGGCACGCTCGGCTGGGTGGCCTGTCCGGCACACCCACGGATGAAGCCTTTCGTCGACACACCCATCTGTGGGTTCTTCGCCGGCAAACACACGCATCCGTGCCCTCTAGCGGCACACCCCCCGGGCCTGCCAGCGGCTTGCCCGTGTGTTGTCTTTAGCGGCACGCCTAGTGCCTCTCCCGCAGCGGCACACCTACAGACCTCCTCAGCGGCACACCCCAGCGGTTCTTCCCGACACACCCTCGGGGCTGCCCTCAGTGGCACACTCCCTATGTGCCCCCTTCCCCGGCACGCCCCTCTTGGGCTCCTCAGTGGCACACCTCGCCTGCGCCTTCACCGGCACACCCAGCTGGGTGTTTTCACCGGCACGCCCCTGCATGTCCCTTCAGCGGCACGCCCAGGGTGGCCTTCCAGTGGCACACCCTACCATCCCTTCAGCGGCATGCCTAGTGCCTCTCCCTCAGCGGCACGCCTGCAAGCCCTTTCAACGGCATGCTTCCTCAATGGTGCATCCGGCAGAGAAAATCTCGCGCCCGCGTCCTATAGATTCTTAGCGCGCAGTGGGGTCGCCGAGGTGTCGGATGGAGGGGCTGACACGCAGGCTACCCTCCCTGCCACCGAGGACAATCGAAGTCAAATCCCCAATAATGGCACCCCATTCCCACCTTCGAACAAGCCGCTGCTGCATGGGATATAAAAACCCCTTCTTCACCGGCGAACAAAGAGAGAGAGACACATGTAGAGAAACACACACCAGAGAGCAGAGGTCCACCCTCTGCGACGCTGCCGGGCAAACCGGAGGAGAAGAAGAAGAAGGAGAAGAAGAAGAAAAGAAGAAGGAGGTTTCCCTCCAGTGGCCACCGGGAAAGAGAGAGTAAGAGAGAGCAAGAGAGAAAGGGAGGGAGAGAGAGAGAGATGTAGTAGGGAGTGGGGGAGGAGCAGGGAGCCGTCGCCCCTGCTCAACCCCCAGTTCCCCCTCTTTGCTTCTCCTTCCTCTTCTTCCCCCTCTCATGTTTATGATGTATTCGGCCCCTAGTTCTCATGAATGAAAACTTCTTTGGGTTCCCAATGTCGTCGTGTGTTTCAGTCCCTTTGCATGCTCTGTCGTTTCTCCCTTCTCCCTCCGGTGGTTGCTCCCCTGCCGTCTCCGTTGGTTTGGGTTTGGGCATGTGCTTGATGGTTTCCTCCTCTTCCTCGGTGGCTTCTCCTTCCCGGGTTGCATCCCACTTAGTCAGCCATCGACCTTCTTCCCCCCATTGGCCTCAGACCACCCAGCCCTTCTTTCAGTAGCACACCCGGTCCTTCCTCCAGTGGTACACCCTTAGCCTCCTCTTCACCGGCACGCCTCGTGCCTTCCCTAGCACAGCCCCCCTGGTCCATCCTTCGCCGGCACACTCTCTTCGCCAGTACACCTCTTCCTGCCCTATATACCTTTAGCCCTTTCGGCCACCCTTTCACCGGCACGACCCCTTGCCGGTACAGCCTAACCCCCCCAGCTTGCTAGCCCGGTACACCCCTGAGCCCCTTTGGCCGGCACACCAGTCCCTATGCCCCATCCCTTAGCACCTGCAACCAATCCTAGGGTCTTCCCCCACTCGCTGTTCCCCGAGTTCTCTGAGATTTTATTAAAGGTGTTCCCACTCTCGGGCACAAACCTCCAGTTGCCGGGTTCCGCCATTCCATGTGGGCGCGTTCCCTATATCTCCCTTACACCCGGGTCAAGGGGAGATGCTGTTGAATTTTTTTTGTTAAAACTAATAATATGTTAAAAGACCAAAGGGAGCAACAAACAAATGGAATAAATGATGATAAAATGCTTCAATCAAAGCGAAGAAATTGTGATCAACGTGAAAAGAACCAGGCTGGATCTCAGTTAAGCAACCTGAACATTCACTCTGCAAGGGAGAAAGAAGCAAAATGATTGATAGACAAAGGGAGAAAACTGATACAGACTATGCAAAATTAAGGGAGAGGAGGACAGAAAATCTTAAGAGGTAGGAGGAGGGGTGGGCCTTCCCTTCAAATCTTCCCCGGTATGCCTTTCAACCCTTCCCCGATACGCCTGCCCAGCCTTCGCCGGTACACCCCCCCAGGCCTTTGCCGGCACACTCCAGACGCCCCTGCCCGGTGCACTGCCCCTTTGTTCCTTGACCGGCACACACCCCGATACCCTTGGCCGGCACGCCTTCCCTCTCCCCTTTAAGAATTCCCCAGCACGCTCCTAGCTATGCCATGGCCAATACACCTCCCTTCGCCGGTACGCTCCCCAGCCCCTTTGTAGCCTCCACCGACACACCCACCACCCTCCCTGGCCAGTTCTTCGCCTGTACACTCTTCAGCCCGCTTGCGTTTTCACCGGTACACCCCAGCCATTCCTGCCCCCACTTGCACGGACTCCGTGTGGACCTGCTCAGACCCTCATTCAAGCTTTGCATGCACACACACAGACCCCGGCGTCATGTGCATGGACCTTTCCCCTAGCCTACATAAACTAGCATGGACTTCATCCACACCTCGCATGGACTTCATCCAAACCTGCACGGACCTCGTCCCACCTTGCATGGACTTTGCCTGCGCATCTGCATGGACTTTTTCCAAACATGCAGGGACTTTGCCTGCGCATCTGCATGGACTTCGCCTCCAACTTGCATGGATTTCACCCTGCATGGACCTCATCCAAGTCTGCACATACTTCGCCTCCAACTTGCCTGGACTTCATCCTTTGCATGAACTTTGTTCCCAGCTTGCATGGACCCCGTCCCATTTGCACAGACCTTGCGTCGACCTTACCCGTACATAGACCCCACCTCAACCCTGCACTGGCCTAACCCCCAACTTACACTGACCCACGGCAAACTAACACAGACCCTAGCCCTAACTAGCATACACCTTACCCCAAACTAACTCAGACCTTTGCCAGCTAGCACAGACCCTAGCCCAGACTAGCATAGACCCTACCCCAAACTAGCTCAGACCTTTGCCAGCTAGCACAGACCCTAGCCCAGACTAGCATAGACCCTACCCCAAACTAACTCAGACCTTTGCCAGCTAGCACAGACCCTATCCCAGACTAGCATAGACCCTACCTCAAACTAGCTCAGACTTGCCCTGGCACTAGCTTAGACCTTTGCCAGCTAGCACAGACCCTAGCCCAGACTAGCATAGACCCTACCCCAAACTAGCTCAGACCTTGGCCCGGCACTAGCTCTGACCTTGTCCAACTAGCCTAGACTTCAGCCCCAACTAGCTTAGACCTTTGCCTAGCTAGAATAGACTTCACCCAACTAGCACAAGCCCCACCTGAACTAGCTTAGACCTTGCTCGGCACACCCCAGCTTGGCCCTCTCCGGTGCACTGCCTCGCCCGGTGCACCCTTTCACCGGCATAGTCCCCTGGCCGGTGTGTCTTCAACCCCTTTGCAGCCTTCGTCGGCACACCCAGCACCCTCCTTGGCCAGTTCTTCATTGGTACGCTCCTCAGCCCCCTTGATGACGCAGCTTCCACTCTTTCAACCCTTCGCCAGTATGCCCTTTCATCGGTACACCTTTCAACCTGCTTTCACCTTCATCGGTACACCCCAGCCATTCCTGCCACCCACGTGCATGGACCTTGCATGCACACACACAGACCCCGACGTCATGTGCCTGGACCTTGCCCCTAGCCTGCATAAACATGCGTAGACTTTGCCTGCGCATTTGCACGGACGTAGCCCACACATGTACAAACTTTGCCTGAACGTGCACGAACCGTGCATGGACCTTGCCAACACATGCACGGACTTTGCCTGCACATAAGCACGGACTTGGCCTGAACATGCATGGACTTTACCCTAGTTGCATGGACTTTACCCCAGTTGCATGGACTTTGCCCCCCCAGACATGCACGGACTTCGCCCAAACATGCATGGACTTTGTCCCCCCAGACATGCATAGACTTCGTCCAAACCTGCATGGACTTTACCCCAGTTGTATGGACTTTTCCCCCCAGACATGCACAGACTTCGCCCAGACATGCATGGACTTTGCCCCCCAAGACATGCACGGTCTTCGCCCAGACATGCAAGGACTTCGCCCAAACATGCATGGACTTTGCCCTCCTAGACATGCACGGACTTCGCCCAGACATGCATGGACTTTGCCCCCCAGGACATGCACAGACTTCATCCAAACTTGCACAGACTTTGCCCAAACATGCACAGACTTCATCCAAACATGCATGGACCTTAACCCCGGAACTTGCATGGACTTCAAAAGAACTTGCACGGACTTCACTTCCAAGTTGCATAGACTTCACCCTGCATGGACCTCATCCAAGTCTGCACGGACTTCGCCTCCAACTTGCATGAACTTCACCCTTTGCACGGACTTTGTTCCCAGCTTGCATGGACCCCATCCCATTTGCATGGACCTCCTACCCTGCACGGACCTCAACTTTGCCCGGTGCACTACCCCCTTTGTTCCTTGACCGGCACACTCCCTGATACCCTTGGCTGGCACGCCTTCCTTCTCCCATTTAAGCCTTCTCCGGCATGCTTCACCCTTAGGCCCCCGCTGGCACACCTCCCAATTTCACCTTCCCCGGCACGCTCGCCAGCCAAGCTTCCCCAGTACACCCATCACCCAACTCTTCCTCGGTACACCCCGCTCTCCCGCCTTCGTCAGTACGCCCATCTTGCCTTCCCCGGTGCACCCTTTTGGTTCCTTTACCGGCACACTAGCCTTAGCTCGCCCAGTACACCCTTTTATCCCCTTTTCGGCCCACTCCTCCTAAAAAAAATATTAAAGTGTGGAAGTAATTAAAAGAAATATATCAGAGTGATAATTATAAATGATAGTCCAGAATTTACAGATATACCAGTCCAACACGACTACAATGACAGCAATAGTCCCACTGTACAATTACACGAGGCATATCCCGGACAAAAGTACACTGGGACAGATGAACAACAGCTGGCATGCTAAGCACGGTCTCCAAAACCTTGAGAAGGACTGGCGGGAGGCTGAGACGGCTCACCTGCAAGAAGGAAGGGTGAGTCACAGTCAGACTCAGTAGGGGTCCCTACCACGCAGCTAACACATAAGCATACGTTAATAAAGGCAATTAGAGCATGCATTTAAAGTAGTAAACAGGCAATGGCACAATTAAATCACAGTCTAGCAAAGCAGTAAAGCCTATCTAAACAGGTAAGCATGCCGAATTACATTTAATAAATAATAGCATCCGGAGCTAAATCTGCCAATAGAGTAGACCTCAGCTAACCATGTGATAAGAGGAAGGAAGACCACCAGAAAGAAGAAACTAGATGCGTACACTGACGTCTTACACTGCGTCTCAAGCACCTCGCAGTCAAGCTCGTGACAAGCGAGTGACGCAACAGTACCGCACCGAGTGACTAATCAGAGTAACACTCGTTAGCGTCAGTCCAAGTCTCTGACCACGTGTGCACACACTGACCCATAGCCTTGAGCCAGACCTCTAGCTAGTTTTCCCTCCCATGAGGACACTACTAACTATGGGAGAGGGCCCACGAAAACTAGCTTACAAATCGTACAATGGGAATACCCCGCCACCTCTCCCAGGTGGGCCGACACAGATGTCGTCGGGCTATGACTAGTGGTTCCATCACAAGGAAAGAGAAAGCTACTCTTTTGGGATGTAAAATAATATCACAGTGTACAAAATACTTTAAACATGTCGTATATGGAACATGAAATGCATTAGAAATTACATATACATACTTTTGAAATCTCCAGGTATATAACGGACTAAGATCACCCCGTTACATACCATAATGGACCAAGGCAGGACCGCTATGCTTGACAGAACTCATATAAATCCACAGTTAAACGAGACGATAACGCACTAGGGCAGGCGCGCTATAGGACTATAACACACGGGAGCAGGGGCGTTAAAGTCAACAGGCACATAACACAACTGATAAGAGATATAACGCACCGAGGGTGGGACGTTATAGGAACATAATGCACCTCCCATGGGCCGTTATACCCACCAGAATGATCAGAATCCATAGTTAAACACGGGATATAATGCACCTAAACAGGGGCGTCATATGAATGTAACGCGCAGGGATGGGGGCGTTAAAGGCAACAGACCTTCAACTCAACATGCAGTACTATAACGCACCAGACGAGGTATGTTAAAGCCACCCAAACTCGAAAATCCATAGGAAACTCACAGTTCACGGATGATATAAGGCACCACTACAGGCGCGACGAATGACTATAACGCACCGGGGCAGGCGTGTTATGTCACCTGGGTTTCGAGACTCCGAAGGTCGGAACCGAAACCCCCTCCCGATCGATCGAAATCGACGGGGGACCCGGGGAAACACTAAACCAAACCATCCTGCCAAGCCATACCATCATTCCAAGCCTACGCATGCCACTAGAATTAAAAGATGATGCCCATGGAGATGATTTTAAGCATTAAAAGATTAAAAATGAACTAAGCAGGAATATGCACGAAAAATGAGGTAAAGAGCATCGGACCACGGAGCAAGTGGTACCAGCAGTGTCCTAACGAGGCAAGGAATCCATCCCCCTACCTGGATTACGACGAAAATGTCGATTCGATGTCGATCCGGTGAGAGGGCGATGCGGTGCCTCCCAGCCCGACTCGGCTCCACGCTCCGCGGATCGAGGGAAGATGGGCATCAACGCGATCCTCGCGACGCGACCATTCCAACGGTACCTCCCTTGCTTCTATCAACGACCGTCTGTGTTGAGTGGTGGATGGCGGATCTAGAGGGGAGGGGTGAATAGATCTGCCCCTATTTTCGCAATGCAGCCCTCTTTATAGCTAGTTAAAATAAATTACAGTGGAATTAAACTAGCTTAACGAAGGACACTACAAATTACTTTGCAAGATGAACTAGTAATGTATTGAATCGAACCTAAGCATGCATGTTTGTTGTTCCGCACATCTAGTTTGTACACTTAAAGTCTGTACAGATCTAAGTCCATGCACGTTTTGGTTTGACCACCAACCCCATGCATGTTTTGGTTTGAACGAACTAAAGTCCACGCAGATCACAAAGTCTATGCACGTTTTGTCCATAGCAAGTCCATGCACCTTTTTCATACAAAGTTCGTGCATGTTTTACTCTGAATAACAAAGTCCATGCAGCTTCTAAGTCCGAGCAGTTTTTAGAGTCCATGCAAGTTTTTGCCTTGAGCAAAACCAAGTCCGTGCAGCTCACGGCAGCACATCATAGCAAGTCCGTGCATGTTTTGGATTCTTCACCAAAGTCTATGCATAGTCAGTGTATATCTGGTCTAAGTTGAGACTAAGGTCTGTGCTATGTCTGCTCTTCCACTTGGTCATAAACGGTACTGTCTTTCGCAGGGAACAATCCAGTTCGCAGAAGGTTAGCTCGTGCATAAAGGAGGCGAATGATAGGCACGTGATCCGAGGAAAGGAACATTCTATTCCTTAACACGTGAACCAATGAAACTTCAGTAGAGTTCTGTCGCTTGATCCATACGAAGCTCCTGCTCGTATATAAAAAATCACTACCCTTCAAAGAAGGGTGCTGGAGAGAGAGCTGCCAAAGAGAACTTTCATTATCTCCATCTGAAGAGAGAGTTTCCAAGAGCAAGAAAGAGAGTGAGAGACCCAGTTCGAGTGAAGAGAAAAAGAGAGAAGTTTCTGAGAGCAACCAGCCGATTGAATTTGTTTATGCTTCTTTGAAGTTACATTCTCCAGTGTTTTTCTCATTTCTTATTTTTCACTGTTGATTCAAGTATTTTCGTTCATGTTTCAGTGTTCCCTCTAGTGTAGAGGAAGGGAGACTGTCTCTCCGATTTTGCAAGTGACAGGGTGTCACTTGTGGGTTCCCTCCGGTTTGGAGGAAGGGGGACTAAGTCTCCGGTTGCTAGTAACGGGGTGTTGTTAGTGTTTTCCCTCTGGGTTGGAGGAAGAGAGGCGTCTGTTCCTCTGGTCAAGCTGTGAGGCAGCTATTATCACAGACTGAGTCTGCTTTTCTAGCCTGTGTGAGTGGAATCCTCGTCTGATGTAGACGAGGGGTGGACGTAGATTGCAGTGGGCAATCGAACCACCTAACAACCCCTTTGTCTCCTCGTGTGATTGTTGCTTTGCTTTCTGGAGATCTCTGTCTGTTGGTTGGTGGAGGTTGCCATTTACGTTGGCTTCTTTGACCTCTCATGTGCTTGATCGATTAGCTGTGTATCACCGATTGCTATCTGGAGCGTTCAATTCGTGAGTGTGCATCTTCCTGTCAAGTGTGAAGCACTTTGCATCTCATCTCTCATATCATCTAGTGTGATATTTGGTTCTCTAGTTTTAAAAATAGTGGTGATCTATTCATCCCCCCTTCTAGATCACTCCCTGCATTTCTATCAATTGGCATCAGAGCGGGTTGCCCATAATGTGGTCCAATGACCAGGGTAGACCTGGAACTAATGGTCCTCGCAGCTTCATAGCCGAGGGACATTCTATTAACAGACCTCCTTTCTTTGATGGTGTCAATTATCTCTACTGGAAAAATAGGATGGAGGTATTTCTGAGAGCACAGAGTCATGAACTCTGGAGGGTGATCACCACATGACATTTCGAGCTGTCAGAAGATGAGAGCACATGGACAAGAGAACACATCAGGCTCTCAACAGTCAACTGGACAGCACTCAACATCATGCAGTGCGTGGTCCATCCTGAGGAATATGCAAGGATCTCTGCTTGCAAGACGGCCAAGAAGATGTGGGATGAACTTGAACTTATGTATGAAGGTACATCCCAAGTCAAGGAAACAAAGGTAAACATGCTCACCTCTGAGTATGAATTGTTTAAAATGAAATCTGAAGAAACAATCACTGATATGTATGCCAGACTGTCACTGATCACGAACAGTCTTAAGGGTTTTGGAAAATAGATTTCAGAGAAGGATGTTGTTCGAAAAATTCTTAGATCACTGTCTCCTGTGTGGCACACTAAGGCCATAGTCATAGAAGAGTCCAGGGATCTATCTAAAATGACTGTCACAGAGTTAATAGGATCTCTGATGACTTATGAAATGACGTTGAAGAAGAATGTTGAATGACGACATTATAAATGGCGCTATTCACGGTCACCATTCAAATAGGAAATGGATTACAATTCCAGTGAATGACGCCCATGTGATCAGGCGTTAATTAAAAATGGCGCCACTCAAAAGGTCGTTATTATAACTCAGTGTTCGATTCGGAAAAGGACTCCATTTAGAATGAATGACGCCTTGCATGAAGATGTTTTTATAAAAATGACGCCCCTAAGGCAGGCGCTGTTCAAACAACTGACGCCAATGAGAATGCCATCAATTGACCAGGACTCCGAATCCTTACCGGAAGCAAACAACAGAGAATCCTGTTCCCATTCAAACTATGATTTCATGTCCGAATCAAACTGCAATCGCATGCTACTAAACATTATAAAAGGGGCTTCCAGGCTCGATTTATGCATTCAACAAAGAGATACCGGCAGGCTTTTCACAGAAACCTTACTGCTTCAGAAGGTTTGGTTGCAGGAACAGAGAAGTGGAGAAAAGAGCAATGGAAAGAGCAACGCAGCGCCCCTCAAAGAAAGCCAAAGCATCATTTGCTAGAATCAATGAAGTTGAAGGGCATATTAGTGGGAGAATAGCTGCCAATCAAGTAAGTATGAAATTTAAATTTATCAACGCTTCTCTCTCTTCCATCCTCTTTACCGTTAATTAATCTCCTTTTCTTCTTCTTCTTCTTCTTTTCTTTCTCTTTTCTTTCTCTTTCAGGATTATCCTAACATACCCGGGGCTAGGAGATTTACAAAGAATAAATGGCTTCCTCTCCTTCTTTCCAAATTTTCTTTAGACATTAGAGCTTTTCTCTCAAGATGGCATCTCCTAGGACTTGTTACCCATGCTAAACACTACCAAGATGTACACCTAGATTGGGCCGCCATAGGAGCCCTCATTGAGATTTGGCATCCATCTACCCATACCTTCCTCTTCTCCACTTTTGAAGCCACCATACTCTTAGAAGAAGTGGAAATGTTCCTTGGGCTTAAGAAAGTGAAACAAGGTGATGAGGATAAAATGGCGTTCATGCCTAGAGGGAACGGAGCTCATGAAATCTTTTCAAGTCTTATTCCAAGCTCAAACACTATTAATCAAATCAAGGCTACAAAAGGGATTAATATCATGAAGCTTGTATCGTGGGTATTCAAAAGGATGGACTAAGCCAAAGAGGAAGAGGAATTGGAAAAGGTGAGCAAAGCATTTGTAATTTGCTTAGCGGGGGCACTCCTATTCCCTTCCATGGAGGATTTCCTTGAAGAAGCACAATTAAGCGCGATAGTAAACATGTGGGAGGGAGAAAGAATTGGACCTTTGGTGCTAGCCTACCTCTATGGCGGTATTACCTCGGCGGCGATGGGGAGACCCTTATATGGATCAATGCTCGTACTCTCATGTTGGATAGATCTCCACTTCAAATTTGATCCATGTGAAGATACTCAACCAGCATCGAGGATCTATTCTAGAAGCCCACTCCATTACATGACGGGCTCCCTCGGGCTATGTGAAAGAGTGACAAATCAGATTCCCAAGGTGAAGACAAGAGTGGAGTGGAGAGAACATTTAAAAAGCATGCCCAAGAATCTCTTTACGAGTGCGCCGGGGTTCTTGAAGATTCACGCCATACGAGCTAGGCTATCAACCGGAGTGGAGCTTTGGCTAGTGGGCGCCACCGAGTTAGTGCTTTACAATGCTCATCGGTGTCATCCTCAACTCGGCCTCCCACGCCATCACTTCGAGGACGCCTCCCATCTTCCTCCAATAAAGAAAAGGGACCTTGGATCAAATGAAGATGAAGAAGAATTCAAGACAATCCAAGCCCTATGGAAAATCAACAAACTTCATCAACCCATAGAAAATGTAGAAGAAGAGAATGAGCAATGAAAATCATATGTCATTGCCCTTAGACAAATGAGGCCCAAAACGGCTCATTGATTGTAAACATGATTCTTTCTGAATAAACAATGAATTCTTCCTCAATTGAGCCCAAATGTATACTTATAAAGATCAAATCATGCAGCCTCCGTGAGTTTCTGTTCATGTTTTCTGAGAACGCGCCTTTTAGTAAGGCGTTAATCATCTAAACAGTGCCCCTAAGAAAGTCGTCAATCATTTAATGCACGCCCTTATCAGGGTCATCAATAAAAACTAATTTGTCTCAAATATCTTCTAATAAGAAGGCTGCACTTGGTAAGATGAGTGAGAATAAAAATATTTTAATGTGATAATTGTGGAAACACGTGGATCTCAGTTAATCATTGAGAATCCACTTAATTATTTTTTTGGTGCAACAACAGCAGGAGCAAGAACGGCAATGATAATGGCGGAAGGGACAGCTGTAACGGGAAACACAGTGGCCGATGCAACCTCGGCTCTACAAGTACTCCTACCAGAACGAAAAACCAACACCCCGATCCCTCGATCGGGGGGCTACCAGACCATGAACCACCCTGGCTACGCCACCAGGGGTAATCGTCACGACACCTCTGTCGTGGAGGCCAGTCCTCGCAAATGAAGGCCAACTCCAGGACCACGCGGTCTAGAACCACGATCATGACCTCGCTGTCGTGATCTCTACACGTCTAGGGAGAACCCTCGGTACGCCCACCAGAAATCTTAGACCTCTACATTGGGAATACGCCCAAAAATTACACGTAAAATGACGTCTCGCATACGAGAAACAGAACTTGAGTCACGAGAAACTCATGTCAGGTGACAGGAGTACCTGTCCACCAGAAGCAAGGCCGGAAGCGTCCACTGACATCTTACACCACGCCATAGTGTCTCCCTGCACACCCCAGGCGAAAACTAAGACACGCACAAGTAACCACGATCAAGGACTAGCTGGGGTCGCGCTCATCTGCGCGGGTCCGAAGTCCCCAACCACATGTGCACACACAGACCATGCGCTCTAGGTCAGACCCTCTAGCTGATTTTCCCCCCAGCTCGGATTCAGGCTGCACATGTGAGGGGCCCTATGGTAACCAGCCTAAAAATCACCTCTCTAAGTCACGCTCTCCACCACTCCCAAGTGAGTCCGTACACGCATGCGCAGGAAAGCTACGACTAGTGGACGGGTCACCAATGTGAACACCGAAAGTCACGCACGCACCCATCGTGAGTAACGCGGAGTAAAAGGTGACTCAGGGTCACCAGACTTGGGACAGTCATCTCGACCTACTAAACCCAACAGTTCTTGAGTCACACGACTAGAGTCAAGACCGTGGTACAGGGACAACTCCATGCTGTCAATCGGCCCTACGCCTAAGGCCAAAACCCTTGGTACGATAATCCATGAGGCGGTCCACAACTGCCAAGACCATTCCCTTATAAGGAACTCGAGAAACCACCAACCCCAGGCTGGATGTCTGAACTCACAGTCTGAGGCCATACACATGGCCCACTCGAAAATCGCTTCCGAAGAAACTCACATCGTGCTGGAACAGCCCTCTGCACGCATACCGATATACGGTGACTCGATCTAGCGAAAACACGAAAGTCCGAAACACATGGGGTCACCCGAACTCTCAAAACCTATGGGCACGCTAATCGAGACACCTCGACACCTCCAGACACCCCAAAACACGGACACAGAATCCACGGGGTGTCCGGGACATCCACGAGGCCAAACGGTCGATCACTAGGTCACAACCGGGTTGACCGGGGGCCAAAACAACGCGAACGGCACATGGATAACACGGAAACGAAGTGGCGGTCTTCCCCTAGACCATCACGTCAGGGGGCGGCCTACTCTGGATTGCAACCGTCAGATGGCGGTCCCAGCATGACCGCCACCTTTCAGAACAACCGGGCAAAATGTGGTCATCTCCGAAACTGCAACCCGAAGAATGCGGTCAGGGGCCAGACCTCATTCTCAAGGGCGCACAGAAAACACGTCGATGCGCCCGCCGAAGGTGCATCGACCACGCCAGGTGGCAGTCCTGGCCTGACCACCACCATCGGGTGGCGGTCAGTCGCGAGATCGCTACCTGGAACCGACATGCTGAGTCAAGTGGCGGTCCTTAGCTGATCGCTAGACCACCCGGAGGCACGTGGCGGTCCCTGGTATGATCGTTACCTGCTTCCGAGCCCGAAAATGGCGAACCCCACGAAAAATGCCATTCCACGCCCCGATCACCCCTAGGTGATGAAAAAAATAAGGGGAAGCCATTCCCTAGTCTCTCTAGCACCGACAGGACCCATTTAAACCCTAAAATCGTGATCAAAATGAGAGATCTGGCGCTTACCCCAAAATCACACATTATAACCCTACGAAAAAATAAATCCTCTCGGCTCGTCTCCGGAAGACCTCCGCCCTCTTTCGTTCGACCTCTTACCGCGCAGCCGCCTTGGCAGCGGCAAGCGCCTTCTCCACGGGCGACCTCTCCTGAGGCTCTACAGCAGCCCTGGGTGAAGGGGTGGGAGTGGATGGCAGCTCGGACCCGACCCAGGCTTCACCTATAGTGGGGATCGGTGAAGGCGGGGGCTCCTCCCTAGCTGATGAAGATGAAAGACATCCGGGTGTGAGCAGCCCGTGCTAAGACGAAGATAAACTCCACCTGAAGGACAATCTTGACAAGGAAAATCTCACCTACGGGTTGGCTCGGTTCGGCCCGACCAACCTCAAACTCCTCAAAGGATGGGATGGGAGGCGGTGGAGGAACGGTCTTTGTAGACTTGGCGGTTTCCGCCCTCCGGCGCTTAGCCTCCCGCTGTCCGACGGCCTGCGCCTCGCCCAGGGCCTTCTTCACGGGTGACTTCGCCCAGGGCCTCTTTGCAGGACGGGGTAAAGGAGTCATGGTCGGGGCCGGTGGCGCCTCCTCGAAATAGGCCGGCTTCTCCGCTTACCGGAGGAGATTACGGTACGTCGCAAGCTGGGTGCTGTCTGGGTGGTCTACGACGGAAAGAAAATAAGGGGAGCAAGGAGTTAGTTACCATTCAGCGTTCTGAAGGACGCGATAATGACCGGCGGGGGTAAAAGAAGATGTAATGAATGTGCGCAGTAGTACATACCATGAGGGCCGGTATAAAGTCGAAGCATGATTGGCCAGTAGCTCAGGGAGGGTGCCTGGTCCCGATGGGCCGCCTCCCGAACTAACCAACACACGTCCCCGATCGTCCGACAGCAGTCGATGAGGGTGGCCAGGTCTGCATGCTTCTTGGCCGATAGATGGCAATATAGATTGAAATGATCCATTCCCCACCCTTCGGCGTAGTGATAGGCCACGTGCAGTTGCTGCCCCAGGATGGCCGCCGACCGAGCTTCAATCGTTAGCCCGTGCACCCGCAGGAGGACATAGAGCCAGGTGGTATCCGCGTAATTCTGCGGCTTCCGCTCGTCCCTCCTCACGAAGGTGCGGTAGGGGCAGATCGTGTCCTTCTCGGCCCGCCAGCTGGTCGCAGGGGTGCCCTCCTCTTCCGCCGGCAGTGGGTAATTGATCAGCTTCAGGCAGTCTGAGCTGAAGTGGTAAAGGTCCCGCAAAGTCTTCCTGAAGTCATCCTTTGCCACGGAAGGCAACTTGGCCTGTGGCGCCAGTCTGCTCTCTCGGGCCACTTTACGAGCAATCATATAGTCGGCCACGTCCTTGCTTTTGCCACGCCATAGGCGCAGGAGGTGCTATGGCTCGACATCAAGGATGGGCGTGGGCTGCTGGCTTAAGAATCTTCTCTCCGCCCCGTCCCAGCAATTGGTCTTGTGAGACCGATAGAAGGCCGTCCGGACATTCCACCACTTCACATATTCGGGTGTCACCCATGGAATGCGACCGGGAGCTGGAACTCTGAAGCTAGCAGCATCAGCCCGGTGGAAGAAGTCCCACCAGACTCTGGCGGTCTCCGCAACCAGGTTCCCCCGAAGAGCCCACGTCGCCAAGCTGAACTGGGCGCTGTATACCAGGATGTGCTGGTCATAGCCGAAGTTGCGGCCAAAGCGGAAAGGGTAGTATGGTTCCAACAGTAGCGTCTCCCCCTTTCTAAACGCCAGCACGCTGGGGCGGATGGACAATGCCCAGTCCCTTAACTCAGGCTCCTATAGCGGGCGAACCACATTGGCCTGGCTTATTGGGTGGACATACTTCTCCACCTGGTCGTCTCTGCATTCCCTTTTACTATTTACCAGGTGACTGGAGTGCGTCGCCAGTGCCCAGAAATGGATGGTCTCGGTGGCATCTTGGGGGACTGTGGTCAGGCGGCCCCAGATGTCGTACAACCACAAAGAAGTAGGCCCCACCTCAGCACTGGCAAATTCGAGCATGCGCGGCACAAGCCCCCAATCTTGAATGGCACGCGGGGAGAACTCTGGGAATAGAGAACAGACCCACGCGTTGAAAAAATGCAGTGGGCACACATACCGCGCCTGCTGCGAGAACTGGTGGGTGCTAACATCCCCCAAAGCCTTGTATATCAAACAGAGGGTAGCCGGACAGAGAGACAGCTTGATCCCCCATGCGGTGGCTTTTTGAGGTGCCAGCTGGGCTAGGAGGGGTCGGGCTTGCCTGTGTCACTCCTTGGGCCGATTGGGAAGCCCCTACGGGCGGGGTGGGTTTTTGAATTTGAGGCAATCGCGGGGGGACCGGGGTGAGGACAATCTTGTGCCCATTATGGAGGAACGAACATTGATTGGTCCGGCCCATGATGGTGAGGTCCACGTCGAAAATCCAAGGTGGGCCCAAGATAAGGCTGTCGATTTGCATCGGGAGGACATCGCACCATATTTGCTCCTAGTACGTGCTAAAGCGGATGGGAACTTGACAAGTTTCTTCTACGGGGATAGATGTATTGTCAACCCAGGCTACCGGGTATGGTTTTGGGTGTTTGATGGTGGGTAGGCCAAGATGGGCGACAAGCTTAGCAGAGATGGCATTGATGCAGTTGCCATTTTCAAGAATGACCATACATGGGTGTTTTCCAATTTGTATGTAGGTTTGAAAAATGGCCATTCTTCTCCAATCCTCGTTAACAGATTGAGCAAGGACACAACAAACAACTCCTAGCCTAAGGGCGTCTTGGTCCTCGGGGTGAGGGTTAGCCATGGCGGGCCAATCGGGGAGCTTGGTATTGGGGAGATTGACCCGCTGGACAGGCTGAGATGATGCGGTGGTAGGGGGAATGGAGACTGAAGCCTAGGACTCGACAAGCAAGGGCAAGTCGAAAACCTGGCTCTGATACCAAATCTGACGCGGGACAAACCCGGTCGAGACGCTGGGACCTAAGCCAGCAAACAACGAGCAAAGGTCGTCTAAGTGACAAGGTAAACACTCATGCGAACAGCGGACTCCACAGGACTAGTAGCGATGGTTCGGCGAGCTGGGGCTCGCGAGAGGGTCGGACACGGTCCGAGTAGCGAGGAGAGTGGTGATGAACCACCCGGGGAGCAAGGTCGAGGGCACCAGATTCAACCGGGCAGATCGATACCGAGGGGATCGGTTCAGATGTACACTCACTCTTCGACAGCAAGAACTCATGAAAAGTGAAATTATGGACCGGGCACTCCTCACACGGGTGCTGCAGTTGGAACTAATACTAGACAAGCAAATTGGAGTGGCAGCGGCACGTACCTAGCCCGTCCGATGGACCGGCTCCGGTCGGAGATGAGGGCGAGTCGGGGAGCGTGCGCACCTGGCGGACACGCTGCGTCGAGGAAGCTCGATGATGATCCCTGCTAATACAATGACTACACTCCACGCAGGGAGGGGATCACGGGGATGGGAAAATTGTTACATGCACTACCCTCGTGCAGGAGGGGGGAAACGAGGGGAGGGGAAACCAAGCTGCTGGCCGTACGCCTAGCTCGGACGTCCAGTCGAGGTGCTGTCAATGCCTGGTCGAAGCCTGACGGGATGCTGAAGGATGCCTAGAAGTCCAACGTCGAGCCGATGTCACTGGAAGGTGGAGAGGGTCACAGCCGTTGACCTATGCAGTTCTGCCTCACAGGACTGGTTGGCGTAGTTGTGGTGCGTCAGTAGGAACGCTCGATGCATAACTCCAAAAGTGACACGACTAACTCGTGGGCGTAGCAAACTGGGGGTACTACAAACCCTCAAAAGCTGGCGGCCATCAGATCATCTCATAGGTCAGGGTCACTGAAATGGTCGGCGTCAGGTTCCTGGGCGGACAGTTGGACAGGTTGACGACAGCCATGGTGGAATCTTCTGTGCCGATGTCAGAACAGGACAAAACCACTTGCGTTGGTTTTGTATCGTCGAAATCCACAACTTATCAGAATACTGCTAGACCTGAAACTGAGTGGAGGAGGGAGTGTCAAGGCCGACTTGGCAGTAGTCTATCCTGGGCAAATAGTAAGCTCTGGGTCTGGCATGACTGAGGGAGAATGGACGCCCCGGGTGGGGGCGTTGTCAAAAGAAGGAAGGACCAACTCTGATTCGTTGGAGCTTCAAAGAAGAAGAACTCTCGTGAAGGGAGTTCTGGCCGATTTGCACAGGGGAAGTCGGTGTTGGCGTTGCCAAGTGGCACTCAGGAATAGATGCAGTCCGGGTGCAGTTGCACGGAAACGCCTATGGCGGTTGATGCCGCCAACGAACTGAGGCAGGACCACTTTAGGAGCTTGGCCGACTCGAAGGTGGACGACTCTTCTGACCCCTCTTCATCTGGCGCCGTCTGTGGGAAGCGAACAAAGAGCCAACATGGTGCGAAGGAGTTCTAGCAGGAAGGCCGCCGACGACAAAGGGAAAGCCTTGGCGACGGAGGAAGGTGCACCTTCCCATCCTACGAGAAACACCCCCTCATGCGCCAGCGACCCGATCGGCAACAACCCCCCGCCCACCGTGGAGGGGCAACCCCCTACTGGAAGCGCGGACCCCCTCCAAACCCTCAACGCAAAAATGGATAGTCTCATTGATCTAATGAGGACCCAAGCGGCCAGGGAGGAGCGTTCACGAATCCCTAGGGAAAGCCCCCCTCGTGGAGATGCTTCCCTGCAAACTGCAGGGGGCCGTTTCATCCTCCGGGGACGACGGATAATCCACAACCGATCAGGTGGGCCATCGCAAGCCCCTTCCCCGGAGCAAGAAGCCTCCTCCACCCCGAGGAGAGAGAAGTCCGGAGCGCGCCGACTGCCTCTGGAGACCGAGGCCTTCGAGGGGCGTCGAGGCAGCGTGCAGGAGTGCCCCCACAGCCCCTCAGCCCAGCGACGGCCGGAGCTGTCCCTCCGGCTGTGAGACTTTGAGAGGCATTTCGCAGAGCAAGAGCGCGCCCTCCGCGCCCTACAAAAGACCTCCACTGCGGAGGACGAGGAGCAATCCCCGTTTTCCGACCTCATCTTGAGGCCGAGATCTCCCCCAGGATCTCGCTGCCGACCTTCAAAGCATACGACGGCTAGGGAGACCCGACCGACCATTATGACAGTTACAACGCCCTCATGACCTTGCATAGGGCGTCCGATGCCATCAAGTGTCGAGCGTTCGCTACCACCCTGGTCTAGGGCGCTCAGGCATGGTTCCGAGCACTCGCCCCGGGCAGCATCCGTGATTTTCGGCAGTTCGGGCGAGTATTCAAGGAGAGCTTCGCCGGCAGCAGTCCTCCACAGTCAGTAGCGGGGCTGTTGGCCCTCAAACAGGAACATGGGGAAAGGCTCCGGGCCATATTAACCGATTTAAATCGGAGGCCCTGCGTATCCCCCGCCTAGATATTACCTCGGCCATAATCGCACTGACCGGGGGCACCCGTGATGAGAACCTGCGGCGCGAGCTAGTCCTTCATCCTCCCACCTCCCTTGCCGAGCTTGTGACCCTGTCCCTACGCCACGCCGAGTGCGAAGAAGTCCTCACCGCCTGCTGCAGCGCAACGGGCTTGGGTTGGGAGGGGGACAAGAAGCGACAGTCCGCACAAGGCCCCGGACAAGGAAAAAGGCGGAACCGGGACGGGGACCGCAAAGAGCCCTCTCGGAGGTACGAGCGGTACACCCCCCTGACCGCCCCTGTCTACGAAATTTACGAAGGTATCAAGGGCTTGGGCTTTCTCCGCCAACCTGAGCCCATGAAGGCAAAGCACCGCAACCGCCAAAAGCATTGTCTGTTCCACAGTGACCACGGACACCACACCGGCGATTGTCATCAACTGCAAGATGAGATCGAGCGCCTCGTCCGCCAGGGGCATTTATCCCGGTACGTGTCCGAGCACAAAAAGGACGCTGCCGCCCCTGAGGAGATCGACAATATCCCCCGTGGGGTCCACATCAACGTCATTGCTGGCGGCACGGTATCAGGTGGAGACAGCAGCCGAGGAAGGAAGCGTCACGCTGAGCGGGCGAGCCGGGCCTCCGAGCCCCCCTAAGGCCCCGCAAGCGAGTGAATAGCCAGCCTTGGTGTTCTTCGACCAAGACCTGGAAGGGTTAACAACCCCGCACGACGACGCCCTGGTTGTATCGGCCACAATAAACCATTGTAATGTAGACAGAATATCAGTCGACAATGGTAGTGCCCTTGATGTACTTTCTTATGATTGTTTCCTCAAGATGGGTGAGAATCCATCTAGGCTCCGCCCGATCCGAACCCTACTTTATGGGTTCAACGGCCAGGCAACTTATCCCGAGGGAACCCTCAGCCTGCCGGTCACCATCGGCACCCCACCCAAAATTGTCACGGTTATGGTGGACTTCATTGTGATTAAAGGGATGATGGCTTATAACGCCATCTTTAACCGAGGCCTCCTCAGCCGAACGAAGGTGGTGCCCTCTACCTATCACCAAAAAATAAAGTTCCCCACCAAAAATGGTGTGGGGGAGGATTAACCAAAATTATATTTATGCCCAAACGATTTACATAAATACTTTAACAAATTCAAATAACCACCTAAAAATAGCTGAAAAATTCCTAAAAATAGCGAAAATACACCGGACGAATCCAGGATTCGCACCATTAAGAATCCGCTAAACCATGGATGTTACATCAGCTCTGCTCTCCACCTCGCTTAGCTGCACGGCGCGGTCCTTAGCAAGTGATACGGCCACGTCAGCATGTCTCCTCTACTCGGTCGCTACTGATGCAAGCTGAGCGCACTGCTCCCATGTCTCTCGGATGGCTGCTAGCCGCTGCGCCCTCTACTCCTGAGCTGCTAGGAGCCACAGGTACTTTGCCTAGATGTCAGCCAAGCCAGACATCCAGAGCTCGTATGAGATGTCGAGGCCATGGTAGCCCTGGGTGCAGTCCCTCAACCGCTGCCTAAGCTCCTCCGGAGAAGGCAGGGGGTCGCCTACCAGGTAGCCTCGGGCTCGTTGAAGCAAGGCCGCGCCCACGCTCGTGTCCAGCAGTGGCTCTGGCGGGCAAGGGCACGTAGGCCACTCGACCCCCAGGTCTGGAGAGGAGTGGCCCATCTCAGCCAATACACCAGGAGGGCCTGCACAATCCCACCAAACACAAAAGAGAGTCAGCAACATTCAAGATTTCCCTGTGACAAGACAAGGTGAAAAACTTGAGAAAGGTCCTGATCCTCACCGGGCATGGCTGCCGCCGTGCCTGCGGCATCCCCGTTAGGGGTCGGTGAGGGTAACCTCTCCTCCGTATCTGCGATATCCCCCGCTGAAGTCGGGGAGGGCAGAGGCTCTTCCATAATCCAGTTGTCCCCAGTAACCATCGAGGGCATGGGAGGCTCTCCCTGGTCATCCTCGATAGGAGTCGGCACGCGCTCCCCCTCAGATTCTAGTCCTAGTCATAACATAATGGCGTCAATACCCTACTACAAACTCTAAACTAGAGCCAATAGGGTGGGGGAAGGATTTCTATATACCTTCCAAAGCCACCTCCATCTCGGCATCCTCGATAGAAGAGGCCTCAGAGGTAGAAGAGCTCGAGCTCGAACTCTCACCGGTCTCCATTGCCGCACTGCCACTGCTCGAAGAGCCAGACGAGGTCCCTGAGGAACCCCCAGGTGTGGGTAAATCAGAGGCACCTGTACACCAAGAAGCCGAGTCAGGCTATTATAATCCAGTTTCATATGAAGACAACCCCCTAGCCGAGGGTGTTGGACAAGAAGCTCACTAGCAGGGGCGTCCTCTTCAGGAACCCCCTCAATATCGATGAGCTCCTCGTTGCCTCTAATGGAAGCCGCAATAGAGGGCTCATCCCCCGCTACCCCGGCCGTGTCACGAGGAAGCTCTCCCTCCTCTAGAGGGGAAGAGGTACCTGCAATCGACACCAATGAATGCTCAGCATAGGTGGGTAAAGCAAAGGAATCCCCCATAAAATCACCAAGTACTCAGTTACATACCAGATGGTCCTACACTAGAGGACTCCACTAGCCCCACCGTGCAAGCCGATACCACAGTTGGCACAGGCGGGAGAGGAAGTTTTGCCAGTAGCTGCGGTAGTCCACCTAGCATGCCCTCAATAGTGGGTGGGGGCACGGACGCCACCTGCCAGGACTCACCCTCAAAGGATGGCAGGGCCACCGAGGGGCCGACGTTCACCAGTTCCTCGATCATCTCCAAGGTGGCTACCGCCTCCTCACCTACCAAGCGAGTAACACAAACCCAATTAGTAACGCTAGCTTGCCAAGAAGTGCAACAACAACGAGGAGATCCCCTCAATAGCAATTGGACACTTACCCTGGCAACTGCTAGCCACCGGGGGTGCTAGGTCTCTGGCCTGTCCAGGCGCTTCACCCAGTGCCTCAGTAGGGGCCCTGGTCCCTGATGCCTTTGCCTCCTCTGCATGATCCGGATGGTTATGTTAATAACCAGAACTAAGCAAAGTCACAGCACATGCTCAGAATCAGAAGCTCTTACCTGAACGGGCTCCTCCAGCAGCTCTCCACGACTCGAAGTCGGGGAAGGTCTCGATGTTGGGGGCAATTTCATCCATCACCTAGAGAAATCCCTCTACATCGATCTCGCACTCAGCTCCCTCCTCATATGGAGGGTCCACCTCTTGGGGGGGAAGACTCGGAAGGGCTAAAAGGATAGGTGTGGTGTACATAGAAATAAGAAATAAAGTAGGACAATAGATATAATAACAGAAATAAACAATCTAACTATAACAGAGTCCAGTCCAATAGAAAGTACAGTCTAAAGTAGTAAAACGTACCACACGCCAAGTGAACACTTGGTCCGGTAAACTGGCAACTAGGAACCTCCACGCAACGCCCTTGAACCTCGAGGGAGAACCACCGCACCTGAAACCCAGAGGTGAGCCTCCTATCACTCGCTCAGTAGGGATCCCGCAGAACCCCAACCGAGAAAAGAACTGTGAAAAGTAAAGCTACGCTAGCTACAAAAGCAGGAAAGTAACCACAGTGGCCGACAAAACCTCAGCTCTACAGCTACTCCTACTGTACCAGAAAGCACGACCCAGTCTCCCGTCGGGGGGCAACCAAGTCACACACCTGACATCCTGATCTCACGGTCGGGGACCACCAGACACGAACCACCCTAGTCACACTACTAGGAAAACACCATGACGTCCTAGTCGCGAAAACCTACCCTCGTAGTAGGGCCTGAGCTGAAACCACACGGTCCAGAAACACACTCACGACCTCGCTGTCGTGAACTCTACGCCGTCTAAGGAAAGCCCTCGGTGACGCTCACCAGAAATCCCAGACCTCGACTTCGGGAATGCTCCCGAAACAACACGCGAAACTCCGTTTCACAGACGGGAATGGAAATCGAGACAAGACAACACACGTCACGTGACAGGAGCACCACCCACTAGAAGAATGATCGGATGCGTCCCCTGACATCTTACACCGCGTTACAAGTGTCTAGCTACAACGCCCCAGGCGTGAGACTCAGACACGCACAGTAACCAGAAGTACTACAAAATAAGGACTAGCTGAGGTCACGCTCGTCAGCGCGGGTCTGAACCCTCAGTCTTGTGTGTACACTTCGACCATATGCCCTAGGTCTGTCCTATAATTGGTAATTCCCCCACCAGTCTAGACTCGACGATACGCGGGGGCCCTACGGTAACCAACCTACTCACCATCTAGCTCGGGTACGTCACACCAGTGCTCTCGGTGGGCCGACACATGCGTGCCGTGGAAGCTGTGACTAATGGATGGGTCACAGAACATGGACTCAGAAAATCACGCACGCACCCATTGCGAGTAACACGGAGTAACAGGTGGCTCGAAGCCACCATACTCTGGACAGCCCACTAGACCTACTGAACTCAACGGTCCTTGAGTCACGAGACTCGGGGTCAAGACCGTTGTATGTGACGGCACAGTGCCGTCAATCTGGCCTAATCCCTAGGTCTAAAATCATGGTGACATGATTATCAAGGTAGCTCACAAACTGCCAAGTTAATCCCTCATCCAAGGGAGACACAAAAAACCCCCATCCCCAGGTTGGTTGACTGAACTTACAGTTCAATGCCACACACATGGCCCACACGGAAATGCTTCTCGGAGAGACCCACGATGTGCAGGGAGGGCCCGCCGCACTCGTATCGACTCACGGGGACTCGGTCTAACGCAACCACAAAAACTCTGAACACTCGCAGGGTCACCCGGACCCTCGAGACCCACGACACACTAATCAAGGTAGCACGGTACCTCCAGACACCCAAAAATATGGTCACAGTACCCACGGGGTGTCCGGGACACACACACGGGCCAAGGAAGGCACGCCAAGCTGCCTTCCCACCCTCTGGCCCGCGAGACTGATTGCCTACATGAACGTGCACCCCGCTCTGGGTCCGTTCATGAATGCGACCCTCACCATGAGTGCGACAAGGGAAGAACGCGCTCGCCACAAGGGGCGTGATCCCAATCAATGTGGTGGGTCCCCCGATCGCGACAACGTGGAACGCGACGGGGCTAACGATTGCTACCTGGTTGCGGTTGGTCTCACCACCGCGACCCTAAACGCGCTACTGTTCATCTTCCTTGATGAACGCGACGCCCCGATACAGTGCCTTCTATGAAGAACGCGGTCATCGTGATGGTCGTGTTCTCCGTCCGTGCCCGAAAATGACAAAAAATATGGGAAAGCCCATTCCACACCCCAATCACTCCTAGGTGAAGGGGAAGCAAAGGGGGAAACCTTCCCCAAGCCCCTAGGCATGCATCGAAACCCTTAGATCACTACTCTCCAAGCCCATTCCTTGGCTCAGGAGTAGGGGGGGGGGGGGGGGCAAGTGGAGAGGGATAAATCAGCGGCCCAAAAGACATGTGGCATGGAGCGGCCCAACTAGGTCCAACCCGGCCCAACTAGGTCCAACTCGACCCAACAAGGCCGAGCTCCTCAAGTGATAGCCCCACTAATAGGCTCACTTATCTTGAAGCCCAAATCGTTCGGTCCAATACTTCCTAGGCAGCCTCCAGGCCCGGAAGTCCAAGTAACGATCGCTCGGGAAGATCCCAAATGGCATCCGAGCATAACTGACCGATGATGCCCCCATCGCTCGGGAAAAGCCCGAGCGCTCCCTAAAAAGGGTGCCCCACGCTCAGACCTCCAACGCAAACAGGGGATATCCCTTATAAGTTACGGATCAAACCATCACCCGGAGTCCTCTTGGCGTCGGGGGGTATTCCTCGCAACTGGGTGCTTATCTAGGCAAATGTTACATTGTTGCCCGGGAGCAGGAAACTTAAAAGGATAAGGGAGGGCAAGAGTCCTCAAACAATGAAGACCCCTCAATAAGGACGTAACGCCCCCTAGTCCCTCAAGCTTCTTTGACTCCGGTACGGGGAGTGAGCAGCTATATAAACTCAAGGGAACCCTCCAAAAAGGTAAGCTGGTTTGAGCACTTGAAGCCACTCTTATTGGTGGGGAGCAATCTCGTGCCCTTCTCCTACCTCCTTCTCTTTCTCCTCTGCACCACACTGTACCATCTTGCTGACTTTATCATCGGAGGGTTTTACCCGGGGTCAAAACCCTGGGCTCCTCTAATCCATTTCCTGCTTTGCAGAATCTTTATCTGCAGTGGCAACGACTAGTGCCGATCAAAGATCGTATGGCTCAGGCTTCAGCACGAGATCACGCCTTCTCACCGACCATTTTTGATGTGGTCACTAGAATAGGTACTTAACCATCTGAAACTAGTACGTTCTCGAGTTTATTTGCCGTGGATCCAAGCCAAACCCGTCCTCCAGACCCTTATTTAGCCTATATATCTTCACATTTTTAAGTAATGTTTATTCACTTATCTGACGGAGGAGCTACAACCATGCATTAGGGGTTATTTGAGCCACTTCTTATTCTGAGGATGTGTTTTTGAGTGTTAGACTCTTGAGATTTAAGGTGATATTTGTATTGGGAAATAATGCATCTTAATTAAATTTGTACTTTTTACGATGTCTGCCTGCATACATATAACCGTCTAGCCTGTCCTACATCAGATTTGGTGTGAGAGCCTAGGCTCTCATTTTATTGCATTATTAGTTCCTTTCATATTTATTTTAGCATTTTAAAAAACTCATCATCATTATCATCATGTTGCATATAGTTATCACTTTTTAGTATAGTCTAGCTCCTTGATTGCTCTAGTGAGTCTGTCTCGTGGTGGCACCTACATAGCCTAGAGGAACAATGGCCCAAGAGGCTAATGGAAGGGTAATGGAAACTTAGCCATTAGGATGACCTGTTTAAAGGAGCATTTTGGTGAAATGGAATTGACACTTCATACCCTTATGGATCAGTTCGACACCTTCTTTAGGGATCATTTGGAGAGGCCAGAGGATGGCCAGAGACATGCAATTGAGGGTGGTGCTAGGAGAGATGACCAGCTTGATGGAGATTATGGTAGGATGATGGTAGGACACCACGTGCGCATGGTGACCAACATGATATCTCCACGATGGTCAAGGTGGATGCACCTAGTTTTGATGGGAGGATGGACCCAAAGTCATTTCTAGATTGGTTGATTGACATGGACCGGTTCTTTGACTGGTATGATATGTCAGATGGGCAACGGGTCAGGTTTGCTCACATGAAACTCACTAGTTCAGTCAAGCTCCATTGGCTAAGTGTTGAGCAGTAGATGGCACATCTCGGACATCCACCCATTACCCTCTGGGTTGAGATGAAAGAGAAGCAGAAGGAGAAGTACCTCCAGACATCATATAGGGATAGGCTGATGGACCAGCTCCTTACCCTTCGTTAGGGCACCCTCTCAGTAGCCAAGTACATGTCCCTCTCAAGAGGATCCCCGAATGACCTTGTCTTGATTTTGTACCGGTCTTAGGACTGAGCTTCGTAGGGAGTTGATGTCCCACCCCATTGAGTCGATCGAGAGTGCTTTCCAGTTGGCCCTCGAGTATGAGTAGTATCTCAAGTCGCCCATCATTGGGAAGGTTTCCTTCCAAGCCAGGGAGACCAAGAGACATGCTGATGGTGATCGACAAGTGAAGGTCGATGCCCCAGGATTCTCTGCACCTAAAGATGGCTCTGTTCCCAGATAGTAGTTACCTGAAGGCAACAAAGACAAGGGCATCATAGAGGGTTCTAGGGCTCACATGGAGTGTTTCTGATGCCACCAGAAAGTGCATCGTGCAGCTGAATGTCCCTCCAAGAACCTTTCTCTGGGCTTTGATAATAATGAGACTGAGGAGCATGTGGATGACAAATTCTGCCCAGTGGCCCCACCTAGTGATATCGAGGGCCATGAACTTGATGAGGAGGTTGTAGGATTGAATGTGGGCAGATGTATGATTGCCCAAGAAAGGAAGGAAGAGGATTGGGGGTAGACTTCCATCTTTCACACCTATGTCAAGTGTGGGACCAAGAGCAGAAAGGTGATCATTGATGAAGAAAATTGCCTCAATCTGGTCTCTAAGGGTGTTGTTGCGCGATTTGGGTTGCACCTGGAACTACACCCCCATCCTTACAAGGTGGCTTGGGTTGATCGTACTGCCATTCCTGTCACTCAAGGATGTTTGGTTCCCCTGCAGTTTGGTAGCTACAAGGGTAGTGTCTGGTGTAATGTCTTAGAGATGGATGTAGCTCATGTGCTAGTAGGGAGGCCTTGGATCTATGACCGTGATGTTATACATTATGGGAGATCTAACACTATGTGTTCATGCATGATGGGAAGAAAGTCAAGTTGATGCCTATACAACCCAAGGACTTGAAGGGTCCTACAGGTTCGGATTCTCACCCCATGTCCTCTCTCTCGATTGAGAGCAAATGACCCCTTCACATTATTACGTAGGGAGAATTTGAGATAAAAGTGGAGGAGTCTGCTGAGGTGTTGGATCTGGTGATTCAGGAGGTGAAAGAACCTCAGGAGGAGGATGCAGTTGAGATTCTCGAGGAGGTTCAGCAAGGGCTCACCAAGTTTAGTGACGTCACCCCTGGTGAACTGCCTGATGAGCTACCTCCTATGAGGGATATCCAGCATGCCATAGACTTGGTCCCTGGCGCATCATTACCGAACCTTCCATATCATCGGATGTCGCCTAGTGGACATGAGGAGATGAGTAGGCAGGTGAATGCATGGCTAGGAAAGGGATTCATTAGGGAGAGCCTTAGCTCTTGTGTGGTGCCTGCATTGTTAACGCCTAAAAAGGATAGCAGTTGGAGAATGTGCGTTGATAGTCAAGCAATCAACAAGATCACTGTCAAGTATGGGTATCCTATACCGCCACTTGATGACTGTTGTACCCAGATAATTTCTCAGCAAAAATGCTAAGGAATAAGGGCCCAGGAAGTTTTTCGAGCACCTTTAAGGCAGGGGCTATCCGGCCCCTCCTATGGCTTAACGCACCCGACCAAGGGTCCCAACTAGCTAGCCGTGACATACGACGACATCAACAGTTGATTGGGATTACTCCCAATTGCTCAGTAGCGGGCTTTTCCCGCATTCTATACGGCCACCCGGGCCAACCCGGGGACGCCCCAACTACAAGCCATGCCACGTGGCACCCAGCAACTAGGCCGGGGCCTACACCCAAGACATCTTCCTCCAACCCTCTAAGGTCAAAGGGAGACCTAGCTAAGTCAGCCACAGGCTTTGGAGGCCCACAGTACGCACATACGGCTCACACATGTGTGCCGGGCATTTCCCCGAACACCTCGTGGGCACATATATCCCAGCCCCTCCTACAACAAACCGTGGGCTGACCCGTGGCTCTAGCATACCAGCCGTGTTTTACAATGACCCTCCAATAGGTCGGGATCATCCCTGACCCTTAGACACGTGGCGATGAACCACTTATCCTTAGCTCCCAGGCCAACACAGGGCTACCCTGTCAACTCATCGTATAATGTGGTACACACCACGAGGCTGGGCCCACATACCCAAAGTGCCTCTTCTCAGCTCCCATGAGCTCATACCCTTAGTCCCGGGCCAAATCCAAGGCCCACCAGTCACCTATTCAAGCCGTTTGACAACCCAAGGTGTGTCAGGCATTTACCCAAACACCTTGCGAGCGACAACTATGACGCGACAACAACAGGCCCCCACGGGCCAATCCCAGCACCCTCAAGCACTCCGTCCTTCAAAGGACAACATTAAACAATCCCAAAAGGCCGTTGGGGCCAACCCCGCAGCCATGGCTCACCCCCAGGGGGTCGCCCCAGGGCACGGCCATGCCCTAGGGAGGGCGAACCCCCTGGGGCCCACACCCTCCTCTCACCCTAAGAGCCCCACGGCCCTCCCCAGTCCCGGTCTCATGCGAGGTTCATTCAGCATACCTGTGCATGGAAGGAGCCATGAAGAACGAAGCCCGAGGTCACGCGGAAGCCCACGAGTCAACCTCCTCAGTCTACGTGCACAAGCATCCAGCCAACCAGTTCAAGCCATGTATCCTTTTGTCCTCTCGCTCTTGGTCAATGTAGGACAAAAATAGGAAAAAACCAATTTTTATAGAGTGGGGACTGCCCCCCCTATCTCCCTCTTTGATCCGCCTAAACCCCCCGGGGGAGGGTTTAGGCAGACCAGCCTGGACCTCCAGGGTGGTCAGAAAATAGAGGATTCCCCTCTACCAGCCCTCCAGTCAGAAGAAAATATTTGAACAAATGTGGAACCCGCCGAACCTGGACCCGAGGCTCCTGCAAATCACCAGGCACCCAGGGCTGGGATTCTCGGCAGAAGATTATTACGACGTCAACATGATATCGGCCTCAACCTCACTCGGCAGGGACCCCGCCGGAGCCGCCGCCTTACAAGAACCCCGCCGCCGGAAGCAACCTATGTTGCCGCCGAAGGAAGCACAAAACGAAGAGATCTTCCTCTGGGATCCCCTTCGCCAAGGACGTGCGAGAAGAACCTCCTCTTCTTCTGAGGGATCGGCCTCGGAGAGCCCTGCCACCAAAGCCCCTTCACCTCCGCCTGTTAGCCCAACAAACAACGGCGGCTCGGGTCGGATTCTGGGTTTATCCCGACATGATCCTGTCCTATTCGCCTTGTATCGCCAACAGCAGCAAGAGATTGAGAGGCTGAAGGTACAAATAGCCGAATTAGCCGCACGAGTGGCGAACTTGACCCAGGATTTCCTTCGCTCGTGGGGTGAAGATGTGGCTTGGTCCCGAACCACCAGCCCCGACACTTCCGTACAGTCGGCAAGGAAGGCGGGGAATACGGTAAGCCCTGTGGTCAGACGACCGACCGGGCAAGGCCTTACACTTCAAGAGAAGCTGCGGAAGCCATACTCCTTCCCGAAGGAGAAGACCCGGGGCATCTTCGATTGGGCCTGCCATTACGGTAAGGTGTCACTCCCAAGGTCCAAGAGGCCTCAAGATGTCCGGAGAAGCGGTGACCCACTGTATTGTCCTTATCACCAGATATGCGGGCACCCTATTGAAGATTGCTACGTCTTCAAAGACATAGCCCACTGTATTCTCCTCTCCACTCAACTCCCTGACATTCTAAGAGACAATCCTCATTGTTGACTAGAGGTATCCCTCCCCACTCCTCCCTTCCCATCCTCGACTGGGACCGTTCCCCACCCCAGATGCTCTCACTCCATCACTTGTTGATTTTAGAAAATACCTCCCCCCTCAGATCCTTCTTTGTCGTAGCGAAGGGAATCCCCACCAAGTCTGCCACCCCTTTAGCATGCTCTAAAGTCAATCTTTCAACCTTCCTGAGCATCTCCATGACTTCCTCTACTCCCCACCTACTTCTCCCTCTGACTGCCTCCCCCTCCATCGCACATCCCCTCCCAAACTGCCAGCATCCTCGTCCTACTTCTTGGAAGCGAATGCTAGTGACTCTACACTCAGCTTCCCCACTGCCTGAAGGTCCTCCCCACCAGCAGTCTTCGCGACTTCATCCATCTCCTGGCATCCCCTTCACGTCAACCTAGCTCAGGGGCTCAAGGAGAGCATTCAGCCAAGTTCTAGGGCAGGGTGAAGGTAGTTACCACATCCTCCACGTGGGAAGGTCGGCTCTGCACCGGCATCCCCACTGCCTGAAGGCCCTCCCCATCAGCAGTCTTTGCGTCGACAATTGTCTCCAAGCGCCCCCCTTTGCAGCGGCCTAGCTCAGGTACTGGAGGTGGGTAAACAACCAAGTTCCAGGGCAGGGGGGAGGAAGAATCCAGGTCCTTCACAGGATCCACTTGGTACAGCAATGGGACATGGAAGATCTACGTGCCCTTACCGGCGTCACCTCTGGCCTGAGGTCGCGATGATGAGCCCCCCCTCCATTACAGGGCAATTAGAGAGGAATCTGCCTGCCGAAGAAGCCCGTCAGCCACTAGCGAGGGAGCAAGCCTGCATTTGCAGGTGAGCCACTGCTGTCGGAGAGACCCCCAGCTGATGTCGCAGCGAGCCCCAGTTGATCGGGTGAAGAAGAAGACTCGGGTCTAGGAAACTCGATACGCAACGACAATTTAGTAATGGGTAAGTGATGGGCCACGAAAGCGGACCTGGAATCCTACCCGACCCTGAAGAAGTTGAACTACCAGCCCGAACCGACTTCAGACACAATTCCAAACCCGGTCCCCTTCCCCAACCACCTGGGTGTTTCAAAATTGAATCGCCCCCGTTTGGCCCAGGGGGCCGTACGTCTTCAACCTCTATCTGCCCTTCTTGATTCCTGTTTACACGCAGAATTTTTGAACATCCACTTTGTTGGATGAATATGTGAATATTTTGACCCTAGGATTATGCAAGGTCCAGCCAAGGTACCTACTTGACACCAAGCCCCATCAAAATACTTAGTCTTCCCGAACCAACTATGGAATTCAACAAGGACTTGATCTCCATTGTGCACAATTTGTCTGGTCTTAGAAAGAGAGGCAACGATATCGGGGGATACCCAATTATCGGACTCCAAGTCAATGAAATCAATTTTCGTGGGCCCTGCATTAGGTAGGTATGCATGGGATATGATCGGGAGAGGGGCCATTTGACCCTAAACTCAATGATGACAATGGTGGGTGGATAATGCACGGGTCGAACTGATGATGACTCCAACGCAAGCGTGCCCTAGGACTTGACTTGTAGAGACAAGTCAATGACTTGCTCTGATACCACTTGATGTGACATGACCTAGGATGGAGGTGGTAACCCTAAACACCAAGTGGCACGCGACGAAGGATGACCCCGAAGGCTTCCTCGACGCAGAAAGGCCGTGATCCAGACCGGCGTGACCGGACCTTCCCATGATGTCTTTTGATATACCACACTAGCTGCCAAGGATTTCACTCAATGGGAAGTCTGACTCTCTAGACTCCTTGGACCTAAATTGCAAGCAAACAACCAAGTTGGTGAACTCACTCAAGCGGACTCACCTGTGACACGCACACCCGGGTCCATAGGTGGACCGGCGATAGTGGTGAGGGTCCGAGGTTGGACCTAGGTGTTCCAGGGGTTTGGCCAGCCTAGGGAGGACCCCACTGGGTCAGGGATGCCCAAATCACGGGTGGCCAACACGCCAAGGGCGTGGGTTAAGTGGTTGCTCTCACAACTCACCACGGTGGTCACTCGTGTGGATGGCAATGTGGGCCGAGCTCTCACTCTCCGTCCGACGGCACTTAGAAGCAATACTAAACAAGAAAAGATAATGTACAGCAGAGGAATGAGACCAAGAGCTCACCTCATTGGCGTGAAGACATCGATCCCGGCCTGAGACGAGGCAAGCAGGGAGGCGTGGGTGTACCCCGCACGCTGCGCCGCTGTAGCTTGGCTCACCAACCTGCTAGTACATACACTACTCCCTCGCAGAGGGGTTGTACTAGAGGTTGGGGAAGTCAAATTACAATCAAGACTACCTCCACGCAGTGAGGAGCGGTCAGCCGACCAGGCGGGAGAGGGGAGATCGGTGCAGCTGAAGGAGGTCGGTGCCTGGTCTATGCAGACTGAGACACTGCCCAGACTGACTGCAACCATCATCTTGTCAGAGGTATAACTCTCTGATGGCACATCTGACAGAGGCAGAGTTGGCATCTCTGGAAATCTGATCGAGTTGAGATTCACCTGGAAGAAGAATCGCTGTATTCCGAGCTTAGACAAAGCTGGGCCGCTGAATCTCGCGGAGTCATGCAGATGACAACTCTGGTCAACCAGAGAGTTTTTTGTCAGGCTCGTACATTCAGCTGAGACATCGGATTGAGGCAGGGCTGGTGCCGACGAACTCGTGCGAGAGTCCTCTTTCAGTCGGATCCAACAGGGCTCTGAGAAGTGGTTGGAGCAGAGCTCGGGAAGCAGAAAGGTGACAGGGGGTACGACCTGGTACCAAAGAACTGTTCTGTGCCAGTCGGGGAGAGAAGCGGGAACGAGTCTTCCGGTGCCCGAACGACCTCCATCTTCTTGGAGGTGGAAGAGGATTGGCAGAAGTCATTCCCCTCCAAAGATCGTGCCAAGGGCTTGGCCAAGTTGGTCGCTGGAGTGATTTCGTTTAGCTTCAGGTTGTCTGCTAGAGGTCTCTTCCGTAGGCCAGCGATATGGGCTCCCACGGGCTACTCCGATGTCATAATTCGACAAAACCATCTCGCCTGAGAAGCTCTCTGGATGCCCTTTCCAGCGGTGTATGGCTCGCCACCAGAAGCTTCAGGGTGATGCTGATGGTGACATTTCTTTGAGGACCTTGTTGGCTGCCTACGAACTGGGAAGAGCAGATTGGTGATCGACGAAGATTGGGGTAGGGAAAGGCGAAGTTGCAGCAAGGGGGAAGGGCCTAATGGCTGTGGGAGATGTAGGGGGGATGCTAGGGGGTTGATAGAGGAGGCTGGGAGGTGAGGTGGTCGTAGCTAGGGGGGCTGCCTATGGGCATCGGCTAACTCCTTATACCGTGTATTACTGGCCCCCCCCCCCCCCCCCCCCCCCCCCGCCCGCCCCCGCCCGCCCCCCCCCCCCACAGGATCGAGGCAGTTCCCACACAAGTGGGGTCAGTGCCTGGATCGGCCACCACTGAGGATGCCGGGGGTAGTTCTCCTGGCATTGAAGATTCTTCATTCACCGAGCCTCAAGACGCCGAGCCTCAAGAAAGGCCACGAGCCTCTCGAAGTCCCCCTATCTCGATAAACTAGGAGGGGCATGAGATGGGTGTACTAGTTCTTTCTCATTTTGAATGTTGTCATGTAAACACATTTTCTTTCTATATACAATGGTAGTGATTTCTAGAATCTGAATTGTTAATTTCTTACAGCCTTTAGTGTGATTTGACTATCACATCCGTAGTTGCCAGAAAAATAGAGATTTGATACGTTTCGTAGGCTTCTCGCGTGCCTGTCGGCTAGGCGGCTGACGTGGCACTGGCGCCTTTTTGTGTTTCTGCTTTCCATGCTTTGACCGATTTATCTTTTTGCGTATTCCCATGAGAGTAGTCGCTGAGGGGATCGAAGTAACTGCTCTTGGGGAATGGTGCATGCCTTTCACATTTTTTCGAGGAGAGATTCAATTAATACGGGGTTTCCCCCCTTCGGCCTATAAAAAGGTCCCGAAGAGCATCTCCACCTATCTTCACCACTTAGGCTTCCCTTGTTACAGTCTCTCCTCTTTCTGATGTGACACACCCTCCTTGGACCTAGCAAGCAAGCACGAACGGAATGGCGGACTCACTCAAGCGGGTTCACACGCGTCGTGCACACCCGAGTCCGTAGGTGGACCGGTGATGGTGGAGAGGGTCCAAGGTTAGACCTTGAGATTCCAGGGGTTTGGCTAGCTTGGGGCTGAACCCCTAAGGATCTGGGATGCCCGATTCGACGGGCGGCCAGCACGCCGAGGGCGTGGGGTGTAGGGCCACTCTCACAACTCGCTCCGCGGTGGCACTCGATTTGGTGGATTCTAGACCGGGCACTCACTCACCGTCTGATGGGCAATTGAAAGCAATAATAAACCAGCAAAGATAATACTACCAGCAGAGGAGAGTGATCAGGAGCTCGCCTGATCGGCGTGAAGACATCGATCCCGGCCGGAGACGGGGTGAGCGGGGAAGCGTGGGTATTTCCCGCACGCTGCGTCAACAAAGCTTGGATCGCTAACCTGCTAATACATGCACTACGCCATCGCAGAGGAGGTGGATTAGGGGTAGGGAGAATCAAACTACAACTAAAACTACCTCCACGCAGGGAGGGGCAGTCAGCCGGCAAGGTGGGGAGGGGAGAATGGAATTAGAAACCAAGGGGATGAAGCTCGTCGGTTCTGTCCGTTCTCTGGAATAGAGGATAGATAGGCGATATTGTCACTGCTGCAGCCACTCACGATTTTTGCCAGAGACGAAACCAGTGGGAGGGTCTTCTTAGCTGGATCAGGATGACGCCTGATTTTTGCAGAATTCACTGGTTGCTGGATACGATCTGGGGTTGGCTGCAAGTAGGGCCCTGGGTTTCTAGTTCAGTCTGCAGGAGTACCTCAGCATCAGGAAGAAGTGGCTGCCCCAAGCATTCCTGGACATGGAATCGAGTGGGGCTACAGTCTTTGGAACTGTTGACGAGTCTTCTTCGAAACAGTGCCTGCGGGGACATCGGTGGAGGTTGGAGCAGTCCAGGGCAGTCTGAGAGGTGAGCGGGTGTCTGTTCAGTCCAGGAATGGACAGAACGGAGCACCTGAGGGAGAAAATTTAGAAGATGCTTCTCCGGATGCCAAACGGGACGCCACTTTTTTCTGATGGACGTAGACTGGTGGTAGAAGCTCTCGGACAAGCGGCGCCTCCAGAAGCCATGGGATGTAGCCGTGGGAGCTCCAGGAAGTTGCCTTAGGTCATTGGCCGGGCTTGATCTGCGTAGTCGGGGAAGAATGGGTCCTCTGGGCAGCAGGAATGTCGGATGCCGGTAGGAGCACCATGGCTGCGAAGCGGCCTTGATGAGCTTTCCGGCGTTATAAGGCATGCCACCTGAAGATGGCCGAAGACTCCGGGGCAGGCTCTGCAACTCGTGCCTTCTCTGATGACAGTGAAATAAGAACTGCAGGTTGAAGAGGGGAGGTGGGGAATGAGGTAAATGGGGGGGGTGCATCTGGGCCCAATCAATCCTATGGCCCTCATGTAGATCGTACACCAAGTCTCTGAACTGATAACACCTCTCAATAGTGTGCCCGGGCTGCCGATGGTATACACAATACCTAGACTGGTCAGCAGTCGGATTCCAATTCTTACATTTCAAAGGCAGTTGTATATCGCCAGTGTACATTAAAGCGAAAAAGATGTACGGCAGAGTTTTTGGAAGCGGCAGGTAATTGGTTCTTTTTGGGACGAGACGAGCAAAGGCATAGTTGGCAGGTGGCATAATGTTGTGGTACTGAGGCTGCTAGGGTGGCTGTTGTTGCGGTGGTGGTGGTGGTTGCTATGGCTGAGGTGTAGGGAATGAAGGTCGTGGTGAAGGTGGAGAGGAGAACTGGGCATGGCGCGAGGGTTGTTGTGGGAAACAGGGTGGGGCAGACTGATTGACAACCTGCACCTGCCTGTTCATCTGGACCGCCTCGGTGACCGGGCCCTGGGATTTCTTATAGGATTTGGGCTTTTAGGCATCGAACAAGGAGTGAATAGGGGAATCTTTAAACTGGGTCAGGATGAACCGGGCCCGACTGTACAACTGATGCATACTAGTGATGTCATTCAACATTAAAATGTTCCAGAACGTCGGCGTGGAATTAGAAATGAGCAAATTCACTTTTTCTTCTTGCGGGATTTGCCCGGGCACACGCGAGGCCATTTGACTCCACCAGTCGGCGTATGTTGTAAAATCTTCATATGTCCTCATTTTTTCCACTACTAAATCAGTGAAAGAATACTCCGGGCTGACCCAGTCTTGGAACCTTTGTATGAATCTTTCTTTCACTATCTTGAAGTTTTGTGCCTCCTCCAGCGGCAACGTATAGAACAACTCCAGGGCCACTCCGTCCAGGGACCGTCTAAATAGATACGCCATCAGGTGATTATCATGTTGGAACTGTGTGACTCATAAAGGAATTCCCTGATATGAATGAACGGGTTGCCATTCCCATCATACTTCCAATAGACGGGGAGCTCAGACTGCGGTGGAAAATGAATGTCCCTGAAGTTGGGATAGGGACATCAGCATGAGACTACGAGCTGACCCTCTTATGGAGGAGGTCGATTTGCTGCTGTAGGGTGGCCCAGCTATGAAGGCTTTCCCATTCCCGGGCTGGAGGTGCAGAAACTGTATAGGGTGGCGATGGGTGAGGAGCAGACGGATAGATCGATGGAGGGGGAAGCCCATAAGATGGATAATGGGTCAGGGGGTGGCCCATGTCGGAGTGGGCAAGCTGGGCCGCCCCTAGCTATAGATGGGCAAAATCCGTCGTGGCCACGAGGGCCTGCGACGCTCAAGAAATGGTGACAGGGAAATCAGAATAGACGGATGAAGTGACCGGGGCCTTCCCCTTGTTAAGCTGCGGATGGGCCGAGGTGGAACCCTGGCTCGACTCTAGGTTGGGGATTCAGAGGGCCTGAGGATGGATATGGGGTGAGATCAATGGTGGGCAAAGCGGGCCCGGACCCAATAGCAGGGGGAACAGAGGTGGCGGTAGTAGGTACACCAGAAGGAGGCGCTGAAGGTGGGGCCTCTGCCCCTAGGGTTTGTCTAATCAGGTGGAGCTAGGTAGGGTCCAACTGGGCCATCATATGTAGGATATGATTGGCCGAGTTAGAGGAATCAGGAAGGGAGGACTGGGCTCCCTCAACAGGGGTAGGCGAGAGAGGGGGGGCGGACCCCTCCCTCGTTGGGAAGGAAATGACCCTGGATGGGTCAGTCAGAAGTCCCTGAGGAAGAAAGTCCTCATGGGCATAGGAGTGATCAAAAGAAGACATGGCTATGGCAGAGTCGAACAAGGGCTTGAGGTAGGAAACGAACTGAGGTTTGCCCCTAGGAGAGGATCCTGAGGGATGGAGGCAATTCCACATACACTACGACCACAGTAAAGGAAGAGGATGTTGGGTCCCGTAGTGTAGGAACACGGTTCTAGAGGGGGGGTGAATAGAACCTTCTACTAAAAGTATGTCCAATTAAAATCTCAAACAACCTTACAGCGGAATTAAAGAGATTGATAAGGATGAGAAATTTAAGCTAAACAAGTTAACTAAATTCTCTCAAACTCACCGTTCACACTTGATCACACACGATCACACAAACGGATATGTAAGGGGGAGAGAGAGAGAGAGAGAGAGAGAGAGAGAGAGAGAGAGAGATGTAGAAGGGAGAGTGGGGGGAGAGCAGGGTGCCGTCGCCCCCGCTCGACCCCGGCTCCTCCATTTCATTCTTCCACTTCCTTCCGACCCTCTTCCCCTCTATTGTGATTTCTGTTCCGTGTTCTTCATGAATGAAAGCTCAGTTCTTTGGGTCCCCCCATTATCCCTCCTCGCTTGGGCTTTTGTGCTTGTGTCTGAGGGTTTCTCCATCCTCTCCGGCAACGTCCTCGTGTTCCTCGTCGGTGGTCCCGTCACCTTGGGTGAAGGCTTCTTTACCTTCACCCTGCCGTGCCTCCCCCAACCTCTTCGAATACCCAGTCCCAACCTCTCTATGCCCTCACTGAAACTCCCCCTCCAACTGGGCCAAGATCAGAAAACCCCTCCCCCACTTGTATCAGCTCATCCCGTTTAGCCATCCTTTGGCCTTTCACGCCCCTGGGCCTCTCCAACGACACACTCCCTCCAGCCTTGCCCGGCACACTCTTGGCCTCCCCCGCCCGGCACGCCTGCCTAGTCTTCCCAACCCTTGTCCCCCCTCTTGGCCAGTATGCCCTAAACCCGGTCCTCAGCAGCACGCCCTTGGTGTGTCTGCTCGCCGGCACGCCCCTCCCCGCTTTACCTCCTTGCCCGATACGCTTCATGCCCCCTCACTTCCTTCGCCGGCACACCCCTTTGCCGTTACAGCCTAACTCCCTCCTTCTAACCTTGCCCGGCACACCTTTGGATCCCTTGGCCGGCACACCAGCCCTTACCCCTTAACCCCAGTGCCCACGGCTAGTCTTGCAGCCCTCCCTTCACTGCTTCCTTCGAGTTTCCCGAGGTCTGTCCAGGGTGTTACCGTCTTCGGACGCTCACCTCCAATTGTTGGGTTCCGCCACTCCATGTGGGCGCGTTTCCCGCTTCTCCCTTACGCCCGGGTCAAGGGGAGATGCTGCCGAATTTTTGTCAGAAATAATAATACGACGAGGGTAAAAAGGAACAACAAACAAATGGAATAACGATTAATAAACGTTTCCAACTAAGACAAGTGGACTATGTACATCACGACGATATTTAGACTGGGCGACGTCTGAGTACCCCGAATAATTACAACCACAGAAGGAAGGAATAATTTGTACAAAGCCGAATCAAATAAAGAGGTAGAAGCAAAGAAAGGCTTTAAAACCGTCAGAAGGAGTGGGCTCTGCATGCCTTTCGCCGGCACACCCAACCCCTTTATTTCCCCTTCACCGGTACAGTTGTCAACCCCTCCAACGGTACACACACCTCCACCTTGAAGCTGCTCGCCGGTACGCCCTCCCTTGGATCTCCTTCAGCGGCACACACACACATACTCACAACCGCTTCAGCGGTACACTCCTTGCATCCCCTTCGCCGGTACGCCATATTTCTTCACCGGTACGCCCGTTTTTACGCCCTTTCAACGGCCCACTCCGCTATAACAACAAAAGGGGGCAACGGATATCTATATAATAGCAATAACAACAAAAATGCGTATACATACATCTCTATATATAACAAAGAAGATGCAGGGAATTTGGATAAATGAAGAGAAACAAAAAGGCATATAAACAAATAAATGCAACAGACAAACTTCGAAACCCGTGCAAATAAGCGGACAACAGAATAATGAGGGCAACCCATGCAATTAACCAAAAATTGTAATTACTCTAAAAAAAGTCCAAAAGAAGGAGAAAAGGGCCAGCAGAGGGGTATAACCTGAACTCCACCAACCCTAATAATAAAATTCCACAGTGCAGCCCCATCCTCCGCGCGACCCGGTGCTAAAGGAACATCAAGGCCGCCCTCGCAAGCTGGGTTTGGACCTCGTGGGCCACCCCGAAATAGCCATGACCCGGTCTTGCTTCGGGTCGATATCCGGGTTTCACCGTACTCATTTTCCGAACCGGATTTTTACCCGAATCATCATTAAAATTGCCGTTCACCCGGCAGACATTCTAGTATGTTTATCCCGGCTTTCGTTGTATCCTTGCCACGGACTTCCTTCAGAATAGGAAAAGGTCCGTGGATGACCGACATGCCCGGCTGCCCGTGTCTCAACTCGGGCTCATGTGTGATCTACCCCTACCCTCGTCTTCTATTGCCTGCCTTACTGTAATGTGCGTGCGCCCTTGCCTCAACCGAGCTCGTTCGATCATATAGATCAGTTCTCGCTCTTTTCATTCACGCTCTTCCATATGCTGATCTCCTTTCTGCAGTAGATAGCTTTTCTATTCCGCACCTTCTATCTGCTGTAGCTTTATTTTTAAGGAGTAAAGATTTTTGAAGGTAGATCTATTCACCCCCCCTCTAGATCTTAGTGTTCATCTAGCATTCCGTTTGTGGTGTCTTAGCCTACCACCGGGTCTCTCATCCCCAAGCTGCTGCCTGACAGACCAGAGGAGTCCCAACAAAGGGGCATGTCATTGCCGAGCACCTTACCCATCATCCACTCCCTATGTTCTCCCCTGTTGACAAGAGTTTTCCGGACAAAGAGTTAGGAGCCATCATAGATGGTTAACCTTCATGGATTCTCTACTTCAATGGTGCATTTAATTCCAAGGGTTGTGGAGTTGGAGCCGTTCTCCAATCCCCAGAAGGTATTATCATTCCCCGTGCTTGTCAGTTAACCTTCCCTGCCACAAATAACATGGTGGAATATGAGGTGCTCCTTATGGGCTTAAAAATGGCATTGGCACTCGGAGTTAAGGAGCTCTGGATCATTGGAGATTCCCAGCTTATACTCCGGCAATCCCTCAGCAAGTATCAAACCCAGGACCCGAAACTAAAACCCTATCAAGACCTAGTCGGTAGGGTAGTCTGGCGGTTTAGGAAACTCACCATTGTGCACACCCCTAGGGCTCAGAACATTCTCTCCCAATCCCTAGCGAAAAGTCGTCAGCCACTGTCATCCTGTAGAGCATGCACATTCCTTTACATTCAGATACGTGGTTCCAACAGTTCTCTGAGTCTTCTCTTCAAGTCCATGTCATCTCTCATGAGCCTGAAATTGACCTCGAGGACCGCAATCCCTGGTTCTTCGATATCGAGAATTATCTCCGAGATGGCTCCTTTCCCGACTATGCTACCACCCCCGATCGGCGGGCCATTCGTCGAGCCACAAAGTGCTTCGCCATCGTAGGTGGTCTCTTACATCGCAAGTCTCTTAGCGGAGTTTATCTCCGCTGCCTCGATGAGACCGAATCTCGTACAGTTGTCGAAGCTGCGCACTCCAGCGAATGTGGTGGCCATGTAAACGGTCGCATGCTTGCTCAGAAACTCCTTCGGCAATACTATTGGCCTACGATGAACGAGGACTGTGCCCGTTATGTCCGGCATTGCACCAAGTGTCAACTCCATGTGGACAAGATCCATGCTCCCTCATCCTCAATCCTATAGCTCCCTGGCCTTTCGCCATGTGGGCATTTGACGTAGTCGGTCCCTTGGAGGACAGAACCGAAGAAATTCAAAGAAAATCCTTCATCCTCATCGCTACCGAATATTTCACGAAATGGGCAGAAGCTGAGGTGTTCACAGAAGTCAAGGCATCAACGGTGGTGAAGTTCATCAAGCGCAACATCCTCGCTAGGTTTGGCGTTCCTCGTGACATCGTCACCGACAACGGGCCACAATTCACATCCCAAGAACTCTGTGACATGTGTGGTAAATATGGTATCAATTTGCATCATTCATCTTCATACTACCCACAAGGAAACAGACAAGGTGAAGCTACAAACAAAACTCTCATCAGAATTATTGAGAAAACTTACAGATCTCATCATTATTCAGACTGGCCAGATTGCCTGATTGAGGCCCTCTGGGCTTACCGTACTTATGTTCGAACTCCCATGAGTTAAATCCCATATGCACTTACTTTTGGGACAAAAGCGATACTCCCATATGAAATATTCGCTCCCTCACTAAGAGTGCAGTTGGATCTCAAGCTCAACCCTGAGCAATGTAGAGAAAACCTTTTGGCCCAGCTGGAACTATTAGATGAGAAACGAATGATCACGGCCGATCACGCTCAAGTATATCGCAAGAGAATTGTACGTTATTACGCTAAGAAACTTCTGGAGAGAAAATTCGGGGTGGGTGAACTGGCTTTAAAGAGGAAACTTACTAAAGCCATTGGTCTTAAGACAAAACTCCAAGAAACTTGAAGGCCCTTTTGTCGTCAAAGAAGTCTACTCAGGCAATGCTTACAAATTAGTGGACTCCGGGGGAGTAGAACTCACATATCCGACCCAAAACAATCAAGAAACACACCAACAACAGGTTCAAAAAGTCATTATAAAAGTCTAAAACCCACTCAGACACGATTTGAGACTTGCGAAGCTAGATCTGAAAATCCAGGGCGCTACATGAATGCATCCCATCAGGCCGATGCGATCAAGCTCAAACACTCAATGCACGAGAAAACAACAATATGAGTCATGGCATGAACACGTTGTATTAGGCAGTCACATTCAATGAATGCATCTAGTCAACTTGACGTGTCAACACTTGGACCAACAGATTCACGAAGGATCGACTGAAACGTGGTATGGGTGTCAGCCGCCTTCTTAAATAGAACCTCAACGGGGTGTTTGTGGAGGCCGCGTTCAGAACAGACTCAGCAGACTGCTGACAGAATCTCATTCTACCATTCCAATGGCCTGTAGAGCCCTCTCCTACATAGTAGGATGAGGATTCTAGTGATTTATAAGGTTTTAGTTGTACAACCAGCTCAACATCTTAGTGAGAATCCTAGACTCACGGAGACTTACGAAGGCCTTGATGAAGTAGTTTTAGTCTGATGGAATGAGTATCTGGCAGAGGATCCCAACTTCACCAAGAATTACGGTTCCTATAACACTACCAGAAACCAATAAGATGATATATCCATTGCCACAGGGGTGGCATGACCTTCAACAATCCAAATAATAATCATAATTAAACCAACACATCGGAAGTTTAAAGGAGACGAATCAAATTCTTTACATTCATCTACGTATTTAGACATGGAGGAACATGATCATATTGCTGAAAGGACAGAACAATAGGAGGGTAAGATCAATCACAAGAGGAAATCACATTAGATCAAAAGAAGAACCTTAAGGGATTATTCAATGTTTCATAATAATTACCTATCCAGTGGGTTGTTTAGACGTCCTGTTCATAGAAAACATGATATTTGAACGGGAAATCATGCAAGTTTGACAGACAAAGGACTTAGGGTTTTAGGTGAACCCTGTATATGACGCGGTCTTCATGGGAACCGCCACCTGAACGCGGTCTACATGGCCACCGCGATCAAAATAGGTTCGAACAAAATTATCAATTTCCTTAAATAAATAAATCTTGTTAATGTTGTGAACGTGTCATAGGAGGCAGACACGTACATAAAGACGCAGCACCCAAGCAGGACGCGTTAAGAATAAGAATTAAAAATTAAAAGAAATAACTAATAGGATTGCAGTCTATCGGGGATCCGCGTTATGGACGCGGTGTCTGTAAAAACCACGATCTCATCTAGAACCCTAGTTCCAGTAGAAAAACGTAAAACGGTGACACCTCGTCGATGTGGGCTAAAATACTCCCAATGTACACAGTAAAAATTGGGGAAACTTATATCAAACTAATCTAGACATGCAGATGATCATTTTGAATGTAATATTAGGGGTTTTGCCTAAGGAAACACCTACCTTTAACTCGCTCAAAGGAAAGGGAAGAAAGGAATGATGACGACTTGACGCTCACCCAAAGCTCGCCTCCTCCTCCACGAAGCACACTCCTCTCACATCCAACAACTTTCCAACACAATCTAGCGTTGGCCAAGGAATATTTGGGGTAGGTTTTATAGGGTTTAAGGCTCCTAAGAGTCCCTATTAGGTCAAGGTTCCAAGGATAGCACCCCACTCCGAAAATAGGACTTTCTATCCTAATCTAACGTCGTCAACCCCATTCTAACCCTAATTAGGTTAGGGTTTAAGCAAAGAATGACCTTAACTTAATGGGCTAGGGTTTGATTGTAGGATTAAACCTAATTCATTGGGTTTTAACACATTAAACCCACTTAGAATTAGGGTTTCTGAAAAAATATGAATTTTAGGCCTTTTATTCCCACTTAGCCCAATTAGACCCAGCTCTTAAATGTTAAAAGTTTCATGTTTATTAGCCCATTTCAATATTATGATAAAATTTCATTTTTACTTGGCTTACCTCTGTAAGAAATTTGGCATTACATTGTATCATTCATCACCATATTACCCTCAAGGTAATGGCCAAGCTGAGGCCACCAATAAAACCCTTCTCAAAATTATTAAGAAAACATGCGAGTCACACCGTTATGCTGATTGGGTCGAACGGTTAACGGAAGCTCTATGGGCTTACCGCACCTCTGTCCGTACTCTGAGAACAAAAAATGACAATAACCAATTCTTTATGATAAGAACGGTTGTCAAATTAGCCAATCCAGTGGGAAAACATGCACGTGGTGCACAAAGAGAGTGTGCTACGTGGAGCACCAGGGAGGGACACACACGGGTGTCAAAGGAGGGACACTCGAGGGTGCCAAAGGGAGGGGCACACGAGGGTGTCGAAGGAGGGGTAATCAAAATAAAGACAATAGATGTCCCACCGTGATTGCCAATTTGTGAACGTAATGTCACACAGACATGAAAAAAAGAGAAAGGAAAATCTAAGTCTGATGAAGTATAGAAAGCAAAGAACAAGAAGAAAAGGGGAGCATGAGATGCTCTAAAGGAAGATGATCGCCAGAGGGGTTACCTCAAAAAAAAAGATGATCACATGTACCTTGTAAAGAAGTGGGTGAGATTGTGAATTCCTTCTTCCTCCTCCAATCGACCGGCCGATGAAGGGGGTCTACTTTGATTACCCTTGCTAGACAAGCAAAAACTAAAACACAATATGGATTAGCCCAACGTGTAGTATCAATGCTCTAAAGAAATAAAGACGTGCAACATAAGCATGAACACACCTTATGGTTTTTGTTTTAAAACCCCTAAAAGAAATAAGGGAGGAAGAGAGAATATGCTATGCAAGCTAGAAAAGTATGCAGATGATGATGCAAGATGCGTATGAACGAAACAAACAAATAAACCCAAAGGCTTCCTACTGCTGCTATTAGCAGTAGAGGAAGAACAAAAGACGGCGAGCTCCACGGACTACGAATTGAACAAGCTCTCTCAGCTTAATCTTCTTAACTTATTGGCATTCAACCTTTCTATCTTCCTAACTCCTCAACCGGAGGACGAGACCAGCTATTTAAAGACCTGAGGAACCCTAACAAGCCCTGTTCTGATGGGATTAGAACAACGAAGGTTATCATCCAGCTATGCTTCCCTTCCCTAATCAAACCAAAACGTTAAAACAGGGAAGGACTCTTCTCGAGAAGGTCTCTTCTCGGGAAGGTAGCAGACGAAATGGAAACAGAATGCAAATGACGACTTGTACAAGGTCGTTAATTCAATTCACGACTTGTCAGTCGAGCGTCAATTCCTGGATTTATTTATAAAAATATTAAAATTTTCTGTTCAAAAAATAAGAAATGACGCCTCTCTTGATGGTCGTCAATCACTAAAGAAGCGACTCAGACGATGTCGTCAATTTCACAAAATGACGCCCTAGACAAAGGCGTTAATCCCACCGTGATCGCCAATTTGTGAACATAATGTTACACAGACATGAAAAAAAGAGAAAGGAAAATCTAAGTGCTAATAAGTATAGAAAACAAGGAGAAAGGAAGAAAAGGGGGGCATGAGATGCTCTAAAGGAAGGTGATCGCCAGAGGGGTTACCTCAAAAAAAAAAGAGTGATCGCATGTACCTTGTAAAGAAGCGGATGAGAAAGTTCCTTCTTTCTCCTCCAATCGGTCGACCGATGAAGGGGGTCTACTTTGATTACCCTTGCAAGACAAGTAAAAATAAAAACACAATATGGATTAGCCCAACGTGTAGTATCAATGCTCTAAAGAAATAAAGATATGCAACATAAGCATGAACACACCTTATGGTTTTTGTTTTAAAACCCCTAACAGAAATGTGGGAGGAAGGGAGAATATGCTATGCAAGTAAACTAGAAAAAGGGTATGCGGTGCAAGATGCGTATGATGTGAACAAAACAAATAAACAAATCAAAAGGGCTTCCTGCTGCTGCTGTCAGTAGTAGAGGAAGAACAGAACGACGGCGACGGCAGTGCTTCCACAGGCTACGGATGGAAGAAGCTCCAATAAACCTTCTCTCTTAACCCTCTTAACTCAATGGCATTCAACAACTCTACCTTCTTAACCTCTTAACACTCTAACCTCTTAACCTTCACCTTTCAACCGGAGGACGAGAGCAGCTATTTATAGGGCAAAAAAACCTTTTTCTGATGGGATTAGAACAACAAAGGTTATCCTCCAGCCATGCTTCCCTGGTGCGGACACCCGAGCACATGAGCGGTCCGGGTCAGTGAGCCACCGGTACCGTACACGGAGCACCACGCGAGCCACGACAGCTTCCATTTGGCTCGGAGACAGTCTGGAGACTCCCAGCGGGGAACGCGCCCACATGGAGTGGCGGAACCCAACAATTGGAGGTGGGCGTCCGGAGACGGCAACACCTCGAACAGACCCCAGAGGACTCAAAGGGAGTAGTAGAAGGAGGGTTGTAGGACTGGCCATGGGTGCTGGGCTAAGGGGTAAAGACAGGTGTGCCGGTCAAGGGGCCTGAGGGTGTACCGGGCTAGGCTGGCCGCGGGGGATGGGTTGTGCCGCTGGAAGGCCGTGCCGGCGAACGGCTTTGAAGGGGTAGAGGGTGTGCCGGCCAAAGGCTGTGCCGGTGAACGAATTGAAAGGCCAGGAAGTGTACCGGGGAAGAGAATAGCATGAGTGTACCGGCGAGGGCGGCCAGGCCAACAAGGGAGTTGATGAGCTGGAGGGGCATCGGCCAGGGAAAGTCTAAGGCGTACCGGAGAAGGTGTAATCGAGGTGCACCGCTAAAGGAAAGGCTGAGGGCATGGAGGCCAGGTATTGGCCAGACAGAGTGGGTTGGAGTAAAGGAGCAGGCAAGCCATGGGAGGGGTTACGGCAGAAGATGGTTCAATGGGGAATGGAGATGACGACCGGGCATTTGAAGAGGCTGGAGAGGGGCGGCAGGGCGAAGATGAGGAGGCCCTCAACGTAGACAACAAGAGCACCGACGGGGAGATAAGAAGAAACACTACCGGAGAGGAGGGAAGAACCCACGGACGCGAGTATGAACGCAACGAACGGAACGGCGGAAGCAACGAAAGGTCTAAGGCCTTCATTCATGAAAGAAAATGTGGGGTAGAGATTACAACAGAGGAGGAAAGGAGGATACAAGAGCGAAAGAGAGGGGAATGAAGGGGCCGGGATTGAGCGGAGGCAACAGGGCCTTGCTTTGTCCCCCTCTCTACTACCTCTCTCTCTCTATCTTCCTCTCCCTTACTCTTTCTCTTGCTCTTCCTCTGGGGTGGTCGTCGGAGAGAGGGGAGCTGGCGGAGCTCTCCTTCCTTCTTCTTCTTCTTCTCTTCCTGGTGCGCCTCCCTGTGCTCTTTGGCGTCTCTCCCCGTTGGCCACTGGTCCCTCTCCCGTTCGCATGGAGAAGGAGGGGTTTATATGCTCCAGTGGCACGGTGCAATGGGCCGGTCGTCCAAGGCGGGAACGGGGTGCATTGATGGGGATTTGACTTCCCATCACTCCGTTGACAGGGGAGTAGCTTGCGTGTCTTACATTCTTGCCGACACGTCGACCATTCCACTACGCGCCGAAGATCTGTAGGAGGATGGCGTGAAATCCCCCCCTGTCGGACGTGTCATGGAGAGGCCGTGCCGCTGAAGGATGGGGCTGTGCCGCTGAAGGGGCCCAGGTAGCTGTGCCGTTGAAGATAGGATGTCGTTGCAGGGCTTGTTGAGGGTGTGCCACTGAGGGAGGTACAAGGCGTGCCGTTAAGGGCCCTTGTGGGTGTGCCGCTGAGGGAGGCACAAGGCATGCCATTGAAGGCTACGCTAGGCCTCCTTGCATGGGCCTGTGGGTGCGCCGTCAAAGGAACTTGATGGTGTGCCGTTGGAGGGGCATTTGAAGTGTGCCGCTGAAGGTCACTAGGGTGTGCCGTTGGAGGCCATTGAAGGTGTGCCGTTGAAGGTATTTGGGGGGGTGTGCCGCTGAAGGCACTTTGAGGGCGTGCCGTTGGGGGCTATTTGAGTGTGCCATCGAAGGGCACTGATGTCGCACTGTTGAAGGAGGGCACGTGGTGTGCCGTTGAAGGAACGATAGGAGTGTGCCGCTGAAGGGGCAGCGAGCATGGTAAAAGGTGTATTTTGGGCCCATTTTGGACCCGATTGATGATCCGTTTGATTCTTTTCGGGGGGGCCCAAGTGGTGAGCTTCTCCAGGGGTTGGCTTTCTTCGCTGTCGTGCTTCCGGGGACGGCTTCACGGCAGCATCTTGTTCGTTCGGAGAGTCCAGACGAGACGTGTTCTCCAAGGTCTCTTCGGTTGAAGTTATTGTTGACGTTGGACAGGTAGAGATGTATGGGCGTGCGATTTCACACGTCCACAAATGCCCCCCACCCACGGGTAGCGCGGGTGAAGGATGAGCCAGGCGGTGCCCGTGGGTGTACTGGTTCTTGGGTAAGACCGCCGGGCCTCGATGTCTGGGTGGGACAACGGGCCTGACCGGCGTCGCGCCCCAGGTGGTTTCATGCGCGCCGCTGCCGACATCGCCGGTGTGCAGCTCCCACGCCTTTTTCAGGTTCTTCACATTGTCGGGCGTGATCTGGGTGGCAGTGGAATATTTCTGCGCCTGCTGATTGCCGCCGAACGCGTCCCAATTCTGGGGCGGATCGCTGTCGGGGCCCTGGGCGGTGGCGCGATGGCCGGGCAAAGCCAGCAGGACGGCCGCGGCGGCGGCAAAGCCCAGCGTATAAAGCGTGAGGCTCTTAATCTTCGACATCGTCAATCTCCACGCTGCGGTCGGCGGCGTCGCCAATCACGTTCATCAGCCAGCCGATCAGCGCCAGCGCTTCAGCGGCCATGATAACGGGGCTTTCCAGGAAATAGCCGGCGATGGACGAGCCGACGATGTCCAGGAAGATGGAAACCACCAGGAACATCTGAAGCCAGCGCGCACGGCCGGGATAGAATTTCATCGCCAGCGCGGCCAGCAGCATCAGCACGGCGGCGATGGCCACCAGCACGACGCCGCCGGCGCCGATCAGGCCGGTCTCGGGCGTGTAATAGTCATAGATGCAGATCGCGATCACGATGACTGATGCAAGAATGATCAGCCATGCACCGCGCGCGGAATGTCCCTGGATCAACGCTCCCTCCCAGTTCTCAAGGGCGCGATCCTAGCCAGCCTTGCCGCCCAACGCAAAGCAGGCGCGGGGGAATTTCCTCCCTTCGCAGCGCAGCAAAAGTGTCGTGTTGCGCCCGTTTAATGCAGCGCGATCTTCTGGACCCGCCAGTTGCCCATCTCGGCCACATAGAGCGACGCCGGATTGCGGCAGTCGATGGCGTTGACGGTGCCGAACGCGCCCGGCTCCTTGCCGGCATGGCCGAACTTGCCCACCACGGTGCCGTCCAGCTCCAGCTTGAAGATCTCTCCGCCCTTGTCGAAGTCGTTCTCGGGATTGGAGTTAGAGGCGAAGAGGTACTGGTGCGCGCCCGGCGAGATGCACAACGCCATGGGATCGCCGGCCGTGGTGATCGCCTTGCGGAAGGCGCCGTTGTTGTCGAACACCTGGATGCGGTTGTTGCCGCGATCGGCTACATAGACATTGCCGGCCGCATCCACCGCCACCGAGCGGGCGGTGGCGAACTGGCCCTCACCCGTCCCGCGTCCGCCCCAGCTCTTCTGGAAGACGCCTTCGGCGTTGAACTTGGCGATGCGGGCATTGTGCAGGCCGTCGGCGACGAAGATGTTGCCGGCGCTGTCGAAGGCGACATCGGCCGGCCCCTCGAACAGGTCCGACGGCATGCCCGACGCAGCCGGCTGGCCGGCCGGGGCGCGGCCATTGCTGACGGTGGCCGGCACGTCGACCGACTCGGGCTTGCGGCCCAACAGCATGGCGATGCGCCCCTGGGCGTCCATCTTGATCACCATGTTGGAATAGCTGTCGACCGCCCAGACATTGTCATGGGCGTCGACGCGCACCGCCTGGGCCGCCAGGAAGCCGTAATTCTCCTTGCCGATCTGGCGGATGAATTTTCCGTCGGGCGCGAACTCATAAAGGCTGGAGCCGCCATGCGCGAAGGCGCGGCTGCCGCCCAGCGTGATGGTGGGATCGCCGTTGCGCGTATAGACGAAGACATCGCCCTTGGAGTTTGTCGCCACGCCGGCGGCCGCGCCGAAGAAGGTGTCGGCGGGCAGCTGCAGCGGCTGGCTGGGGGTGGTGGCGATCTCTTGGGCGGCCGCCGGCAGGACCAGGACGGCGCAGGACAGAAGAAGAACCGTCAGACGCTTCATCTCACTTGCTCCCCTTCAGCACGAATTCCTGCATGCGCCAGGATTCGATCTCGCCCACGATGATCTTGTTCGGGTCGCGGCAATCCATCATGTGAACCACCTGGAAGCCCGGCGCCAGCTTGCCGGCATGGCCGAACTTGCCCAGCACCTTGCCGTCCAGCTCCATCTTGTAGATCTGGCCGGTCTTGGCCCAGCTTCCCGGCGCGTTGCCGTTGGGATTGGAATTGGAGACGAACAGATACTGGTGGGGACCCTGGCTGATGCAGGCGCTCCATGCCGTGCCCACATTGGTGTAGGCGGTCTTCCATTTCAGGTTGTTGTCCAGCACCACATAGCGGTTGTTGGTGCGGTCGGCGACAGACTAAAAAGTAGGTGTTAAGGCAAAAGACACCCATTTTCTCGCCAACGAGCAATAAGAATCTTCCAGAAATCTCTGAACCACACGCAAGGAGTGATCGGACTCAAATGATACCAGTCTGGAGGAACTAACTAAATAAAAAGTAGGATAAAAAAGCAGGCAACCTCATCAGGGGACACAATCCACAGCTAATGAGGGAATCAAAACAGGTAGCAACGAAAAGTAAAGTGGCAGACTAAAACTCTAGACGGGGACTCTTAGTCAACCAAACCAGGTGAACAGATCAGAGAGAACCTTCCAACTCTGAGTGGAATTGTTCCTCTTACAGAGACATGAATGCACAATCATCCATCACTAGTGGGACATTTCTAAGCAAACCATGGGTCGTGAATGCTCAAAAGATGCACATGATGTATGCTGGGCTAAAATAAAAGAAACCATTAAATCGAATGCCAAGAAAGGATAAAATAGAAAGTACTCGAGAATAGTAATGCTAAACTGGGGCAATTAGGGTCAAGACACTATCCGCAACCATGGCGTGCGAGATAGAACCATCGTCCCCTAATTTTTCCAACCTAACAGCCTATCCGGAGGTTAAATGTGTGCACCTAGATCATCATTATTTTTGTTATAGGGGAACATCAGATCCTAGAACACGTGAACAACCAACTAGTTCTTGAGATAATATATCTTAGATACCATATAGTAATGCAATAAGGGATATAGGGATCAAAATATTTACCTGACTTACCTGACGGCGACAAAAGGCAAGTTGGAGTGAAGCTGTAAAGGAAATCATGAACAGACTTTGCAATGTAAATCATGAAATAATCATTTAAATCAAAATATCCTCACTTAATCATAGAATGCAGCAATAATGGGGCTCCAAAACATTCTTCATTATTTCAACACATAAATGGTCAAAGTGAGACCGCTCATAGAGTGTAACGGCCTTGTCTTGGCCATGCAAACATAAGCAATTTTGAACGTGAATGCGAAGCTACATGGGCTATCAAGAGGCCGTTCCATCAACTGAACAGCCAGACTCTGGCCGCTCAATGGAAGAGCATCGTTGCTGTTTAAGTGATCAAAGGGGAGACCGTCTAGTGACGGAACGGTCCATCGATAGACCGTTCAATAACTGGCGGGTTCAAAAATAAAAAAAACCTTCCTCTTCCTCCGCCCTCTCCACCGTAACCGACGGAGGAAGAGGGAGGAGTGCCACCCCCACGTTCTTCATCTCTCTCCCTCTCGATCTCATTCTCTCCCCCCACTCACTCTCTCAATCTCATTCCCTCATCTTCCCCCCTTTCTTCATGCGCTCGAAGCACCAAGCGCTTACCCGCCCAGCACGCAGGATGGCCGGCGAGGGAGAGGAGGTGCCACCGCCGGTGGCAGTGGCCTCGGCCGTGGGAGTGCTGTCATCGATTCTCGAGGAGGAGGCACCCGCTATCGTCGAGGAAGAAGTGGTCCCGCCGCCTTCGGCTGAGAGGAGGCCGGAGTGCCGATTGATGCCGGGGAGGTGCCACCGGAGGCATCCACGGCGGCGGCGGCCAAATCGCCACAGTCATCAGAGGTAGGTCCCCTAAAACCCTCCCCTATTTCGTCATTTTATTCTATGCATGCTAGATTAGGGAGGAAATAGGGGCATTCAACCCCTTTGAGGCCGGTTGGGGAGGCCATAAGGCCCTCATCACCGGCAGAGAGAGACTTCACGCCGTCGGGGATGATGGCATCTAGACGGTTCACCAGGAGCTGCTTACCAAAATAACATGGTTCACATAGAACCATTCACGACTAGCACGGCCCATGGATGGCCGTTCGAAGGGGTCAAACCGGAGGAGTAATGGGGAGAAGCACAATTTGTAGAGGACCGTGCAAACCCAGGATGGTCCGCAATAATCTATTCAGAATTTAAAGCATCAAGAACAGAATGATCTTTATCAGACTGTGGGTAGGTACACGGTTGAAGGAAAGACCATGCAACCCTGAATGATCAGGGGCTTGAGAGGGGAGTGGCACGATTAGGCTGTGACTGTGGAATCATGGAACAGTCATGAACCGTCTGTTATTAGGGTGGACATAAGAAATCAGGACAGTTCTCAGTGAGCCGTCCATCCTGCAGAGCGGTCCATAGATGGTCATGGTCTTCTGGGAGGAGTTATAGGAAAACGATTAGAGGGCAACCGTTGAAGGCTACAAACGGCCCATGAGTGACTGTTTAGCTTATTGGATTATTCAATTAACGAAATGCATGAAAAATGAATAACCAATGCAATTAACCTAAAATGTATGTAGGGAAAGCGTAGGACCCGGATCTCTTGGTTGCAAGTCCGGGCAGTGTACCTTGCACTGCCCGACTTCCAGTGGGAGAGACTAGCGGCGATGGGATTCGCTGAGTTCCTGAGCATTGAGATCAGTCGGCTTGACACGTCGCTACTCTATGCTCTGCACGATTGCTGGGACCTAGTGAGTCATACGTTCCTTTTCTCGTGGGGCCACATGGTCCCCACGCTAGAGGACATAGCTCAGATCACTGGCCTACACGTGCATGGGTCTCCGATCAGTGGGAGGATGTACCCCGACTACTGGGAGATGGCCCAGGAGCTACTTGGACTGGAGCTGCTACACCCAGAGCACCAGTCTACGATGTTGACGAGGGAGAGACTACATGATAGTCTTAGACTGAGGAGAGCCAGGATCGCGATCGGGGAGCTGCCTGAGTAGCACTTGGAGAGGTTGGTGGAGCGGGCCCAACCCAGAGTAGCGGCAGAGCCAGGACCAGAGGTTGACAGAGTTTTGCAGAGGTTCCTGATGCTGCTCTTCGAGCGGCTTTTATTTACGACGAGAGCGGATGTGATCAGCTATCGCTTCCTCCCCCTGCTAGAGGACTTGGAGCACGTAGGGGACTACGCATGGGGAGTGACAGCCCTGGCGTTCTTGTTCGACACCCTCAGCTCCACCAGTTGGCGGACGATGCTCGGTGGCTTCTCACCTCTACTCCAGGTATGATTCTACCCTTAAATTGGTTATGCAATTTGTTATATGATAACTATATGTGCTATATGCTGACACTTGATGAAATGTGATGCAGGTGTGGGCCTACGTGCTACTACGCGGGCTAGGGAGAGGGGACGAGACCTACCCTGAGCTGCTGTTGATCGCCAGATGGTAGACTGCACCTTGAGAGACTGGAGCCCTACAGAGACAGGTCCGTGGGATCCAAGATGACCTGGACACTTTACCTTACACCTCAGTGAGACTCTAGACTTAAACTTTGATTAAATGCAATTTATATGCTTTATGATGCTGATGCGACTTTCCTATTCTGTAGGTCCAGTGGACACCATACGCGAGTGAGGGACACGAGGGTCAGCCATGGATAGTGGGGACCCTCACCTTCTCGGGACGTGACGTGTGGCTTCACTGCATGAATGTAGTGGAGCCACTCTACTTCCGACTGGTGATGAGGATGATCGGCGTCCTCCAACCAGCGGTCGAGTTCCTGGCGCCCGAGAAGCCGGGGAAGCGCGTCGGGCGACACCCCCCCGGGCTGGCGACAGTGCTAGACTGGACAGTGCGGGCGGCGGAGCAGATTACAGATTGGACAGCGCTTGGGCAGGTCGTGTCCGCCCGAGCGGAGAGCAAGGAGGCGTACTACACAGCAGACGCCCGGCACTACCAGGACCAGGTGTTCCGGGGTGCCCGCCGACTGGTACTTCTTCTAACCCTAGCACTCCTTAATTATGCTTATGCTTTCTATATGATTGTGCATTGACCCTTAGACTTCCTACATACAGATCGACCTACAGGGCAGGATTGTGGAGCTGTAGGGGCTCCTCCACTCGACCATCCGGGAGCGAGATGAGGCCTGACAGGCGTTGGCCCTTCTGGTGAGTTTCCTTAACCCTTAAACTTAATTATGCATTTGATTATGATTATGATTATGAAATGACTGACCCTGGAGTTCTAAAATGCAGTGAGCTGAGGGAGCCCAGTGACAGGGGATCGACGCTCCATCTTCTTCCACTCAGACTACTGCAGACCATGCTGAGCGGGATGTAGAGTTCTCGCGGATGCTGACACGGGCTGAGGTAGCCGAGAGGGTAAGTAACCACTACACATTCCCTATTGATTATGTTTATGAAATGCAATTTGACTGACCATGATGCATGTATATGCAGACGACCGAGCTGACCCGTCTGAGGGGGGAGCTGGAGCAGAGCCATGCAACTACATGGGAGGAGGCTACCCATCTCCCAGAGGAGATGGCACGGAGCCGACCAGTGGACGCGATCGAGACAGTGGTTCTTCGGGCTGAGCTCGAGCGACTTCGAGCTAGTGCCGAGGAGCTGGTTTGGGTACGAGCGGAGCGTGAGTGGGCTCTGATAGAGGTGTCAGGGCTGCAAGGGGAGCTACAGGCATTCTGGGAGATGAGCCGGGAGCGGAGTAGGGCGGCTCCGAGCAGTAGCACCCACGGCACCCACGGTTCCTTCCGCGGCTACTTCACGGGTTCCTCCGGTCGCCAGAGGAATGAGGAGGAGGAGCGTCGCCGACGGTGCCAGCGAGAGGAGGAGACCAGCTCTGCGATGGCCCCGCCATCGAAGAGGCAGGAGGGGGCTGGGGACAGCGACAGGCCAGAGGGTCAGGCCTGATGTACTAATGAGATGACTTTGTACATGATGATATGATTATGATATGACATGTTCCCCACTCCGTCGCACCTCGACGGTAATAGTGAGAAGGAACAACGGCCCACCTCCCATACCAGCTGGGGGCCTTCTGCGCTAGGATCCTCTCCAGAAAGCAGTCAGGCCGCCGAAAAATTGAAGGCCGAACACGGCGTCGAAGCCGAGGTCGTGGACCTGCGCTCCATCCGCCCGCTCGACGAGGAAACCATCCTCGCCTCGGTGAAGAAGACGAACCGCGTCCTCCTCGTCGAAGAATGCAAACCGTTCCTCGGCGTGGACGCGCAGATCGCGTATCTCATCCAGCGGAAAGCCTTCGACTACCTCGACGCCCCGATCCACCGCGTCTCCTCGATCGACGCGCCGCAGATCTACTCGAAGCCGCTCGAAGACATCCAGATTCCGAATGTCGATCGCGTCGTCGCCGAAGCGAAGAAACTGCTGAATCTGAAGTGAACGAAACCCGCGTCGAAAGACGCGGTTTTTTTGTGAAAGCGACGAGGGCGTCGCGTTCACAAAAGGCCGGGAACGCGCCGGCGTCGGTTCGGGTTGATGCCGGAACTCCGGAGACGTTTTCCATCGTATGACTCCCGTCGCATCGCCGGCCCCCCGCCGCCCCGTCGTCTGGCTCGCGCAGGGCTGGTGGCTGGAAAAAATCTACGACGGCGTCGCGGAAGTCGCGAAGGAACGCGGCTGGGCGCTCGACTCCTCGATGCGCTGGAACCGGACCGACATCGTCGGCGTGCCGGACAACGTCGCCGGCGTGATCGTGCAGACGGGGAACTTTCCGGCGCTGGCGGAGGCGATCCGCGCGCTCGGCGTGCCGGTCGTGGACATCGAGGAGCGGTGGGATTTCTACGGCGCGCCGAAGGTCGTGATTCCGGACGACGCCATCGGCGAGGCCGCCGCGTCGCATCTCGCCGCGGGGATGCCGGACCGGCTCGTCTTCGTGAAACACCGCCGGTTCTGGTCGGACGTGCTCGAGGCGCGACTCGCCGGATTCCGCGCCGGAGCGGCCAAGGCCGGGCTGCCGCTCGACGTGATCCGCGAGGAGGACTTCGACCCGGTCGCGCTCGCCGCGCGCGGACGCGCCGGACTTTTCGGCGGCGTGGATCCGATCGCCGTCCGGCTCATCGAGCGTTGCGCCGAGGCCGGCGTCGCCGTGCCGGAACGGCTCGCGTTCGTCGGCGCGGACGACTCCGGTCCGGTCTGCGACATGGCGCGCGTGCCGCTTTCCAGCGTCGATCCGGGATTTTTCGAGAAAGGCCGCGTCGCCGCGCGCATCCTCGCCGGAATGCTCGACGGCAAACCGGCGCCGGAACGTCCGGCCGAAATCCTGCGCTGCCGCGTCACGGAACGCGCGAGCACGCGCGCCATCCGCACCGGACACGAAACGCTCGACCGGCTCGTCACGCATTTCCTGAAAAACGCGCACCGGCCGGCGGACGTGTCGCTTCTCTGCGACGAATGCGGCGTGCCGAAGCGCACCGCCACGCACCTCGTCCGGAAGCGTTACGGACTGACGCCGTTCGAGCTTCTCGACGAATGCCGGCTCGTGCTCGCGCGCCGGTTCGCGGCTTCGGGCGCGCCGCGCAAGGCCGTCGCGGCGTCCGCCGGTTTCGGACGAGTCGCCGCGCTCGACCGGGCCGGAGCGGCGTCGGAGGCGCGCGGCGGCTTCGCTTGGTGAAAAGGTCCGGGCGCAGAATCCCTTTGCGCTCCGCCGGACTCCGGATGCCCTGCGGGGCGTCATGGTCGACACCGACACCATCGCCGCCCTCGCGACGCCGCGCGGAGAATCCGCCGTCGCAATCGTCCGGCTCTCCGGTCCGCTCTGCGAAAAACTCGCCGGCGAACTGCGCGGCAGGCCGGACGCGCCGGAAGCGCGTCGCGCGACGCTCGGCACGTATCGCGACCGGGATGGCAAACCGGTGGACCAATGCGTGTTCACGTATTTCGCGCCGGGCGCGTCGTACACCGGCGAGGCGTCGTTGGAAATCGTGCCGCACGGCAACCCGCTCGTCGTCCGGCTCATCCTCGCCGACCTGATCGCGCGCGGCTGCCGGAGCGCGGAACCGGGCGAATTCACGCGCCGCGCGTTTCTCAACGACCGGATGGATCTGACGAAAGCCGAGGCGGTCGCGGAACTCATCCACGCCCGGTCGGAACGCGCGCTCGAAGTCGCCCGCAAACGCCTCGCCGGCGATCTCGGCCGGAAGGTCGCCGACTGGAGCGACCGGCTGCTTCAGGTGCTGGCGGAACTGGAGGCGTACATCCGGCTCAAGCCACGCGCGGGCAGCCGTGCGATCATATGAAGTAGGGAGGATGCCGATCAGAAGGTCCATGCGCCGCCTGTTTCCGTGGTGATCGAAAACGGCTGCTCGACGAGCTGGGCGCGTGTCGTGGTTATATCAGGTGGTTTATGCTGATTCTAGCGAAAACCTACCAATGAGCCTGCCACGCAGTGCCGTCCCAGGTCTTGAGCGTATCGTCGTCCTGATCGAATACGGTCTGCCCCGCAACAGGATCATCGGGAAGCGCCTGCGGAGACAAGATCAGACCAGCGAGCGGCTTATTCCCCGCGACAACGGCATCCTGGGCACGGATCAACGCATTGATCGCATTGGCCGCGAGGCGGACCCATTCAACAATGTTGCTGGCGGTTACGGGAACGCGAAGGATCATCTGGCGCCACCTACCGCCGGAATGAATTCAAGGCCCTGCGCATATGTCCACTCCGCCCCAGCCTCGATATCCAGCCGCGACTTCGCGTAGATCCCATTAGCACGCACAGGCATCATACCTGACCGCTGGAGCGTACCGCGAACCCGGGGCACGGGCCGATCGCCAAGCCTCTGGCGACAATCGAGCGAGATCGAAAGGCCTGAAATGGCATCGCCAATCGGTACGACAGCCCGCAAGCGAGTCCGTCGCCGGTCAACCATCTCGACCAATGGTGTTTCGAACCAAGCCGCGACATTGGCCCCTGTCAGGACACCGATCGTGTCGTCATTGCGCACGAACAAGAATAATGGATCGCCTCCGGCAAAGCGCGGATCGTCCAGACTGTACGGCATGGAATCTAGGCCATCTGGATAGAGCGCGTCCAGCTCCTCAAGCGCGATATTTGCCGTGAACCCCGAGAATATCGCCTTCGCATCGATCTCGGCCTTGGCCCAGCGGTCCAGCCCCCAATCGTACATCCAAAGCCGGCCGGGGTTTCCAGGCATCAGCCATGCAACCACATAGCGGCGCGGATCGATCGCCGATGACATGCTGACCAGGGTCGAAACGGGATTTTCCTTGAAGAACGTCTGATCAACCCGTTCGAACCCGATGGGCGTCACGACATTACCATCGCAATAGACGAACCCGCGATCCGACAGAAAATAGATACGGCGGTCGGTGGCTGCGATCGATCCCTTGGAGACTGCACCGACCTCGCGAGCGATGGGATCGAACTGAAATGTCGTCTCATCACCCGTGTAGGTCATCCGCACAACGCGGCTGCGCTGGACGATAATCCCATACTCGCCGCCCACGATGCCCATCACAGCCCCGCCCACAAGCATGGGCTGGAACCCCGCCAGATTGACGCCGGGCGTATTACTGGTTGCGTCGTTGAAACCCGACCATTGCACTAGCGACTGGTCACCATCGGCCTGTCCATAGACGACGAAATCGCGCACCGTTGCGACACTGGTAGCGCTGGGAGGGGAACCAGCGAGAGGCGCCGCTGTGGCCGTGATAAGATCAATCGCCTGCGTCACCCCGCCATTAACCGCTACGACTTGATCGCCGAATTGCGTAAAGCGGAAAGGGTCGGTGCCCGCCAATCCGGTTGCGATCTCGCTCCACGAACCACCGCTAAACTCGTAAAGCGCGTTGCCGCCACCAGCCAGTAGCGAGCCCGTCCCGTCCGAAGCGACAAATGAAGCCCCTCCGTTGAAGGACTGCGGCAACTCACTGGTGATCGGATCGAACGCGCCCATGGGACCATAGCCATTCGCGCGAGGATAAGCATTCGCCATATCGCTCAGGCCATCATGAAGATGAGGAGGCTTGTCGGGCTCGAACGCCCCGAACATCACCTTGGGATTTGCCAAGATCCCCGCTCCCTGACATCGCTGCGCATGACGAGCGGCCCGCTACCGTATCGGCGGCGATTGCCGGCCATGTTGATTTCCTCGATCGTCTCGTCGACCGACGCCTTGATCAGGCCCAATCGATCGTCATTCCAACCGTAGAACTCAGCCTGGAGCAGCGCTCCGAACAGATAAAGGTCGGGATGATCGTCGAGAAGCCCTGCGTGCTCTCGAAGAGGCTCGGCAGTCGCAGAGCCTCGGCATACTTGGCGTAGAACTGAACGCCGTCCCAGGGCTCGATCGTCGCGCTCACGATCGGCGCGAGACCATCGGACACGTATGAGAGGGGGTGCCCGAAGCCCATTACCTTCCGGCATCTCTCCCATAGCCATATCCTACCCCTCACTCCGGTCACCCCACACACTGCTCCCGCAGGCCCGCTGGCCACGCATGCACGCCGACGGACACCCCCCCTCCGAGGTGAAACAATTGCCATCCATTCTTTGATGAGTCAAATTACTCTTATTAGAAAAATCATATGATCATCTTTCTTAGGCATCAAGACCATGAAATATGGAAGGTATTGGAGAAGGATTTTTATGCTCTTCCATCTGATGAGGATAGATGGGATAGAGAGCAAATTAGACAATCAACTATAAATTACATCGCAATGAATATGATATAATGTGCTTTACATCCTAATGAGTATAGTCATGTCTCCATATGTACCAGTATAAAGGAAATGTGAGACAAACTTGCCTTGATCTATGGAGGAATCTCACAAGGAAAGGAGACCAAAGTAAATTTGCTTGTCATAGACTATGAGTTGTTTAAAATGAAATTCAAAGAAAGCATCTTGGAGATATTTGCGCCCCTCACAAAAATCACTAATGATCTAAGAGCCCTAGCAAAACATATACAAATTTAGGAAGTTTTATGTTCATTTCTTGTGTTTTGGAGTTTAAAGGTGATAGCTATCGAGGAAGCAAATAATGTATTCGTGATGTCCCTGGATGAGCTCATAGGATCTCTTATGACCTATGAGATAAACTTCCACGGGAGTGAAGAGGAATCAAAGAAAAAGGAATCCATACCCCTCAAAGTCAATTACATGGAGTCAAGTGAAGAAGATCTAAGTGATGGGGACGATGATGAGGTTAAGGTTGCTCTACTTACATGCCAAGTTCGTAAATTCCTCTAGGCCCTGTTTGTTTGGGGGATAAATCGAGATAAACCACTGAAAGTTAGCCTATTCCCATTGGTTGCTCATACAAGGTATTCCATGGGATAGGCACTTATACTGGTTTATCCTGGGATAACTTGTTCTACCAAAAAGGTAGAACAAGGAGGGTTAAGCTTTTTCACAGTTCTCAAGAATATTCTGGGTTACCTTATCTCCTAATCAAAATATTTTGGTGTATTTTATGGAATGTCTTACCTGCGGTTTAACTTATCCACTTAACCTATTCCGCAATCAAACAGGGCCTAGAGAAAGAGGAATGTTTGTTAGTAGCTAGACACACCATGGAGGAGGGTGAATAGTTGTGTCGATAAAAATAATAGAATATTAAAATTTAACTATGATTATGCAGTAAAAAATTAAATGTGAGAATACAATCAAATCATAGAAGTCGCAAGATTTTTATACTAGTTCGGTTCCTTGACATCCCTACCTTCCTTGACATCCCTACGTCTAGTCTCAATACAACTTGCTCAAGTTATTCACTAACCTTTTGTTAAAAGTTACACTAGCTATTTCTAAGGTCAGCTCACCAGTTGATTTTCACAGGACTGAGCGGATCCTATCTGGTGATTTTTTAGAAACCATAATTTAGTTAATTTTGATCAGGTCTCAGCCAACCAACCACTCACTTCAAGTGACTTAGTTTTCAGGTGATTGCACACCTGTTAGCTTTTCAGGAGCTAGTCACTTAGCTAATTTGTACGATATCAGCGGACCAACCTAGCACACGTAGTGTTGGTTACCCAAATCAACAAATGTTCTTCTAGTTGTCTCATGGACAGATCTACAGAGAATGAAAATAAATGAATACAGAGACAAGAAGAGGAGGAAAACAAACAGAATATCGTTATAGAACAATATCCTCTTCTTTAATGTTTCTTAGGATGAAGGACTTCAGAGATGAAGTTTTGAATGCGATGAAGTCCTCCCTTGATATGAGTGCGCAAGAAGTAAAACGTTGGGATCGTTTTGAATGTAGGAAGGTGCTTAAAGAATTGCTTGTATGCTTGTTTAGCGTTCTGTGTGCCATTCTTATGCAAGTCTAGGCTATTTATACCTCCAGGTTTCATTGTATCTGTTGGATAAATGGCCTCTCAACGGTCAGATCCCAGTCTTAACGTTCGATAGGTCAGATTGGTTGCTATCCTTCTATTTCTAAGACAACAGGTGAATTAAATTTTCTACTACTGCCATCAGTCTGCATATTTTCTCTTCTTGTGTAATTTTTCTTCTGATTGCTGCTATCAATGATTTTTCTCTTTTTCAGAGGATGTAATTAACGTCGTAACCTTTATGGTACGGCGGACTTCTAGTCCCGGCTCGAACTTCACAATCGACTGACCAATTCAGATCGAACGCACTATAAATTTGTCACGCCGGTGACTGGCACGCCTTCTTCCTATATATATTTCCTTTTTTTTCATCCCCCACAAGCTGGCTCGCCCGGTGGGACCGAGTCTTCCTTCATCTCTTTGCCAAGATAAGAGGCCTCCTGAGACTCTCCCCAAGAATACTGATTGTTTGCCTATTTATTGTAAGAAACGATAATGTCGACAGGACTTGCTGCTCTCGCTTTTGGCCCCGTAATAGCTGCCGGCCATGCTGCACACAGGTACCTGGCGGTGCCCACCATTTTCGGCACATTCCCACTGGTGATCGGCTTCTCCAACTTTTTGGGGCTTGCCTTCACCGATCTATTGCCAGTGGAGTCCCCGGAGCCCAGCGGGGAGATGACTAACAAGAAGCCTGTGGTCCCCAAGGCCTGATGCTATATATACAGGCCCGCTGAGAGGTCCAGTTCAAGTTGCCAGCTACATGGTGCACCACATCACCCACAGGGCTTGCCCCGTCCATAGCAGGAAGCCCGGAGGATGCCATTAGAAAAGCTTTCGGAGGAATACTGCTGCTATTGTTACTAGGCGCCTCTCTGTGTCTAAGAAATCTGTTCTCATTGGGGGTGCCCGAGTCTTTTTAGACGGTCGTGATGCCCAAGCTATTCCAGACCGGGTGGTCCCTACCATCCCTACACACAACTCCTTCCAGGCTTTGTCCGGGAGGAGAGCTGAAAGAGAAGAAGAGGACCGCCGAGGCCGGAAGGAGTTGGCCCCACGGCCAAAGAAATTCAAACAAGTGTGTGTCCCTAAGCGGATCCAACCTGCCTGTGAGGAAGCACTCGCCTACCTCCGCAATCCTAAATCGGAGAAGGTCGGAAGATGAAATGAGAGGGGCTGGGCCCCAAAAGAAGAACAAACGACCGTGGATGCTCCACGCCGAGAAATTTTCAACGCTTGTGTTAGACAGGCCAATGTCCCGGCTATTGGGACAAGATTCAACCAGCCAACGAAGAGAGCTCGGCTGGCGTACATGCCTCCGGTGCGAAGCTAGCAACTGTCCCCCGTCCTTCACCAAGGATGTGATCAAGAGGAGATGATCGATATGGTCAGGAGTTACTTCAGAGGCTTGGGAAACCCCTCATTGGGCTAGCAACATTTGCTACAAGTAGCTGCCACTGAAGAAGAAGAACATTTGTCAAGGGAAGTTGAAGAGGAAAAAGAAAGGAAAGTGGCATCGTCTGTAGATGACAACAGACATGAAGACAGGCCGAACTACGAGGCCGATGAAGGCCCTCACCAGTGGCAGGAGAGGAGAAGATGAATTTCAATGTTTGAAAGACTGACCTTTCCAGGTCGAATAAGAAGAAAGGTCTCCAGGCAGAGGAATGGCATGAAGATTGTTGCATGCAACATGGCCGGCGTGGCCGGAAGATACGGGGGCCTGCTAGAAGAACCCCAAGAGTTGGCCTGATTAGCCGCAAGGCCAGAGCCAAACACTAGAATGAGTATAGTTGCTAGGGAAAGGCTGCAAGTAGTTGAAGGGAAGCGGGTGATTCCCGAAGAAGTCGCTATGTTAGCTATCAATGTGGTGACAACAGAAGAAGGAGAAGAGGTCCTGCTAACTACCTCGCCCGAAGGTGCTTCTGGTGAAGCAATTGAAGGCACTTCCAGCACGGTGACCCTAGATCTGTCCGTGCTGATGCTGTTGCATAAGTATCAATAGAAGATAGAGCTCCTGAAGAAACAATTATATGAGAAGAATGAACAGGCTTCCACATCCAAGTAGCCGGGGATACAGGCTAAATCTTCACGGGGAGGTGTCAACCCTTGTGATTTCTCACCATTGTATGCTCTACCCCAGCCGGCAGAAGACAGCCAAGCTACCCCTCCACCACGGGGGTCCCAGCCTTTGCTACCACCGGTGCTGCCCCTGCTAAATCAAGCACTGCTACTGTGCCTGCCACCATAGGCAACTGTTCTGGCTACTCCATACATACAACTGACACATTTCTACCCAGAGCCAGTGGACCCGATTGCAATGAACTGGCTCATGGCCGAGAAGATGATAGAAATGAAGCTAGCAGAGCGAGGGGAAGGTGAATATATGGCTTTTGATGCTTACCAAGTTCCCTACCCACCTCACCATCCAGCCAAGTGGCTCCCTCCTGGGATCTCTAAGCCGCCAAAATTTGACAAGTTCAATGGGCAAGGATCCCCAAAAGAACATATAGCTTATTATATGACCGTCATGGGCAATTTGGCTTCAGATGAGTCATACTTGCTGAAATTCTTCGGGTCCTCCCTCACGGGACTCGCATTTGAGTGGTACTCTAGCCTACCAGGAAGGTCGATCAGCGACTGGGCAGATATGCAGAAGAGGTTCAAAGAACGGTTCCATGTAACCGAAAGAGAAGTCACTGTGGCTGAACTATAAGCGGCTAGGTAGCGGCCAGATGAGACAGCCCTGGACTACATTAAGAGGCGGAGAAACCTCGGAATGAGATGCAAGCAGCCCCATCATCAGGAGGACGCTGTGCAAATTTGCTAACAAAACCTCCGAAGAGAGGTATTAGAGAAGATGATTGGCATGAAGATAAGGTCCTTCAATCGTCTCAAAAATGTGGTAGCCAAAATTGAAACCTTTTTGGCGAAGCATCCTTCAACTGCATCCAGTGCTGCCCTGCAAAAAGTGAAGATAATAGAGCGGTGTCCGGTGCCCAAAGAAGCAAATGTTGTTGAACTCAAAGCATTCATGCAGCAAAGAGGCAAGGATGAAAAGGTGACTGTACCTCCGTCTGACAAAACAAAACAAAAGAAAGATGGTCTCTTATTCAGGGATAAGATGAAGAAAGTGATGTGGGATGAGCCCGGATAGGAAACTGAGACCTAAAGCCAGCAAACTCGTGAGCATGTATGCCTAGACGGAAAGGTGATCACACACGCGAAGAGCGAACTCCTAAAGGGTACCGAGTGGTGGCTAGGCAAGCAGTGGCTCGAGGTGCGTCGGACACGGTCTGAACTGTGAGGAGGGTGGTGGAAGCCACCCGGGGAGAATGGGATGGGCACCAGATACTACTGGGCAGACCGGTACCGAGGGGACCGGTTCAGATGTACGCTCTTCTCACCGACAGCAAGATCACTCATTTAGGTGGATCATTTGGGAACGGGCACTCGTCTCACCAGCGCAACATAGGAACTAATACTAGAAAAGTAGGAAAGGAGTGGCAACCGAACGTACCTAGCCATCCGAAGGATCAGCTCCGGTCAGAGACGTGGGCGAGCCGGGGATCGTGTGCACCCGGCAAACACACTGCGTCGATGGCGCTTCCAGTCGACCCTGCTAGTACAAGCAAATGAAATAACCTACACGTAGGTAGGGGGAACTCGGGGAGGGGCTCACGGTACAACACTACCCTCACGCAGGAGGGGGGGCACACGTGGGAGGGAACGCTCAAGCGAATCATCGCTTGTTGTCTTGCAGGGCAGAATGAAAGAACTCACACTGGTAGACTGCGCATAGGACTCCAAGAGTGGTGCCGCTTGTGCGAAAACATCGCTGGAGGAGTGCTGTAGTGCTCTGCAAAGCTCGGTGATGATTTAAGGTCACTGGTGGGTAGGGCGGGGCCGACAAGCCAACCTGTGTAGCTCTATCTCGCAGGACAGGTTGGTGCAGTCGCCGTGCAGGAGGGAGAACTCCCACCGGGGACCTCAGAATGAGGCGGGACTAGTGTGGTTGGTTGGAGAATTGGAATCTCTACACACCAGCCAAGTTTGACGGCCGTCGGAGGTTGGGGCTGGTCACGGTCACTTTTGGGACACGCCTCTATTTTCTGGGTGAGCAGGCAGACAGGGGCAGGATGCCCGGGGTGGTACGCTCAGCACAAAGGTTGGATCGTGACAAAACCACTTGGGATGGTTTCAGGACATTGAGGGGTACGACTCCGATGAAGAAGGCTCAGCGAGAATATCGACAGGGAAGGTGTGACTCGTTCGGCTAATCGGTTGCACACTCTGGGCGGACTGGTTCGCACCAGCTCTGCACAGTCACATGAGATTGGGCACCACAAACTGTGCTGACATTAGAATGGGGAGAAACCACCTCTGGAATGTAGGGGACTCAGAGAAGAACCAACCCTCAGAAGAGAGTTTAGGCAGAATTGCACCGTGGAAGTCAGTGCAGCCTCTGCCAATCGAACCTCAGATTCTAGCTCGAATCTGGCGCAGCCGCACGAGAATGGGCAACGTTATCAGTGCCGAGGTCAAAATGGGCGGGATTACTTCTGGAGCGAAGCTGACTCGAAGCAGGAAAACTCCACAGAAGAGAGTTTGCACTGATTCACGCGGTGGGAGTCATGGTAGATTCTGCAAGCCAGGCCTCAGAACCAGACTCGAATCTGTAAGCAGCAGATCAATGATTCCACTATCCCGAGGGGTGGGCGACGTTGTGGAACCTCTGGGGATGCTATGGGCGAACTTGGGTGATGGGGCTATGGGGGAAGTAGTGGGAAGGGAGCTGGAAGGGGCTGGGGCATGAGAGGTTGAAGTGGGGGCGACTAGGGTTAGGGCTATGGGGGGTGCGCACTTGGGTTTTGGGAAGGAGGTGGGGGCGCAGCCAATATTTTGGTGGAGGGAAATTTAGGTTGTGTTTTGGTAATTTTTCTTGAAAGGTGGAGAGATTCTAGGGGGATTTTATCTCTAGAGTGATAATAGGAAAGATTTGGAGACAAGCCACTTCCCATCTGAAACCATGACAATCTTTCCATGGTTCTGATCTCACCTGCTGCAGAAGCCCACGCTGAATCACATTCAACCTGTTCTCACTCGTGAAACAAGGAGATATGCAGTTACTTTAACAGGAGGAGACACAAAATATATTTGATGTAATAAGAAGACTCAACTTGAATTGCCGTTACACCGGCAAGAACTACAACAGCTAGAGTTATGGTGTTAAGAGACACCTTATTCACTAAGTCAGAGCTGCAAACGCAGGATGCTCATATATTGATCATAAATAAGATCAAGATGGAGGTCAGATTCAAGAAACATATTATTAGTCTCAGAAGATCAAAGGAGCAAGGCAAAAGTGTGATGGTACAGCATGTGCGACGCAAGCCTGGAATGGCATTATCAAGGGAGATCTAGATATGCAGAGGCTTCAAAAATGCCAGAAAGATGTCCAAACACAAGCAGGAATGCAGGCCCCAGGAAGAGATGTGGTAAATATGATTTGGTAAAACATGTAAACCTTGAGAAAATAATGTTGTAAAACCTCTAACACATAAAAGGCAGTAAATAGTCAGCATGAGCCCCTGACGCATGATCCCCTGACATGGAGAGGCAACTTTACCTCAAACATGACAGCCTCTATGAAAACATTTATTTTGTCCAAAACAGGGAAATCATTGGGTAGACACTAGCAGCAATATGTCAATTGCTTCATGAGACCTGAAAACACAAATAAAAATCTTATGATTTTTATGACATTCTAAAGCAGATGGTAAAACTTATGAATGATTGGTTGGTACCAACTGATTTAGAGAATCTGAGTGACTAGACTCTTCTGGGCGGGATTAAGAAGCAGAGAGAGAACTAGTTTAGTGAATTGCTCTGAAATGGGATGTTTGTAATATCCAGAGTGTAATATTTCATACTTTCAATGGATTTCTTTTTTGCAGTTCCACTTAAATGACCAACAAGTATGCCATCCTAGAGAAAGAAATAACCATGACCTTTTTCCCATCAACGACATGGTGCAGTTTCTTACCAGTTTCTTAGTGCATGCTATATGTTCAGATTAGACAAATACTAGTAGATCTCTCCTGTCAACTATGCCCAAATCAGAATAACCGAGAAGGAAGAGACCAGGTGAAGGTAATTTTTGAGAAGGGTCCACTGACATCAGTGTTACTGTTCTTTGGCAAGTGGCCAAACCCAAAAGTAGGTACATCCGTGTATGGAAGGCAATGCCCCCATGCCCCTGCAGGCTGTCCAGCAATACCATGGCTACAATATTCAGATGATACACTTGTTGGCACCCACTGAGAATAAAGAAGCACTTGAAATTACATTGAGATTTTTTTCAGCAAGTGAAAGGCATCAGTTCAGATGGCAAAGTCAGTCAAAAAGTTGTCTTGTCCTCAGCTCGGCTTGTACAAAGAGGAGACAGTCTATATCAGACTACCGATTGTGTGAGAAAGCTACCTATCATTTATGTTGGGATCTGATTGTATGTTGGAAGAGTTGGAAAAGACAAAAGAAAAAAAAAATCAAAATCTCGGAATTGCTTGATAAACTTTGCAGAACTGATGGTGAAGCACGTGAACCAGATGTTCCCTTAATTTTTTAGGGCCTCTGCTGCAATAGCAGAGACAGTTCACAGAAATAGATGAGAACACAGCCCACCCAGGTTCTCTTCCTAACCGTCTACCCTTACCAACTGGGCCAACCGTTAGTGTGAACCTGATGAATTAATTTGAAAGCCGTATTCTTTAGGGGCCTATTTGTTTGGGAGATAAACCGGGATAAACCGGTATACCCCACTGAAATTTATCATATTCTCTTTGATTGCTCATACAAGATATTCCATGGGATATGCTCTTATCTTGTTTTATCCCGGGACAACTTGTTCTACCAAAAAGGTAGAATAAGGAGGGTTAAGTTTTTTCACAATTCTCAAGGATATTCCGAGTTACCTTATCTCCCAATCAAAGCATTTTGGTGTATTTTATGGAATACCTTACCTGTGGTTTAACTTATCCACTTAACCTATTCTGCAATCAAACAGGGCCTTTGGTTGCTCATACAAGGTATTTCATAGGATAAGCTCTTATCCTGGTTTATCCCGGGATAACTTGTTCTACCAAAAAGGTAGGTAACCAACCTCCAAATAAATTAACAGGCCTAACAGAAAAACCATTTCTTGGTTGGTTTTTGTGAGTAGTCAGCTGTCTATTTTCAATAATGTATGCCTTCTTATGTCATTCTGGACATTTAGTTGGAGAGATGATGTTGTTTAGACCCAGGGCAAATTTCTATTATTAAATTAAGATGCAAGTTTCATTTTTATTCTCTGCTCATGCACATTACTAGAATAGATAGACGATACACCATGTTATGTTACACTAAGCTCTTGGTATTCGTTACCCTGTTTGATTTGGTCTTTAAATTTGTTAACAACTCATAAAATATTCTTGGGATATTTGGTATTCTGTTCTAACATATTTCATTGGTGTAGTTTACAAAACTTTTACATTTGACAGAGGTATATCATTTTCATGATATGATTGATATGCTCATTGGATGTGGATATGAGAAGGGAACCACACGTTTTGGGTTTGGTTATGGCTTTGTATAGCACATTGCAAAGGCTAATAGGTCTGAAGTCCTTGGGTGTTGCTGGGGGCTGTGTCTTGGGTATGAGGGTGATATGTGTGTGGTTGAGAGTGGGGGGGAGGTTGTGGGTGTGGAAGAAAGAAAGAATGAGTTCTGTGCATTTTTTTTTTAGGATGTGCCAGTATTTTTGGTAGAAAAGAGGTGGGAAGCCATCTGGTCCGGGGGACTTTCTGGGGTTCATGTTCTAGAGGGCATCTTCAATTTCTTTGTCTAAGGGTGGGGAGTGGAGATTATGGTCTTCAGTCGGTGTGATGGGTGTGTTGAATGGGGGGAGGTCCGATGGGATGAGGGTGGGTTTACTAGATGTGTAAAGGTTGGTGAAGTGGCGGACAAAGCAATTTTTTATGGTAGTAATGTCCCCTGTCCAGTTGCCATCCGAGAGTTTCACCCAAGATATTCTGTTTGTTTTCTGCCTAGCCAGCACCTTGGTGTGGAAGTATTTTGTGCTTCTATCTCCCTCCTCGTACCAATGGGACTTTGATCTTTGTCTCCAGAACTCTTTGATCATCATAATTTGTTCCTCGTATTGACTTTCCAGCATGGCTTCTTTAGTGACATGTTCTTCTGTGAGGGGCAGGGATCTGATTTTAACCATCTCTTTTTGTATCTTCTCTGCACGGTGCCGGGGGTCTGCAAAAAATTTTTGTTTCCACCTTCTGATCTGAGTGTGAAGTTGCTTGGTCTTGTGAGTGTAGTTTGCTGATAGGGGGGTTGGAATTGTTCCAACTGTGATCAAGCATTGTTTCAAAATCTTTCCGTCGGGTCCACATGGACTCTAGCTTGAAAGTGGTCTTCCTCCTTCTTCTGTTTCCCAGCAGGTTGGTGTAAATGGGGTTGTGGTCACTTGCTATGTGAGGGAGGTGGTGGACTGATGCTTGGGGAAAGAGAAGCCATCATTCAACATTTACCAGTGACCTGTCCAGTCGTTCTTTTATATGCCATTTGGCCATCCTCCTGTTAGTCCAGGTGTAAGCAAGTCCATCATAGCCCAGGTCGAGTAGCCCAGTGTCAAGGGCAAACGGTTGGAACTCTCTAACTTGTCTTGGGTTTACTCTGGATCCTCCAGATTTGTCTGCTTGTCCCAGGATTGAGTTCATGTCGCTTGTGATCAAGATGGGGGCTGTGTGGGTGTGAATGAAGTCTGAGATTTCTGCCCAGAAAGCTTGTCTGAGGGTTCTTCTTGTTGGTGCATATATACATATGAGTATCCAGTGCTGCTGAGGAGGGTATTAGATATCCAGGGCTACCCAATTCCCAGTAGTGTGGAGGATTTGAGCTTGGATATTTGGGTCCCACCAGAGCCAGAGACCCCCTGATCTGCCAAAAGGTTCTATCACACAGTGGGTGTCAATGTTTCTGGTTGCAAAAAAGGATTTACTTGTGGTGGGGGAGGCTTTAGTTCTGACAGGAAGACAATGTTCGGTTTAATGGAATGGTTTATTTGGTTTAGATAGGGAATTGTGGAGTGACCACCCACACCTCGATAATTCCACGAGAGACTTTTCATTGTTCCCCTTGCGGCTCGTTGAGGTCAGCCGCAACAACCTTTGTGGTTTCCGGCATGGGTTGGGTAGTAGATGTCTTCCCTTAGGCATTATTTTTGGCTCTAACCGCTTGTTTGGGGTTTATGGCCTTTATGGCATGACGGGATTGGGTCCCGACACGAACTACATAATTGCCTGACGAAGTCAGACCGAGCGCACCGTGGGTTTCCATGAAACCCGAATAAATCATCACCTCGGTGACTGGCACACCCTCGCACTAAATAGACAAATAAACAAACCGACCAACGACCAAACGGAATAATCCAAACAGTAAAAATCGTTTAGTGCGTCCACAGGGGTATTTGAAGAAGAGCATACCCCCGCTCCGAGGGCACTAATGAGAAAAAGAAGAGAAGAAGAAGAGTCACGAGACAGACATGGTCTTCGTACCCGCCTATCCACCAAAAGAAGAGAAAAAAAAATCACAAGGCAGACATGGTCTTCGTACCCGCCTCTCCACCAAAGAGAAGAGAAGAAGAGAAAGAAGATGTCACGAGGCAGACGTGGTCTTCGTACCCGTCTCTCCACCAAAAGAAGAGAAGAAAAAATCACGAGGCAGACATGGTCTTCGTACCCACCTCTCCATCAAAGAAAAGAGAAGAAGAGAAAGAAGATGTCACAAGACAGAAGTGGTCTTCATAGCCGCCTCTCCACCAAAAAGAAGAGAAGAAAAAATCATGAGACAGACGTGGTCCTCGCACCTGCCTCTCCACACAAAAAGAGAAGAGAAGAGGAGAGAGAAGTGTTACGAGGCAGACATGGTCCTCGCACCCGCCTCTCCATACAAAGGAAGAAGAGAAGAAAGGAAAGGGGGTCTCGAGACAGACATGGTCTTTTACCTACCACCTTTGGCCATCCACTCGATAAACCTCTCATACGGTCGACGTCATGACCTTTCGCCCGAACCGAGGGCATTCCACCGACATGGTGTTAAACTGACCAGTATTCTGCCGACGGGGTGTTAAACCGACCAGTATTCCACCGACGGGGTGTTAAATGGACCAGTATTCCATCGACGGGGCATTAAATCGACTACTATTTCCGCCGACGGGGCGTTAAACTGACCAGTATTCCCCCGACGGGGTGTTAAACCGATTACTATTTCTGTCGACGGGGCATTTTACTGCCACTTCTGTCGATGGGGCGTTAAACTGACTACTATTTCTTCCGACGGGGTATTAAACTGACCACTTCCGCTGATGGGGCGTTAAACCGACTACTATTTCTTCCTACGGGGTATTAAACTGACCACTTCCGCCGATGGGGCGTTAAACCGACTACTATTTTCACCAACGGGGCATTAAACTGACCAGTATTCCACCGACGGGGCGTTAAACCGACTACTATTTCCGCCAACGGGGCGTTAAACTGACCAGTATTCCGCCGACGGGGCGTTAAACTGACTACTATTTCTGCCAATGGGGCGTTAAGCCAACTACCACTTCCGCCGATGGGGCGTTAAACTGACTACTACTTCCACCAACGGGGCGTTAAGCTAACTACCACTTCCGCCAACGGGGCGTTAAGCTGACTACCACTTCTGCCAACGGGGGGTTAAGCCGACTGGCACTCCGCTAGCGGGGCATTGAACTGACTACCAGTATTTCACCGACGGGGCGTTAAACAGACCACCATTTTCACCAACGGGGCGTTAAGCCGACTAGCACTCCGCCATCGGGGCATTACACTGACAAGCCACTCCACCAACGGGGCGTTACACTGACAAGACACTCAGCCAACCGGGGCTTTAATCCGATAGATGTTCAGCCAATCGGGGCTTTAATCCGACAGATGCTCAACCAATCGGGGCTTTGATCCGATAGATGTTCAGCCAATCAGGGCTTTAATCGGACAGATGCTCAGCCAATCGGGGCTTTAATTTGACAGATGCTCGGCTAATCGGGGCTTTAATCTGATAGATGTTCAGCCATCGGGGCTTTAATCCGATAGATGATCAGTCAATCAGGGCTCCAATCTGATAGATGCTCAGCCAATCTGGGCTTTAATCCAATAGATGCTCAGCTGATCGGGGCTTTAATCCGATAGATACTCAGCCAATCGAGGCTTTAATCCGGTAGATGCTCAGCCGATTGGGGCTTTAATCCGATAGATGCTCAGCCATCGGTAGCCACGCCACTAGATGTTCAACCATTGGCAAGGAGACCAACAGATGACCAACCCTTACTGTGTAAAACTCCCTCCTCCCTCACTGCAGCACTGATTTTGTACTCAGCATTCAGTTAATTGATGAAACTAAAATTATCTCTTTGACTCCATATAGATACTCTCCTCATCACAAGACTGCAATTGAATAGACATTGGCAGAATCATTGAAGAATGGGATTATTCAGACTAGTCACAGTCCGTTTGCTTCCCCGGTCTTGTTAGTTTAAAAGAAAGATGGCTCCTGACGTATGTGTGTTGATTATAGGGAGTTGAAGAAAAATACTGCCAAACATATGTACCCAATCCCTGTCATTGAAGATTTACTGGATGAGCTCAGCCAGGCCACATTCTTTACCAAATTGGACTTGAGATTCGGGTATCATCAAATCCGGATGCGACCAGAGCATATTGACAAGATAGCCTTCTCTACACATGCCAGTCATTATAAATATTTGGTTCTCCTTTTCGACCTTACTAATGCCCCAACCACTTTCCAGGGTTTAATGAAAGATTTATTCAGGCCTTATCTACGGAAATTTGTATTGTTTTTTTTGATGATATACTGGTTTACAGTTCAGAGTGGGAATTGCATTTACATCATTTACAAGACATCCTCACAGTACTATAGCAACACACTTCCTATGCTAAGTGGTCTAAATGCTCCTTCGGACAATCTTCTATCTCTCATCTGGGACATATCATTTCCAAGGGCACTGTCTACATGGACCCAGACAAAATCCAAGCTATCTAGGACTGGCCCATTCCAAAGGGATTTAAACAATTGAGAGGATTTTTGGGTTTAGCTGGCTATTACAAAAAATTTATAAAGGACTATGGGTCGATTGCTGCTCCATTAACAGCCTTGTTAAAGAAGGATGTCAGATTTAAGTGGACTTCACACGCAGATATTGCCTTCTTGTCCTTAAAGCAGGCATTAACAACAGCTCCGGTACTGTTTCTTCCAAATTTTACACAAACTTTTATTATTGAATGTGATGCTTCCTCCACAGGCATGGGTGCTGTACTGTTACAACATAATCATCCAATTGCATATATTAGCAAGGCCTTCTCTGCTACACAGCAAGCTCTATCAACTTATGATAGAGAATTGTCTGTTGTTATTTTTGTTGTCCATAAGTGGAAGCACTAGCTCTTGGGTGCACATTTTATTATTAAGACTGATCACCAGAGTATTCGACACCTCCTAGCTCAGAAAATCACTACTCCACAGCAACAGAGATGGCTTGTTAAACTCATGGGCTTTAACTTTTCCCTAGAATATAAACAAGGCCGCACTAATATTGTTGTTGATGCACTGTCTAGACAATCTGATACAGCATTTGTGTGTGGTATTTCTGTCATCATTCCTAATTGGCTGGAAGGGTTAAAAGCTAGTTACGCTACTGACCCCATACTACAGCAGTTGAGACAAGAATGGGAAGCAGGCCAATTAGACAAGCAATTCTACAGTCTCAAAGGTGACCTCATATATTTTAAAGGAAGGATCCTTCTACATTCTGCTCATTCATATATTCCACGGATCCTCCAAACTTTCCACCTCTCTCCACTTGGCGGCCATGTTGGATTCCATAAAACATTACATAATATTAGGAGTAGTTTCTACTGGAAGAATATGACTTCTGATATTAAGAAGTTTATTCGGAAATGTGACATATGTTAGACATGCAAATATACTACACAACCACCTTTGGGGTTGTTACAACCTCTACCTATTCCACAAAAAACATGGACATCCCTTTCTATGGATTTTATTGATGGACTCCCTAAATCTCACAGCTGGACATCCATTATGGTCGTGGTAGACCGTCTTTCCAAGTATGGGCATTTTCTACCATTGAAGCATCCATATACAGCTCAATCTGTTGCTCAACTGTTCACCAAAGAGATTATACGGTTGCATGGGCTTCCTGCTACTATAGTTTCTGACAGAGACCCCATCTTTTGTAGTAACTTTTAGCAGGAAATCTTTACTTTACAAGGAGTCATCCTCAACATGAGCACCGCATACCACCCCCAATCCGATGGCCAATTGGAGGTAGTAAACCACTGCTTGGAAACTTACTTGCGCTGTTTCTGTTGTCAACAACCTGATGTTTGGGCAGATTGGTTATGTTGGGCTGAATACTATTATAACATCACTTATCACTCCGCCATCAAAATGACACCCTATGAAGCAATATGCAGAGTTCCTCAAAAAGGAAATTTACATAGTGTAACTCAATAAAGTGAAAATTACAAGATGTGACTCTAAACTACTTGAAGACTCATGACACTCTAAGTCTTCTCTCGTGCCTTTAATCATCGCTCTTGGACCCACCACTAGCATAGTCTGGATTCGACTCACTTGAATTTCTAAAAAAGATTAAAAAAATAAATATGAGCACACTTGCCCAGTAGGTATCTTTGCATCAACATGGAGACAGGATTTAAGTAGTTAACATTTTAGCTCTAGAAAAGAAGGTAATAGACAATGCGATATGACACACGAATAAACCATAGTAACTACACGAATTGAACCACAAAGATATGAAGAATGTGAATGAACAATAGAACATGTTCAAGCAGGATTATAAAGTAAAGTGGCCTTTCATTAACAAGAATGCACTGTCGTGTAAGGAGAATGTACTTTTCATAACCCTGGAAGGCTATGCACTAGAAAGTCATGTAACAAGTAAGTAATAATTTAATCATGAGATAGTCTCGCGGATTTCACTCATTTATAAAAATAAGTACTCCCAGAGCAATGCGACGCCAGTATTCATCATACCCCATGGTTTATAGTATATTTTCGACAATCAGCCGTGGGGGCTAATGTCGAGCCCTTGGACAAAATCAGTGTCCGATCTGCATCTTCAAGTTATAAATCAAGCTACTTCCATAAGTAAATATAAAGTAGGCCAATAATGTACAATTCAAGCATAGGTTCACGATAACAATTTTCAAGGTAAGAACATACCAACAGGAGCAGGTGAGTTCAAGGAATGAATTAAGAACAAGGTCATACTACGGAAAGAGTCTGGCAGCATAATGGCCTAGTCGTTACTTTCCATAATTCATTAATTGCTTATTGTACAGAGTGTTAAGTTTTAGATAATCAGTAGACTATCTAGGAATAAAGGAATATCAACCCGTGGGTCAAACCTTGGGTTAAACACCGTTTGACATAAAACGGCCAAGCCTGGACCGTTTCCTGGAGATGCGGTCGTTCATGGACCGTTTATATACAAACGCGGTCAAGGCAGGACCGCTATCATGAAGAGGCGGTCTGATCTGGACCGTTTCTAGACAGGGTCGACACCAGAACAAGGGAAGAGTCGACGTAGCAGAATTTTGGAATAACATGGTCACGGGATGCCACTACTTGATAGTGGCGGTCGCCTAATGGCCACTATTACCCAGGGCATAGAAAAAAAATGCTGATAAAAGTACTTTCTAGACAATTAGACTTTGAGGGTACAACCAGCTCTACGTCCTAACGGGAATATCAAGCTCGCGGAGACTTACGGAGGCCTTGAAACATGATCCCCTAACCTGACAGAAGGAATATGCGGCGGAGAAGTTCACAAGTCCAAGAAAGTGTGCCTATCATGTGCAAAGTGTAACTAATAAACATGTATCGAAATACGTGCTATGTACTTATGAAAGACTCAAAGATAAGAGTGAGAGACGTGAAAATAACGATCCAACGATCCACATAATGATTCCACAAAATCATAATAAATATCATTTACTACAAAACTATATTGTTTGGCCAAAATTAACATATAATGAAACTAAGTTTAAACATGCTCCTGCTAATCAAAAGGTGCCTAACAAGATTAAGGACATAACCAAGTGAAATACGGCATACATATAGCATATAATATCATGAAAACTAACTAAGGTTCAGACTGGGTTTCAGATTAAGAATGTGATCATGGAAAGGACCGTCTTATATAGACGCAGTTGGTCACAAGATCACCTTTATCGAGAAGCGGTCGTCTGGAGATTGCCTTCTGCCTTCCAGACAGAACGGTCAAAATAGTACAATTAAGGCCTATTCTAGGGGAAGTTATGCATGGATCTCCTAGTAGACATGAAGGTAAGTCATGACAGAAGAAAATTAGGGCATGGAGATGCATAGAATTACAAGAATCAATTCACAATTTCTCATTTCTTGTTAGAGGGCAGGATTCATACATGCTGTGACAACTCTATATGCGCAGTGTTAGTAAAACGTAAAATACCCCGTGTATAAATAATGAAAATAGGAGGGAATAGAGGACTTTTGTTCTTAACACGTTAATTTATCCATCCATGCGATAAGCTAAATTTAATTTGGTTCCTATACTTCTAATTTCCAGGCTTCCATCATTCCATCATTCCACACTCCTACATCCTACACCCCTTCAATCTAGAATTTTCAAGTCCCGTTATGGCCCCAATTCCCCCCTACAATCCCTGGCCCACTAGTTACGACCCCAGTCGCATCTCGCCATGACAAAGTGGCCCCTAGTCCTATAACTTGATGATGACCTGTAAAAGCCCCTATCAAGAGTGGGATAGTATCCAGTCATCTACATCCTCCCCCTCCAGGTTATGTCCCCTGATGGCAGCATGCTACGGATGACAATCTCTAGATTCAAAAAAAAAAATAACAAATAAAAAATTAGGGTTAAAAATAGAGATACCTTGGAGGATCCAATCGTCCTCATCACAAGGAGCCGAATGGAGGCAAAAATTACCACTAACCCAGTTGAGGTAAAAACACGAAAGGATACCTCAGGAAAAATTGGACAACCCCTCGGTGTGAAAATCCACAAGGGCGCAACGAAAAAAGTAAAAGGGGGCCAGCTTTGCCGAAAACCCGCGAGGGCGGTAGAGCTGGTAAAGAGAATAATAAAAAAAACTCTCTCCCCTTCTCTACTCCTCACTGATGAAAGTCGTCGACTGCGACACTACGCCGACGGCAAGCTCAACATCACTGCACAACAATGGTGGCTGACACACCCCCAGCCATCACTAGTCTCTAGCTCCAGCAATTCAGCCGCACTCCTTAGCGATTGGCTGACCAGCCCCAGTCTCCCGGGTATTCTATGATAGCAGTTAGCTGACCAATTCCGCTGGCAAGATGTACTCGTTTCCCTGGAGTTGCGAGCCTGCCCTTGATGCCTCCGACAAGTCCAACCTCTTGCGGAAGCTCATCTTCACCCTTTTCAACAAGTTCTCCAACGACGGCTGCTCGGTCCCTTGGGTGCAACTGGATCTAGAAGGGAGGTCGAATGGATCCTGACAAAAACCTTTGACCAATTAAAATCTAAACTGATTGAAACACAATCTTCAGCTTGATATGCAAGTGTTACACTATTCAATATGGACTGTGGTTTCAACAAAAATAGTTCAACAGTAGAGCACGACACCATGCATAGAAAGACAAGAGAACGTTGTTAAAGGTGGCTGAGGTCAACGCAGCACCACAGTGGTGTCGACGCAACCTCTTAGTGAAGTTAGCAATTAGACAGAGCTGTTGCTCATCCAACTCATGGTGTATGCACAAAACAGACTATAGGCGTGTGCGAACACGAAGCGAGCTAGAATGTATGTTTAGTGTACACAAACAAGGTACAAACTGTGAAGATCTGAAACATACAAACACCTACGAATGGGGATAGATGATAAGGAGCAATCTCATAAGCACACAGCCCACTGCACAAGGATTTTTAAAGTGGTTCGGTTGCAAACCCACAACCTACTTCCACCCCTCACCAAACCTGGTGAGGCTTCCCACTGACTAATAGCTTGAACACTGCTAATACACAGCTTACACACCGCTGACACACAGCTTGAACAAGGAGCGAGCTCCTCACGAGGCCACAAGCCTCACAGCGCTGTACCCAGCACCACACGAGGTCGACGCCCCTTCAACACACACACATGCAAACAAAAAAGAAATAAGTAGCAAGTGCAGCAAAACATGGGGACAACTCCCCAGCACACACACGGCTGAACACAGCCAAAAACCCACTTCTGATCTCTAAATAGAGCACTAGACACACTACTGTAAGTACAACAAGACACACGGTTTATAGATGCAAGGTTACAAAGAAGAACAAGAAACAAAAACAAGAGAAACGCACTATGGCTTCAGAATAAAGTCTGGAAGCTCTATCAGTAGATCTGAACACTAGTTCGATCTGTACTCTTCCTTCTCAGATACTGGCTGGCTGCAATGAGGACTGCTTTCCTTTCTCTCCTTTCTCTCTTCTTCTTTTCTTTTATAGCACTGGACTAGGTCGGCGAGATCCTGGGCTGCTCTCCACTCTTATTTTTCTTCCTCACAAATTTCTTACTTGAATGCTCAAGGGACGTTTGCTCTCTTCAAGGGCAGCAGTAGCAGCAGCAGCAGCAGCTTCTTCATCAGAAGCTTTATGTATATATATAGGAGTTGGGTGATAGATTTTCCCTCCAAGTTCTTGCGACCTGATTTTTTTTTAATCCAGTCAATACCTCACATAAAAGAATTTGGTCTCCAAATTCACATGATTTCTTTTCCCAAGTTAGTTGGGTAAAATCACCACATCCAAAACATGTATTTTAACTAGATCCATTCTCATAGCATACTAAGTGCTAAGATCACCGTATTCGATTCATGCAATTATGGATAAGATAGGTTTATTGAGTTACCTTCCAATGCTTGCGGTGCTTCTTTCTTTAAGAGTGGACAATGGGCGATTTTATGATCTTTGCTTCTGCATCGGATGCATTTCTTGAGTTTATACCAACACTCATTCAGGTTGTGCCTTCCCTTCTTACAATGCTCGCATTTCCCCTTGGCCGGAACAATTTATTGATCATTATTTGGGGGTTTCTTATTTTTATGGAAATCGTTGCCTCCATTAGATATCTTCTTGTCGTTCACGGTTTCCTTGTTCTTGGATCCATTTAGTAAATCCTTCTTGGTGATCTTTTCTTTGATTCATTCCATTATATCTATAGTATCTTCCAAGAGTTGAGCTTTCCTAGCCATCTTCGTATAGGTTTGAATCTTCAGCGGAGCCCATTGAGGAATGAGCTCCACCATTAAACTGTTCACGAATCTTCTCGTCCTCATTTTCTCCGTACAAATTTGGTGTGGTGCATACCGAGCTAATCTAGAAAATTTCACTTCATAGTCTGCTACTGATAAATTGTGTTGTTTCAATGCCGCGAATTCCATAGCCTTCTTCTCGTAGATTCTTTCTAAGAAATACTTTTCATTAAAGTGTTCTAAGAATTCAACCCACGATACTTGTTCATTGGGCAAGATTGCTTCCACGGATCCCCACCAAGCTCGGGCATCCTTTTCTAGTTGATAGGTCCCTAATAGTACCTTCTCTTCATCGGTGTATTGCATCACCTTAAAGGTTCTCTCTATTTCTTGCACCCAATTCTCAGTCTCATCTGGGTCAGTAGACCCACTAAACTTTAGGGGATTCATTTTTTGGAACATCCGATGTAAATCCTCGGCTCCATGTTGTGCTCCACATTGTACAACTTGTTGCAATGCTTGTGTTAATCCTTGGATAGTGTGTTGCATCTCTCTCCAATGAGCTCTCTCAGCGGCCATTCTAGCCTACAAAATAAGTTTTTAAATTAATAATTACCCATATCTTAACATTAATCTAGCGTAGATAGACATATTTTATTAACCCATAGCTCTACCCAAATTTCACAGAGTTCCTATAGGATAACTGACAAGGAGAAACTCAACCTATCTCTTAGACTTAATGCCCTAAGGATTTGAAAAGTCGAAGCTCTGATACTACCGTCTGTCACGCCCCGAACCGATAGCAGCAGAATGTGTTCATTTGCTCGGAACGTGACAGTTAAACCGTCGAGTCAATCAGAGCAGAATACAATTTGACATATATAATTGAACAAAATAGAATTTCATTTCAATATAAATTTATTACAATTTGGACCCAAATAAAAGGGAAGACTCAATAAATGAAAAAGTTAGAATGGACTGTCTAACCAGACTTGACAGGAACATGATGATAACGATCACGAGGTTCATCTAGGTTGTCGAAGCACTCTTCACTCTTGCCCTTGCCCATCATGTTTGGTCTCGTCATCACTAAGGTCGTTACCTGAAAAATAAAGGAAACGCAGGGTGAGCAAACGCTCAGTAGGACTTAATATCTCATGCTCAAAGCTAGCTTTAAGTGATTAACAATTTATCATGCTCATGCAGGTCATGCAAGATATAGAAATCAAGATCTATAATGGCACAAGCTATAACTATAAAGCAATGATGATTAAAATCACAAGGATGAGTAAGCAAGATGCTAGATGCATTTATGAAATGTAGAGACAAAGATAACAAGAGAATATAGTAAGAACTTTCATGTCAGAATATCAAGTACTTCTCGTAATGTAGCAATCACGAGAAAATAATAACAATCTCCTCTCTATGACGAGTAGTATCACGAGAGCGGTCAATGACACTAGTACAATATTCTCTTTATGACGGCGTTATCACAAGAGTTTTCATGTAACTAGCACTATGAAAGATTGGCCTTACGTTGGGGTACTCACAAAGCTATGATTGCCCCTCATGGATTAGCACTAGGTAGACTTTGGTCATACACTTAGGAGTTCTCACGACTTTATGATTATGCCCATTTGGAGAAATAATTGGTTGCTGCTAATATATATTTGCACCCAACAGAGGATGCTGGGAGAGGACCAACTACATCAGTTCCCCACTATGCAAAGGGCCAGCTGGGTATTGTTAAATGAAGCGGCACTGGAGGCCTTCTAGGTATAGCAGCATGCTCTTGACATTTTTGGCATGATTTTGAAAATCTGCAACAATATTCGAACATAGTGGGCCAATAATAACCCAACTTCTTAATTTCAATTTTCATCTTTAACCTGGCTTGGTGTGCTCTGACTGTTCCAGCATGTACCTCGTGCATGACCTGCCAGGCTTCTTCTGTTGAGAGGCAACAAAGTAGTACCTTCTTACGGGTGCCTGCCATAATTCGGAACAATGTCCTATTTCTGAACACATAGGAATCTTTGATCCTGAGCAGCTTCATTATTTTTTCTTTTCTTTTGGCAACTATTGATGCATGAACCATCGTAGAAGGAATTCTCTCCAGTTAGGTACAGGAGCCTCTTCGGCGATAGTGACATCATTTTTGTCCGATTGTACATCTAGCATGCTAGGAACTTGTCAGCGATTAATCACGATGATATTTAAAGTTTCATCAAGCAAGACTGCTAGGGAGCTGGCCAACTTTGCCAGAGCGTCAGCCTACGCATTCTGTCTCTGGCCTACATGATTGAGCTTGATGAAGTAAAATTTCATCATGAAGTGCAGTGCCCTCTGGTGATAAGGTGCGAGCTCTGGCTTCCGGATGTCAAACTCCCCTTGTATTTACTTGACAACTAGTTTGGAGTCGCCAAATACTTGTAGCATCCAAATGTCCATGTTGAGGGCAATCTGGAGGCCAATTATCAGTGCTTTATATTCAGCTTCATTGTTCGTGCATGACTTGTTAATTGAACAGGAAGTGTATACAACCTCCCCTTCTAGTGATTTCAGGACAATGCCCACCCCTACTCTGACCTTAACTGGACCAGTTGGGGAATTTTCAATTCTTGAAGCTCCATCGAAGTAGAGCTGCCATGTAACTCATTGAGCTTGACATGCTTCTAGAGTCTCTTCATCGAGAATTTCTACCTTCAGGGGAAAACCTTCTAGGACTGGGTGCGCCGCGAAAAAGTCGACGATAGCTTTCCCTTTGACAGCTCTTTGCGGCACATAAGAGATATCAAACTCCACAAGAATTACTGCCCATTTGCCCAATCGGCCCTTTAGTGCTGGTTGGGATAATATATATTTGAGTGGATCTACCTTAGATATCAATTTTTTCTCATGGGATAGCATGTAGTGTCGAAGCTTCTTTACAGCGAAGACCAGGGCTAGGCAAGTCTTCTCAATAAATGTGTATTTCTCTTCAGTCCTCACCAATCTCCTACTGAGATAGTACAGGGCCTGCTCTTTTCCTTCTTCATTAATCTGGGCCATCATTGTCCCAAGTGAATAATGGGTAGCTACTATGTACAAAATTATTGGTCTCCCTTCTACCGATGCCCCAAGCATAGGAAGGGTCTTCAAATATTCCTTTAGCCTTTCAAAGGCTGTCTGACATTCTTCGTCCCAGTAGAAGGGCACATCTTTCATCATCAACTTGTGAAATGGGTGACAACGCCCTGATAAGTTGGAGATGAACCGGCGGATGTAAGCCAGTCGGCCTTGCAGAGATCACAGCTCGGTAAGGCTCCTTGGAGCTGACAATTCTTGTATTGCCTTTATTTTGTCTAGGTCAATTTCAATTCCTTTGTATCTGACAATGAACCTGATGAATTTCCTGTTGGACACCCCGAAGGAACATTTCATTGGATTCATCTTTAGCTCATACTACCGGAGCCTTTGGAATATCACCCGTAGGTCTTGTAGATGGTCTTCCCTTTTCCTAGTCTTGACCACAAGATCATTAATGTAGCATTCCACCTTTTTATAGAGCAAATCATCAAATATCTTTGTCATGGTTCGCTGATATGTAGCGCCGGCATTCTTAAGGTCGAACGGCATTCTCTTGTAGTGGAAGATGCCTTTGGGAGTCCAGAAGGCTATGTGCACCCTATCCTGCTCAGTGATCCATATTTGATTATAGCCGAATGACCCGTCCATAAATGTCAGAGCTTCATGGCCAGTAGTGGCATCTATCATAACTTTGGTGATTGGCACCGAGAAATCATCTTTCGGACATGTCTTGTTGAGGTCCCAGAAGTCAACACATATTCTTATCTACCCTTTTTTTTTCTTCACAGGCACTATGTTTGCCAACCATGTGATGTACTGGTTTTGTTCAACGAAGTCGACATTGATGAGTTTGTCTACTTCCTTGTTTACCTGGTCAATCAGCTCCGATTGCATGCGTCGGGGAGACTATTTTATGGGCTCTGCCTTCGGGTCTATTGCCAGCATATGTTGTGTCACATCAGGACTTAACTCAGGCATTTCTTTGTAGTTCTAGGTGAAGCAATCTGGGAACTCCTTTAGCAATTGCGGGTATTGCTCCCGCTCCTCATAAGAGAGTAAAGCACAGAGAAAGGTGGGTCATGGATCATCCTTGCTTCCAAGATTTACTACTATCAGTTCATCGACGGTGGCCTGGCCTCCGTCTTCAATTTATGGCAGTGCCGATTGTAAATCAACAAAATCTACAATGTCATCTTGTTCAGCCTCCAGGACTTCTATATTTCCTTCATGCAAGGCCCAATTCGGTGTTGAGATGTCAGATTGACCTGATAGTGAAGCTCCTCGTTGAACTGTGGAACTTGAAGTGGGTAATGGCTGATTTTGATCAGCTTCATTTCCCGGGTGTTGAGGAACCTGTCTCTGCCGAACACCATTGGTCGCTTTGTTCTCTTTGGCCTGGCCATGGAATATCATGCCTTTTACTGCCGGATTGCTGTCATCTTCACTTTCTAGTTCTGGTGCCCCCATTGGCTGGACCGCCTCTTGGGTGCATGTAGATGTCTGTTCTTCCATCGACCATTCTTACTGCTGCATAGCTCGGCATTCTTTGAGGATACACTCGAACTCGAGGCATTCCCATTCCTCCTTGGAGTCTTGGATCCCTTCATTTGTAATTTCATCAAATTTATTCTCGGCTTGACATGGTGCCTCTCCCAGGGAGATTCATTCCCAGCACCTACATTTAGTGGCATCCTCATGCTCCTTTGAGGCCGAACTGTTGTCAAATAGTAATGCACCCCCTGGTGTGTGGTATTCTATCTCTTCGTTATTAGTCGGGTAGTCATCATAGACCACTCCCGGCGAGTTCTTAGTGGTGAGGATGGTAGAAATGACATCTACCTCTATTTCATAATACTCCTGAAGGGTATACCCTAGGCCTAGGCTCTGAGTGATCTTCAGGAGTTCTTTATTAGTGTTGGGTCGATACCACAACTTTCTAAATGTTTCCTTCTGGCTGAGAGGCTGAAGTCAAGGCACTTGCATCTTGACGAAGAGACGGGATACCCGATCAGTGGTGTAGTTTAAGCCCGATATTCGCAGCATCCGGCTTGTGGACTCTTCAGGGATTATGCAATCATCATCATCCTTTCTAGCCGGTCCTCCAGCATAGAATATTGTGGGCAGCTCACAGAAGCGAGGGACTTTCATAGTCTTTAGTGACACCACCGTCTGACATTTGAGGTCCAGAACTGGCTTAAAGAGTCCCGGTGGCACCTCAATAATTTCAAATATCTTTTTTATATCAACTTCATTACCCTCAAGATAGGTGGCTGGTGGTGCAGCCCTGGAGATGTCCCCTATCTCGGAGATATGAGAGACCTCTCGAGATTCAACAAAGTCAGGTGGCGGTGGTGGGAATCAATCAGCTGATGAAGTCTTTTCTTTCTATTTCTTTACAGGTGCCCCTTTCGTTGTTGGCTCCCGTGATGCCTCCATATATAGAGGTGCATCAAGTAGATGACACTCGAAGATGTTGAAAGGGTGTAAATCAGCAAATACCCTCTCTTCTTTTCCATTTCTGCAGTACTTGATGCACTGGTGGAGTGTGGAAGGAACTATCAGATGCTCATGCAGCCAAGGTCAGCCAAGCAGCACCTTGTATGAAGTACTAGAATTAATTACGTGGAATTGCACCTTTGTAGTGAGACCCCCAGCGTAAGGTTGAATTTTGCTACTCCAAGTGGGACTTCAAACTTCTGGTTGAAGCCAGCAATTCTCTTATCCCTCACTTTCATGAGGTGGACATCAAAATAGTACTTTTGGTAGATGCGGTAGGGTAGAATATTGACTGCGGCCCCCAGGTCTATTAATATTTGGTTCAACGGTTGGCAATTAAGATGGTCCCTCATGTATAGTGGCCTGTAGTGGTTCCCCCTTGAATCATCATATCATCTTCTATAGAGGTGATTGCTGGCTCTGGATGGAATTCTGCCAAGCATGTCTCACACTAGGGTGGCATTTGCAAAGCTTCAATCTTCAATCATCGCTTGTTGTGCCTCTTCAATTAAAGATAAAATCTCTCATATGGTAACTCTAGAAGGGAGTTTCTTCAGTAGTTTCGTTATTCGACTGCCCACCCTGATGTTGGATAGCTACATCTCATCTACCCATCAGGGCCTTGGAGGCTCATGTGGTGCTATTGGTGATGATTGTTCTTCTACGGCTTCATTTCCCTCGGAGAACTATTGAGAAGGTCCTTCCTGTTGGGGAATCTTCTCAGTTGAGATAGGGCCAGTCTTTGCTCCACTCTTTATTGGAGGTGCAGGAGGGGATGAAAAGCAGTTGCCTTCCATTTCGGGGCTAATGCCTTGGTCAGGCTATTTTTCCTTTAGCATGGATAGAAATTTAGTGAAGGAGGGAATTAATGTTATCACCCCGGGTGTCGCTCTATGGTCTTTACTTTTTATGGGGCAGCACTAGATGCAGCTGAAGGATGCTTCGTCAAAAAAGCTTCAATTTCGACTACAACATTGTTGAGACAGTCAAAAGACCTTATCTCCATGCCAATCATATTCTCCAATACCTCTCTCTGGAGATTTTGTTTGCAAATTTACACAGCGTCCTCCTGATGCGGGGGCCGCTTGCACCTCATTCTGAGGTTTCTCCACCTCTTAATGTAGTCCAGGGCTGTCTCATCTGGCCACTGCCTAGTCGCATATAGTTCAACCACGGTGACTTCTCTTTCAGTTACGTGGAACCATTCTCTGAACTTCTTCTACATACTCAAATGCGAGTCCCATGAGAGAGGGCCCAAAGAATTTCAGCAAGTATGACTCGTCCGAAGCCAAATCACCCATGACGGTCATGTCATAAGCTACATGTTTCTTCGGGGATCCCTAACCATTAAACATGTCAAATTTTGGCAGCTTAAAGATCCCGGGGGGGAGCCACTTGGCAGCATGGTGAGGTGGGTAGGGAACTCGGTAAGCATCAAAGACCATATATTTGCCTTCCCCTTACCCTTCCAGATTCATTTCTATCATTTTCACGACCATGAGCTGGTTCATTACAGTTGGGTCCACTGGCTCTAGGTAGAAATGCACCGGTTGCAGGTATGGAGTAGCTAGAATAGTTGCCTACGGTGGTGGGCATAGCAGCGGTGCTTGATGTAGCTGGGGTAGCACCGGTGGTAGCAAAGGCTGGGATCCTCGTGGTGGAGGGGTAGCTTGGCTGTGCTCCGCTGACTGAGGTAGAGTATACAATGGTGGGAAATCACAAGGGTTGACACCTCCATGCGAAGATTTAGCCTACATCTCTGACTGCTTGGATGTGAAAGTCTGTTCATTCTTCTCATGTAATTGTTTCTTCATGAGCTCTATCTCCTGTTGATACTATTGTAACAGCATCAATATGGACGGGTCCAGGTTCGCTGTGCTGGAAGTGCCTTCAATTGCTTCGTCAGAAGCACCTTCAGGCGAGGCAGTTAGTAGAACCTCTTATCCTTCTTCTATTGTCACCACATTGACAGCTAACGTAGTGACTTCTTCAAGAATCACCCGCTTCCCCTTAGCTATTTGTAGCCTTTCCCTGGCAGTTGTACTCATTCTAGTGTTCGGCCCTAGCCTTGCAGCTAATCGGGCCAACTCCTGGGGTTCTTCTAGTAGGCCCCCATATCTTCCCGCCACACCGGCCATTTGCATGCAACAATCTTCATGCCCTTCCTTCGCCTGGAGATCTTTCTTCTTATTCGGCCTGGAAAGGTTAGTCTTTCGAACACTAAAATTCTTCTTCTCATCTCCTCTTGCTAGTGAGGGGTTTCATTGGCCACATAATTCAGCCCATCTCCGTGCCCGTTGTCATCTACGGATGATGTCATTTTCTTTTCTTCTTCCTCTTCAACTTCCCTTGACAAGTATTCTTCTTCTTTAGCTACAGATGCTTGTAGGAAATGTTGCTGGCCCAATGAAGGGTTTCCCGGGCCCCTGAAGTAATTCTGGACCACATCGGTCATCTCTCCTTGATCATGTCCCTAGTGAAGGACAAGAGGTAGTTGTCGGCCTCGCATCGAAGGCATGTAAGCCAGCCGAGCTCCCTCCGTTAGTTGGTTGAATCTTCTCCCCATAGCTAGGACATTGGCCTATCTAACACAGGCATTGAAAATTTCTCTACGTGGAATATCCACGGCCATTTATTCTTCTTTCGAGGCCAAGCCCCTCTCATTTCTTCTCCTGACTTTCTCCAGTTTAGGATTACAGAGGTAGACAGGCACTTCCTCACGCGTAGGTTGGATCTGCCTAGGGGCCCACACCTACTTGAACTTCTTTGGCTGTGGGGTCAGCTCCTTCTAGCCTCAGCGGCCATCTTCTTCTCTCTCAACTCTCTTCCCAGATAAAGCCTGGAAGGAGTTATGTGTAGGGACGGTAGGGACCACCCGACCTGGGACAGCTTGGGCATCACGGCCATTTAGGAAGACTCAGACACCCCCAATAAGAATAGATTTCCCGGACGTAGAGAGACGCCCGGTAATAGTAGTAGTAGCATTCCTCCGGAAGCTCCTCTACTGGCATCCTCTGGGCTTCCTGCTGGCAACAACTCTATAGTCGAGCCCGCTTCATTCGTCAACAATTTCAAGATTCCCTTGACCCTGAGTCACCTCCACCGTCCACATCCATATGCACCTCACCTTCCACGTCTACCCCTTGTGTGCCCTCCATGAGTCAACCTCCCGCCACCTACTTGCTCTCCATGAGTCAACCTTCCACCTATATCGCACCCTACATGAGTTAGCCATATGCTTCCACATATCAACCCTCCATGAGTCAGCCCTGCGCCCCCGCATATCAATCTTCCATGAGTCAGCTTTCCGCCTCTTCATACCCACATCTGCCGCCACCCCCTGTCAAGGAAACACAACACCCCGAGCAGGTGGATGCCATCTATATACCCTCTCATCCCGCTCCACATATGCCTCCACCAAATCTCTCCGCCACTAGCCAAGCACTCTTGCCTACGCAACCCCCACTTCCTTCTACACAATCTCATATCCATCGACATCCACCTTGTCTGAAGCAGGCTCCTCGTTCTCTATTGTCGGAGTGTTTTATCGATATTTTCAGGGCTTTGATGGCCACCCACGCATTGCCACTTCCTCCGACTATGCCTTGCTGACCCGTGGTAGGGAATATGCTTCAGTTCTGTGATTTTCATCCCTAGCAGAGACATTTGGTTGAGGATTGCCCTGAGTTCCAAGATTATATTTATGACTTGGTAGATAAGAAGAGGATTGATTGGGCTGCCATGCATAAAGTTATTTTACATCTCAGCAGTAAGCAGCAGCAAGAAGCACCGCCTAAGCAGCCGTTTTCATCACTGCAAGACTAGGGGCACCCCTATGATTCCTCTTCATTTAGTGTTACACCCGCTCCATCATCCGCTCCGTCGCCTGGTCCATCACCCCTTCCCTCACCTATGTCTCCACCGACCTCATCTCCATCTCCTACGCCATCTCCATAATCTCCATAAACCCAAGCCTATGCTCAGGCCAGTGTCTCCCTTTCTACTCCCGTTACCTTCACCACTGCTTCCACTCCCAATGCCGCTCAGCGTATCGTATCAATGCACCGGCATTGGGACCCATGGCCTTCAATTTTGCCTTCACCCTCTCCACGGTCTCCATCTCCACCACCATCTCCATTACCCTCATTATCATCCTCATCACCATTGCCCTCATCTCCACCGCCCTCACCTTCTCCTCCACCATCCTTGGCTGAGCCTGAGCAAACCATACCTTCGCCTTTACCCCCACCTACACCTTCACCTTTGCCTTCACCCTCATTGCCTTTGCCATCACCCGACATCCCCGCCATTAAAACCTCTATGCCATCTGAACCTTTTTCTCCACTTTCTTCCACCCCACGGAGTGGGTGTGCATTGCCTTTGGTGCCCCTTGGATCTGGTCCCAAGGGAGATTATGAGCTGAGTCAAGATGGCCCAACGTCGGTTATGTAGTTCAAGCTTCATGATTATATCTGTCGCATGTCGGTCCGCGTATCGATCTCTGGCTATTTTGGGGATGAGCCTGCATTTCCCATGACAATTGTCAAGAATAGTTCCCTTGCATTGGTGCCAGTTTCTTCTCAAGCGAGACCGGTAGTAGTCTCATTGCCCGCCGGTGGATTCACTATCGATGCTATTATTACCCCTTGCTCCATTGCTACTCAATTCGCTGACCAAGAAGGATTCTCTACCCGCATGGTGCTAACTCATGCGGCTGCCAAGTAGATTATGAAGTCTATGTTCAAGGGGAAATTGGCCGTATTCTTAGGATTTTTCAAGGACATTCCGCACTCTTTATGCGATCTCCCTCACTTTATTGGTACGCTGGCCACGTCAACGCCCTGTACTGCTCTCCCATAGTTTTGTCCTTGTCTTCTATCAAGAGAGTTATGCTTCATGCTGGATTGTCGAGTGGAGCTGTCGAATCTTCGTGCCTTTGTGTTGAGTGACAAGACTCCGTGGTTCCATGATATTTAGCATTTTGAGGAGTTACTTATTCAAGAATGTCCAACTATTGTTAGCATTGGATGTTTAGGGGCAACTGTCCCCATGAGGCTGTGTGTTCACAATCGGGCCAGGCTGTCTGTCTACTGGGCCTATTATCTGAGAAGATATTTCAAGTTAAAAAGCTCGAAGGTCTGAGTCCGCGCCAGGTGGGCCCATGTTCAAGAGATTCATGTTTTCATATCCATTGCACAAAGCTCATGCACATTGTGCATCTGTACCAGCTGAAGTCCGTGCAGACTTTTACCTTCATGCATACTTGGGTTAGTTTAAGCTAAGTCCGTGCAGATTTTTGCCTTAATGCATATTTGCATACAGTTCAAGCTAAAGTCCGTGCAGACTTTTACCTTCATGCATACTTGCATACAGTTCAAGCTAAAGTCCGTGCAGACTTTGTAATCATGCATACTTGCATTTAGTTCAAGCTAAAGTCCATGCAGATTTAAAAAGTCCATGCAGATTTTTCTACAAAGTCCATGCATGTTTTTCTACAAAGTCCGTGCATATTTTTCTACGAAGTCCATGCATATTTTTCTGCAAGTCCGTGCACATTTTCATAACAAAGTCCATGCACATTATTCTCACCAAAGTCCGTGCAGTTTTTCTACAATGAAGCCCGTGCATGTTTTTTCAACGAAGTCCGTGCACATTTCCTTGAAACTAAGTCTGTGTAGATTTTGTATCTGAAGTCTGCACAAAACCTTTACAAGGTCTGTGCACATAAAACTCAATGTACACTTCATGTCCATGCACTTGAAACCTCGAACACTTCATGTCCGTGCATATGATACCCCGTGCACATTTTTCTTTAGGTTTCAAAGTCCTTGCACACTTTTATGAACCCCGTGGATGCTGTACCCCATGCAAGTTTTCCCATTGACACAGACTGTTTCCATTCCTTCATAGAGTCTGTGCATACAAAACCCCGTGTAATTTTTCACTTGCTTTAACAAGCCCTGTTCACTTCATGTTCGAGTGCACTTCTGCTAGTGAACAAGTCTGTACACTTTGTTCACGCTTTCAATATACTGACTCCGTGCATATTTCTCTTCTCTGCTTTTGAACATTAAATGATTGATTAGGTGTTGGTTATTTGGACAGAGATTTGATTAATTTCTGAAGAGCGGCTAGGGCACATGATCCGAGAGCCTTTGCTTCTGACACGTGGCAGAGAGACCTGTTTACTTCTGGAAGAATCCCAGGGCAAGAAGCGTGGCCTCCACACTCCTTCTACCCTGCAAGCTCATATAAATACTCTGAAGCTCGTATAAAGAAAGTGAGAAGGACCAGAAAGAAAAAGAAAATAGTCGTTTGTCCTTCATCCCTGCAGCAGAAGAATATTCCATCTGAGAAAGAGAGAGAAGATTTCGAAAAGAGAAGAGAGAGAGCCAGTCTGAAGAGTTTTGATCCGTTGTGATCTCTACTTCATGAGAAGCTACATTGTTTTGTTTCTAAGCATTCGATTGACTATTTTTTGGTTTCTTTATCTTTGAATTTTATCTTTCACAAAGTCTTGTTACCCTCTATGAGTGTTCAGAGGAAGGGAGAAGATCTCCGGGTTCCGTCCAGTGTGTTGGAGGAAGAGAGGATTGCTCCTCTAGTCTGTAATCTACTAGGAGCAGGTTACTGGGTTACCCTTTGCGTTGTGTAAAGGAAGGGAGGTAGTTCCTCTGGTTTGTGTTCTACTGCTGCTGTGCAGAAGTTCGAGGAGGTTGTTCCTCGAGGGGAATCTATCCGTCAGCAGTTGTTAGTAGACTGAGTCTGCTGTGATCCATTGCTCTTTGCAAGGAAGTCTTACTCTGAGGAGTAAGGGGTGGACGTAGATTGTGGGTAGCAATCGAACCACCTAAAAACTACCTGTCTCTTATGGTTTGCCTTTTCCATCTTTTGTTCGATTGCTTGCACGCCTAACGCTCGATCAAACTCATCTCTGATATTACTTCTATTCTCGAGTGTTGGGTCCAATTTCCTGTGAGGTCTTGAACTGTTTTTTAGTTAGATCGATTTTGGGGTGATCTGTTCAACCCCTCCCCTTCTAGCTCACCTTCCGCGTAGTCTGTCAACATGATCTCCTACATAGAACGCCAAGTCGCACCTTCGATTATCAGCATATGATTTCTGCTTGTCCTATGCCATCCGGAGTCTATCTTGAATAAGCTTTATCTTTTTGATAGTATCTCGGATAATATCGGGACCTAGAAATTGGCTTTCTCCAACTTCATTCCAGCTTATCGATGATCGACAACTTCTCCCATATAATGTCTCGAAAGGTGCCATTTGTATGCTACCTTGGTAGCTATTGTTGTATGCAAATTCTACCTTATGGAGGATAGAAGAAATGCAACAATGATTATGCGATTGTGGTTTATTCTGGTTTATTAGCCTGTTTCCCGATACAAGGCGGAGGATTTAGGTTCGAAGACCACCATCACACATAATGTGGGCCTTTAGTCAGGCATAACCTGACCTTTGGCCATACACCATTTGATATATCGGGAAGAACAAGGGGATGACTTTAGGTTTATTTGATGATCTCGCAAACGCTGCAGGGATAGACATGTCATTCTTCATGAAACTAGGCAAGCATAAGCAGAATAACAAAAATTATACTATTAGAACACTGTGGCATTACATGCTCATTTATTGATTTTATTTGCACAAAACACGAAATGAATCTGACAGCATGTCCCCTCATCTTGGATCATGCCAAGCGAGAATAGGAAACCGTCCACGTAGAGGTGGGATGGAGTCCATAAAAGATCGGAGCATATCAATGTCTGAATACCATGAGGTGGGATTAAACTGAGACAGTATTCATTCGCCGAGGCATTTGATATTATTATTCCCGAGAGGGAGTCAATAGAGACCATGCAGAGGCAGGACTCTTTAGATCTCAAGGGGTTATGACATAACGAAAGGCAAAGTTTATTTTGGCAGCATCTCCCCTTATTTTAGACTATGCCCAGGGGATATAGGACATCCATCCACGGAGTGCTGGGATGGAAGCCAAAGAAAGACATGAGCATATCTATACCCAAGACCCAAGGGGATCGAGATGTGACTGGACAATGTTCGCCATCATGGCGCTTATTGATACCCCCCTAGGGGAACCATCGGAGCACATGCAGTGGCAGAGCCCCATAGTCCAATGGGGTTAGCAAGAACATTTCAGTTAGTCGACGGAATGTAGGGGTAAACCCCGACAATTTAGCACCTGTAGATTTGAGTGAAAGGCCATTATTCCTCCCTGGGATGGTATGGGTTCTAAACTGAGGGTGGCAAGGCTCGAGATGCTGGGATAGATGACCAGATGCCTCAATGTTTTTGAGAGGGCTACAGGATTTAAAGTATGAGGTCATCAGTCTTGGATGGGGGAATTGGGCTGAGTGGCCTCGACGCACTGGTAATCGGCACAGGGGTAGAAGGATGGGCTCTCGGCGCCATTGATGGTCGACGCGGAGGCAAACCGACACAGGTGGTATCGACGCGCCTGCCACTCGGCGCAGAACCAGTGCCGAGAGAGCACCGCACCGGGAGATTAATTGGGGCACCGATAGGGAAGATTTGAAGATTTGGAGGCTTTGAGGCTTTATCCGGGGGTCTTGAGAAAGCTGGAGGGTACTGGAAATTGATTTTTAAATGGGTTACCCCGGAGGAGCAAGGGACTTCACTCACAAATATCCCTGGGAGCCAGGTAATTATTAAATCACACAGATAGTGCTTCTACTATATCACTCACCGTTGCATAGATGAGAGACCATGAGATAGGCTATCTCAGGCCCTCATTATGGCTGTGAGGTTTAGGAAATAACAAGGAAAACTCACGCGAGCTATGGGTTAACTGGTCATCCAATTCAGCTGAAGCATGAAAGTAGTGACACCCCCCAGTGTGGCAATTCCCTGGACATCATAGCCAATTGAGGCAATGTCTCTGTAATGGAGCAATAACCACAAAAAGGGGACATCACCAATATGACTCCATGGTAGCAGATAAGAGATTCAGAGGGTATCAAATTTGGCAGAAGCGAGAATCACAGCACGCTGACTATATTCGGAACAATATAAATTGGCCGGTCGAGGGATCATTTGCCCACAGATGAACATATACGCGAATATGCAGAGTAAGGGAAGAGCAGGAGAAAAGAAAATCTACCGATGGTACTTATTCATACCTTTTTATCTTACAAAGCCATACATCAAACGAGGAATAAGTAGATTTGCACCAAAAAGACCTCGAAAGAGCATTGAGATTACATGAACAATAAAGATATAGAACTAGGGAAGGGGAGAGATGTAGCCCCGTTGGGGCGATGATCGATGGCAGTAACACACCCACCCACCTTGAATCAGGGAAGTAGAAGTGATGCTTGGATTTCTCTTCTATCAGTAACTTCTACCCTTAGCTTTAGCGAGCTCACTTCTCTCTTTCACAGAATATCTTCCTATACTTCCTCTGTATATTTCTCTACTGCCATCCTTCACCCCTTACGACGGCACCACCGACCCGGTAGACCACATGCATAGTTTCAAATCCAACTTAGTGTTCCACCGGGCTTCGGACGTCATCAAATGTCTGGCGTTCATTACAACTCTCTAGGAGAATGCTTGGACGTGGTTTGAATCCTTGTCGGCTGGGACCATCACCTCCTTCCAACAGCTGAAGAAGTTGTTTAAGGAGAACTTCATTAGTTGCCGAAAGGAAGTCAAGTCTGTGGTGAGCCTGCTCGCCATTCGGCAAGAACGAGAGGAGACCCTCTGGGACTACGTGTCCCATTTCTGAGCAGAGGCGCTCCAAATCCCTCGCCTCGACATCAGCATCACCACCACCACACTGACCCAGGGCACCCGGGACTCCATCCTCCGATGATCGCTCGGAGTTGAAGCCGCGGCCTCCCTAACCTACCTCCTCACCTTAGCACAGAAGCATGCGAGGTGCGAGAAGAACACCACGGCCCTCGGTTGCATGGTCAGATCAGACCGACCCGACAACAAGAGATCAACCGACTCGCCTCGGGAAGGACAAGGCAAGCGAGAGCGACGAGACCGATAACGTCGCGATCGCTCAGACAACAAGGAGAGGGGTCAGTATCGACACTACACGTCCCTCAGGGCTCCGCCTGACCAGATCCTCATGGAGATTCGTGAGGAACCTTACCTCAAGTGGCCCCCAAAGATGAAGTCTGACCCGAGGATGAGGAGTAAGAAAAGATACTGTCGCTTCTACCGCGACCACGGCCACGACACCACTGGCTGCATCCAGCTCAAGGATGCTATCGAGGACCTCATCCGGTGAGGACTCCTCGATAAATTCATCGCCAAGGCCAAGGAGAAGCGACAGTGTAACGCCCTGTACTCTATACCATCGAGGTATTGTCCGCTTTGACCTTCAAGCCTCACGGTTTTATCCTTTTCTAATAGTGATCGACTTTAAAATGGAGGACTTCCCAAGTAAGTCACCCATCCTAGTAGTACTCCCCATTAAGCATGCTTAACTTCAGAGTTCTTTTCAAGAAATGAGCCGATACTTCAAAAGGCATCTCAGTGATATAGAGTACAACTTAGCTATATTTGAGGGTGTTACAGACACCGTGAGCGGACACCTCCACCTATCGACAACCGACCCAATGGGAAGAAGATCATGATGATCTCTGGAGGGCCGGCCGTGGGAGGAGACAGCTCGAGGAGGCACCGACAGTATGCGTCAGCAGTTAATACCGTGCAGCGAGGCGACAGTAGCCATCAGGAAACTACCGCTCGGGAGCACCTCAAGGACCCTATTGCCTTCTCTGACGAGGACCTAGAGGGTGTGACCACTCCCCTTTCTGACACTTTGGTGGTCTCGACCATCATCAATCAATGTACCATCTGACTTATATTAATAGATAATGGAAGTGGTCTCGATGTTATTTCTTACGACTGCCTAGTACTCATAGGTGTGGATCTTTCATGAATAACACCACTACACACACCTTTATATGTGTTCTCCGACACAACCGTCCTCCTAGAAGGACACATTATGTTGCCGATCACGTTTGGGACCGCACCAAAGGACATGACATTCCTAGTGGACTTCACTATAGTCCGCGAAATGACACGATACAATGCCATCATAGGGCGAGGCATCCTCGACACCCTTCGTGGTGTCCCATCTTCCTACCACCAGAAACTAAAGTTTCCCACCCCTCGCGGGGTAGGAGAGGTTCAGAGAGACCAGAGGGAATCCAGGAGGTGCTACTTGATCTCGACTCGTGACCGACTAGTCGAGGAAGCCCGACCCGAGAAGAAAGCAAGGACTGAAGACTCGGGTCCAAGCACGATCACCCCAGCGGAGGACCTATAACTCATTCAGGTGGGAGAGGATCCGAGTAGAACACTAAGGATTGGAGCCACCCTGTCCAAGCAGGAAAAGGAAGCTTACACCAACTTCCTGGTGGCCAACCAAGACGTGTTCACCTGGTCCGAGGACAAGCTCCCCGGAATCCATCCAGAGATCATCACTCACCAACTAAAATTGGACCTGAACTGCCATCTGGTCCAGCAGTGCTAGAGACACTGCAACCCCGAGCGACATGCAATTATCAGGGAGCAAGTAAGCGAGAAACTACGCTTAGGACTATTGCGGCCAACCCAGTATCCTGACTTGGTAGCTAATGTAGTCACCATTCCTAAAAGTAACGGGAAGTGGTGAATGTGCGTAGACTATACCGACCTTAACAAAGCTACGCCAAAGGACAACTTTCCCATGCCGCAGATCGACCAGCTAGTCGATGCTACAATCGGGCACCATATGCTAAGTTTCTTAGATGAGTACTCTGGGTACCACCAGATTAGCATGCACAAGCCCGACCAGGATAAGACGGCCTTCGTCACCGACCACGGGCTGTATTGCTACACCCGCATGCCGTTTGGCTTGAAGAACGCAGGAGCCACCTACCAACGCCTGGTCAATCACATGTTCGACGCACAGATCAGCCATAACATAGAGGTCTACATTGATGATATGCTTGTCAAGAGTCTCCGAGCAGTCGAGCACCTTGCAGATCTAGCAGAGACATTCGCCACACTACGGAGGTACAACATGAAGCTCAACCCGAGCAAGTGCGCGTTCGGAGTTAATCTGGGTAAATTTTTTGGATTCATCGTAACTCACAGAGGGATCGAAGCAAATCCCGATCAGATCCAAGCGATTCTAGAGATGAAGCGACTGGTACGAGTGTGGGACGTACAGTGCCTCACAGGCCATGTTGCTGCTCTGACTCGATTCCTATCCCGAGCAGTAGAGAGATGCCTACCCTTCTTCCGACTCATCAAGCAAGCGAGCAAGGCGCCCAAGAAGAAAGGTCAGGTCGACTAGGACAAGGAATGCGAGCGGGAATTTGAAGAGCTAGAGTAGTACTTAGCGTCCCCTCCCGTGCTCTCCAAGCCAAAGAAGGGAGAACAATTACTGTTGTACCTGCCGGTGACTCCGAGCACAATGAGCATAGTGCTCGCACGGGAAGAAGGGAACATCATGAAGCCCGTCTACTATGTGAACTGGGCATTACAGGGGCCTGAGTTTCGATACTCGCGGACTGAGAAATTTGCATTGGCCCTGGTCACGACTGCCTGCAAGCTGCGACCGTACTTCTTGGCTCACCCAATCGTCATCCTCACCGATCAACATTTGCGATAAATTCTCTAGAACCCCGACGCCTCGGGAAGGTTGATCAAGTGGGCTATTGAATTGGGTGAATTTGACATTAAGTTCTGACCAAGGACCACGATCAAGGCCCAAGCCCTCACCGATTTTGTCACCGAGTGCACGATACTCGAAGAAGGCTCGCTTGAGTAGTCCTTGGAACCAATATGGGAACTCTACATCAACGGATCATCCTATGCCGTCGACAGTGGGGCAAGACTGGTCTTATTATCACCAGAGGAGGTAGAGTTGCAATACGCCCTCCGCTTCAACTTCTTAACCAACTATAATGTGGCCAAATACAAAGCGCTCCTTTCGGGGTTACGGATGGCAAAACACCTGGGGGTGAACAGCGTGCAGGCCTACAGTGACTCCATGCTCATTTCCAATCAAGTCAAGGGTGAGTTTGAAGCATGGGAGCCGGCAATGATCAAGTATCTCGAGAAGGCTAAAGCCGCTTCTGCGGAGTTCTCCCATTTTGAGATGGTGCACATTCCGAGGGAGGAGAATGTCTGAGCAGACGCTCTATCCCGCCTAGTGTCCTCAATGACAACCTCCGGTTCGAGATCCATCTTGATAGAAGAACTATCGGCACCGAGCATGGAAGAACTGACTCCACAGGTGAACGCTATCAACTATGAACCCTCGTGGATGGATCCACTCTTAGACTTCCTTCTGAGACAACAACTTCCAAGTGACCGCGCTGAGGCCTGCCGCACGCAAACACACGCGACGAACTTCACAATGGTTGATGGCCACCTGTATAGGTGATCACTCTCAGCTCCATTGCTAGTGTTTGTTCCCTACGGAAGCCAAGCAAGCCGTGCAGGAAGTACACGAAGGACTTTGCGGGAGTCACGTAGGGGGGCGAGCACTCGTATGAACCCTCATTCGACAGGGATATTGGTGGCCAACATTACAGCAACACTACCTCGATTATGCCCAGAAGTGTCCACAATGTCAAAAGTTCTCCAACCTGTACCACCAGCTAGCGACACAGCTACACGCCTTGATGGAGCCTCGCCCATTTGCTCAATGGGGGGTGGACATACAGGGTCGCTTCCCCAAGACCCAAGGAAAGAAAAAGTTCCTCACCTTAGCCATCGACTACTTCACCAAATAGATCAAGACAGGACCACTGGAAAAGATTACGAGCGAAGTAGCATGGAAGTTCGTACTACGGAGCATCATATGTCGGTTCGGGATCCCACGTGTCCTCAAAATCGACAATGACAGGCAATTTACAAGTTCTACTTTTCAGGAAAAAGTGCTCGGAGCTAGGAATCTGGAACCACTACACCTCGGTGGGCCACCCTCAGGCAAATGGCCTAGTTGAAAATGCCAATAGGACACTCCTTCATGGCATCAAGACTCGCCTGGAGTAAGCTGGTGACTCGTGGGTGGACTCCATTGTAGACACGTCAAATTTGACATCATCTTGAGCACATCTCATGTTACCTTGCATTGCCCCAATTTGACCATCAAATCGACTTATTTGAGTGATTTTTCTCCTTTTTCTCAGATTTTTAGCTTTTTTCAACTTTTTCATATATTTTTTATTCTTTCAGATTTTTTTGAGATTTTTCTCCATTTTTTTGGCAGATCCTACGTGTTGCTGTTGCTGCCCCTTCATCGTCCTTCATCTTTATATGTGGGTTGCAATTTGTGTACAAATACTTACAACATGATTTCGAATCGATTAATACCCAAAAATCGCACAAGAAACTCAAATCTAGAATTCTAGGGTTCGAAGTAATCATGTTTTGGGTTTACTTCCAAGTTTCACTGTTAGATCCGCTAAAATTGTCTCCAATGTGTAGAAAATGCCTCCAATCTAACTCTGAATCCTTCTTCGGCGATGAATCTGCCTACGATCACGTTCTTCTACGCCTGGAATGAGCCGATCGACGTCGTCTGCAACTCGAACGGAGCGAAGGGGCCACGGGTGAACAGTGCATCTACAAACATAGCGTTTTGAGCTTTCTTTGGTTAGTATCGGGCGACCCGTCGAGTCGACGCGAGTCTGGTTTGCGTCTGATCCGTCTGACTCGCCCAGGTCAGCCTGATTCGCCACGAGTCCATTAACGTTTGCATGACTCGATCGATCCAAGGCAGATCATGTCTCATTTTTTTCTAGATTTGGTACGACACGCCAGAGTAAACTTGAGTCGGCGAACCACAGTTAACTTTCTATCTAGGTATCAACCATTTTAAGGGGAGGCACATTTGAGGGTTCATAAGTCTTTCTTTGATTTTGATTCAACCTTTTCATTGTTATTTCCGTAAATCGTATTCACTTCCCCCTTCTAAGATTTATCATAATTTGGGCCTAACAATTTCTTTTAAACAATGTCCCAGCTGAGACATATGATAATTAAAATGCGACCCACAAACAAAATATTTCATATACGTGTGCCGAATAAACAAATTTCAGATATCGAAATCTGCGACGAGTTAATATTGACAGTATGATCTCCGCTCCTGAGAAACTCTCGTTGGCGCAAATACGACATGCTGATGTCAACATATGAAGCTAGCATCATCTCGCTTCCCAAACTACCAGCCGGATGTCGGTGTTCACTGGTCACCCATACGTGGTAACATGGCCACCAGATTCCACCGTTTTTTGTTTTTGTTTTTGTTTTTGTTTTTTGGATAAGAGGGATTCTACCGTATAAACACCACAGATTAACCGTTGGCCAAATCGCTAACCCTGCGCGGGAGTACCCCTCCCATCCGAGACGACGACGACGACGACGACGACAGCCCGCGCCGACGCGTTTTGCGCATAGATTTCTTTGCATAGATTTCTTTTTCTCACTCCCTCTCTCTCCCCCCCCTGTGTGTGGGTGGTTTTCCGCTTTCCACCTCCCCTCTCCCCCTACCCTCCCTGCTCCACGAACCGGCGGTGGATTCCATCTCCAACCCTAGCCGAGCTCGGACTTTGAGGAGACGACGCGACCGAAGAGCCGTCGAGGAGGGCATGCGATCGCAGTTGGCCGTCACGATCCGGCCCGGGTTGGCTTGGCTCCCGCGTCCACTCTCGAAACCGCCGTGATCATCCCTGGGGGTGCCCCGTCTTCCCCCGGCAGCAGCGTTTCGGTCGTCGCGGATCTGAGCTGCCCCAGGTCGTAGGATTTCGTCTCTGGTTTCCATGGGTAATGGCCCTTCCGCTCTCCCTTGGCCTGGCGTTGGTGTAATGTAATGGTGTGTTTTTGCCCATCGGAATTGATGTTGGTCTCCGAATTCTGCGATTGTATGTGCCCTGCGGGGAGTGGATCGGCGAATTTGTAGGAGAGGAGGGAAGGTTGCGGTGACTCGTCTGCGTTTCGATTTGTGGCTCGTCCTGCGGATATAGTGGGTCGTTGCGACGTTGGGGATATTTGGGGAGCTCAAATGCCAGGCGAGGATCTCGTAGAGCTCAGGTTCCGGCTCTACGATGGAACGGACATAGGTCCGATCCGGTATTCTGCGGCCTTAACCGTGGCAACGCTCAAGGAAAGGATAGTCTCCGAATGGCCCCGAGGTTACAATCGTGCTCTTAATTTGTCTAGTGTCGTCTTCCTCTTATCTTACTCTTTCTCCTGGTCATGGCTCCTATCATATTATTGATTCATTATAATATGTTTCCCTTATAGTTGCCTATCTGTCGCCAAACATCTGTGCAATGGCTGATCCTTTTTACGATTTCTTATATGTTTTGAAGCATAATATGTTATCCTCTGCTCTTTTGTTGTATGAATGTGTATGTGATGAGTCAACCAAAGAAATAAACTTAGAAACTGTGGAAGACCCTAGGATCGTCCTCATAAGTGATAATTTACCATCATTGGAAGAAGAGGCATTAATCGAGGTTCTCAAGGAATATAAGGACATGTTCACATGGAACTATGAGGATATGCAGGGATTGGATCCCACACTGGTCGAACACTGCTTAACTCTAAAACCAGGGTCTCTCTCGGTAAAGCAATGGTTAAGGCGTTTCCACCCTCAAATGTCTTTAAAAATGAAGGAAGAGGTCGACAAGCTCCACAAAGCTAGGTTTATTAGGGTCACCCTTTATCCACAGTGGGTGGCAAACGTTGTCCCAGTCATGAAGAAGGATGGGAAAGTTAGGATTTGCATTGACTTCTGGGACCTTAACCATGCGTGTCCAAAGGATCATTTCCCCTTGCCTCACATTGACGTGTTGATTGATAACATGGCAGGATATGAAACTCTCTCATTCATGGATGACTTTTCGGGTTATAATCAAATTCGTTTGGCAGAGGAGGATCAGGAGAAGACGTCATTCACTACACCATGGGGAACATATTGTTATGTGGTCATGCCATTTGGGTTAAAGAATGCTGGAGCTACTTACCAAAGAGCTATGATGATAATATTTCATGATATGATACATGTATATTTGGAGGTGTATGTGGATGACTTGTTGGTGAAATCAAGGGCTAGGGCAGAACATCCACAAGTTTTGGCTAAGGTATTGCAAAGATCGAGGGAGTTCTAATTGAAAATGAATCCAAAGAAGTGCATATTTGAAGTTTCATCAGGCAAGTTGTTGGGCTTCATTGTGAGCAAGAGGGGTAATGAGATAGATCCCAATAAAGCCAAGGCGATCATAGATATGCCACCTCCAAAGAATCTGAGAGAAGTTCAAGGTTTAATTTGGACGTTACAATTCATTCATCAGTTTGTGTCCCAGCATTCACAAAGGTGCAAACCTTTCTATGAGTTGACCAAGTCGAGAATTGAGTTTTGTTGGGATTCTAAGTGTCAGGAAGCTTTTGAAGGACTAAAAGAATATCTGGCCAATCCACCTGTCCTGATACCACCCACACCAGGCAAACCTCTCATTCTTTATATCTCAGTTCTATATGCCTCTGTGGGAGCTGTCCTGGCACAAACCGATGAAGAGGGCAAGGAAAAGGCGGCCTATTACTTATCCAAACTTCTCAACCCCTATGAGCAAAAGTACACAACTATGGAGAAAATCGGTGCCGCCCTAGTTTGGGTGGTGTAGAAATTGAAACACTACTTTCTGACTCATGAAGTTCATTTGATTGCCCGAATGAACCCTATCAAGTTCCTTTTGAAAAAATCTATCTTTACTGATTAGCTAGCACGTTGCCAAAGCTTCCTCTCCCAGTTTGACATCACATATATTCAGCAAAATGGGATTAATGACTATGCCATAGCCGAGCATCTTGCTCACCATCCTCTCCCCAAATTTGATCCTATCCAATCAGAGTTTCCAGATGAGGAATTAATGTCCATCAACTAATCGGTTGATCACATGTGGACGTTATATTTTGATGAAGCTTTGAATTTCCAAGGGAGAGGTGTCGGCATTCTCTTATTGTCGGCTGAAGGTGTCACCATCCCACAGACTTTTCAGCTCGCATTCCCGGTCACCAACAACATAGCTAAATATGAGGCTCTTCTAGCTGGCCTAGAAGCCGCCCATGCTTTTGGTGCCACCAAACTGTAAATTGTAGGTGATAGTCAACTCATTCTCTGCCAGATGCTCACCAAATACCGCACCCTCAATCCCAAGCTCAAGCCTTACCAAGAGCTTACTTCTGCTTATGCCAAACTATTCACCAAACTGATCTTTGTCCTTGTCCCTCGTGACCAAAATATTTTGGTCGATGCCCTCGCCTCCTTGGCATCATCTTTAACCTTCCCTCTAAGTAGACATTTTGAGTCTATCGTCATTCACAGGCGTCTCACCTCTACTGTCCAGGACACTGCTTTCCTAAGGATTAAAGAAGAGTTGTCAAGGAAAGTTCAAGAGGGAGAAATTATTAAGAAGAGGAAAATCATGTTGGTAGAATTGGAAGAAGAACTGGTTGACGAGAAGAAGCCATGGTTCTTTGAAATTGCCAAATACTGCAAAGATAAAATTATGAAAATGCCCATTTTAATTACTTTTACACTTTAACCAATTCATTAAAATACCCAAAAATATGTAAAAATCACCTGAAATCACCGGAATAAATTCTAGACTCGGCCCACTAAGGATCCATGAAATCACGGGCGCTACACAGAGGAACACTCTCCTCTCTTCTTCTAATCGAATCAGAAGGAAACTTGAGTAACACCCAGTTACTCAAAAATCAGAGGACAAGTCCTCTCTTCCTCTACGACACAGAGGGAACCCCGTGAGCAACACCCAGTCACTCACCACCTGGAGATCGAGATCTCCCTTCCCTTGAAGCCACAGAGGGGACAATCGGAGGAACACCTCCCTTCTTCTGATCTCTCAGAAGGAGCACTAGAGATAACTCTCCCTTCCTCTGAAACACTCAGAGGGAATACCCAATCCCCAACCAAGGATTCAGAAGAACAAAGTTGAAAATAAAAATAAGGAAATGAACAATGTAAATGAAACAAACAAAACTTAAAAGCATATGTAGCTCTTGCAAGAGCAAGGACAGTTCTGGATCTGATCCAAGAACTGATAAATGCAGATCTTCAATCAAGACTAGCTACTCTGACTTGAACTCACTCCTCTTCTCTCAATCCTCTTCTCGGCTCTACTCTCTTTCTCTCTCTTTTCTTCTATTCTGCTCACTCACTGGCTCTCCTTTTTCTTCTCAGATGAACAGACTCTCTTTTTAAGTTGCTACACCTATCTCCGAAGGATGAAGGTCTCTTTTATCTGAAGAATAGAGCCTCCAGAAGAGTCTTGGGAAAGGGGTTTGATACCTTTTTTTTCCCATTCATCCACGTGGTAGGAGAGAGAAGAATATTTCTGAAATCGAACCTCAGATCATGTGCCCAGGTTTTAACAAGACAGGCCTCATCGGCAAGGTATCAACAAAGCTCTTAGATATGAATGAATGCATAGCTCTAGTGTCAAATAAATTGGAGGCGGACTTTGAGCAGACAAAAAGAGCACCTTCCATAATGCCTCCTTCTTTGGTAGGTTCCGCATCTCTAAGAGCTTGAAGTCTTCCTTACTTTTTGACAACAATTGGAAGTTTTTTCGGTGGAGCTTGCTCATTCAGGAGTGGACAATTTGGGATTCTATGATCCCGACTCCCATAGTGAAGACAAGCACCAAGTCTTCTCCAGCACTCTTTCACCTTGTGTTCGGGCTTTTCGCAATGCTTGCATAGTTCTTTTGATAGATCAGCAACAGGGACAATTTGCTTATCATTCCACATGAGCTTCTTGTCCTTTTAGAAATTACGCCCATCCTTTTGGAAGTTACGCCCCTCAGGATTGGGCCTCTTCTTCTCGAAAGAGGGCTTGAAGTTACCAGAACTAGTGACTTGCTCCCTCTTGGCGTCTCTTCCTTGGATGAGACCAAATATCTCCATTGCATCTTCTAAGAGTTTGGATCTTTTCACCATGTCTGCATATACTTGGATATCCATCAGGACTAGTTGAGTAATATATTGGGACTTTAACCCATTTAGAAATCTCCTCACCTTCATTTTCTCGGTACCCACATGGTGTGGTGCGTACCAGGATAGTATCGAGAATTGAGCCTCATACTCGGCCACAGTCAAGCTCCTTTGCTTCAAAGAAGCAAATTCAACCGCTTTCTTTTCTTGAACCCTGTCGGAGAAGTATTTATTTTTGAAGTGTTCCACAAACTCTTCCCACAACACCTGCTCGTGTTGTAGAGTTGCTTCGATAGACTCCCACCAAGTACGGGCATCCTTTTCTAGCTGGAAAGTGGCCAATAGGACCTTTTCCTCATACGCGCATTGCATAACGTGGAAGATCCTCTTGATCTCCTTTACCCAGTGTTCTGCTTCATTTGGGTCTGTGGACCCTGCGAACTTGAGAGGGTTCATATTTTTGAAGTTCCTATATAAGTCTCCCGCTCCACGGTTAGCTCCTCCTTGAGCAACCTGCTACAGAGCTTGGGTCAATCCTTACACCATCCTTTGCATCTCGCGCCACTGAGCTCTGCTTGCGAGAATTAAGTCTACAATCATAGCTATAAAACTTGAGTGTTTGTTTTATTTTCTGATTTATCCTACTTTAAAACTTACCCCATGGCTCTACCCAATCTCACCGGTAAAGTTTCAAGGGGTCAGTTGAGCGTCCTGTTGGTTTGGATACACTGTAATTTGTGAAGAACTTTTGGGGTCAGCCACTGGATACCAGCCATCTTCTTGAACTTCAGGGGTCGGCTGAGGGTAAAGATCCTTAAATATGTTCACCATGCACTTAATGTCGTCAGTGATAAGCTGCAGCTTGTCGATCATCTGAGCATAAAATCAAGCAATTCACTCATGTTGAGACTTTGTATCTCTGAAATATTATGCTGCAGTTTGCAATTTCTCATTGTGGCTATTCAACCTATCACTTAGCCTTCCAATATGGTTCCCGACTAGTGTTAGAACCCCTTGGATGTCGTGCACCAATTTGAAAAAATCTCTATCTATTTGCATTCAAAACTCTGTAGAGAGTGCCACTTTCCAACGCAGATGGTCGAGAGGGCTGAGAATCTGAAGCCTCTGGATGATCCTGATGAAGGTGCTGAGTTGATGCTTGAGGAGCTGCTTGAACTATAGCTACAGGTAGGGCTGCTTGAGGAGTTGCTTGTGTAGGAGTTGTTTCTGTCTGAGTACCACTCCTTTCATGAACAGTTGGGGCTGCAGTAGAAGGTGCTTCATGTTGAATATCTGCTTGCTGCTCCATCTGCTAAATTTGTTCTTCAGGGTGTGAATCTTCTATATGCTGTTCAACTTCTGCTTCCGGTCCAACTATGATAGGATGGACATTTACTGGAAGTTGTCTCTCAATTCGTCCTCCAACATTCTTTAGCTTCATAAATTTCTCAACAAAATTCATCATGTAGACATTTGTCAGTGGAATGTCCTTGTACTTTTCATTCTGAAGAGGGATGTTCATCCTTTTGAAAATTGCTGTCAAAGGAGCTGCATAAGGAAGATGTCTTCCGGCTGACTTGCAGTCACCAATGATTTGAATCATAAGATCTGGCAAGCACACTTTAACATCCTTCAATAGACAGAAAAATAAAAATTTCTATGTTTCTGTCAGTCTGCTCCTACCACCACTCTGTGGTGTGATGATGGCAGTGAATTTGTGGTGGAGTAGTCACTATAGAGGCGGGAATCTGTTCATGTTGAAGCTTGTTAAATATGTTTGCTTCAAATCTTGAGGGTCATTGGGTAACCCTATCATAATAGTGTATGCCTCATGTTCATTATACTCAAACTCAGCCTCTTAGTAATCTCAATCTCGATCCCTTTAACCACGGTTCATAGTTTTGGGATTGTAGCATCATACTAGAGATTCCCATAAAACTGTGATACTAACCTTAAGTAGTACACCCTTTTCTAACAGGCAAACTTTCTCCAACCCTGAAAATCCATCATTTCAATTATCTGGGAAAAAGCATCGAGCAGCTTCCGGTCGTGATTGTCAATGTAACGCGGAAACAAAATTTGCACAGCGCCACTCATCTCAATGTCTTCGACCTCTTCCTCCGCTTCTGAGGGATTGGTTTCTCTGGCTTTCTTTGATCTTTTCCTGCTTGAAATTGATGACACTGCAGCTTTACCCTTCCATTTTCTGACATGGCTGGCCTCATGTGTTTGATGTCCGTTGGTGGACACATTTCGGTCATGCTGGCGTTTAGACCGAGGCTCCATCCTCTGGGGAGCATCGCCTGTGGGCTACTGATCTTGGGCTTTCATTTCCGTGCTGCTGGTAGCCGGGGATGACATGATCGCGGACACACGAGATGCGGAAGATGTGGCGGCGGGTTATGGAGAGAGGGAAACAGGAAAAGTAGCTGTCCTGAATACTTTCCCTACAGTCAGGAGACAAATGAAAGTCTTGGTTGCTCCGAAAGAGGATGAGGGTGCTCCGACCTATCCTGACTTAGAGGAAGCAGACACGGGAGGAAGCGGGTGGAAGAACAACGACGAGAGCATATGCGAATGAAATCTCAAGGCCAGGAATCCACTATATTTACGATTATCCAGGCAAATTACCAACTTGCCCCTCCTCACAAAACGGCGTTAAAACTCTTACATTATTTAATGGATTAGGACTTATTCAATTAAATGAAAAGACCAACTACCCTAGACTTTGCTCTAAATGCAGATGCAATAGGTGAAAAATGTGCATCTAAAGAGACATCCCCTTCTATTTCTTTCACAATAGACATGGTTTTTGGTTCTCAGTTCTGTCAGAATTTGAGCATCGTAATACCGATTCTGGCCCTTACGGCCCACTTTCCCGGGTTCGGATTTCACAGTCAGTACTCTTGGCGCATTAAAGAACAAAAAGACCCTTTCACTCTGATTCGGACCTGCCGTCCAGCCAGAGAACAAAACTTCCCTCCACTCCAGATCGGACCTTCCGTCTAGCCAGAGAACAAAAGACTCCTCCTTTAACACTCACCCCATGTCCGTGAATAAACCACGTCAGTTCCCGATAGCCTGTCGATGTTGATGAATAGGTTTGTAATTTCTTCCCCTTTCATTTGGACCTCCCGTTCAGATCATTGACTAAACAAATCCTTCTCTCTGTCCCTTCAGATGGCGAATACCCCTTTGATCTGGACCTCTCGTCCAAGTTATTGAATCAACAAATTCTTCTCTCCGTTCTTTCGGGTGACAAATACCCCTCTAATTTGGACCGCCTGTTCAGGTCATCGAATCAACAAACCCTTCTCTCCGCCATTGTGGTTTGCCTTACACAACCTCAACTTTCATAGCCTGCTTTTCAATAACTTTGGCTTTCATAGCCTGTTTCACGGGTTCTGGCCCACGTGGTCTGGTTTCTCAACCTTAACTTCAGTCCACAGACCCGCTCTCCTTATCAAGTTGATGAATCTCTTAGTTGGGCTGCACCCGTAGGCCGCGCTCTCTTATCCCTCCCTCGCACCATCTGCGGGTGGGGGGCATTTGTGGACACCAAAAAATTCTCACCCTATGTTTACGTGCAGGGGAATAAAGAAGAGAAGAGAAGAGAAGAGAAGAAGAAAAGAAGAAAAGAAGAAAAGGAAACGCCCCTCATGCCCCTTCAGTGACACACCTCTCATGCCCCTTTAGCAGCACACCCCTGAGGGCCCATGTCCGGCACGCTCTTTGGCCCTCCAGCGATACGCCCTAGATGCCCCACCAACAGCACGCCAAGGGGTTACTCCCCTCCAGCGGCACGACTTGCCAAGGGCTTTAGCGGCACGCCCTACAAGCCATCCCGTGGCACGCCCAGGCTGCACTCCTCAGTGGCACGCTCACAGGCCCCCTCAGCGGCACACCTGCTGAGCTCCCCAGCGGCACGATTTTACAGCCTTCCAGCAGCACAGTGGTCCAGCCTTCCAGTGGCACGCTTTGGTGTGTTCTTTGTCTGGTGCAGCAGATAGATCAAATCTGACGCCATGCCCTATTCTCTTTGGCGCATAGTAGGGCCAGCTCAAGGCTAGCTGAGGTGTCACCCAGGGAGAGAGCCACACTGCCTATCCCCCTACCACCAAGGATGACGGGTCAAATCCCCATTCAATGCCTCCAGCCGCGGGTGCTTCCCGCCTTCGACCGATCTCACCGCTGCCAGGGTATAAAAACCCCCTCCCTTCATTGCGAACAAAGAGAGGAGAGAACAAATAGAGAGGGCCACCGCGCGGCTGTCAAAAGAAGAAGAAGAGAAGAAGAGAAAGGAGCCCGCCGCTCTGACCACCGCCACCCGTGCGAAGAAAAGAAGAAGAAGAGAAGAAGAGAAAGGAGCCCACCACTCTGACCACCGCCACTTGTGCGAAGATAAGAAGAAGAAGAGAAGAAGAGAAGGATCCGCCTCTGCCTGCCACTCTCTATGCGAAGAGAAGGAGAAAGGAGAGGAGAGAAGAAGAGAAGAAGGGGGAGGAGTTCATACTCTGTCCCTCTTCCCCATTGTATCCCATTCCCCCTCCTCACTGTGGCTTGTCCTTTCTTGCTTATTCCCTTTTTTCTGTTTGTTGTGTTGCAATGTATTAGCTCCCTTGGGGCATCCCTCCTATGAGAATAGAAATAGAAGGCTTGCAACTATTTTTGATGTCTTCCCACAAATGCTTCTCCCGTGTTTGCATTCCTTGCTGTTTCATTACCTTCGTTGTTTTCTACTGATCTCTTCTGAGCATTACGGCTTCCCTCGGGTGTTTTGCCCCTAGACTTCTCCCTCAGTTTGTTCATCCCTAGTCCAAACTTGGCCCGATGCGTTTGCAGGTCCCTTCCACTGGCACGCCTCTAGGCTATTCCCCCCAGAGCCCGGCACACCGGTCAGCCCCGTTCATATGGTGCACCCTCAGCGTTGCCCTCGCCGGCACACACCAACGTGCCTTGCCCACCATACCCTAACGGGTCTTACTCGGCACCTGGGGGGTGGAGAGCTAAATGGTCTGACCATAGTAGGCAAGATGTCATTAGATTTCATTTCAAGTGTAGCCTAGTCTCATTGGCTATCTTAAGTAAGAGTATTTAAAGCCCTGATGGAGAGGCCAATACTCCTAGTCTTCTGCATTTGTCCCATCAGTGTTTCCTGCTGGTGGGAATAATCTTATGCTTGAGGGGAAGGGGCCACTTTAGACATTTGGATTGGCTGTAAGAATATGTAGGATCTCATCCTGGAGGTGTTCTTTGTTTTTGGTGTTTGCAACAGCTTTGGATGTGCTTTTCCAGATGACCAATGTGTGTCTTTGTTAGGGAGGTGTTGGTCATAAGGAGAGGGAATGTTGGAGTCAGGATGTTCTGATGCCTTTGCAATTGAGACTCTTTGATCTTGTATAGTCGTGTTTGCTTAGGAGAGTTGGTCCCAATGAGAGGATGGTTTGTTAACTCTTCTTTGGACATGATATAGCCACTGTCAACCTTCTTCAAGCTACGAAGTCATGGTTGCTGCAGTGCCTTTGGATGCTTTCAAGTAAGGGGTTTGTAGATGCTAGTCAGTTGTAGAAATGTTTGGAGTTGGTGGGAGGGTTGAAAAATTATTTGATGTCTGCTAGTTTTGTAGAGATGAATTCTTGGTTGGTTTGGATGTTTTGGGCTTCGTTTTGAGGAATCAGTCCATTGTGGTGCTCCTCTCCCCGTTGAGTGGATGGTTTGTAATTTTGCATGTTTTGGGCATAACCTTGAGGAGGTATTGGACATCAGAATCTATATTTGGGGTGAAGTTACTTGGAATAGCACCGTCAGGGGTTGTACCAAGCCCGCTCCTTGCTCTAGCTGGCGGATCCCATGATGCACAAGTGGTAGGGTCTGTAGGTCCAATGCAGCTGCACACCGAGGTTGGTGGTGGGGGTGGGTTTCTCCCTGTCATGAAAAGAAAAGTTGATTGGAACATTTAGGTCTTTTGAAAATCTTTCATGTACTGATGGTTCAAGGTTTGGCGATCTTAAAATGACCTATGATCTTTCATGTAAATCGTATTTTCTGGAAGTTTCTTCTCCTCAGCTAGCCAGGAGGCAATATGGCTATTTTGGGAGGTCACACTCTAGGGTGAGTGGATCCTCTGGACAGGTGGCTGTACAATGACGTCCAAGGAAAGTGGGAGCTTATTCAGAACATGCTACGGTGTCAAGCTTTACAGCTGAAGGGCTTAAATTATTCATTGTATTTCCCTCTTTTCTGATGCATGATATTTTCAACCATCCAAATTAAGACCATTTTATTATGTTTCTGCATTTATTGGAGAGAACTCTATTTCTGTGCATTAAGTCCCAGTTAACTGCAGCAAGGGGTAGGGATACATGACTATTTTGATTTTTTCCCCTTCAACTTGCAATCTTTTTTTTGTTGCATCCTTTTAATATATAATAAGCTTTACCCAACGATTGTGTTTAGGGCAGGTTTAGGGATGACTGCAACAGTTCCTTTGATATACTCAGAGCAATCAGATGCACAGACCATTGGTGCAGAGCAGATCTTCTGTTGAAGGTCAAACAATAGAAGAACTAGATCTGCTGAATCTTTCTGTCCCCTGTTCTATTTTCTTCATAGAACTCTGGGCTCTTTTGTACTCCTCTCTTGTGGGGTGGCTTTGTTAGCTTTTTGTTGTGTCTTAGTTTGTGGGTTGTGAGGATTTCCCCATCTAAATTGTATTGTCCTTTTTTTTATTCAGTGAGTGTGACTTTAAATGAAAAGAAACAAAGAGAGAATGTTTAGGACAGGATCTGGCTATATCCCCAGGTTTATCTGCACAAGACTTAATTGAAACCTTTATTTCAATCCATCATGGTAATCTGTTGTGTTTTCTGGACCTTCTAAATGGATCCCACTTTCTAATAACTATGCTGGATATACATTCCTTGAAGTGCACTTGTTTGATGCATTGTCAGTAATCAGTATACTTTTGATGCATGATATTCGTGGAATGTTCAGAAGCCAAGGTGGAGAAAGAAGATCCAAAGAATAATTGTAAGCTGTTGTTCTTTTTCTATTCCAAATGCCTCTTGATTTTTATACGTTGAAATTAGATTCAAAGGAATTTTGGTCTAACAACTTTAATAAATAAATCGGCTTTTTCTGGCGTGTGTTCGGGAAAGGGAGGGGCCACGGCCGATCCAGTGGGGAGGGGAGGGTAGGGGGTGTTGACACCCGTTTTAGCCTACAAGTTGAGTCGTTTCTCTTATTCACTTTCGTGATGCCTCGAATAACCCATTGATTTGGAGCATTCCTTCATCTGTTTCTGAGCCCATTTCCTGGTCATTCCTCAGCCCACTGAGTTTGGAAGCCCTTTTCTATCAGTTCCCTGCTATTTTCCAAGTTCCCATACATTTCGAGACTGTTCTGCGTCGTTTCCGGCACAAGAAACCCCTCTAGACTTCCCAGGGATCTGGGCGGTCTACTGCTAGACCTTCCCATCACTAAGTGGTCTACTGCTAGACCCTCCCATCACTGGGCGGTCTAATGCTAGACCTTTCCATCACTAAGTGGTCTACTGCCAAACCGTCCCATCACTGGGCGGTCTAATGCTAGACCTTCCCATCACTGGGCAGTCTAATGATAGACCGTCCCATCACTAAGTGGTCTAGTGATCGACCGTCCCATCACTAAAAGGTCTATTGCTAGACTGTTTTCATCTTGTTTTAGCCCGAACTATCGTGGTCGCACAGGTCTCTATTCTTCATGATAAAAATGGTCTAGGAATGATCGTTTATTTCTAAAAATGGTCTATCGTATGACCGTTTATATAACAGGGAGTCCAGAGATCCTAAACTCGGTCTTCTTCGCTGTCGGATTCTAAGGTCGAACCTGTGCAATGGGGCCTCCTTGTTAGAGCTCTATCTTCTAGAATACTCCATAAAATTGAGCCACATTTGTTTCTGTGTCTTCCCCTTTGTATTATCTTGAATTTCGTATATGAGCATGATTTTTAATTGACCAGGTTTCCTAGAATCTTGGCTGCAAGATCAAGTTTTATGCTTTTCGTGCAACATAAACTCCTCCAGATTAGGTTCCAGAGCGTTCTTCCAAGAGCCATATCTTCTAGAATCTTCCACCAAAAAGATTCTCGTCTTCTCCTATGTCTTATCTTTACTATTATCTCGAGAATGATCTAGAGATCTCGAGATTTGGTGGACTCTATCTTCTGTAATCGTGGGAGAAAGTTCTGGGTTTCATCACTTTTCTATAAATAGATGCCTAGTTCGCTTGCGCGACGGGGGGCTCGTCTTCGATCTGGGATGAAGCCATGCTAGATTGTCCACTCAATCCTTCAACCCTAGGCTATTAAGGGAAGTATTATCTTCAATTTGGTTCCTCATTTACTGGATTTGATTGTTGTTTACTCTCCTAACTTTGCCCCTACTTCTTACAAATCATCACAGGTTCTGGGTTTTCTTCATACCTTCTTGAACCTATGCGGCAGGGGGCCCTTCGTCAGCTTGGGGCAGAGTCATCCGACATCCTCCTCATCCTTCGTTGGTTCCATCGTGAAGAGGGGAGTATCTCCTTCGCTTTCCATCTCTTAGGGCTCTCTATACTCGCTCCAATTTCTTATTCTACTCTCTTACTTTTTCAAAATCATCACAGTTTTTACATAGTTTTTGCACTGTTCTCTACATGTTTATGCATTTTTCTCCATTTTACATAACAATTTTCTCCCTCTTCTCTCAATCAAATTCTGTGATTTTAAATCCCATTCACGCACAACATTCCTACCTTTCTTTTGCACCCATTTATAGGGGTTAAAAACCCTCCCCCAGTGTGTTCTCCCTCATTCTTTCTACTAATTTATAATTTCAGGACATGTCCTACACTATCATATTATAATGGATTTTTTTGTTATTTTTGTGGCTTGGTTTTGATGGAGATTATCAATAGGACATGAGGCCGTCTTCCTATAGCCATCTAGAAGGAGAGGAGGTCCGATCCCACAAGTTCCCTACGTCCTGGTGCTCGTGCACAATCACGTTGTAGCGGTCACCTTCGGCCGCACTTTTCTTCTTCTTTTCCCAAGGCACACTGTAGGTTTCTATTCATCATAGCATCTATTTCCTACAGCTATTCCTTGCGTGGCAATCATGGTTCATTCCTTTTCTTCATCGCCCCTTGTTTTATTATTTACATTGCATGTTTATGCATGTTCATTTACTAGTTAAAGGGGCGGGGAGATCGATTAGATTACATTTAGCATCTTGCAGCTGCTTTCCCATATGGCTTCAAATAAACTTATGCACGGACCTTGTACATGCATGGACTTATGATTTCATGCCTTAACCTTATATGATGCACCTTGAAGACTCTACATGGACTTTAGTTCTGCTATTAGGTGGAATGTGCATGGATCCTGCACGGACTTTCTGAAGGGAAGGTCGAACTTTACAAAGCTAAGGCAGAAGAGCTCTGAACAAGGAAGTGTGTTGTCCACCATCAAACCAAGGTTGCTGGCCATCATCAAAACAAAGTTTACAACAGTTGTAACCCGAATAACCATCCATGAATGACCAAGCTTCATACCCTACTGTGTTATCCACCAACACGTCTATGTGAGGCAGCAAAAAATCATCCTTTGGACATGCCTTGTTTAAATCCCTAAAATCAATGCAAATTCAAACCTTACGATCCTTCTTGATAACAAGGACTATATTCGCCACCCACTGAGGATATAAAACAACTCGAATGAATCTAGCCTTATGTAATTTATCGACCTCTCCTTTCATCCTCAAGGCCATGTGGGGGTGGAATCTCCTCAACTTTTGTTTCACGGGTGTTGCCCCTGGCTTAAGCACCAGCCGATGTTCCGCGAAAGAGGGGTCAAGACCCGACATGTCCTCGTATGACTAGGCAAAAGAGACGCTATACTCCCTAAGAATCTTAATCAATTCTTCTTCAATTTCAGAAGGGAGATAGACAATAATAATGATGGGCCTGGGTCCTCATTAGTTCCAAGATTAATTTCCTTTGTAGGTTCATCCACTACCAATGATGGCTCATCAAATCTCTTCAAACCCTGTGCATGCAAGTCGACAGTGTCATCTACACCACTATCCTCAAGATCAGCTAGGTCTTTCTCATCCATGATTTCATAAACACCTAATCCATTATCGCTCCACACCCTATCTTGCTCCTCATCCTCTTCTAGCACAATCGCCATTTCCACAAATTCTGGGCATTTGAGGAGGGCGTGACATCGCTGAGCTAAATCTTGCAAGAACCTATCGAAAATGGATTTGGAATGACACGCCAGCGGGCGCATCTCAGGCGCGGAGGAAGGGTTGGATACATGAGAACAAGACCCTACTTCTATAGACTTGACAGACCCTACTTTTCTAGACTCGACAGACCCTAAATCTAATCTAAGGGAGAGGAACTCTAATGGAAGGGAAGTAGGGGCCTCATGCCCCTAGGAGGAGGACAGACGGAACATACCGTAATCTTCAACTGAAATCTCCATTTGAAAATTGGCATTTTTTTGGAGATCAGTAGAGATCACGTAACAAGATGGAGAGGAGGGCGGAGGAGGGGGGAGCGTGAGAGGGAAGATGGAGGGACAGAAAAGATCGAGGAAGGCATCAGATGAGGAGAAAAATGGGATGGATAAATCGATGGGTAGCAAGTGCCCACAATCACAGACTTTGATGATGAGAAAATTAGTTGGAGCTTTAAATAGCAGTGGAAATATCAACAGAGGAGGTGAACAGGGTATAAAATCTAGCTTTTGTAGAAATGAGAATAAGTAGGAAGGAGACCATGGGAAAATAACGAGCAAGCTCCCCTCTTCCCGCGCACAGTGGGCCGGCTTTCCTGGTGTGTACTCTACGAGCCGCACCTTCGGGCTTCCTGGACAATCTTCTTCATAAAACATTCTTGCAAAAGCTTCACAGAAGTCCTCCATATCATCAACAGGCCCCCTGGGGGGCAATGGTGGGCCATAAACAGTGCAAGCGGTATCTTCCTTCACAATCTGACTTAGCGGGGCCTTTAAAGTGCCTGGTTGCAACGGGCCCCTTATAAAATGCTGGCGGTAATCCCCCGTCAATGGCCCCGAGTCTCCTAGGATTGACAACGGTGACTCTCGATAATCGAGGCCCCTTTTACTCATCTTTCTGCCCCTGGGGACCGGCTTGGTCTGCCCCTGCAACTGAGCACCAAAACCTCTTCCCAGCTGATAGCCTAGCTTTAGTATGATCTTCCAGCCCTTAGAATCTCTAATCTTGGGCTTCTCCTTGATGTTTACCTATGCGACAGTGGGCTTGTGTGATGCATAGGCCGATGAAAAGTTGAGATCCAGCACAGAGATAACATGCCTGTTATTGGGCCAAAGCGTCGGTAAAATCTTCTCTAAGATCGCTTCGACTGACTGTGTAATATCCAGGACCGCCGCCGCCACACCATTGCCAGAGTGAAGGAGGCCGTGTCTCGGTTGCCGGGGGAAGAAGAACTGCCGCGGTGGGGAGGGCGCTCCAACTGTTTGGGGAAGAAGAAGAAGAAGAAGAAAGTGTGAAAAGAAAAAGGGGAAAGGGGTTGGATATTTATAAAAAATTTAGAAATTTGAAAAAATACCAAAAAATAGAAAATCACGTTTTTGCGATCCTCGGAACGCACCAATCGCAACGGTACCACTCATGCCTGGGTGAACGACCACACTCGCCCGCAACAGTGTGTCGAAGGTTTTGCCGAAAATCGGGTCGGAAATCGAAAAATCACGCGGGAAAGGTCGCGGAACGCCTCCGGGCCTCCGAAACGACCCCGGATCACGCCGATCCAAACACGAAAGATGTCCGAAATGAAATTTCAGACACGATAGAGTTGGACGCTCTGAGAAAATAGATCCGGGACCTGAAAATAAGGATCTGAAAGGGTCCGGGACATCACAAAATGTAGTGATGCAGTAGATAAGTAACAATGATAGCAAAGTAGCAGGGATAGCTAATCAAACGCCCAGGTAAATGATGACACACAGCAAGGCAAGTGATGGTAGGCAGTAAACTGAGAGGTAACAGTGTGTGACCGATGAACAGGAAAATGGCGTCTAAGGGGCATGACGTTAATAGAAATAGCGTCTACCTAGATGGACGCTGATTCAAAATGAATTATCCTCTCTCTTATTTTTTTTAAAATACGTAAATAGAAATGGCGTCTGTCTGGGATGACGTAGATAACAAAATTGTCAGAAATTAAAATATGAATAACATCTTCCTTGGAAGATGCATATAATGCAAATCCCAAGAACAATAACTGGTAAATGAAATAATGCCTCAGGTGGAAGACCCTAAAAGGAATGAGCGTCCGGATGGAAAGACGTCAATTCCTCAATAGTAGAAAGAAGCACAATCCACAAACAACCGAGCAAAAGGAGTTCACAGACTGATTAACCAAAGTGAGATGCACGTGGTGCACAGATGGAGTAAAGGAAAAAAGGTTGCCCGTGGGGCAAATAGGGAGCGGCACACGTGGGTGCCAATGAGGGGCAGTAATCAAGAAAGGAACACCAAGGGTCCCACCATGATCGCCAATCTGTGAGCGCCGTCACTTGACGTTGTGTAATGCGAAATTATTTAAGGTAGACTGAGGAATATGGAGATATAAACTAAATGTGTGAAAAAAGAGGGAGAGCACGTGGTACTCTAAAATGGAATGGAGCACGTGGTGCTCGATGGGTCGTGATCGCCAGAGGAGGGAAACTCCTCAAATAAGAGAATGAGAGATCGCGTGTGTACTTGTGCAAGGGAGATCGAATGGGTCTCGCTTCCTCTTCAACTGGCCGGCCAACCGAAGAGGGTTCCTTGTCAATTTGATTACCCTGAAAGTAAGAGGAGATCGAGAGATAAAAAGCAATGGATTAGTTCAAGAGAATAGTGTAGTAACCATTCAAACAAATGTTAAACATGTAAATAAGGGCCAGAACACACCTGGGAGTGTTTTAAACCCCTTTAGGAGTTATGGGAGGAGAAATGTATGTAGTGCAAGGTGATCTGGCATTGCCAGGTATATGTGCTGTGACTGTGGAAAAGTGCTATGATTGTGAAGGGGTGGTGAGATGCGATGACGATGCAGAGACTAGAAATCAAAACAAAGTGATTAAGAGAGAAGAGAACGGAGGGGTTCTCCCTCCGCTAGCAGTTGTTGCAGAGAGATTGGTCCTCTGGCATGAAGGAAAAGGAGGCAACACGCCCTTCTGTGTGCTCTGTTGGATCCGAACTCCCTTTTCTGTGTGTGTTCTCTCTCTAGGATCTCCCCCCCGCCCCGCGAGCACTCAAAGAAAGATGTATTTATATAGGAGGAAATCCTCTTTCGGGAAGGGCATCCAATCAGGGTAATGTTTCCTTCCCAGAAATATGGTAGGAATCAGGAAATAGCAACAATCATCCCGAGGAAGGAGATCTTCGACCAATAGAAACGGAATGGTAAATGGCATCCTCCACCGCGGCCACTATTTGAAATAGCGTCCACCACACCGGACACAAATTCTTGGAGTTAATTTAATAATTATTAGACTTTCTAAAATAAATGGCGTCTTCCGCAACATCTTCTCATTTTTTTAAAACCTTCTCTGCCATTTTTTTTGCTCTCTTCTTTTTTTTGCTCTTCATTTTTTTTTCTTGCTACAGTGACATGCATATTACGTGAGAGATTTCTTATGTGAGTTGTTTGAAGAGAGAAAGAGAGAGAGAGAATGAGAGTGGAACAGGAGAGAGAGGTGTGGAGAGAGAATAGAGAGGATGGGAGGGATGACGAGAGAGAAGGTGATGAGAGAGATGGTACCCACAGCCATGCACCTCACGTGGCTGCTCCCTCTCTTTACATTTTTCAAGCTTTGTGGCTCTGTTACTATGGTGAATAGAAAATGAGAGAGAAAGAGACAGAGAGAGGGGGGAGAGAGAGAATAGAGAGGGAATGAGAGAGGAGGGTGCAGCCTGCGGCAGGGAATTCACGGCACCATGTTTGGCATTACTAGGGAGGGGATAGGACGTCACTGGCTGCGCTTGGTTGACTCCTCAACGGAGCTGCAGGCGGTTGTGGCCGACATGAGGCAGCGGCATTGTTTGCCAACAGGACTGATGCAGACGGGGGCGAGTGGCACGGGTGGGGTGAGCTCCGATCTTACGCGTTGGGTGGGTGACCGACGTTCTCTCGTGCATGCCGGCGTGCTCTGCAAGGCGCTCGCTGTGGCCGTGGAGGTGGCCGCGGTGGCTCAGGAGGTGTTCTGGACTGACGGGGTGACTGTTGCACCATGGTGATGTCCTCGCTGGCGGCAAAAGCAGGTGAGAGTGGGTGATGGCTTGACAAATAGCAGACGACAGTGGTGGCCATTGCTGGTTCTAGCTGGTAGCGTCCAGGGGCCAGCTAGCTTTGCGGCGAGGTTGCAGGCAGGTGGAGCACCCGTGGTGGTCCGCATCCAGGCGAACCTGGTTGGCGGAGGTGGTGGAAGAGTGCTTGCCATCATGCTCGCCATGCATGGAGGGGGTGTCGACGTGCCCGAGAAGATGCTTGTGGAAGGAACGCCGTGCCTGATTGGTGACTCCTCTACTGAAATGGTAGCATCCCTACTCCCCCCTTCACTCGATGTCAGAGGGGGAGAATTTATGGCGTCTTCATTTGAGTCGTAGCGCTGCCCGAAAGCAAAAATGAGCTCGTCGAGCACCTGCTGCTGGGCCTCGGTGACCGCTCGATGGAAGCCTTGGGCGAACCCCATTCGCAACCCCCATAGGTTGCCTAGCTCGTAATAACAGAAGGTGGCCTTCTGGAGAGCTGCGTGATAGCACTCTGAGCTCCTATATCGATCGATCACCTCCACCCCAGCTTGCTCCGCTTTCACCTCAAGCTCGGCCACCCTCTGCTCGACTCTGAGCAACTTCATCTCGACCTCAGATAGCTTGGCCTCGGCCTCGACCCACGCAACCTATACTTCCCCCCACACTCGCTCGGCCTCCCGAGCCTAGCTGTTGAGCTTCTCCTACTTGGCCCTCCACTGCTCGTAATGCTCGACTTGAGCCTGACGCTCCGCTTCCAGGAGCTTGCTCTTCAGGTCGGGCATATAATGAGCATGGGCCAGTCGCTCAGCCAGTGTCTGAGCCTCCTCCTGGCTCGACCAAGTCTGTGCCCGAAGCAAGGCCGCCTCACGCCGAAGGACTTCGAGCTTGGAAGTCAATTGCTTGACCCTCCGATCAGATTCAGCATGGGCCTAAGAGAGGGACCTCTCCTCACTTTCCAGCCGTCCAAAGTAATTGGCTATCTCGGCCCCCAGCTGGTCCATGATCAAGCTTCCCTCCATCACCTTCTCGATGAGCAGGGAAGGGGGACTACGCCTGAACTCCTCTCGAACCAGTGAAGGTGCCAAGGATCGGCACCTTTGGTACAGAGAAGCCCGAACGGCCGGGGCACCTGCCAAAGGGGAAGAGTTCCCTCTGGGGGAGCCAAGGCCAGAGCATCCCCCCTGAGCGTCCCCATTCTCGGGACGGCTTCACTCAGCTCGGGCTGGGTCGATGCCTCGCCCCGCGCTCCCTCGGCCTCGGTCGGGACTTCGAAACTGACCATCTCTGCCTGCTATCTAGTAGGCTCGGCAGCAACTTTCCCGCCAATAGTAGCCGCCTCTGGCCCAGTAGATGGGAGATCTGGATGGCGGACTTCTTCGGTCAAGGGCCCCTCAGCCAGGTGAGCGCGCTCTTCGACCGGATGGGTGGTCCTCGCCTTCTTCGATCACTTCTTCTCCGCGAGCAGGGCCTTCATTTAGGACAATAGCAGTGGCTCCCCAGGTTCCTTGCATTTAGCCCCACAGCGCTCAGGGACATCCTCTTGGGCCTTCTGCTTGCCCTTATCTCGGGCGCAGGAATGGACCTCTGAAGCTCAAGGCTCACTCAGAGCAAGCGTCTCCTCCAAGTCGGCAATCTCCTGCTCTAGCAGCTGCTCCTCCTCATCATCCGTCCACCTCGAATTTGAGCAACAGAAGTCAAATCCTCAGAAAGAGGCCTACCTGCCCAACCTAGAAGCGTAATGCAGAACCCTAAGGTTCTTACCTTGCGATGACAGCGCCTGGGAAGGATAATCCTCGATGTTAGCCACTGTCATCAGTTCGACGGTCGATTGGCGATTCTTCTAGAGAATCCTAATCTCCTCCTCCAACTCTGGGGAAACCGCCACCTGCTTCGGAGGGAGAGACGGATGGAAGTTGGGCTTCGTCGGGATTCCCCAAGAGACGCCACCCTTGGACTAGCCCACCCAGAAAAATTAAGTCTTCCACCCCTTGTGAGAGAAATTTTTGGCGGAAAGTGTCACACAACTCCTTCCCCTCTTCGCCTGAAGATAGAAGAAGCCCTTGCCCGTACGGGTTTGCACCTTCAACTCAAAAAAGGAATGGATGAGGTCCAGCGAAGTACGAAGCCCGCACGAACGACAGAGAAAGATGAAGGAGAAGATAAAGGTATAAGAATTGGAAACCAACTGGACAGGAGCCAGTCGGTAAGACTGAAGCAACTGGATGACGAAGTGGTGGAGAGGCTGACGAAACCCACACTTCCAAGCCAAGAGGAAAGTGCAGAAGAGGCCCGAACGAGTATCCAGACTGGACTCGTGAGGTTGGGGCGGAGAGAAATAGTACTGCCACGGTAGCCCATACCACTTCTCCATTGCCTTCACTTTAGCCTCACCCAACTCGCTGCGCATGGGATGTTCGGGCTACAGCACCAAACTCCCCGTGCCCTGACCGACTTCCTACTCCTCAGCAGCAGGGTACTGCTCCGCCATGGCCGAACGAGAAGAACAAGGGGAAGAAGAGGATAGCACCGACTCAGGCGATTCGGGAGGAGGAGGAAGCTAACAAATCACCGCCGTCGCGATCTCTACTATCTCTGCAAAGCCTTCTGGGATTCTCTGCTCCTCCTGACCCCCCTCGCGGCGCATGAACTTTTCAGAACACAGAGGCGATGGAGAGATAAAACCCTAAACAAAGGAGGCATAGAACGCAAACCCTCGCGATGTTTATACTCCCGATGATTTTACGTGAGGCGGGGTGACATTCCACACTCCAAGAAGGGACTCCTCGCTTCGACTTGAAAGGGTCATCATCATGGGTGAATTCCTAGGACAGCCGCATTAAATGGCCCCTACTGGAGAAAATTCTCCACCCAATTCGAGCCACCAATGTCACCCCCACAAATGTTACTCATCCGAGCCCAATTTTTGCTCAGGAGTAGGGGGGACAAGGGGAGAGGGAGAAAATATACCGCCCAAGAGCATGGCCCAACTAGGTCCAATTCGATCGAACTAGGCCCAGCTCCCTACAGTGACAACCCCATTCTATGCCCACTTACTCTAAGCCTAAAACCCACTCGGATCAGCACTTCCTAGGTGACCCCCAGGTCTGGAAGTCTGAGTGATAGGTCGGTCGGGAAAGCCCCTGTGAGGGCCCAATGTCGCATGTCTGAGCTATGCATCCATTGCTCGAGAAGATTCCCAGCAAGCATCCCAAGCTCAAACCGACCGTCGAAAGCTTACCCAAGTGTCCGTTACACACCTTTAAGGAGCAGGGAACTCCAAGGGATAAGGGAGAGCAAGAGTCCTTGTGCTATAAAGAGCCTATAACGAGGACATAAGCCCCCTAAATCCCTCCAACTCCCTGGACTCCCTGGATTCTTACGCTAAATGGATTCCTATATAAACCCTGGAAAACCCTCTAAGAAGGTAAGCAACAATCTTGAGTGAGAACCACCACACTTCTTGGTGGAGAATGATCTCGTGCCTCTTTTTCCTCCTATCACCTCCCCCAGCACCTGTGGTCTATCATCTTCACTGACTTAAGCATCGGAGGGTTTTCCCTAGGGATTCATCCTTTGGCACCCCTGATCTGTTTCCTGCCTTGCAGCTCATACAAACGTGGTGATCCTGATCAAGGATTCTCCTAAGATCACATGGCTCAGGATCGACACGAGATCACGCCTCTTCAGTCTTGATGCCTTGAATGTGTTTCATGTATCTTCTACAAGAAGTCCTTATGTTTCATGTGTGTATTTTATGCATTTATCATTTAGATCTAATGGGCTTAAGCTTTACTCTTTTCTCTCATGGTTTTATGTTTTCTGCATGTTTAGCTCGACCTAAAGGATGGTTTACGTGGACCTAAATAACCAGAATTGCCTGAATTGAAGTGCAGCAGAGTTCGATCGACCGAACTACAAGTTTTGGTCGACCAAAATTTCCAGCAATCGCTGGAACTGGACCTTATGGCATTTCGGTCGACCGACGGCCAAAGTCGGTCGACTAAAATCGGCGGATAGCTTAAAACGGAATTACGAACTTGACCAAATCTAATCCATTTGTTCTCCTACTTTTATCCATTTGCCCCTGGGATCGACCCGTTCTCTCCACTCTACTTGATTTTCTAATCTTTTTAAGTGAGTGAGTGCGGTTATCATTTTTTTTTGAAATTGAGCGGCACGACATTTTAAACGGCGAGTGTTTGTGGCTATCAATAGGCGCACTCGATGTGGGAAACAAACTCCACCAGCCCAGCTGACTCGATCGCATGGGCAATATGGTGCCTCTAGTCGCTGACAGTAGTGTTGGCAAAACTCCCCTCTGGGAGCACTCCGTCCAGGGAGGTACTCTTCCTGAAGCCATAGTCAGCCCGAAACTGGGCCCATCAAGTCCTCTGTTGCCTCGACCTTGATGTACCAGCTCCTGCAGAAGCCGCAGGCCCTACTTGCATCGGCCTCATGGGCTTGATGGCCCCTCTATAACCCCACCTCAACAACGAGGAAGCCTGATCGTCTCGAGGCCGCTGTTGCATAAGCTGCTCCACATCCTGCAGATTCGGGAAAAGTGAATCCTCAGGTACTCGACATCCGGTGAAATGGGAGGTTGATCATCTAGTAGAAGCCGACCCTCCTCAGCCTTCCAAATCGTTGAAGCCTTTTGGCGATATAAATGGCTGTGCTCGAACCACCACCTAGCATAGTGGACGTTGAACCTCCCGCGATGATCTAACCTTGGTGTCGGTAACTTTTTTGGCTCCCCGCGACAGTAGAAGTCTCGCCAAGTAGCTGCTACCAGATGGCTATCCCGGCTCTTGTACAATCGGCCCGCCAAAGGGAACTCCTGGTTTGGTGGGATTGCCTGGTCGTATCGGAAGTTTCTGGTGAACCAGTATGGGTAGTAAGGCTCCAGGACGCTCGTAGCGGACCGGTGTAGCAGTAACATAGTCAGTCGAGTGCTGATCACCCACTCTGTGTACACTGGAGCATCTGGCTCTTGCTGATGTGGTAGGGCGCAGGTCACCCCGTCACTCAATGGCACCAGAACTAGTCGGAAGCCTCTCGACCCGTAGTCAAATGGGAGCCCGTCCTCTCCTCTACCTGGCAAGTAAGATAGGGCCCTCCTGGCTCCCTCCAACTTCTCTGCTACATCCCCGTCTGGCTGACCAATGAAGATGAAAAGTAAGGGGGTCGTCAGTTTACCACTGTTGCCCTCATCACTAGCCTGGAGAAAAGAAGACCAGCCCACGCACTAAGATAGTGGGTCTACAGAAGCAAACTCATCTTTCGCAGCATCGGGTGTACTGACGATGCCCCCAACCCGTTGTAGATGTTGGCCAATGCTGCAGGAGCTAGCTTCAGCCTCCGTCCCTCTACCAACAAGCACGTGGGCCACAACAGCTCTGCCTATAGAAGACTGTTCTCCCCATGGGGGACCACAAAAGTTGCCAGCCAATATGCCAAATACACAGCCAAATGAGTCACGTCCAGCAACCCATTGGGATTCCACCCCTCTCTCAGTGTGTAGATATATCGAGAGTAAGTCTAGAACCATAGCTCCACCTATGTGTACTCCTCCCATGGGGTCTGATCTCATGCAAACTCCTAGTAGAAGCAAAACGGCCCATTGTAGAAATGACGAACCTACGCTTTCAGGGGCACTCTCGAAGTATGTGCAGCGTTTTCTCTCCCTGCCAGAGCTAAGACTCTCCAAGTCTTCAACAAGTGCCGGTAGTTGTAAGACACCCAGTACCGTCCTAGCCCATCAGTGTGACTATGGTGAGGGTCATCTAGCACCACCTTCTCGTAGCCCTCGCCACTGATCGGCAGCCCAAATATCTAGAACAGAGACTACAAGTCTAGTGAGATCTCCCCCTCTACTGTCGCCACTATGTTCCACCAGCGGTTGAAGCATTCCGCCAGTGCCTGAATCAGCACCATCTAGCAGGGGTACCCATATAGTGCCGCCGTCACTGGGTACCGGATCCTTGCCCAATCTAGAAGCATCTTGCAATGATGCACAATGCCTATCAACCACTCTATTGCACCCTAATGGTACCTATTGTTGACACCCGTTTTAAACCTATGAGTTGAGTTATTTCTCTTATTCATCTTTTGATATCCCGAATTATTCATTATTTTGGAGCCTTCTTTGAGCATATTTCGAGCCTATTCCATGATCATTTCATAGCCCATTAGCCCTTGCAGGATTGGAGGTCATTTCCCCAGACTATCACATCGAACCGCTCTCAAAACTTTCGTTACATAGCTGCCCACTCACTAATAGAGTTGGCTGGCAGGTTTGAATACCATCAGAAAGCTAGGCCCATTAGTGAGGACCCAAAAAAATTTAGCAGGTAGGCTTCATCTGCTGTTAGATCGCCCATGGCTGTCATATGGTAAGCAATATGCTCCTTGGGAGAGCCCTGCCCTTTGAACTTTTCAAACTTAGGCTGTTTATTAATGCTGGGCAGAAGCCTCTTTGTAGCATACTGTGGTGGATAAGGTACCTTGTATACATTGAAAATACTAAAATCACTGTCGGTCTTCTCGGCCAGCTTCATTTCAATTGTTTGTTCCACCATCAGTTTATTCATCATGGTCGGGTTCACCGGTCCTAGATGGAAATGCGTAGACTACTGCGTGACAGGAGTGGTTAAAGCCGTGGCATGAAGTGCCGACGGTATCATTATTGGTAATTGCTGTAATTGTGGAAGTGCCGGTTGACCCAGTGGTGACTGTAAGAAGTGCGGCTAGAGAGAGGCCTTGCCATGGCTTGTTGGTTGAGAAGTAGCTAGTGGTGCAGCATCGATCAGGCCAGGAACTTCTTGGGATGATTCGGCATGCACATCCTACTGCGAGGGATTAGGAGCTTGTTTAGTTTCTTCATTCAGCTACCTTCTCAAGGCTTCAATCTCCTGTTAGTATTTCTGCAGTATTATCAAGATAGTTGGGTCTAGTGCAGCTGCAGTGGGGGTGCTCTCCAATAGTTTTCCCGAGATACATTCAGACAAGACAGGTGGAGGAACCTCTTCTTCTTCAGAAGTCACCACATTGGCAGTTAGGGTGGTGATAGCTTGCTTTTCTTTGGCTGATCTAAACATTTCTCCTGTAACTTTACTTGTTCTTGTTACTGGCCTGGGCCTTTTAGCTAACTTGGCTAATCCTTCTAGCTCATCGGGTAGGGCCCTACATTTATTGGCCACCCTATCATGTTGTAAGTGAAGACTTGCATTCTTTTTCTTTACCTCTAGACTCCCCCCTTGGCTTGACCGGGGAAGATCAACCTTTCAAATACTGATATCCTTTTATTCTCTTCCCACTGTGGGGGAGCTTCAGAGTACTCGGCTTCCAAGCCAACTTCATATTCAGTGAAGTGCATGAGCGACACCTTCCTTCTTCTTTCTTCTTTCTTTTTCTTCTTCTTCTTTGGCGCTGGCGGTGCGAAGCAGCCTTTGTCTACCTGGGGAAGAACTCCCCAAGCCATGGAAGCAATTCCTGACCACTTTGGTCATTTCTTGTTGACTGTGCCCTATAGAGAAGGCAGAGGGTAGTGGTTGGTTTTGAGTTGATGGCATGTGGGAGAGCCGTGACAATCTGGCAGCATCGTTCGATCGCCTCGAACGTCGAAAGACATCGGCCTGCCTGGTGCAAGCCTTGTGAGTAGGTAGAGAGACCACTAGCACGACCTCTTCTTTCTTTGGTGCAGCTTTCTTGCCCTCTCTCTTAGGGTCTTTAGCAGTCGAGGTTGAATTCTATGGGGTTAGAGTCAGACCCTGGGTCCTCTTGGAAACCCAAACTTGTTAGAATCTTGGTAGCTTGGGGGCCAACATTCCCCGGATATCTTTATCCAAAATCGCCTTCTGGCTTGCTAGCACCTGGAAGGCATTGTGCATAGGTACTGTCGGGATGATGTGGTCTGACAAAACTTCAGCATTGCAGCCATTCAAATATACTCGAATGCCACCAATCATAACAGACTTCCCGGTGGTTGAGAGCTAGCCTCGGGGAGCTGCAACACTTCTTCCTCTTCTTTGGCTCTTTTTCTTCTTCACCCCGGATGCCCTGTCGCTGATGGGGACAACTAAATAGTCCACATGGTGGACAAAGCAGGGGATGATGCAGCAAGGTGGAGTAGCCCTCCGGGGAAAGCTCGCCCTTGAAGGAGTCACGACCTTTGCCATGATAGTCTTGTCAGCTTCCTCTTCCTCGACCTACAGCAGGTCGACGAAGGCGACTCCAAGAAAATTAGGAAACCCCACCACTGGTCGCAGAGTTCCGAACATGGTGGGCACCACTAAGTACCCATGCTCAGCATGTACAGTGACCACTTGGGGGCCAAAGGTAAGTCTAGTGAGTCCGCAAGACATTATTTCCTGGGAATGGCCAAACGTGCACAGAGTTTGAAGTACAAGGACTTCACATTGTGCAACAAGTTTATGGCCATGCAAACATGCATGGACTGCGTATTAAGAATAGACAGAAGAGGAAAGTACCCATCATCAACATGCAACACAAAGAAAGTGTTGCTCCAGTTAGCCCCCAAAACAACCAAAAAGAGTTGAAGTGAGGGAATTTACATTACAAAGATTAACAACGCATTCCCTCACTCATACAAATCAAGGAAACAACGGCCTCCTCACCTCAAGACTCTCTCTTAAAGATCTTGTTGTTCCGCTCCCCTCACAAAGTCCACAAGGTGGCATGAGGAATGAGCCACCAAATAGTCCGGTCACTCGTAAAGGGCCAAGTCTTGTCCCAGTGCACCAACAGGGGATGAACCTCACGAAACTGGCCGACGCCGCCGCGGTCCTCACAGCAAGCTCTGACCACACCCTCTGGTGAGTAAGGGTAGCCAACAAAGAGGTGGTCCATGGTCTCAAAATCCTGACCACAAAGGCAGTAGGACAGGTCGATGTCAGGTACGAAACGGAGCAACTTGTCCCTAGTCGGCAGTCTCCCATGAGATGTCTCTAGTCGGCAGTCTCCCATGAGAGATCCTCCACACTAGAAGTTTTACTTTCAACAGGCTCTTCGGCTTCCACACTTGCTCATACAGGCTGTGACGAAGACCTCCATCAGAAATAATTCCATAAGCTGATCTAACAGTATAGACTCCATCCTTCTCCCACCTCCATATCCATTGATCCTTTGCATGAGGCTGAGGATGGAATGAAAGAAGAAGGGAAAGCAACTCCTGAAGTAGCAACATCTCCTCAAGAGAAAGGTTCTTCCTGAAGGTCGGTGCCCAAGTATCCTCAGGTAAGAGGGAGTTGAAGGCCTGGGAGACTGAACTTAGAGGGTGAATAGCAACCGCAAAAAGGCTTAGGAACAGGGTAGCCAGGGAGGCCTCCCCGCACCACCTATCCTTCCAGAAGAGGTTGATGCCTCCTCTTCCCAGACGGACCCATGTTCCAGAAGAGAGAACGTCCCTGCAAGAGAAGATATCTCTCCAAAGAGGAGAGGTTCTGTAGAGAGGAGACGGAGCTAAGTCCCACACTCTCCTCCCGACGAAGTATCCCTGTTTGATCTACTGTGCCCACAACCCTTCCTCTCCATGCCCCAGCCTCCACAACCATTTGCATAAAGTGTCTCACGTGCTTGATCCCAAGACCACCTTCTTCCTTATTAGTACATAATCTGCCCCATGCAATATCATGCCAACCCTTATAACCCTCTCCACTATTATGCCAAAAGAACCGACACTGAATAGAGTCAAGCTTCTTTCCCACATATTTAGGAATCCAGAACATGGAAAGGAAATAAGTAAGGAGACTATCCAACACAGATCTGCACAACACCAATCTCCCCCTATAAGATAATTTATACCCTTCCACCCTGCCAGTCTGGACTCGTACTTTTGAATGATGGGAAGTCAATCAGCACATCGAAGGGCATCTAGTGTAACAGGGTGTCCCAAATAGGGAAACGGGAACTCATCGATCTTACCTCCCAGCAAGCAAGCCACCCTAGAGATCACCATGTTCTCCAAGTTCACCTCCACAAGAAGACTTTTGTGGAAGTTTACTTTGAGACTAGTGACCTCCTCTAGTAACTCCAAAAAAGCCTAGCCATATAAAACTGCTGCTCCCCTTCTGCTAGGAACAAAATGGTGTCGTCGGCATACTCCAAGTGCGTGATAGGAGGAACTCCTCTACCTACCTGGAAGCCCATGATCAAACTGGCTGCTTCAGCTCTCAGCCACACCTTGCTCAACACACTAGCCACAAGAACAAAGAGAGGAGACAAGGGTCTCCTTGGCGGATCCCCCGACTGTTGTGGAACCACGTGGACAACTTCCCATTAATGAGGACCTCAAAGGACGCCAAAGAGATAGAAACTCTAACCCAGCCAATCCACTTGTCCCTAAAACCCATCCGCTCCAAAACATGAAAGACACTGCCAACTCACCCTGTCATAAGCTTTCTCATAGTCAAGTTTGAGGACCGCCCCAGACTTCTTCTAGTTCTTCATAGCAAAACACTCATGCGCCACCAGGAAGTTATCCAAGATATGTCTTCCTCTAATAAAAGCTCTCCCTCTGGCCTTGCTGGCCCTCTACCAGCAAGGGGCCAGCCCCACACCCTCCAATCGGCATCGCCGAGTCACCCCCAAGTTTGGGTGAGCACCGTGTGAGTTGGCCGCCGACTTCGGCCCATTCAGTTTGCGATAGTGCTTGCTTGCTTAGGTCCGAGGTCGTTTCACATCAAACTCAAACGCACCCAGACTTTCATCCAAGATACGGAGACATGATTCTATTATGAAATAGATGTTTAGAGTAACATATACATCAACACGGCCTTGCGTTGTCGCTCAGAGGTCAGCCACCATCGATTAGCTTCCATTTAGAGCAAATACATAGGAAGAGAAAGACTATTCATATATACAAAAGAGGAAAACAAACAGCAAATAGACAGCGGCGGGCTCATATCATCACCATGTACATGGCCGGTTGCAGGGGGTTTTGAAGAGAAGGCAACATGAGATGCATACTCTGCGAAACCCAACGATGCTTCCTCAGACGCGAAAATAGAGCACCGAAGAACGGGCCTATCTATTCACTGTGTGAGTGGCTTTTGACGGGACAGTGGCTCATCATAGAGTTTCTCTCTTTAGGTAAGGGTTTCTTCTTGCCCAATCCTTTCTTTTTCTCTCCTCTCTTCTTCCCCTTTTTTTCTTTCACGGTGGAGATGGGCTTCTTATAGCATGCCCCCAGTCGCGACCTTACCCAGCATGGGGCGAGCGCATCGGCAAGGGCATTCATTCATTATATTTGTGCACCGGGTGATACGACACTGGGAAACGTACCGCGCCGGGTAAGGGGGTGCGTCGGATTAGCCTATTCTTCTCATTTGTTCGGACATGAGTCAGACTGTGGGGTTCAGACTGGCTTCGGGAGTTGACTTGATCCTTCATCTCATCGCATCTTCGTGAAATCGCTACGAGAAGTATTGGTAAAACCTTTAGGTAGCTGAATGGCCAATTCCAGAACCGTCTGTGACTTTGGTTCAGACACTCAGGTTTTCCACTGACATGGCCTTCTACACTATGGTTTTTGCTGCTGGCCCAGCTTCACTTGTATTTGTAGCTTTCTCAGGGAGTGGGCCACTACCCGGGGTACTTTTACCCTACCCGGGAGGCCATCTAGTCGCTAACGGACCTAATTGGTGAGAAGACGTACCTGTGCTGGGTTACTCGGGTCTTCCGCTGATAGGGCCTTTGGCACCTTGTTTTGAGGGGCCAGAGATATTTTATCACCTCAGGAGTATTTCTTATTAGGTGGCGGGCCACCAGGTACATTCTCGTCCGTGATCGAACAACAGGAGATGTTTGTTCGACACGATCGAGTCAATGCTGGCTCATTGGGCAGGCCAAACGGCACTGTCAATTTGTTATGGATTTCTCCCGATCCTCCTGAGGTGAAGTCCCTGATGCTCGTGTCAGATGACCTAAGGCTCCAGCAGTTCGAGAAGTTTTTTGTCTATTGATCTTCTTTGGCTTTTGCACTTTGGCGAGCCATATTCTTTTATTGTTCTGGCGTGATTGCCATTGAACATATTTTGGGTGTCAACAAATGCCCTCCAATCACGGGTGTCACAAGTGAGGAATTAACGATGCGAGACCGGTAGATGTACTCAGACTGAGCATATTCTTTGTCTAATTAGTACAAACAATTGACTTGGTGTAGCCGAAATGTCGTTGGAGTGGCACGACCCCATAACGACCTTAAAACGGCAGGAAGATGGCAATTTAGCTTTAAAACGGCACGGCCTGTAATCCGACGTGGCCTGAGTATTTCGTTAAAATGGCGCGGTAGTAACTGTGGGTTAATCTGGCGCGTAAAATGGAGAACCAGCACAGGGGGGGTGCTAAAACTGTGGCCCCCACCCCCGCGCTGGATTAGGGTAGTCGGGATGATATATAAAAACCCGTTTTCCTTCTCTTTCCTCCATCTCACTTCATTTGCAATGCTACTCTTCTATCTCTTCTCCTCTCCTCCTCCCATTCACGGCGACGAGCGCTCCCCCTCCCTTTGTTCCTAATGACGATAGTGGCTGTGTTAGCTGGTGAGGGAAAGATTGTTCTACTCAATTCGAGGGGGTTCAAACCCTTCTTTTCAGACCCTAGGAGGCTCCTAGAAGGCTTTCCCTTAGAGCTATACCCATGGGTGTTCTATTTTGGCCCAACCTCGTGGGTCCATGTGTGTGCACCGTAATGTAATGCACAACTTCAAAATAAAAAGGCCCTGATGCCCTTCAGAGTAGGGTGGCACTGCCGAAATCTCTTTCAAAGTTATAAATGAATAATCAAACAAATAATAAACGATAATACTGAATACTGTTATCTTGCATGCTTGCATGATCCGATTCCCCGGTATATTAAATGGTGATTAGCGAAAAGTCGGGTTACGCCCAACTGGAAGCTATCGCTATGCGTGATAATGGTCATCGGAGCCAAGTTCTCTGCCTCGTATTGGGAGTCGATTTAATAAATAAGTACTACCATATCGTGTGCTTGCGTGCAATTGCATCCTTAATTATATGGGTCCCATGGTCTTTATTTTGGTGATTAATCAAGGGTTGTCCCTTTTTCGGAGGGGCGTAATTAACGTCGTGTCCTTTATGGTACGACGGGTTTTGGATCCTGACCTGATTACCCATAATTGTCTGATTAGTCAGATGAGCGCATAATAAATTGTTACGATAGTGATTGGCACGCCTAATTAAAAACTAAATAAATAAGTAAATAAATAGATAAAAATAAATAAATATATTAAAAAATTATTCCAGTAAATTGGCACGCCCAGTGGGACACAGCCTCCCTTCCTCTTCTCGCCAAAATAAATGGACCATGGGTTCCCCGTTCAACTACTTCAAACCCTAACTACTTGTTCATCTTGTCTTTTCCCATTACAGGTTGAAGCGATGGCGAACGGACTATCGGGGCGTGTCTTTGGCACCCAAATCATAGCCGACCATGCTGCGCATGGCTATCTTGCCGTGCCAGCTATCTTCGGTAACTTTCCTCTGATCGCTGGCTTCCCCAACTTCCTGGGAGTTACGTTCGTGGATCTTCTGGGCAAGGAGAGCCCGAAATCTGTGAAGCTAGCAACGAACAATAAACCTGTGGCCCGGCAAAGTGAGGGTCAAATCAAGAAAACTTTATTGAAGAGCCTGGTGATCGTGAGTTGCCACGTTCACCATATTACTTACCCAACTGGGGCATATGAGAAGAGGACTCCTAGGGGCAACAGGGAAAACTTCAGAAGAAGAAGAAGAGTCACTGCTACTTCCCAATGTCGGCTCTCGGCATCTGGGAAGTCCATGATGATTGGGGGCATCTGAGTCTACTTCAACAGTCATAATGCCAGAGTTCAGCCGGATCGGGTCATCCCGACTATTCCCACCCACAATGCCTTCCAAGTGCTGGCTAGTCAGAGGGCAAACCCTGATGATGACAAGCAAAGGAGGCCAACCCCAAAATTACCAAAATTCAAGCAAATGTGGGTTCTTAAGAAGACCCGAGGCACTACACCAGCCCTGCGAAACTTCAACAATTCTACTGATGCCCCTAGGATAGGAGGCAACAAAGTTATGCATGTGAAAGAAATTAATGCTACAACTTCTCCATTCACTTCCAAGAGCTGTGCGAGGCAGGCTGACGTCCTCAAACACTCAAAAAATTTCAGACAACCTGCTAAATTGACACGGCTATCATACAGGCCGTCTGCCCAGGACTGGGCGCTGCCTCCTGCTATCACTGTGAAGCACAGCCAAGAACATACGATTAAGGTAGTCCGAGAATATTTTCACAACCTCGGAAGACCCATCGTGGGCCAACAAAGGACACTCCGTGTCATCGGGACCAAAGGAGAAGAGAAAGACAAGATGTTATCCATGGGAGCAAATGAAAAAGAGAATCAAGGTGGGGCTAGAAGCCTTGTAATTCTAACACTAAATTAAAGGATGACAAGAATTTCAACGAATGAAGGGCTGACTCTTCCTAATCAAGATCGAAGGGGAGTCAAGAAGCATAAAAGAAGAATGCAAGTCCTCACCTGTAATATGACAAGAGTGATGAGCGGGCATGGCGCCCTGCTAAATGAACAAGAAGAGCTAGTAGAGGTTGCCGAAAGAGAAGACCCGGTGATAGGACGAGGCAAAACTGAGGCTGAGCTACTATAAGCCGCTAAGGGCAAGTGGGTTGTTGATGAGGACAACACTACTCTCAATACCAAAACAATGGCATCTGAAGAAGAAGGGGTACCCCTATCTGGATGCGTCTTTAGTGAAACACTTGAGGGCATCAGTAGCAAAACAGCTATAGACCACGGATGCTTCTGGGAACAACATGGGACAAGCTATCCCGAGCCTGTAGAACTGCACGCTCCATCGCCTTCACAACCCATGGCTCTTGCCTCTCCCGAGACCATGATTGCTTAAGAAAGCGGAGCAAGTGCTTGTCCTTTGGGAAATCTCCCGTGTAGCTCCCTGTCGTGCGGTCAAAGGTGAAGCCCTTCTCAATCTTGGCGAGCCTCTGAACATCCATGCTTTCGGTGTCCGAGCCTGAGGACTCGACCAGTGTTGCCACCTCGGCAAAATCCCGGTCCAAATCTTCAACATTGAGCCATGTAACCACTGGCACCGGAGGCGGAGGGACGCGTCTGGTACTAGCAGAAACGGGAGTGGAAGAACCACTTGGAGCAGCCATTTATCTGTAAAGTGCAATAAACAAAGATCAGAACAAACTACAGATAAAGAGAAATTAAAACCATAAAGGGAGGGGAAAGATCCACTGCAAGAGAAAGGGAGGAGAAGAAAGAAACAAGGTGAAGACCCCACTGAATGGGTCTTCCCTGGCACGCCCTGAGCGGCCTTCACCGGCACACCCATGGTGGCCCTCCCCGGCACACCCTGTGGCGAGTCTTCCCTAGCACACCCTGTGGCGAGTCTTCCCCGGCACACCCTATGGCGGGTCTTCCCTGACACACCCTGTGACGGGTCTTCCCCGGCACACCCTACGGCGGCCTTCCCCAGCACACCCTGTGGCGGCCTTCCCCAGCACGGTCCTTGACCCTTCACCGGTAAACTCCCTGGCGCCTTCCCTGGCACACCTGCAAAGGTCTTAGCCCGGCACACTCCATGTGTTCCCCGGCACACTGGGTGCTCGTCCCCCGGCACAGTCTTGGCAAGCTCTACCAAGTGTTACAAACACAAGAACAAGGATGAGGGATGAATAAAGAGAGAAAAAGGGGGGGCATGATGAATGGAAGAGATGGGTGATGAGGACCACAAGGGGACTCTGCTACAGTTGAAACTAACAAGACACTGATAATTTCTAACGAAATTTTGACAGAGTTTTCCCTAGGCCAGAGGCGTAAGGGGAAACACAGGTGTGCACCCACAAGGAGTGACGGTCCCAACAAAGTGGCAGTGGGCCCCACGGGGCAACACCAGAAGTCCTCAGCTACAGAAGTCTACTTCTCTCCCTTCACCAGCAAATCACCCACAGAGCTTCCCCAGTACACCCTGCTGGAGGCTTCCCCGGTACACCCTGCTGGAGCCTTCCCCGGCATAGTCCAGGTGACCCTTCCTCAGTACGCCTGCACCCTGCTTCACCGGCATAGCCTGAAGTTGCCCTTCCCCAGCACACTAAACTCCCCTCGCCGGTACACCCTATGGGCCTTCCACGATGCACTCCCCATGGTCTTCCCCGACACAGCCCTTAGGGCCTTGTCCGGCACACCCCCTGGGTAGCTTCCCCGATATGCTCGTGAAGGCTTCCCCGGTACACCCTACTGGAGGCTTACCCGGCACACTCCCATGGGCCGTTCACCGGCACACCTGTGCCTCATCTTCCTTGGTACACCCGTGACCCGTCTTCCCCCGTGCACCCGAAGCCTCCTCACCGGCACGTCCGGCGATGGCTCCCCCACCCACAGCACCAGCGACGGAGAAGAGGGTGGAGAAGAGAGGAGAAGGAGAGATGAAGATGAAGAGGAAGAAGAGAGGGGGGGAAGGAGCCTAGGGCTCCAACATTCCCCCCAAGGCACAGAAGAGGAAAGAGGAGAACGGGGGGAGAAGAGAGAACAGGAGAGGGAAGGGAGAAGAGAGAAGAGGAAAAGGGGGGGCCTCCACGGCGGTGCCCTCACCACGAACGACGACGGCGGCGGCGGTGGCGCTTGGCGTCCGGTCACGGCGGTAGAAAAGAAGAAGGAAGAGGAGGGGTCGTCTGCTCAGCCACCGAAGAGAGAGAAAGAGAGGGAAAGTGGGGGGTTCAAAAGGGGGTGGCCCGTTCAAACCGCCCCACCCCTATTTATAGGGTGAGCAAAAAAAGGAAAAAAAGGAAAGAAAGAAAAAAAGGAATGGAAAAGGAAAGAAAAAAGGAGAGAGAAGGAAAAAGGAGAAAAAAGAGAGAAAAAAGAGAGAAAGGGAAAAGAAAAAAAAGGGGAAAAGAGAGAGAAGAAAAAAAAAGAAAAAATCCAACCAATAAAATACCCAAGAACTTCCAAAATATCCATCAACTTAACGTAGTTACATAACCATCGACCCAACAATTACAACTCATTTGAGATACAACTTTGAAACAATTAAGACCAAACGACTATCTTGACTAGAACTTTCTAAGGACATCCCTGCAAGGCTCTCTAGTTGGCTCACTCCAGGGTCTTCACTCCTGCCCATCCCCATCCGATTGAGAGTCCTCACCTGAGCTACCTGAAAGGGAGGAAACAATTGGGCGAGTGAACGCTCAGTAGGTAATAGCAGGCAATGTTTAAGTAATTAATCATTTACATTAATGTTATACAATAAGGTAAAAAGAAATGACTACAATGAATAAAAGAATGAGAGCATGATGAACAAGAATATAGTGTAAGAGGGAACGGGCTGAACAAGCATGAAATACGCAAGTCACGTAAATAATTTAAGGGGAAATCATCAACTTGTACTCAAGAAATGGAATCATGTAAAGGAATATGTCATAGACATCACGCTAGTCATGCACTCAGTGTAATACCTCACCATGTCATTACAACTCCCCAAGACACTAATACTTTTCGGGCACTCCTCCCAGGACCAGACCGGGCCCTTAAGATGTGTTGGCATTGATTTGGTAGATCCAAGATCCCAAGTTATGTCTAGACATTTAATAGATTTGGCCAGGGGATATAAGTTCTCAAGATGTGACCTAGAATAATCAAGAATAATCCAGGGTTTAAATAGTATGAACCACACATGGCCCGACTACCGAAGCACACAAGAAAAACCTATGAAAATGATTGCTGGAAGGTACGCGGTAACCTTTGGGCTGCTGAACCGAACAGGGCAGTCTACAATGAGCCATTCATTGTAAGAAGGAAAGGAGCCCACGACGAAGGGTACACGGGCTGGATTGGGCCGCGCAATAACTGAGCGATCAGACGATAGTCCGTTCCAATCACTAAATGGTCCAATCTTGGCCGTTCAATAAATGGGCCAAGTGGATAGAGAAAGCTACCCAAAAGGGCTCCTAGGCCGCCATGGCATGGTGGAACTGAACCAAGGTTCAGCCCATAGTTCTTAGGTCAGCCTAGAGGCTTTCTGGGTCGACTTAACATGGCTCGGTCGAAGAACAATCAAGGATAATCAACCAGCAAGACTTGGCACTCAGCCAGAGTTACACGGTTTCCACTGGGCCGCTCCAAGAGTAACACGGTCCAATTTCGGCCGTGTAAAACTCAGACGGTCCAATGTGGTCCGTGACTCAGAACAGGGGCAATCCATGCAATTTGATCGAGTCAACAGGTGCAGGACTTGAGATACAACCTGCCCGGCATTCTAGTGAGAATCACAAGCTCGCGATGACTTATGGAGGTCTCATAACGGAGATCCTACTCCGATGGAAGGAGTATCCGGCGGAGAGTTCCAACCATTATAAGAATAGAGGGCTAGAAATCAACGGAAAAGGAATATATGGTCGTCAGTCAACTCCACCGGAGTGGAATGGCTGTCAGAACATTCCTATTAAAAAATTTCCTTTTCATTGTAACATGATTAAGGTTATGCATTCACAATTTTTAATAAAAGCAACGGAAGAAAGATTAATAATGAAGATCGAGGTAACATGCCAAGATTGAGCATAATTATACTTTCATTTATTACCAATTCATCTGTGGGTTGCCACCCTACTTACAGGTCTAGATTAATAAGAACTAAGCATGCTTAAAACAATAATAACCAATTCTACGTGACAGAGCGGCTAGTCCAGAACCGCTCAACAGGCCTTCGCAGTCGGTTGATAAGCTGCTCAGGTCATGCAGGCCCGAAGACCTTATAGGCCCTACACGGTTTATCAAGGGCCGCGGGGGTCTCTGCGCGGTCTGGAGTTAACCGCTCACCCAATAGAATGGTCTGTCGTTGGGCCATCCTGTTCCAGGAGATTTTAAACGTGGTAAACAGTTAAATGGTAGAACAAGAACCGTCTCCCTAGACCGCACGGTCTATCAATGGGCCGTTCAAAATAGAGTGGTTCCTGGTAGACCGCGCTAAGGTCGCCATGCCTGAACTCCGGCGAGCTCAACTAGAGTTTGGTAAAATGACTAAATACTCATTATACGAAGCATTAAAATTGGGCAATAAGCTATCAATCTTTCACAGATTTGGTTGCCGAGAAAATGAAGCCCGATGAGGACTTCGCTACTTATGCCGATAGATGGAGATAGATGACTGCCCGTGTGCCCGATCACATTTAGGAGGAGAAAAAGGTCAAGTTTCTCATCGCTAATGCTACACCTACCTTCTGCAACATCTTGGCCATGAATTATATCGCCAACATGCACCAGTTATATAGTCGGGCAAGGTTCATCCAGACCCAATTCAAGGACTCCCCCATTCTCTCTCTCTTTGAGGCTTAGAAGCCCAAATATAATAGAATACCTCTGGGGCATGTCACTAAAGGAGTCCAGACCAATGAGTAGGTGCAAGCCATTGCTTTCCCCTTTCCTAACCAATCCACTCCACCCCGCTTTCCACAACCCCTACGCAACCCTCTGTTCCCCACCCCAAAGAATACTCAACCCATTTTCCCCGCTACATAAAATGCCCAGCCCATTTTCCTTACTCCGCAAAATGCTTTCCCTACTCCCCAACAGCCACAACAACCCCCCCAATACCATAATGTCGCTCCACCTAATGGCCATGCACCCAAATGCTTGGCTCCGAAGAGGGCGCAATATCCTCCTTTTGCCCGAGTGCCTCCCAGATATCTTCTCATCTCTCATGTCCATTGGTGCAATCCAACTTCCTCCAGAGCAGCCTAACTAGAACCCAGTCGTTGACCAGACCAAATATTGCATGTTCCACCGGCAGCCCAAACACACCATTGAGGGTTGTTTCCAGTTTAGAGATCTTGTATATGATTTGCATGAAGGTCAACGTATTGATTGGGCCGAGATGCATAAGGCCATCGTTAAAATCAAGGAAAAGAGAAGGCAAGCACCAAGGCAGCAAGTGCAGCAACAAGCACCACAGCAAGCACCACAACCGTAGCCATAGCCACAACAGCAACAACTTGTTTAGGATTAGGGGATCCATCAAAACCCCATGCTGAATCATCTGCCTGCTCCACAACCTCAGCCACCGGTACCAGCTCAGGTCAATCTTTTTCAACGCCTGGCCCCCGACGTCGAGTGGTGTTATGATGATGAAGCTTCAGTTCAGCGGGTCATGACTCTCCACCACACCTACTGTAACCCTCCTCCACCTTCTACGCCTTTCATCCTCCCACCAAACCATCAAACCCCTCCATCATCCGCATCCGTCATTCCTCTTAAACCCCTCATCCTACCACCTGCTTCTCCCATTATTTCGCATGTCCTTGCCCCACCGCAAATACCCAGCCCGCCTGCCATTACCACACCACCATCCAACCCTTCGCCAGTTATTCTACCAGCACGGCCCACCACTACTCCCATTACCCCCATTATTTCTGCATTACCTACCCCTACGCCATTCATCCACCCTGTTGGGCCCATTAAGCCACCCACTATGAGCCCATCTAATGTCGTGCCGGCCCAGAACATTACCCTGCAGAGTAGTCATTTGTTCCATCAGAACTATCCTACCACCGGTGCACCAGCACCCAATCCCCAGTCCTCACAATAGGTTGCTGATCAGGAGGAGGCAGATCCGTTGCCGGGTACTCAGTATGACCTGTTATATCATCTAGATAGAATGCCTGCCAAAATTTTAGTTCTGGAATTGATTAAGCAGTCTAAGCTTCACCAAGACACGCTGCGAAATTTTTTGCAAAAGGTCATGGTTAGTGAAGACATGGCAATGGACAGTCTACCAACCGCCCTGGCTACAATCTCCAAGGGGCCAGCCATCACATTTCCAGAAATCGAGTTAGCACCCCCCAAGGCTCGTTAGATGCCGCTATGCATTTCCATCATTCTGAATAAAGTAAGCATAGACACGGCATTGGTAGACACTGGCACTTCTATTAATGTCTGTCCTCTTAGCACTTTATGGGCCTACAATATTTCAAAAGATGCACTAAGACCTACCCCGACTACTATTGTAGCGTATGATAATTCACGGAGGTCGTGTCACGGGGTGGTCACCATTCAGGCTGAACTTGGGCCACTCACAATGCCCATTGAATTCTATATGCTCGACATTCACCCCATGTTCAAAGCTATCCTGGGTCGACCATGGATTAATAATCTCAATGCCGTGCCATCCACTGCGCATCAATGCCTCAAATTCCATTTCCAAGGGAGGGTGGTCAAAGTCGGGGTAGATGAAGGCTTAGGTAAGGGAACATGTGATGGAGTGGGTGATGGAGCGGGTGCCATATTCGATGAAGGATTACGGGGCTGTCTCGGGTCTTGTAGTGATGGAGACAGCTGCCTGGGCGACGCTTCTTGCTGCTGTTGCTGCTGCTGGCTACGAGGATGTAGAATAACTTTATGAATGGTAGCCCAATTGATTCTCTTTTTCACTTCCAAGTCATAAATATAATGTCAGAACTCGGGGCAATCCTCAACCAAATGTCCCTACTAATGGTGATAATCATAGAATTGAACCATATTCTCGGTCGCGGGTCGACAAGGCTTAACTAGAGGGAGTGGTAATGCATGAGTGGCTGTCAAAACCTAGACGATATCGATAAAAGTATTTAGCAATAGAGAACAAGGAGCCTGCTTCGGGCAAGGTGGATGCCGAGGGGTATGAGACGGGGTAGGTTGTGGAGGTTGCGGAGGCAAAGGCGCATAGCTAGTGGAGGGACTAGGCAATGGTACAAGAGCAAGAATGTACTGGACGACATCTACCTATTTGGGGTGTGATATTCCCTTGACAGGAGGTGGAGGCAGGTGCGGGTACACTGAAGTGGAAGGCTGACTCATGGAGGGTTGATATGTAGAGATTTGATACGTGGAGGTGGATGTGGCGTAAGGATGACTCATGGAGGGCTGACTCATGGGAGCGTAGGGTTGGCTTGTGGAGAGGGAGGTGTATGTGGATAGGGATGGTGGAGACTCAGGGTCGAAGGAACTTTGGAGTTGTTGACGAACGAAGTGGGCTCAGCTATAAAGTTGTTGCTAGGAGGTAATGTCGTTAAGGGCTAAGATGAACTGGTACTTAGGCGTCGCATTAGAAATCAGCATCTTGATTTGTTCACCCTCCGGAATGTGCCCTGGGACTTCCGCGGTGAGGCGACACCAGCGGTTAGCATCGGTTGAGAACTCCTCTTCGGGCTTCATCTTTTCATGGGCCAGATCTACTATAGAATACCTGGGCCCAACCTGGTCCTGATACTGCTGAATAAATTTATCTCGGATGGCTTGAAAATTCACAACTTGCTCTTGCGGAAGAGAAAAGAACCAATCCTGAGCTGGGCCATTGAAAGATGGACCAAATAGATAGGCCATCAGGCGTTGGTCATGTCGAAACTGGGCTGACTCATACAAAAACTCCTTCAAGTGCACGTAGGGGTCACCGACTCCACCATAGCGGTGATATGCAGGAATTTGGGAAGATTGAGGAAGCCGAAGATTTTGAAAAGTGAATGGAACACTTAAAGAGGATTTAGGATCAATTCAGCGTTGTAACTCATCAAGCTGGCATTGGGCTTGAGCAATCATCTCTTGGGTAGGGAGAGATCGAGAGAAATGTGGGCCAACTTGAGCAAGAGGTTGTGAATTAGGACCAGGAGCAAGGTAATGGGCCGAATGAGAGGATCCAGGCTGATAAGGAGAAGAAAAGCCCATTCCAGGAGTGGAAGAATATGTGGGCCTGGAAGAAACATAAACGTGAGGATTCATTGGGCCGACAGCATAAGTAGGAGGGGAATAAGGCCCATTATGAGAATAAGACCTATTCAGATGAGATGCAATAGGACGTTGGGCCTAGGCTAGGTCCATTTGGCGAACAAGGCTTGAAAGATGGGTCATGAGATTAGCCTGTTCCTCAGACAGATCAAAGGGACCACGGGAAGATGGGCCTGCGTGGGACGAGGATTCCACGCGAGAATAAGAAGAAAATTGGGGAGACAGATGATACAAGGGGTTGGAATAATGCTCCATGAGGGCAAATAGAGACTTAATACAAAAATATCAAGGAGAATACAGGTGGGGAAGCAATGGCTTAATGGTCTTGAGGGCAAGAGGGGGGCCGACCCACTAATGCAATGACCAAGGGAGAATGGACCTATGACAACGGAATAGACAATGAACACACAAAATGGGCAAACCTAAACGGGCCTAACAACGATAGAACACGTGGATGCAACACAAAACACCACTAATGGGCTTAGATAAGCCCAAACAACATAAATAATGTGATGGATTTCACCCAAGTCAAACAAGTTAACATGATGGGAGATATTTTTATTTTCTTCAAAATGGGCATTTTAATGATTTGAATTAAGCATAATTCCCTGAAAGAATCATATAATGCTTGCTTGTCTGAAGCTCATGTAAATTTGAAGCAAATGCGTTTGTTGAAAAATGACAATCAAAAATTTGCTAATGATATTTTGCAATTTAATGGTAACTCCAGGGGAATTAACGATGATGGCTGTGTCTGTGGCAGAAGTATGATAGATGCCGCAGGTGCCAGTTGTCGGATTTCCTACATCACCATATTGCAGAAGAATTTGAGGACTTGTCCCATGTATACGGATAGGCTTATTTATGTATAAAGTGTGGTCAGTCCTGTATTTCCCGGGGGGCAAAACCAAATCTCCGCCACTCGGCGTAGCATTGATCGCAGCCTGCAGGTTAGCCGTTTCATCCACCGTCGAGTCGCCATGCGCATAACCCGGTTTGTCATACACGTTGTAGGCCCAGTAATGAGCAGTATCGATCGCTTGACCGGATGATCCTGTAAAATTTACCGGGAAGGTAAGATTAGGAATATTGGGCAATGATCCGCCGCCCCCTCCCCCTACGCTATCCAGATAAGCAAAAACACAGTTCGTTCCGGAAGCTCCATAGCAATTATACACACTGTCATTGGATCGTTTGGTGGATTGAACACGTAGGCCCAAGGCCGCATATAGATTCGTCCGGGCGCTATCCGAGCGGTATTTGGACTGAAGGGCATTCGCCGAGGTAGTGTCGTGTGCATTGACGTAATGCGTCCGTGAGCTGTCTGGGTTAATCACAGTGTGATAATCCAGGCTATCTCGTTGCGCGGCAACATGGAAAGTACTGTCTGTTCCCGCTATGTAGGATGTGTCCCCCGGCTGACCTTTTGCCCGAAAGTAATAGTTGTGTGAAATCCCGGCGACGCTATCCAATGCATTTCGGGTTGCCATTGCTCCGGTATCGACGTTCACGGTTTTGGGCGCGGACCCATTGTAATTACCGGTTTGCAGTCCGGTCCCAAAGGTCAGCGTCGAACCACCGCCGGAGCCGATCAGAGCACCCAGACTATCCCGAACCTTTCCGACATATCCGCGGGTTGCGGTTGAATTCGTTCCCGACGTATCAGAGATCAACCGGCGAAGATTGATCAACGCCGCAAGACTATCCCTGACCTTAGCAAGGGTGAAAATCGAGGCCAGCGTATGCGTATACCCCGTATCCGACGCACTGTATTTCGTTCCCAGCCCTGCCGTAAAAACTGCTGCAAGCGAATCCCGGACCTTTCCCAAGGTGTATATCGATGCCAAGGTGTGCGTATAGCCGGTGTCGGTAAGCCCGAATTTTGCAGCCAGCAAACCGCTGATCACGCCGCTGAGCGAGTCGATCTTCTTTTGTATCCCCGCGTTCGTTCCCACGGCGCCCGGGTGGGTACCGGTAGTGTCGTACCGAATGAACCTATGCCCCGATCCGTCTACATACTTATCGATGGGGACGCCGGCGAGGCTTGCTTGCAGGACCTGGAAGCCGGAGTCGGAACCCGCACTTATAGCGCCGATCGAATCAAGAACGGATATTATCTGCCCGGTATTGGCAATGCGGAAGTAGAAGGAGTCGATGCCGGGAACACGATAGAAGCTATCGAGATAAAGCGGCAAATTCCCGGGCTGCACCTTACCGTTGATCAACCCCGGAATACCACTTGTCAGCCCCTTTTGCGCGTTGATCGTGTTCAACACCTGCGAGCTGTCCATATTGACGTTGTTGATCGCGTTCAGCACAGCATTCAGCGTCAGAGCCGTTATGGATCTCGTGCCATTGGTCCGTATGCTGTCGTTGATCTGCGTCGTTACCGCTGCTTTTGCCGGCGACTGACCGTGTGCTAACACAGCCAGCGCCATTGCAAAAAGGGATATCAGAACTTTTTTCATGCTTTACATATTAAAATCGGCGTTGAAATCGCCGTTAAAGTCTCCCGGCTGGTTGCATTGCACGGACTGCGTTGTAGTCCCGATGTACTCTCCGCCGGCTCCTATCTGTAGGAAAGATTCGTTTCCATTTTCATTGAAGGGATAGATCGGATAAAAACCTGCCTGAGCCGGGACGTATATATTGCCAGAAAGCACATACAGTATGTCCCCCGGCACCAGGCTGGGGTATTGCGCGCTGAACAGATATGCCGGAGAATCCGTATAGAAATCGTCGTAGCAATACCGTTGTTTGTGAAGCCATACAATTACAAACCCAATTACCCAAGGGTATAAATGCAAATCAAATGGATACAAATGTAAAAATAAAATGTTAGTGCCTGATGTCGATTCCCATCATAGTCTCTTGTACCATTTGTAGAAAAATTAATGAAGAATTCAAGAGGAAATAGCTTGGTGCACCCCCTGTCCTGCCTCTCTTGTGTTCTTGAGTGTTCTTCCCTATCTTCCTCCAACCTCCTCTAGATCTGATCCAAACTCTTCTATCTCCCTCAAATCTCATCCTCTTCCCTTATTCCTCTACCTACTGTGAGCGTCCACCGCCGCCGTTCGTGCCGCCGTTGAGCCACCACAAGTCAGACTACATCTTGCTGTCCCAAACTCAGAGTTCCTAGACAACAGCTCGGTGTTAGGGCTACTACGGGAGATCCGACCGTTGGATCGTGACGAAACTTTGAGGGTAAGTTCCCCACATTATAGGTCATTCCCAGTTTAAATTTGAGATTGATCAGAGATCATTTAGGTCAGTTCCCAGTCACCTGTTCTTCCTTCTCAAAATCTGCCTATGAGCAGACCAGCGGGATAGATGTTAGGAGGCGAATTTTCTAGGCCCCTAAATGATGTCAGGTTTATGCAAAAGACATATGTGCGTGTTCGTCTCTCTCCCTTCTACCCACCATAAAAATCTCAGGTCCAAATTCATTCATTAGGTCCTCGTTCAAAGCCTTTGATCAGGGAGCTTAGGTTCTGTCCTGCTTGTTCGATATTTTGGGACAGAGTGCACAGTTAGCTAGAAGTTGCTCCCATTTTCATTCCAGCCGTTGGACAAGTCTGTAATTCCAGTATGTCGTAGGATTTTGAGTCCTCTTTTCAAAGGTACCTCTTGTGTCTCGATCCAACATCGTGGCTGGTCGTGGCGGTCGATCTCGTCAGAGTGTGTAGTTCTAGCCAGAAAGTGAGCTACGGGACAGCCTTGGGAAATAAATCCCCAGAAATCACCCCCCACCACTCCGGTGACCGCCGCTCCCGGGGATCGACCCGGGACATTCCAAGAGCTCCCCCGCCAGTCGTTGTAGCCCGAAGCTGCCCTGGACGTCGTCGTCCCAGCAGCGGGTCCCACGTGTTGTCCTACGGGTCCGAGTGAACTGTGTTGAATCGGCCGACCGCGCCCGCCCGAGCGCCATCAATTACTGCCCCTCAGCCCTTGAACGGCGCTCCCGGACCACTGTTGTGGCCTTTTACCTCCCTGTGTGGAGTGGACTGTGATTTGAATGCTGTAATTAATCTAATTATTGTACTGGGAGTGACGGATCTCAGCTGGGAAGTCTTCCCCAAGCCCCGAGCGCGAGTGTGGAGGTACACTCGCCAACCCTCTTTTGTCGTATTTTGCTTAACTAGTATGCATTCTAGATGCTGCTGCATGTGTGTAGGATATATTATTAGCTTGCTATACATTAATCACCGCTGTGAGTTGTGAGTGCGAGACCCATCCCGTGACTCGTTCCGAGCGCGAGAGTGAGCCGACCACCCAAGACTCAAAGCCGATTACTCAACCGTGTAGATCGTCGCACTTCCCTCGATGGGGACGATCATGAGTTGGCGCTTCTTGTTTGGGACATATTGCCTCTTCTAGAGCTCTTTAGGTGCCACGTTCTGTTGTTGTTGCTGGTCGCATCGTCCAACTAGTCACGTCGTCCTATAGAGTCTAAGGTCGTAACAAGTCTGAGTCGAGTCCTCGTCGTCGTCCCGCATCAAATTGGTATCAGAGCCGGTTTGAGTCTAGGATAGTCATTATTTTCAAAAGAAAAAAAGTGTTTTAAATTACCTTACATCCCAATACTCCAGTACATCAAAAGACGTTACTGGAAGGTTAGGTTACGCCTATCCAGAAGGTAGCCCCTCACGTCAAGTCGAATCTTCAGATTATAGCCTCTGCCACGTACTGAAAATTGGGTTAAGTCTAGATTTGTAGTCGAGTTTGCATTCCAACATTGCAATGTAGAGTGTCTAGGTGCTTGCATTAGTCTTGCACAAAAGAAAAAAAATAAATAAAAATTGTTCCAATGCCTGCCCACTCCTAGGGGAATCAATTCCCATCTCTTCGCAACTATGGCCAACCCATACATCAGCCCCATCCAAGGCAACCAGTCTGTGTTCGAGTAAAAAGGAGTGTGGAGGTACAAAGAAATAAGAAATAAAATAGGACAATTCAACAATTAACAAAAATAAATAATCTAACTACATTAGAGTCCAGTCCAATAGAAGTACAATTTAAGGTAGGAAAGCATAGCCAATGCCAAGTGAACACTCAGCTCGATGAGCTGACAACTAAGAACCTCCACGCAGCACCCTCGAACCTCGAGGAAGAACCACGATAACCTGAAAAATAGGGGTGAGCCTTGTCTCACTGGCTTAGTAGGGGTCCCGCGGAACCCTAACTGTAAACAACAACAGTAGCGGAAAGCAACAACTACAACAGGAACAGCAACCCGGTGGCCGGTAAAACCTCAGCACTATAGCTACTCCTACCAGAACGGAAACCAACACTCCGATCCCTCGATCGGGGGACTACTAGACCATGAATCACCCTGGCTATGCCACCAGGGAAAACATCACGACACCTCTGTCGTGGAGGCCTGTCCTAATAGACGAACACCCACTCCGAGACCATGTGGTCCGAAATCACAGTCACGACCTCGCTGTCTTGAACTCTACACTGTCTAAGGGAAACCCTCGATAATGCCCACTGAAAACCCTAAACCTCTACCTCGAGAAAACTCCTAGAAACTACACATAAAATCACGTCTCGTAGATGGGAAACGGAACCTCGAGTCATGAGAATCTCACGTCACGTGATGGGAGTACCTGCCTGCTAGAAGTAAGGCCGGATGTGTTCACCGACAACTTAGTTCGCAGCCTCAGGTGGCTCCCTACTTACCCCAGGTGGAAACTAAGACACCGTAACAGTAATAAGGAACACAGAACAATGACTAGCTGGGGTCACACTCATCAGCGCAGGACCGAGACCCCCAACCACGTGTGCACACATAGACCATGCGCCCTAAGTCAGATCTTCTAGCTGGTTCTTTCCCATAGCCCAGACTAAGGCTGCGCGGAGGGGCCCTATGGTAACCAGCCTAAAAATTGTCTCTCTCGGGTAAGCCACTCCACCACTCCTGGGTGGGTCAGCACACACGTGCCGTAAGAAGGCTATGACTAGTGGGGGGTCACTGAATGTGAACACCGAAAATCACGTATGCACCCATCACGAGTAACACAAAGTAAAGGTGGCCCGGGGCCACCAAACTCTAGACAGTCGACTAGACCTAATAAACCCAATGGTCCTTGAGTGACACGACTCAGGTCAAGATCGCTGCACGTGACGGCACAGTGCCATCAATCTGGCCTAATCCCTAGGTCTGAAACCACGGTAGCACGATTCTTAAGGTAGCTCACAAGCCGCCGAATTAATCCCCTATCCATGGGACAAGCAATAAACCTCCAGTCCCATGCTGGGTGACTGGACTCGCAGTCCAAGGCCATCCACATAGCCCACACGAAAAACACTTCCCAAAAAGCCAATCACGTGTGGGAATAGCCCTCCGCACTCACGCTGACTCACGGTGACTCGATCTAGTGAAAGCACGAAAGCTCAGAACACATGGGGTCACCCGGACCCCCAACGACCCATGGGTACGCTAATCGAGGTAGTTCTACACTTTTAGACACCCCAAAAATATGAACACAGAACCGACGGGTGTCCGGGACATCCATTAGGCCGAAGGTCAACCACTGGGTCACAACCGGGTTGACCGAAAGTCAAAACATTGCGAAGGGAACACGGCTAACATGGAACCCATATGGCGGTCTTCCCCCAGACCGTCACCTCAGGTGGCGGTCCACTCTGGACCACAACTAACAGATAGTGGTCCACTCTGGATAGCAGCCTGCCAGGGTACACCTAGACAAGGGGCGGTCATCTCCCAGACTGCAACCGCAAGTGGCGGTCCTAGCCTGACCGCCACCATTAGGTGGCGGTCTGCCGCAAGGCCGCTACCACACAGTACCACTAGGCAAAATGCGATTGATCCCAGATCACAACCCGAGGAATGCGGTCAGGGCCCGATCGCATTCCCAGGGGCCCACAAAAAACCATGCTAATGTGCCCTCCGATGGTGTATTGATCTACCAGGTGGTGGTCTTGGTCTGATTGCTACCATCAAGTAGTGGTCAGTTGTGAGGCCGCTACCTGTGTAATGCTCCAGAATTTATGAGAATTATTTCTGGATTATTTAAGAAAATTTTAAATTGACCATGCTGGATGCCATTTTCCCAGATTTTCTTATATCTCAGGTTTTTACATAAGTCATCCCTCCATGAATTCTGTCTTTGAAATCTAAAGTTCTGAGAATCTACCTTATCATCCTACAAATACTTATTCCTTTGGAAGTCTATTGGCTATAAAACTATAGTGGATGTTTAAATATTACATGACCCAGTGCCTGTGCATAAAGGGCCCGATCTGGCCCTGGGAGGAGCACCAGAAAGTACTTGTGTCCATGGGAGTTTATTGATCACGGTGTGACAATGCACCGAAGTACTTGTCTATCTAGAATTTATGGAATTCCGCACTCTCTCATGCTTGACTTGACTTGTCATGATATTGCTTGCGTGGTTCGGAACGGGCGAGTACTTAATTGCTTTATATAGCCAATTCTCGTGACCCAACTTGTTAGCACTTGCTCAAAATATTTGATATTACGTACTTGTATACTTGATATTACTTGCTTGGACCCTCGTTATCTCCTCATGAAAAAGTGCGATATTATTGAAATTTTCTTTCTTGGATATTCTCTAATGTTCCTGCATCCATAAGCATGCCTTATTAATTGATTGGTTAATTACTTAAAGCAATGTCTAGAATAGAGATATAATTCCTACTGAGCGTTCGCTCACCTAGTTTTTCCCCACTTTTCAGGTAACTCGAACATCGACTCGCAATCGGATGGGGATTACAATGAGTGAAGAGCGTAGAGCCTCCAAGTATCGTGCCGTTATGTCAAGTCTTACCGCATTGTGTCTTTCCTTTAGAGTCCATGTCATTCTATATCTCTTGTTTATTCAAGTCATGATGTAAACTTATCCAGGCTTGTAGCCTGTTTATGGATGTGGATCTTAGTTATATGGTTATTGACATTTTGGGTTTGGTAAGTTGGGGCAAATGAATTTTTAGATTATAATTGTTATTCATTACTCTTGTCTTGAGCACACTCTGTCGTTATATCAAAATTCTTATCGCTCTGATTGACATGAATAATATAAACTCGTCACGTCTTCGGGTTCCTTCCGCGCTTGGGGCGTGACATTCTCACTGCTAGCGCTTATCTCAGCAAAGGTTGCGCTATTATCTGGGAGTAGAGACCCAGGGGATAAGGAGAAGGTGAGAGTCTGTGGCCTGGAAGAATCCTTCAGACAGACGTGGTGTCCTCTAGATCCCCTACTTTTGCCACCCTGGTGGGAGCCCGTCGCCATATAAATCCAAGGAACCCCTCCGGAAAAGTAAGCCCACTCTAAGTCACTTCAACTGGTGGAGTGCAACCTTGTGCCCATCTTCTCTCTTGCCCCCTCCACATCTTGCTTCTAGCATTCGTTGACTTCAGTATCGGAGGGTTTTCCCTAGGGTTATAACCCTGGGCCTATTGATCATCTTCTTCCCTCTCTACAGAATTCTAATCTGGAGTGGCCGCACCCCGTGATCACCCTAGATCAAATGGCTTGGGACTTGGCGTGAGATCTTGCCTCTTCATCTGGCGCCGTGTGTGGGAAACAAACAAGAAGCCAACATGGTGTGAAGAAGCAACAGCAGGAGAGTCATTGGTGATAGGGGGAAGGTGCCTACGGCTGCCAATGAAGGACCCGTGCTATCACACTCGTCGACCGGCCCCCTTCCAGACAGCCAGGGTGACGCCCTACCCCTACGGCCACCTTTGGGGGACAGTCTGCTGCGGTAGACCCAGATGCCTCCTGCTCACTCAACGCTAAACTAGACACTCTCGTAGATTTGATGAGGGCCCAGATAGACAGGGAGGAACGATCACAGCATTCCCAAGCAAGCCCCCCGTGTAGAAGCCTCCGGCTAACAGTCGGAGGCCGCTTCATTCTTCAAGGAGGCCATATCATCTGGAGCGGGGTGGATGGTCCTTCTCAACCTCCACCTTCGCCTGTGGAGCAGGAGACCTCCTCCCATCTCGGAGAAAGGAGGAGCGGGGTGGAACTGCCTCGTCAGTCGGCAGAGATGGCCACCCCTGATGAGTGGTATGAGTGGATCTAGAGGGGGGGTGAATAGATCCCCACTATTTAAAAACTTAACCACTAAAAAGTTTTAGAAAGATAGTAGGAACTGAATGTTGACACCCATTTTCAGCCTACAAGTTGAGTTATTGCTCTTATTCACCTTTGCGTGGCCATTTGGTTTTCTCCCCCATCGACGTCGAATAAGCCCTGGTCCTCTCCAGGGCAACATTAAGGTTTTACCACCCTTCCCCGGGGTTCTTTTCACTTGAGTGGTCCCATTGAGCTCCCTCATGTTTATCGAGGTTTTATCTCTAGAAGCACATGCATATGTGCATCTCTGGCTACCCCTGGGACTGCCTCTCCATAGTTCGTCCGTTCATCGCTATGAGCTGGAGTGAACACGGCTATGCCTATAACTTTGGCGCAGGGTCTTGGCATGATCATTTCCCTGTATATTACTCGATGGCTATTCAAGGGTTTGCCCCTTTACAATTTTCATAGCTCATATGCTAACTTGCTGAATTCCTATGCTAACCTGCTAACCCCTGTATGCTAACCTGCTAACCCCCTTCAACTAATCGCTATATTTTTTCTTCCCTGTGTGCGGGTTGCAATGCTGCGTTTGGTTTTCTTGAGGATGATAGTCCAATAACCAGGGAAGGGGGACATTCCCCATCGACATCCGTGTCCATGGTTCTTCTATGAGTCACCACAAGGTCATAAGGTCTTGTCCTTCTATGACATAAACCACTGTGGGCCGCCAAATGATGAATAATAATAGGGCTTATGACCCTACACTAAATCCACTGCCCCCAAAGGGGGAATGGTGGTGGCCATCGGTTGTGTGCCCCTTGCAGGCTAGCCCCCGGGGTTTCCTCCCGTCTTGGTCATCCCTCTTAGACATGCCTTGGCCCGTGGAATATTGGTGCCCCATGTAGGCTAGCCCTCGGGGTTTCCATCCATTTAGGTCTGCCGGTCGCCATCTTGGCCTCCCGATATTAAGGATCTTACCCCAACTTCGTGGGTATGCCTCCGCTTCTCCCTCGTGACCCTCTGTTTATGGGGAGATGCTGCCCAAATTTTGTTAGCCTAAACTAACCAATTGCCACTATAATTCAAGTTATAATAAGGTGTATTTTGAATTGGAAAATCATTGTGCTCGAGTATGAACCTCGCACAAGTTTTGACCCTATCCCTAGGGCATTCAGGAACTGAATTCACCCGTTAATTAATCAAAGAGGTCAATAAACAACTCTGTGATTGAAATAGGTTAAAAGAATGGAGCTACGCCTTAATTCGGTGCGGGCTAAGCCTGACACGTCCTAATCCGGCGCAGTACACCCCCGCGCCATTTTAACCGCACACTTAAAACCAATTTTTTCCCGAGCTCACCTACCCGGCACGGCCTTATCCGGCACGCTATATCCCCTCGCCATTGAACCCCTCTGCATCCGTCCGCGCCATTTGAAAGCCTCATACAAGCATTGACCTTCATCCTTTGCAAGCGTCGACCATCACCGTGCCTGCCTCAACCTTCATGTGAATGAGCATCGACCTTCATCTTAATTGCACCGACCCCACCAACTGTGAGTGCCAGCCATGCCCCTAGCTTGCGTCGACCTTCAGGCCCATATGCACGGACCTCGCCCCCTGTGCAGTGACCCCTAGCCCATACCTACATCGACCTCGGTTCAGCCTACACCAACCCTCTCTGCGCCGTATTAGCGTATACCAACACCCAACCGCGCCAGATTTGAATAAACTACCCCCTTTTGTGCCATTTTAACCCCTCACTCATTCTCGAGCTAACCCTTGCCTTTTATGATAAGGATTGATCAACCTAATTGACCATGAGTCGCATAAAAAGAAACTGTTTAAGTTAAACCTATCTTTTATCATGCTCTTGTTGTATGCATTGCGCATATATACATGTCACTTTAATGCATGCTTGCCTGATCGAGCACTCGGTATATCGAATGGCATTGACGGAAGGTCGGGTCATACCTACATTCTCTGCCTCGTGATTGTGGTCTCCGGACCTACATTCTCTACCTCGTACCGGTGTTCGAATTCAATAAATTATGTTTGCTCTGCATGATTATAATAACAAATAAAACCCTTCTTGTGGTCTCGTCAATCTCGTCTTCACATGCATTCTCATTCATGTCATCCCAGTCCCGGACGGCTCATTATCTTGGCAATTAATCAAAGGTTTTCCTCCATCTTGGAGGATTAAATTAACGCCATAACCTTTATGAAATCATAGACTTTTAGTCCCGACACGGATCTCACTCTTGGGTCTGATTGAGCGCCTCTAGATCCACCATCCACTACTCAATAGAAAATTGGTTCCTAACCCTCGTACCCTACTTTTCTATTTATTTATTAGGGAAGATAGCCTGACACTCGTGGAGGTCTATAAACACTAGAAACAAAGGGTATCAAAAGGAGTCCCAGACATTATCCCAAGAGACAACCCTCTGATTCTTAAGTAATCACTCGGGAGATAGAGAAGTAGGAAGAAGAGTGAGAGAGATAGAGAGTTGAGAGGTCGTGAAGCAAGCCTAGAGGGATGGACTACCTTCCGGGGGGTTCTCGTTATGACCAATGGGTGCTGAGAGAGTGCTCATTGGGTGGTAAGGGTGCTCGGAGGGTTGCCAGCGCATGGCAAGGACATTCTCTATTGATAATAGGTTGACTTCTCTTTTCTCTTGTCTAGAGCTCAATGTGTATGTCTTGGTGGAATTCACCGTGTCCTTTGCTTGCCCATCGAAGTCCCATTTACAGAGGATTATCTCGATGGCGAAGGTCGATCTCTTAGCAGGGAAGGGCGTAAGTTGTGGAGTAACGTCTCCCAAAATCATAGGGAGTTTCTGTTGAGGGTCTATTCCTTCAGAGTCGGACAGTTCTCTAGCGAGTCTTACGGCACTTGAGGGGCATGCTCACCCTTAGTGGAGTTATGGCCAACATCGTGGGGGGTAACGTTTGGTCGCCAGAGGGTGTGGATGTGTAAAATTACATGTCCGCGTGTCCTGACCAATCCAGCATCAACAATAACTTCAACCAAAGGGATTGTGGAGAACACGTCCCGTCCGGACCCCCCGAACGAACAACACACTACCGTGAAGTCACTCTCGGAGTCACGATAGCAAAGAGAAACTAACCCCCAGGAGGCTCACAATTCATGGGCCCCGAAGAGAATTTAGTAGATCGTTAATCGGGATCAAAACGGGCCCAAATCCCCTTCGATGGAACGCCCATACAGATCTTCAGTGGCTCGCCCAGCGTAGGCTTCAACGGCATGCCCATGTGGCCTTCGTCGGTATGCCCCTAGCGCCGCTTCTCCGGTACACCCCTGTGCACCTTCGCCGACACGGTCGAAGTGGCCTTCAGTGGCACGCCCCTGCTCCTGCTCAACGGCACGCCTTCGTGCCTTCATCGACACACCCTGGCTAGGCCTTCAATGGCACGCTGCCTTCGACAGCACGCCCCTTCATCAATACACCCATGCACCTTCAACGGCATGCCTTCAACACCCTTTAATGGCACGCCCATACAGGCCTTTGACGGCACACTTTCATTGGGTTCTTTAGCGGTACGCCCAGCTCTTTCAACGGCACGGGTCTTCCAGCGACACCTCTGGCAGAACAAATCTCACACCATCCCCCTATGGATTCGTGGCGCGCAGTGGCCCACCTGAGGTGTCAAACGGAGAGAGGGACACACTACCCACTCCCCCTACCACCAAGGACGGGAAAGTCAAATCCCCATTAAAGTAGGTCACTTCTCACCTCCGCCAGTCGTGGTCGAAGGCTCCCGCCCGCGGGAGTATAAAAAGCCCTCTTCTACCGAGAGGCAAGAGGAACAGACAAAAAAATGCATAGAAGAAAAGAAGAACAGAGAGGAAGAAAGAAGAGCCACCATCAGGCGGCAGGAGCCAGAAGAGAAGAAGAAGAAGAGGAGAAGAGAAGGAGTGCTCACCGTTCTCCCCGGTCGTTGCTCCGCCACCACCGTCTGAGAGAGAAGAGAAAGTAAGGGAGGGAGAGAGAGAGTTTCTGTAGCGAGGGAGAGGGAGTAGGAAGTAGTCGCCTCTGCTCGACCTCGACCTCCCTCATTCCTTTCTTTCCTTCTCTTCTTTCCCCCCTTCCCATAGCTTGTATCTTCCACTCCGGTGTTTCAGAATGTACGAGACTAGTTATGGCCTTCGTCTTTCATGAGCAAAACTTCTTTCTTGAGGCTTTCACCACTGCCTCCATTTGTTTGGTTTCTCCTACGTGTTTGATGGCTTCCCTCACCTTTCCCCGGTGATTTCCCTTCTTCTACAGTCCAAGCCTTCACCGGACATCCAAAAAAAAAATGCTCCACCACATTCCGGCCCTCAGTCTAGCTTCTCCAGCCCTCCAGCAGTACACCCCTGAACAACTGATAGGGCATCAGAGCGAGCCACCTCATTTGCTTTTATTGGAGTTCATACTCCGCCATGGACATCATGTGCAACGACCAGGGAGATCCGGATACCAATAAACCGATATCATCGATTTACTGATACCAAGAACTCAGGGAAGCCACCCAAGAGACTGATGAGGTCCCGTAAGGGTTGGAGGAGTTTGTCGAGGGGATGCATGATGAATGGAAATTACACGTGCAATATTAATTAAAGCAAGAATTTGAACTTTAATGCAGAAGCAATTCAAATATATCAGAGTGGTAAATATACATAACAGTCCAGATCCACAATAACCACAAGTCTGACATTGAAACAAAAGTCCAACTGTATAACTACATGGGGCATACCCCAGCTAAAAGTACAAGAAAAGGACTAACTGACAGGCTACTGCTGGCTGCTAAGACCTACCGTTAAAAACACGAGAAGCTCCGGGAGATGGCTATCACGGCTCACCTAAAAGAGGAAGGGTGAGTCACAACCAGACTCAGTAGGGGTCACACGGATCCCTACCTCGCAACTAAATATGCAAAAGCAGTGAAGCATGCATTGTAAATTAAATGACTGTCTAGTAAAGCTATAAAACTATCTAAGCAGTTCAACAATAGCTACCTAACATGCCAATTTGATTTAAACATAAGAGTCTGGAGCTAAATCTACCAATAGAATAAATCTCAGCTATCCAAGTGACAGGAGAAAGAAGGAAGACCACCAGAAAGAAGAAACCAGATGCATCCACTGATGGCTTACACTGCGTCTCAAGCATCCACGCAAGTCAGGATCGTGACAAGCGAGAAGCGTAATAGTACCAGAAACAAGTAACTAGTCAGAGTAACACTCGTCACTATCAGTCCAAGCCTCTGACCACATTTACACACATCGGCTCCTGCCTAGAGCCAGTCCTCTAGCTAGTTTCCCCCCGCAGTAGGATGCTACTATTAAGCAGGGGCCCATGGAAACTAGCTTAAAAATTGTACAATGGGACTACCCCGCCACATCTCCCAGGTGGGTGGACACTAGAGGTCGCTAGGCTACGACTAGTGGTTCTATCACAAGGAAAGAGAAAGCAACTCTATTGGGATGTAGAAATATGTCACAGTTTATAAAATACTTTAAACATGGCGAATATGCACTAATTAAATGAATATGTTAACAATTAAAATCTGCAGGAATTAAACGGTTCAAAAGGGGCCGCTCAGAGATTAAACGGTCAGATGATCGGCCGCGCTATGGACCTAAGCGATTATAACTGGGCCATTCAATTCCAACGCCCAAAACAGTTCAACGGACTACACGGTCAAGAGTAAGCCGTGCAAGGGTTAGGCGGACCGAGACTGGACGCTCAATGGGATGAAGGGTCCCCCTAAACGGTTGGACAATAAACCGTTCTATGGGTTGGACGGACCACCTTTGGCCATTCATATCTGCACCGCCCTATTGATCAAAGGGTTTACACGACTAGGAATATGCCATGCTGGGTTTTACACGGTCCATATTGGACCTTTCAAAGGGGTTTAAACGGTCTGGAAGAAGACTGCGCACTACGGAACGGCCACTGGGTGGACTGCGCCATTACCGCAGTGACGAGAATGGGGAATCCTCAGTGGAAACCACTCCCGGTCTATCCAAATCGATGGGATACAAATTTCTAAGCTAACCTGCCAAGCCTACCGCCCATCCACAACCATTCCACACCATCAAAACTTAAATACGATGGGCATGCGATAATTTTTACAAATTAAAACATAATACAATGGCCATGGGATTTTGCAGAGAAATCGAGGAAAACGGTAGACTACAGTGATGCATGGGGTACTAGGACAACCCTAGCGAAGCAAGGATTTCATCCCCCTACTTCGATCGCGACGAAACTGGCATTCCGGTGCCGAACGAACGAGGGAAGCCGCGTCGATCTCTTGCCCATACACACTTCCACGCTCCGTGGATCCAGGTGAGGTTGGTGTCAACGCGATCCTCACTTCGCGAGCAACCCGATGATGTCACCCACGCATCCATCCCTGACCTGGTCTAGCCGCGCCACCAAGAGAGGGGGGAGAGTGATCGCGTGTGTGTGAGAGAGACAGAGAGAGTGAAGGAGAGAAATGGGGAGAGAGAGAGGGTCGGTCGATGGGTTAAAAAAATCAATTTTATTATTTTTTTATTTAGACCCGTCCCGTGACTCAATCCGAGTATAAGCACGGAAGAGCCGACTATCCGACTCATTGCCAGTTCCTCAACCGCACATGGTCCCAGCGTTTCCCTTGCATAGGGTCGATCGCCGTCTAGTGTCCCAGGTCGCGTCTCCGTCCCGCATCAGATTCTCTTTCCCCTTGGGTGTGATGCCCTAAACCCCCCCAATCCTGTGACGGGATTATCTTAATGTGTGACTCGCCCCCTCTATCCTCCCCTTTCTTTTCTTATTTGGTTCTGAGAAAATTACCAGAGGTGCTCCTTCAAGTCAGGAAGAGATTGACACTGGTTTCGTGTTGATCAAAGCTCTGGATCGCCAGTAACAATTCCGACGGTGAAGTCGCGCAAGCCAGTCCGAGTCTGCTATCCCAGAAATTGAGTTTCCTGAGTATTAATTCCTACAGCCCAACACTCAAGTCCTTTGGATCTACGATCCTCCTGGTTCGTAGGATTTTTTGTCCTCTTCGCGTTGCCGCTAGTCTTGCATCCTTTGGAGGTCGGTGTTGATCGTGGCAAGGATTCTCGTGGGACTGCGTAGATCTGACCCAGAAGCAGAGGCAACTTCCAGAAGTTGCCCTGCCCTCCCCCATGCAGATCTGACCAAATCCCATGTCAGATCCTTCCTCTAGACGTCTCCGATGATCTGTAACAAGCGGCGCCTCGATCCGACATCGGGAGCTATTTTTCCCATAATTGTTTGTTTCCTTGTGCAGTTCAGTGTGAGCATAACCAGAGAGCTAGTCCAGGAGCTGTCACGCCCAGATCTGACAAGATCTGATGGCGCCATTTGGCTGAGGTGTTCTGCTTCCAGTCACTGACGTTCTCCAATAAACGGCACTCTGATCGGACCCTGGATATCGCCATACCAGCCTCTGCAAGATCGCTGCGCAGGGTGACCAGCGTGGGCAGAACCGGATCGGTACACGATCATCACCCGGATTGGCCCCGACCCACCTTCCTCTGCTACCTCGAGTGCTGCCTGTCAACCCATGTCCCAGCAACCCTAAATATTGTGATTGTAGCCTATTATCTCCCTGCGAGGAGTGGGCCCTATTTTCTGGAATTGTAACCATTAATCATTTGTGTGTATCGGGGTTGTCGGATCCGGCCGGGATTTCTTCCCCATGCACTAGTCGTGGAGGTACGTGCTCGTTCCTATACTCACATTTGCTGATTTAGTATATCTTCTATCATGTTGTGTTTGTGATATTAGGGCCATATCCAAATACATATTACTGCAGTTGAGAGTTGTGAGCGCCCGTTCCTTAGCGCTAGTCGAGCATCGAGCTCGAATTGCAAACCCTAGGTGCCAGTGGTTCCTTAACCACTGCGATCCCATGTTTCCCTCGCACGGGACGATCATCGAGTTAGCTAGAGTTTCTATTGAGAGACGTCCCCACCCGGAGAACGCCATGGTAGTCAGCCACTCGGCTTACCTTAACGTGCTAAGTGCTGACTGCACTTTGAGTCAGCCATACGTCCTAGCCCAGTCGTGTCACCCGTCCCGCATCAGTTGGTACTTGGATAGTGGCTGCTCATGGCACATGACGGGAGACAGGAAAAAGTTTAGCCATTTAATCAAGAAGGATGGAGGCCAAGTCAAGTTTGGTGCTAAGGATAAAGGCAAGGTAATTGGCATAGGCATCGTGGGTAGGAATCCTTCTAAATCAATTAAAAATGTGATGCTTGTTGAAGGTCTTGAGTATAATCTGCTTAGTATAAGCCAGCTGTGTGACAAGGGTCACAAGGTGATGTTTGACGCTAATAAATGTAGAATTCTTGAGAAAGACTCTGAATCTGTGCTTTTTACAGGACATAGAGTCAATAATGTTTATATGATAGATCTTGATGCCCCTAGCTTTGAAGGAATGTGCCTGACGGCCAGCCAACTTAGTAATGCAGGTCCGTGGCATCGACGACTGGGACATGTCAGGTATGGCACGTTGCACAAACTGTCCAAACATCAAATGGTGAAAGGATTACCCAAATTGGCTTACACGAAAGTTGATCAGATTTGTGAAGCTTGCTCCCAAGGTAAATAAACTAGAAAAAATTTCAAATCAAGAAGTGAGCCCCTATCATTTACTCCATTTGAATTCCTACATATAGACTTGTTCGGTCCTTGGCAGGATAAAAAAGACAAGAGAGTAAATGATTGTGGACGTGCAAAATCACACACCCATATGTCCCTGCCAGTCCAACAGCAACAACAATTTCATCCGAAGAGACCCTGGAGAACACGTCCCGTCTGGACTCTCCGAATAGACAACATGCTGCCATGGAGCCGTCTCTGGAGTCACGATAACGGAGAGAAGCCAACCCTTGGGGAAGCTCACTGCTCGCGGGTCTCCGAAGAGAATTAAACGGATCGTCAATCGGGTCCAGAACAAGCTAGGAAATCCACTTCAAAGACGCCCAAGTGCCCTTCAATGGCACGCCCACTAATAGCCTTCAACGGCACGCTCCTGTGCCCTTCAGTGGCACACCCACAAGCCCATTCAAGAAAGCCTAGCGTAGCCTTCAACGGCACGCCCCAACAAGCCCTCCAGCAGTACACTTCAAGTGCCTTCAGCGGCACACCTACAAGTGCCTTCAACGGCACACCATCAGAAGCCTTCAACGGCACACCTTGTGCCCTTCAACGGCACGATACTAAGCCCCTTCAACGGCACACCACAAGAGCCCCTTCAACGGCACACTTCAAATCCCTTGAACAGTACACTCTTAATTGCCTTCAACGGCACACCTTGTGCCCTTCAACGGCATGATACTAAACCCCTTCAACGGCACGACTACCTGGGCCTCTTCATCGGCACAGCCTTACTCTCCAGCGACATAGCCCCCACGCCCGACCTGCACGGGAGATCTCACACCACGCCCCTACGGGGATCCTTGGAGCGCAGCGGGCACGATGAGGTGTCACCCCAAGAAAGAGCCACGCTGGCTACCACCCTATGGGAGGTCAAATCCCATTTAATGGGGTATTTCCCGCCACTAGACCGCCAGCTACAGGTGGAGGGGGTATAAAAACCCTTCTTCTCCAGGACAAAAAAGGAGAGGGAGAGACACACAGAGGAAGAATACATTACGCAGAGATCACAGGGCAACAGGAGAGGCGCAGGCAAGCCAGGAGGAGAAGGGGAGAAGAAGAAGGAGAGCTCCCAGCTTCCCCTCTCTGACGACCATCAAAGAAAGAGTAAGAGAGGGAGGGAGAGAGAGTGCCAGAGAGAGAGATGTAGCAGAGAGGGTGGGGAGGAGCAGGGCTCTGTCGCCCCTATCCAACTCCAGCCTCGTTCTTCTCTTCTTCTTGGTCCTTTTCTCCTCCTTTCCCCCTCGGATGTAACCCTCACTCTATGTTTTGCATGAATAAAGGTTTTGGCCTTCCTTATTACTCCTGCTGTCTTGTTGCGTTCACGCTTGCGTCAGAAGGTCCCTCCCTCCTCTCCGGTAACATTTTTCTCGTCTTCCCGTCGGTGGTCTCGTCATCTTCGGTGGGGGCCTCTTCACCTTCACCCTATCGTGCCTCCCCAGCCTCTTCGAGTGCCCAGTCCTCGACTCTGCTTCCTCACTGGAACTCCCCTCCAGCTAGGCCAAAATCAGAAAATCCCATGGGCCTCCCCCTCGTTTGCTCCACTTCATCCCATCTAGCCCACATTTGACCTCTGTGCCTTCGGGTTAACCTTCGCCAGTGCACCCTTCTGGCGGTACACCTTTGGCCCAACCTCCTTACCTGGCACACTGGTGTCACCCTCCTTGCCCAGTACATCTCGTAACCCTTCAGGCCCTTCGCCAGTATGGTCCTTGGCTGGCACACCCTCCACCCCCCCCTTAAAGCCCTTCATCGGCACAGCCCTTCGCCAGTGCAGCCCAATTCCCACAGTCAACCTTTCAGCGGCACACCCTTTGGGCCCCTTGGCCGGCACACCAGTCCTTGCCCCTTAGCCCAGTATCCATGGCCAATCCTGCAGCCCTCTCTTCATTGCTCCCTTCGAGTTCTCCGAGGTCTGTCCAAGGTGTTGCCGTCTTCGGATGCTTACCCCCAATTGTTGGGTTCCGCCACTCCATGTGGGCGCGTTCCCCGCTCCTCCCTTACGCCCGGGTCAAGGGGAGGTGCTGTCGAATTTTTTTTATCGAGAAAAGGACCATAATAATGACGCGGCATGGACCGAGGGGAATTAACAGACAAAGGGGACGATAATTAATTAATCACTTTAATCAGGGTAAGGAAACTACAGGCGTCACGGGGAAATTTGGACTGGGTATTAACTAGTGTAATTGGAGTATGGGTTATTTAATTGTTATTTAATGAATGGAGTTAGTTTTGTTATGATGTTGTGTTAATTTTTATCTTAGCATGTGATTGTCTATTTCTACTACCAGTCTCGATATTCCGCGTCGGGACGTGATAGTTAGGCGGTATCAGAGCCTAGGTTTCTAATATTCCTAGGTTTTCTAAGTTCTAGGACTTTAAGTGTTGGTATAGAACCGATAAACTTGTTATAAGTCTAGGATCCAATCTAGTGAGAATTGGGTAGAGACTTGGGTCAAGATAAATTCTAAGATTTCTTTAAATAAATCTAAAATAATTTATTTTTATGTGTAGGACATTCAGATGGCAGCCGAGCGTGCGCAGTGGCGAGATATGCAGCGAACTATTCAAGGACGCGGGCCTTACAGTAAGTGGCCCAAGGAGGAGCGGCGAACCATGGTGCTGGTGATCTACATAGGAATTTTCGTGGGATGAATCCCCCGCGTTTTGGAGGCTCGACTGACCCAGATGAAGCCGAGCACTGGCTTAATGAGATGGTGAGGATTTTCGAAGTGATGAAATGCAGCGAGCATGAGTGTGTGCTTTTGACAACTTTTTAGCTAGAACGTGATGCTAGAACTTGGTGGGATGCAGTAAAGGCGACCCTTGGTGATAGGCAAGTCTCATGGCAGGAGTTCGAGGAACTCTTTAACAGTAAATATTTTTCTAACAGAGTGCAAGAGAAGAAAGCGACTGAGTTTGCTACTTTAAAGCAGCAGAATTTATCTGTGGCAGAGGATGAAGCTCAATTCTCTAGACTATCTCGTTATGCCACTCATTTGATTTCCACAGAGAAGATGAAGGTAAAATATTTTCTTAATGGGCTGAAGTTACATTATATCAATCAATTGGCACCGATGGAGATTCAGACCTATGCAGAGATGGTAAGGAAAGCCCAAGTTCTGGAAGACACCTTAGAAATGACAGAGAGGATCCATGGGAAGAATGTTAAGAAAGAACAACCTACTGGTTCCGAGAGTGTCAAATCCGGTAATGGCAAGAAGAGGCCCAATGGCGGGTCTGGTTCATGGAAAGGCAAGATGTCGGCAAACAAGTGTTAGACATGATGCTTAAAATAGCTCACCAAGGGATCTCTCAATAGGTCATGAGACCTCAAGAAAATAGAGCCGTGGCACTGATACCAATTGTTATCCCCAGAAGGCGAGCAGACAAGAAGGGGGTTAATTGTCCCCTACGCGATATGGTAAATATAAAATTAACTTAACAAATAGAGCAACTATCAAACTTAAACTAATATGAACTGAGATATGAATCCTCAATGTGATAGTTCTCTCAGCCTTTCCGATCTCACACGATCGACTAAATAGATATATCAAGCAAACACGTCGCATAGTGGAATTTGGACAAATAAGCAATGTGTGTGAACAAGATAAAAATAGCAAAGTGTGTGAACAAGATAAAACTAAAATCAATCTCCTATGAATAAGGTAGATGATAAGGAAACAATCACACAAATCAAATCACGGAACACGAAAATTTTTAAGGTGGTTCGGGACCACGACGGACTCCCTACGTCCACCCCTTACCAAATCGATAAGGCTTAACTCGCTGGAAAAGCAACACGAGGAAGACTCCCCAACACAGAGCAATGCTCCAACACACACGGGGATAAATCCCCACATGGAGCAAGCTCCAACAGAAGCAGGATGACACATGCACATAGACACGGGGACACGCCCCAACACACACACGAAGACGGAGTCTCCAACACGATCCGACGACAGGATCAACAACACACACACACGCACTGCAACAAATGCAACAACAATGACACACACACACGACCATACACAGATGGTCACACACACACAATATTCCTCAGTTCAGAAAATCAACACAAATACTCAATACATGCCTATACCAAAATATAAACCATGAAGAACATCACAAAACACATGGATAAAAGATGTAGAACCAATCCCCCTTTATCTTCAATGGACGGTTGATCATATTCTTTGAAGCACAAGTCAGAGGGAGAATGGATCGACACGATTTCAGCATTCTCTTGATCGTCTCCTCATTCCGCTCCTCTTTCTCTTCTTCCACGATCACCAAAAATGACTTGAAGGAGATGAGATCGGATCTTCTGTTTGTTTGTGCGTCCGACCTCCTGGACGCTATTTCTTGTTGATTGATTTCTTGCTGCTATCTGCATCATATAGGCATCTTGGCTGAGGGACTTCCTCCCTTTACACTTCTAGGGTCCACTACCCCTTCTTAGACTTAGAAAGACCCTCCAATTGAGCATTCCGTCTCATTGGATTGAAATTTCTTTGTCCAAAACCTCCATAAGTCCTTACACCCATAGATTCCTTCACGGAAGCCAGGCAGGTTGTACCTTGAAGTACCCAGAAGATTAGTTGACCTAAGCACAGTTGAGAGAGTGAGAACTTAGTGATCCCGACGTTACATCCAAACTGAAATCAGGATTCTGTAATTGAGAGTTAAACCCCACTGTGCCAGTAATAAATCATCTCTAACTTTGACAGAACCTGTAAAATTGGGCGCAAAGCATTCCAACTTCTCTGCAACCTATTTTGAGTGTCTTTCTTTCAATTGCAAGTTGTTGAATATTTTGATTACCTCAGTTAGTCATTAGATATATGATGCTCAGGTCGGGTAGAATTGTTAATATGGCCAATCTGGAGTATGTTCAAGAAGAGGGTGAGGCCGGTCAATCTGATCAGGCCGGTGAGTTTTCTCAACAGCAATTCCAACCAGAGGGAGGTTATGTCTCCACTCAGTATCACCCTTCTCAATATCAAGCTTTTCAACAGGAGGGAGACTATGCTCCCACTTATTATTTCAATCCCCAACATCAAACCTCCCAAGTTTATGTGGTTGACACTTCTCAAGGGGGTGACTCTTCATCTCAGGTGCAACCGACAACTCAGTCCACATCTGAGGAAGCTGCCCCTTCGCTTAGTGTTGACGATCTCATCAATGTTCTCTCTCAATTGGATGAGGCACAACGCCAAAAGATCCAGGCTGCTCCTAAAGAGAAATCTGTCCCTTCTTCCTCTTCGAATCCCCTTCAGGCTGCGGGTGGCCTTCAAGTCAATTCTTCTAATGACCAGGTGATCCACCAAGGAAACTCATCCAGTTTCCCTAACTGTCCGATAACACCTGTCCCTGCTATGGTAGGCCATTCTTTTGTCAAGCCACAAAATCCATCTCCTCCCCTATTTTTGAGAAGGCCCATGCCTAATCAATTTCCCCCAATCTGGCCCCGACTGAGTCCACCACTAACAACCTTCTCCAAAATATTGCTAGCATGGAGGAGCAACTCAAGAAAATGTATATTCCTAAACATGCTCTGGAAGTCGTTGTCCCCACTTTGCCAGTTTTCCACTTGCTTCCATAAAAAATGCCAAACTTTCGGTGCTATAATGGAACGGGCAATCTATTTATTCATTTGAAAGATTTCTTGTATGAGACATCCTTTTGACAGAACAATAAAACATCTTTGGCATATCTCTTTAGAAGGTCCCTTGACGGCCCGGCCCTTGAATGGTTCTACTCTCTGGAGCTAGCTGAAGCCGGTGATTTTGATATTGTTCAGAGGAAGTTCTTACAAAAGTATATAGACCGCATGGGCCCCTCTTTGTCCGTCACTAATTTGGTAGCCGAAAAGATGAAGCCCGAAAAAGACTTCATTCAGTTTGCTGACAGATGGAGGTCAATGGCTGAAAAGTTGAAAGATACATTGTCAGAGGCAGAGCAAGTTAAGATGATAGTTTCCAATGCTACTCCTCAGTTCCATCATATCTTGGCCATGAACAAGTTAAGTACCATGGAGGAGCTTTATCAGAGGGGGAGATATATCTAGACTCAAATGACGGACTCGCCTATCATATCCATGTTTGAACAGAAACCAAGAGTACCGAGGAAAAGTAGTGTCATGAATAACAGTGGTGCCACTACCGAGGGCGTGGTTGTAAATGAGTAGGTGGGCGTGGTTGGCAATCCCAGAATTCTCCTAACCAAAGGCCACCACAACATTTTCAACAACCCTCCTTCTTCAACCAAGCTCCGCACCAACAAAATAACCCTCCTCAGTCCTTCCAGCCGCCTCCTCCACAGAATCAAGCCATACCACAAAATCCTCTAGTTCCCCAGCAATACCACCAGGTGCCCCCACCAGCTAACTACGGCCCCCAGCAGTCGAGAAGACCTATAGGCCCCAAAAGAGCCCAGTATCCTCCACTACCCGAGAGTCTTCCCGATATCTTCAAACAAGGCGCCATTCCGAGGTGCGGTGTCAGGAACACCATCAACCATGACCTCGCTTGTGAAATTCGCAGCGCCATTAATGCTGGGTGTGTTATCTCCCTGATGGATATTCGTATTCGGCGGAACGGGTACTACGCCTGTCGAAAGATTGGCCAGAGCAAGCGGGTCGCGTCCATCCAATGGCAGGTCGACAATTTGTCGGTTTTCGATGACCTGCCCCAACGATGTGGAGCTGGTGTTCACCAATGGAAGGTCGGCCATCACCGTGACTTGGGATGTAGTACTTCCTGGCTTCAATTCAAAGTCGAGTGCAATCTTGTCAGAAACATGCAGCGTAATGTTCAGCTGAGACGCAGAATCGAACCCTTCCTTGGTCGCCGTGACAGAGTAACTTCCTGGCAGAAGCGATGGAACCTCATACAGACCACTTTCGTTTGTTGTGGTCTGGACGGAAACATTGGTGGAGAGATTCAACACCTTGATATTCGTCGCTGGAATTGCGGCACCCGAGCTATCAGTGACTAGACCGTGGATGGAGCTTTGAGCGAGAAGCGGTGCTCCCACAAAGAGCACGAGCCAGGACAACTGTGTGCGTAGCCATCTCCAAACAGCAGCTTTCATGTTCATGACGACCTTCTGGAGTAATCTGATATTTCAGTTTATGAATCTGGAGCACAATACCTACACAGATCGGTCGCTGTCAAGAACTGATATATGCTGCTATGCTAAAAATGTATGAAACGCACTAGCGAAGGCCATAATCTTTCCCGCCAAGCCTACGCACAGATTCGAACCGGCATCTTGAGTGGCCGCCTCCCTTTAGGCAGCCCTATCTCCCGCCGCAAGCTTGCCCAGGAATACGGCATGAGCGTGGTACCTATAACCGAGGCATTACAACAACTTGAGGCAGAAGGGCTTGTTGAGAGCTGGCCGCGCGTAGGTACTCGTGTGCGGATTCCCAGCCCTCATGATGTACGAGGGCATTACGTTGTCAGAGAAGCACTGGAATCTCAGGCTGCCCGGCTGTTCTCCCGTATGGCCTCGAATGAACAGAGAGAAGAGATTGTTCGGCTCGGAAATGCCCTGGATGAAAATTATCAGCGGCTCGGCAAGGAGCCGATATCAGGCGACGAGCATATCCAACTTCACGAAGAGCACTTTCGATTTCACATGAGAATCGCAGAGTGCAGCGGACACAGCGTCCTTTCTCAGGCGATCGAGCGGCATCAGATCCTGACCTTTAATTGGCTCTATGACACGGCTGCCAATCGAATCCATCTTCCGCCGCGGCACCACGGCGCATTGGCAGAAATCCTAGCTCAGCATGATCCCGAAAAGGCTGATGCGGCTATGCGAGCCCATGTAATGTATGGCTGCGAAGAACTGGTGCGCCGATTTGAGCCACGATATTTGGTTGGAAATTCTTTCTAGTGATCGAGTTTTGCTATAAACCAACCAAGTAACAGAGTGTCCTAAAAGCGCACTCACTCCATACGTCAGTCCGCTCACATCCTTTAAATAGACAGCGAAGGAAACTGACCATTAGAGCTACGAACGTTGTATATCTGCGAATAGATGGTCACTTCGCAAACAGCAACATTGACGTGAATAGGTTTGCTGTGGGTAAATTTAATCTCGTCTCTCGGGTTTAGAGAGTGCAGTCTTTCCCTCGAAATGATCACGGGCCAAATCTTTCAAGACCGGGGTGAGCGGTGGCGACAAGCACGGCACAGACCGTCGAAGGAATGGACGGGCGTCTCTTTGGAGAGGGCGCGTCCGACTGGTCGACCACATACACCAGATTTCTCTCGCGTTCAGTTGAGAGCACGCAGAAAATACTGCGGCTTTATCAGAAGACCCTGGAATGCGTAGCTGAGGGCCGGCTTCCAGCCACAGCTTTCCAGGAATACTATCCGCAATTCATTCAGAGACATGGGCCGGCATATGCTGAGCGCCTCACGCAGCTGAGCGCCGCTTTTATGAGCAGGCTCGCGGAGCAAATTCTAAAATCTCATAAAACATGTCAAAAAAGTACTAATTTAGAAAAATACACAAAAATAGTCAAAACGATCCTCACGAAGAGTACATCGCAACAGTATCGTCCACGAGTCGATGAATTGAGGAATAAACTCACTGTAGGGTTTCGTAGATTGTACGGGAAAAAAACTTACACGAAAAGTAAAACTCAACTCGGGAGCTACAAAAGCAATCCAAACTCTTCCACGATCAGCACCCTAATTCTGCTACCCACAGAACTAGAACTGGAGACGAATCTCCCTTCCTCCAAACCAGAGGGGAACCACTAGTGACATCCCGTCACTAGCAAACCAGAGGTCACGGACCTCTCTTCCTCTACACCAGAGGGAACCCGCAAGTGACACCCAGTCACTTGCAAACCAGAGACCCAAGTCTCTCTTCCTCTACACCAGAGGGAAAAACACTAGCGACACTCAGTCACTAGCAACCAGAGACCCACGTCTCTCTTCTCCTAAGTCCATAGGAGGAACCCCGATCTCAAACCAGAGAATCTGAAAAATACAAATGAGAGATAAAATTCAAACAAGAATAGGAAAAAGGAAACAAGTATAGCTCATGGCAGAGCAGTTCTGGATTGGATTTGATCCGATGTCCAGAAATAACAAATCTTCAATTACTCTCACGAACTCTTCTTCTTCTTCTAGCTCTCTGTCTCTCCTGCTCTTCGCTCTTCTTCTACACTCTCACTTAGACTTTTTGTTCAGTAGGGCTTTCTCTCTTTTTCATCTTTTTCATACAAGCTCCACCTCTCTATATATGGACAGACTTGAGAGATTGGAGTGTGGAGACCACGCTTCCCACCTAGAAGCTTTTCCATGTGACAGCATCTAAGGCTGGAAGCCTCCTCGGATCACATACCCTTCCATCTGTCCCTCGAAACATTATCTGTAAACACAAAAACAATCATTAGTTCAGTTGGCAATGTACTGGACAGAAGAAAGATGCACGGACTATGTTGAGAACATTTAGACAGGCTGCTACAGTACCTACTCGGACTTGTTGCAGCTAAGGCAGTCAAAACACAGACCTACTCGGACTTACTCCAACATGCAATGAACTAACATGTGCACAGGCAAAAAAGAATATGCACAGACTATGTACGATGCATATGAGAGATATGCACGAGCTTGGATATAAACACACACAAGTGCACAGACACACTTCCATGAAAAACATGCACGGACTATGAGTTTAAGCAAAAACATGCACGGACAATGAGTTGAAACAAAAACATGCACGGGCTATGAGTTTAAGCCAAAATATGCACAGAGTACCATTGTGCATGCACGGGGTTGTAGGACCCAAAACATGCAAGGGGTATCACTGTATATGCATGGACTTATGTAAGCAGAAGACCAAAACATGCACGGGATATGGAAATCTGCACGGGCTTACCTGTGCAGAACTAAACGTGCACGATCTTCTGAAAACTTGCATGGATACAATATGCACGGCCTTGCACTGTTCATGAATGGCCTTGATGTTGTGCATCTGGTTTAAGGAACATCAAACATGCACGGGCTTTGTTTCTGTTCAGATTGAAAAATGCACAGACGATTCAATGTTTAGACTTCAAATGCATATGCTCAGACATGACATAAGTTGGAACTATACATGCTCGGACTTGACATAAGTTGGAACTGTACATGCTAGGACTTGAAGAAGATGTGCAAGGACATATGTTCTGGAACCAAGTAGTTGCACGGACTTCATGAAGTGTAGACCAGACATGCTCGGACTTAGACTGGCCTTACACGAACTATGCATGGACTTAGTTTGAAGACGTGTATGGACTTGCATGATGAAAATGAAACAAGTGTTCGGACTAGATGAGGGTGTGCTCAGACTAGGACTGGACATTGTGTATGAGTCCTTGAGATGCAAGTTGGTGGAAACCCTGTTCATACACCGACTTGAAGCTAAGGCTTGCACCAACTCTGTGTTAGCGTGAAACGAATGTACAAGCACTAATCTTTATGAAAATGCAAAACGTGCACGGGGTATATATTCAGTTAGTGAAACATGCACAGACTTTCTTTCTAGAAGAAACATGCACGGATTCATAGTTTTCAAGGAAAACTTGCACGGACTCAACAAGTAAACACCAAATTCATCCTATTCTCTTTGGTTGGCGAAATAAGCTATTCCACCAAAAAGGTGGATTAAGGGATGGTATTCAGGTTAAACATATTCCACTAAAAAGGTGGAACAAGTTAACCCAAATACAAACAAAATAATAAAGTTTATTTTTTAGTACACCCTAACCCGGGTTATGGTATTCTACTTAACTTATTCTCCAACCAAAGAGGGCCTTAAGGATGGACTCTTGGATTGTCCAACTCCACCTTCGATTGTCTCAGATCTAAGCAAAATAACCTTGGTCGTTAGATTGCCCACCTACTAATCCATTGAGATGGATCTCCTAAACAGGTACGAACAGACTTGTTTCTAGATCCAAACTTCACCTCGACGCATAGACCCAACAGTTGTAACCATACTCACTAAGTTAACTACATCTAAATCCGTACTCAAATAGGACTCAATAACTTAGGACCCTCCATTAAAAAAAAACTTAGGACCCAATTAACTTAAAGAGTCTTGATTTCTCTCTCCCCACCCTCTCCTCCTTCCTCGGAATGGAGAAGAGAAGAAATGGAGAAACCCTACTTGCCGCCGGCCTCCCGCTAGCAACCACCACCTTCGCCCGCCTCCCGCAACCACCACCGCTACCTCTGGCGCCTGTCGTCGGCAGTCTCAACAGCAAGCGCCGCCGCCGTCGCCACAGCCGAGTGCTGCCCGAGGTCTGTGCTGGCATGTGCTGCCGCTCCCAACCGGCCCCTGGCCACTGTGGCTTTTCTCTCCAGCGCCCGGCGCCCGGCGCCCCCTCTAAAGTCTTCGCAGCCGCCAACCGCCTCTCATGTGACCACTATCGCTGCCTCAGCCAAGCACGAGCCCTGCAGATCGTTGCCACCCACGGTCTGTACAACTGTCCCGCGGTCTCTGCCGCCTTCCCACGGCTGCCTTGGACCTCTTAGCACCGTCGGGCTGCTACCAACGTTGCTGTCCACAGCGCTCTACCGCCGCCAGTGTGTCCTGCCCAAGGCCTATGTGTCGGCCGCTGCTGCAGATCTCCTCCCCGGTCGCCTCTCCAACGCCGCCACTGGCCTCCTGGCCAGCGACTGCCGCCGCCATAGCTGCCCGGCACATCACCGGCCACACAGTGCCACTGATCCCGTCGGAAAAACGTCGTTGCTGTTGCACCAGCGACGCCCACGACCTCACCGGCGCCATGAACACCACCGGAACCTCTCCAGTCTCTACGTTCTCATTTGTGTCGCTGCACCCCGAGAACATCACCTCTCGTCTCTCAACCTCGTGATCTGACTCTGATATCAATTTGTTAACACCGACGAGAAGACGATCACATAAATGAACACACATCACGAGAAATAACAAAGGAGAAAAATTAGGAGGAGCCAGATTTGCTATATTTTTTAAAAGTAATATTTACTGTTAATTCTATTCATATATAATGGATGTGACGTGGGAAATAACGTAAACTCTGATTCGCAAGAAGTATTGCTCATTTTCTTGGCAATTTACAGTTGAGATGATTTGAACATATATGCCGTTAACGTGCTTCCCAACAAATGAGCAACACTTCAGAAGGTTTGAGAATACTGAGATCCAAGTGAAGGGAGCGGGAGGGGAAACATCAAATGTAATGAAAACCTCAACAAGCTTGAGATCCTAAGTGGGAACTCCATGCATACGCATCCTCGTGAGCACCTTCCTTATTTCTAATCATTCACTCATTAATTAAATTATGCTTTTCTCTTTATCTTGCTAGTTATGTTTTCCACCTCCCCACCCACACCTCACAAAATAACATTTCCAGTAGTCAAGGTTTGTAACAATAGGTGCTTCGGATCGCCCCCAAATCGATTGTGGCACAATGCGATACGATTTATCATTCCGGGCTCAACTTGAATTAATTTGGATGAATTCAGACCATCTGAACCGTCTCGATTTAACTTTGATACGATCAAGGTTCGTCGACTCGGTGATCCATACCAGATCGAGATCGCTCTGATCCAATACGATATGCCCGAGTCGCATGCGACTCGGGCCGACTCGGTCGTCTCCCACCTCACTCGGTAGACCCTTCTTCCCCCATCCCAGTCGGACGGTAATTTTGTCTCCCACCCCGACACCCCTGCCCCACCCCCGACAGTCCCCCACCATGGTTGGCAACGTCGAGACCACATGGTCTAAAAGCACTAACACATACACACGATATCGCTGTTGTGTACACAACGTTGACTACTCAAAGAACCACATCAGGAATGACGAAAACTAGTCACAAAAGTCATAAGAGTTAGGTGTCCTGTGGCAGAAGTACCTCCTCACTAGAATAAAAGCCAGATGCATCCACTGATGTCTTTCACCATGCCTCAGGTATCTCCCACTCGCCACTAATCCGGTAACTAAGATACTATACAAGTACCGAGTACCAAGTAATGAGTGACTAGTCAGGGTCACATCCGTCAGTGATAGTCCAATGCACCTAACCACGTGTGCACACACAAGCTCAATGTCTTGAGCCAGACCTCTAGCGGATTTTCCCCTCCCGTTGAACTCTAACAGCTAGACAAAGGGGGCCACGACAGCTAGCCTATAAATCGTCTCTATCGGGAACTGCCTCGCCACCACTCCCAGGTGGGCCGACACGAAGTGTCATTAGGCTACGACTAGTGGAAGCTAAGTAGACATAGAGACTCAAAATATCAAAGTACAGACAGGCTAAGCACTCACATGTCACACATACTACTGAACACAAGGCAACATACAACTTCCAGACTCAGGGCAGTCAACTTGACCTATTGAAACAATGATCCTTAGTCACATGACTCGGGTCAAGGTCATTGCACAACACGACAACATGTCATTAATCAGCTAGTCCCAAGGTCACATCATGATAAAACAACATGGAAGTGGCACACGACAATCGGATCCACTCATCAATCGAAACTCCTCTACCTCTGGGCCGCTCATCGGGCTCACGATTTCTCATGACAAGGAAACACGAAAAATGAGGGATCACCAAAACCCTTAAACTACATGGACATGTAAACTAAGGTATGATGATACTTCCTAGTGTCCAAAACATGGACTCGATCCCCACGGGACAACCGAGACACTCACAAGATCATGTGTCAATCACTGGGTCACAATCGGGTTAACTGGAGACCATGATGATTCTCAAAACAATTCTCGAAACCACACAACACACTACTTGGTATTATAGCACTTTCGAACACCCGATGGCACGATCATAGCCCTCACGGGACATCCAAGATATCCGCGAGACCAAGGGCTAACCAAGGGTCCAACCCAATTCGATCGGAAGCCAAACTGGCATGAAAACATTAACCAGAATAGGTGGCGGCCCTCCAATGGCCGCTACCACATAGTGGCGATCTTCAGCAAGGCCGCTACTTGCAGGTCATAGATAGGCAGGCAGGCGGAGGTCTAGCCAGGGCCACCTCTTGCTGATGGCAGTCCTCACAGGGCCGCCTCCTGAAGGTGGCGGTCATGCCATGGCCTCCATCTAACAGGAAATCCCAAATGCAGAAACTGACATAAGACAGGTAGATGGCGGTCTTCCAAGAGGCCGCCACTTGAAGGTGGTGGTCCTGGCAAGACCGACATCTCCAAACTATCTCTAAAAATGCATAAAACCCATCCTGGCTGTGGTCCTTTGCCAGACTGTCACTTCAAAAGGTGATCAGTCACAAGGCCACTACCTGGAACCGACATAAACTGACTTAAAAACCAAATAGCGGTCTCCCAAGGGCCGCCACCACCAAGTTGCGATCGAGCACAAGATAGCTACTTGAAATCAACCATGAAGCACCTAGGTAGCGGTCTCCAGAGGGACGCCTTCACAGGAGGCGATCTCTAGCACGACTGCTACCTCATTCCGGTTTGGGTTTCACAAATCCATGCTAAAAGCCCCTGTTCGATGCCCCAATCATTCCCAAATGACTGAGAAACAACCACAGACTCAATATAAACCTTCCACAAGTCGAAAGGGACCAAACAAACCACAAAATGGCGATCAAATGGGTGATTTTCACAAATCAACCCAAAATGGCTCACATGGGCATCTGGCCTCCTACCGGCCCCAAATCACGCACAAATGGAACCAAATTGGTGGGAATCAAATCCCTACATTCCAGGGGTTCAAATTATACCATTTAAACTAGAAACCATTGCCTGGAACGGCGATTTCTGCTCACGTCCCCAAAACATGTATTTTTACCCAAATATGGAAAAGACGCTCATGCCCGCGCCAATTGGCTTGAAATCATGAGGGAATGCAGGAAACATGTAGAGTATCCCGTTCTGATATTTCGCGTCGAGGCATGACAACCATGGTTTTTGAGGGAGTGTGAATGATCGCCTCCTGGAGGCTCGAAGGCCACCTTTGATGATTTTAAAGGGGAGCACAACTGCTCGCCTCTTAGAGGATCAAAAGCCACCCTTGATGATTTCAGAGGGGAGTGCAACTGCTCACCTCTTGGAGGCTCAAAAGTCGCCCTTGATGATTTTGGAGGGGAGCGTAAGTGCTCGTCTCTTGGAGGCTCGGAAGCCATCAACTGTTGTACTCGAGACATGACTCATTGATGTCAGAGATGGATGAAGTGACAAGAAGGAGCAACTCTTTCCATTTATTGATAAAATATTTTAAGGTTTATGAAATTCCAAGTGCATGTAACTTCTCACACATCTAAGGTTTCCCCTTTGTCAAGCACTTTCGTCACTTGGTACGGGCCTTCCCAGTTTTTGGCCAGCTTCCTTGCAGTGACTCTGGGGTCGACGACACTAGCCTGACATAGTATGAGGTCACCGGGGAGGAAGTGGTGCTCCCTGACTCAGGCATTGTAGTATTGTGCCAGTCATTATTGGTAAGCGATGAGCCTGAGCTGGGCGCGCTCCCTCTCCTCCGTGAGTAGGTTCAAATCCTCCCGTATTGCTCGATTATTCCTTGCCTCGTCGAATTAGCTAATTCTTAGTGATGGGTTAAAGATCTCGACAAGGATGACTGCTTCAGTCCCGTTGGCTAAGTGGTAGAGCGTCTCTCTTGTGGCAGCCCGAGCAGTAGTCCGGTGTGCCTATAGGACGCTTGGGATAGAGTCTACCCACGACTCACCTGCTTCCTCAAGGTGGGTCTTGATGCCATGAAGGAGTGTTCGATTAGTATTCTCCACTAAGTCATTTGCCTAGAAATGGCCTACTAAAGTGTAGTGATTCCAGATTCCCAGTTCTGAGCACTTCTTTAGGAAGACAGTATTGGTGAACTGCTTATCGTTGTCAGTGCTGAGGATGTGTAGGATCCCAAATCGGCAAATTTTGTTGTACAGGATAAAATTCCACATTGCTTCACCCGTGATCTTCCCCAACGGTTCTACCTCGACCTTTTGGTAAAATAAGCTATGGCGACGATGAGGAATTTCTTTCTCCCCTAAGCTTCTGGGAAGGGACCCAGTATATCTACACTCCAATGAGCAAATGGGCGAGACTCCATCAAGGCGTGTAGCCATATCGTCAGTTGGTGGTGCAAATTTGCAAACCTTTGGCATTAAAGGTAGCCCCAAAAGTAATTAAGGCAGTCTTGCTGTAGTGTTGGTGATGCGGGACGGACACGCGACCTGGGACTCTAGCTCGCGATAGTCCCTTAGCGAGGGATGCGTGGGACCGGGTGCGGTTGAGAAATCGGCCGTAAGTCTCAGGTATCGGCCCTTTCCGCATTAACTCGGGTTGAGTCACGGGGCGGTACACTCACTCACTCTCGCAGCGGCGATAGCAAATATATATGGCTAGAATCCTACACTCGCAGCGACATTCAAATATATATGAGGTAAGCAAAATGCGTTAAGGAGTGGGGGCGAGTTTACCTCCACGCTCCAGGCGTGGGGAAGACGTTCCCGGCCAGTTACGGTAACTTCTGGTTAACAACAGTTAAAAACTTTAATTACAACAGTAATTCTATTACCCACTCCATGCAGGGAGGTAAAGGGCTATAAGTGGGCCCGGGAGGACCAACCCTAGGTTGACGGGCAGCAATCTGGAGGCGAACTCGGCACGAACTTGGCACCAACTCGGCCTGCTGGTCTGACTCAGCACTATTGCAACTCAGTACTGTGCCAACTCGGTTGTTGACTCGCTAGGTAGCAAGGTACGGATTCCAAAGGAACGTTGTCTTTTGGGGATCTTCTGAAGGCGCCGCTGGGCTGAGACGACGGCGAGACGTCCCTGATCGACTCTCTGAAGTGGCGGTTCCTGAAGTTGACCTTTGGTAATTTTTCTTGAATTTATCCCGGACTGAGTTTTCAGACCTACACAAAGGACAGATCTGTAGGCCTCAACAGTAGGAATTCTAGAACCCAGATCCGGAGGCCGATCGAGGCATGGCTAGTACCGTTGGAAAGAGCACTCAGAGGATTACAACATATATTTTTTTCAGATCCATCCAGTGGACGGATTGAAACTTCTCTATGATGCACATGACTTGGAGCTTTTCAGGCATTTTCATGTCTGCCTCAGCCAAACCATGGAACATAAGTAGAAGTTCATGTGCCTGCTCCCCTATAGATTTGGTCTCGACCATCTGGAATTTAAGGAACTTGCCAACGGAGTACTTTTCCAGACCTTGATCCTCGATATTATACTTCCGATCAAGTTCATCCCACAGTGCTTTCGTAGTGTTGAAGTTAGAAGTACTATAGACATCGAATAAAACATCAGACAGTGCAGTAAGAATGCACACATGTCCTAGTCTGTCTTTTGTATTCCACTCTTCAACTCTCTTAGCACTCTCAGGGTCATTTTCATCCAGCATAGGGGGGTCCGATTCTATCAATGAGATTAGGCCAACCATTGTGAACCACATCTTCATGCGTTGTTGCCAATGCTTAAAATGTTACCCAGAAAACTTCGCGGGCATCCCAGACATGTCCACTTTGGTTCCAAAACTCATTGAAGATGACGATGCTATGAAAGATATCTTCTCTAAGACTGTTGGAATCAAACAGTGTAACGGGACAATATCATGGCAACAATCGGACAATAACATATACAAGGCAAACAATAACATAAATGCATACGGGGTTGATTCAATCAAGGATGACCAAAAATTAACATTAATAAACATGATCACAGAGTAAAGCATGATAATAAAAATAATTAATATGAACTAAACAATATGAAGTAGAAGCGTCTCAAGGAGACTCCCCTTAGAGAAGATATCGCCCCCACTAGGACGGTGCGACGGGTATGGCGATCTTCCCTCAGGATACGACTACTAACACAAGATCCTTAAGCGCACTCTTAAGAATCTTGTAAATATGCTACACGAGAAACCTAAATCCCTCCTTAAGAAAGACAGTAGAGGTCGAAGAACATGCACCGAACACCGATGAAAAAGGGCCGCAAAAGCACCAAAAGAGGAAGGCGCCCGCGTGCCCGCACAACGACGAGGAAGACGACGCACAGACGGCGAGCGGCAAGGTGACGGCGGTGGTGCGCGACGGACAGCGAGCGACGATCGCAGTAGAGGGAGACGAGAGAGAGAGAGACCGAATGCGTGCGGTTCCTCGGGAGAGTAAAACTGGCATAAAACAAGATAACCCGTGATTAGGGTAATGCTAATCACACCTGTTATACCCGCGCCCGCGACGGTTCGCCTCCGAAAAGAGAGAGTTCAGAGACCCCTCTTTCTCTCCAAGAAAGGATAAAATAGCAAAAAGAAATTCAAAAAGGTGTCAGGGCAAGCCGGCTGGACCCGCACCTCACACACGTGCGCCCGCCCAGCCCGACGCGTGCGTGTGATTAGATCTAACAAACCTCCACTATTGTCTATAAGACATAGTCCAGGGGGGCCTAGGAACTATAAGGTCCCCTTACCTCTTTGTATTTTCCAATGTGGGACTAAAGTCCCTATACAAAACACAACACTTGAGGTAGCACCCTTTTTGGAAAATCTTTGAGTTTTCCTTCCTTAAATATATACTCCCAAACTTATTCAACCCAACATTCCCCTACAAACTCAAGGTTTGATAAAAGGGAACATACAGAAGAGACATTAACATATCATGCTTTCAGCGAAGGTACCTTTCAGGTTTGAACCTTCACCTTAGTGTTCCAATTTTCACCCCCACAGAATCAAAGTGAATTAAATCTTGAACTTGATTCTTTATGTGAAAGTTGCTAATAGGAAAACAACATGATATAAGGCTTCAGTAGTAGCAATAAATGTAACTAGCGCTTTTAAAGGTCATGCGCCCTATCCTGATTCATGAGTATTTTCAAGAGCAACCCAATTCTTTAACTGCGGCCTCACAGTAGTACTCATTTAGGTGAGCTTCTCCAAGGATGCACTACTGATATCCTACCTTACCAGGCTTGAACCCATTAAAAGCATATAACTTAACCTTAACTTGCAGTAGCAGACACTAGCTTGTTTAGAATTACAGGGGAGGAACTCAGATATAAAGTATCTAACTAAATAAATGCCTTCCAGTCTTCTCAGCAACTTGTTATTACCACATTGAACCTTCTTTGTAGGATCTCTCCTCAGATATGTTGGGTTGCCACTGCAGGAGAACAGATGATGAGTTTCAGTCTCATCCCCATCCCCTCAGGGGACTGCATCATCAGGGTTCCCTCATCCCCGTCTGTTGGCGAGGCAAGAAGCAGAGGTACAGGTCACGCTCCAGGCCCTCCCCGATACGACCGCATCATGCTCGCCCTATACCATAGGCAGCAACGGGAGATCGAGATGTTGAAGGCACAATTGGCCAAATTAACTACACTTGTAGCCGACCTGATCCAGGGCTCCCTCCGCCCGTGGGGTGAAGGCATGACTTGGTCCCGGGCCACCAGTCCTGACACCTCCGTCCAGTCAGGGAGGGGGTGAGGAATACGGCGAGCCCTTCAACCAGACAGTCAGCTGGGCGAGGCCTTACATTGCAAGAGAAGCTACAGAAGCCCGACTCCTTCCCAAGAGAAAAGACCCGAGGCATCTTTGATTGGGCCTACCACTATGGCAAGGTTTCTCTCCCGAGGTCCAAGAGGCCTCAAGATGCTCGGAGAAGCGGTGACCTACTGTTCTGCCCCTATCACCAGATACTCGGTCACGCCATTGAAGACTGTTATGTCTTCAAAGACATTGCTCAAGACGTAATCGACAGGGATGACCTCAGAATGGGAGATTATGTGGTGGCCCCGCCGCATCCCCATGTGACAGGTAGCCCTAGGAGAGGAGTCTATACAATATCCATCCAACACCAAGCTCCTGAAGATGCAGCGACCTCGGCCCTGGTTGAATCCATCTATGATGATTACTTGGAAGACTCCGGGGCAGCCCTGTGCCTTTCTGTGCCAGGGAATCCCGCAGGCCCACTGACTGCAATCCAAGAGGGATGCGAGGTGAACGCCGCCTCGGCGCCAGGTCAAGAGGAACAAGAAGAGGCTTACGGCATCCTCGAGGCCGAGGAGGACAAAGACCAAGACTTTGTCGATTTGCTGTCGGCCCCATTGGAAATTGAAGATGGCGGTTAGGCTACTATCGACGAGCTGATCGAAATTGATCTTGGCATGGAAAGTGACCCCAGGCCAACCTTTCTGAGTGCCCTCATACCTCCCCAGGTGAGAGAGGAGTATATGAAGTTCCTGCAGGAGTTTCACGATTGCTTCACCTGGAACTATAAAGAAATGCCCGGTCTCAGCCCCGAAGTGACCCAACACCTATTGGCGATTGATCCCAAGGTGGAGCCAGTGAAATAGCCTCCCCGACGCATGCGGCCAGAGTTGATAAATCAGATCTGTAAAGAAGTCGACAAGCTCATAGACATCGACTTTGTAGCAGAGAATCAATACACCACCTGGCTAGCCAACATCGTGCCGGTGAAGAAGAAGAACGGGCAGATCAGGATCTGCGTGGATTTTCGCGACCTGAATAAGGCCTGTCCGAAAGATGACTTCCCGGTGCCCATCACCGAAGTGATGATTGATGCAACTATCGGCCATGAGGCCCTTTCTTTTATGGACGGTTCGTCCGGTTATAACCAGATCTGGATAGCCGAGCACGACCGGATTCATACAGCCTTCAGGTCACCTAAGGGAATCTTCCACTATAAGAGAATGCCCTTTAGCCTTAAGAATGCCGGCGCTACATATCAGTGGGCAATGACCAAGATATTCGACAAGCTACTCTACAGCAAGGTCAAGTGCTACATTGATGATCTGGTTGTCAAGACAAAGAAGAGGGGCGACCATCTGAGTGACCTCAGAGTCATCTTCCAAAGGCTCCGGTAGTATGAACTGAAGATGAACCCAATGAAGTGCTCCTTTGGCTTCTCCAGTGAAAAATTCCTTGGCTTCATTGTCCGGCATAGAGGGATCGAGATCGACCACTTCAAAATAAAAGCCATCCAGGAGTTGCCACCTCCGAAGAACCTGGGAGAACTGAGGTCCTTGCAAGGCCGGCTAGCTTATATCTGTAGGTTTATCTCTAAGCTATCGGGACGCTGCCAGCCGTTCCACAAACTGATGATGAAGAATGCACAATTCAGCTGGGGTGATGAATGCCAGCACGCCTTCAACCGGCTAAAGGATTATTTGAAGACCCCACCTGTGCTGGGGGCACCTGTCAAAGGCAAGCCCCTCATCCTTTACATAGCGACTACCGAATACTCACTGGGGGCAATGCTCGCCCAGAATAATAATGAGGGAAAGGAGCAGGCTCTCTACTACCTCAGCCAAAGACTAGTAGGGGCGGAAGCTGGCTTCTATCTTCACTTGCTTGACCTGAGCTACATATACTTTGACATCATCAAGTATATATCAGGCTCATCAATGAAGTTCATAGTCAGATATTATCAAATGCAAATGGGACTCATCAATGACTCATAAGCAGGCATCATCAAAACCAAGGAATCATGCGTGTACACACACATGCACAACAGATGGAGCCACCCCTTCAAGGGCATCCTCAGAGTATGTGCGGCCTTCTCTCTCCCCTCCAGGGCTAAATCTGTCTAGGTCTTCAGCAAATACCGGTAGCTATGTGACACCCGGTAGCGCCTCAACCCATTAGTGTGACTGCGGTGAAGGTTGTCCAGCACTACCTCTATGGCCTTCGCCGCTGATTGGTAGTCCTGATATCTGAAAAAGAGACCACAAGTCCAGTGAGGCCTCCCCCTCTACTGTCACCACTGTGTTCCACTAGTGGTTGAAGCACTCTGCCACTACCTGAATGTGCCCCATGTAGCAGGGGTACCCATATAGCACTACTATCACTGCATATCGGATACCTGTCCGGTCTAGAAGCATCCTATCATGGTGAACCATGCTCATCAACCACTTTGTCGCGCCCTAGTGGTATCTGTGTGAAGAGATCACGGACCAACTGCCATACCAACTGACGACGGTCTACCGTAGTATCCTATCCAGGAGACTATGATCACCGTACCCCACTCCAGCAAAATGCAGCCCTGATGGCTCCAATGTCAACCCTATCACCCCCTCAGTCTCGACTCCGTGATGGCCATGCAAGTCCCAGGAAGCTAGACCCAGCGCTCCAACCTGGACTGGTTTGCCCTGCCAAAGAACCCCAAGCAATCTACGCTGAGGAACTGCCCCTGTCTCCAGAAATTTTCCTAGAAACTCAAAAAGTTGTACACCGCAACTCCGTGTAGGCTGTCCCTGCCCAGCAAAATGGCCCGTTCCAGATGGCAGCGCTCTCCATCGATAGAAGGATCTCCTTCCTCTGTACCTGCATGGATGAAGTTCCTCATAAACTCAAACAACTGTCGGTCCAAAGGAAACTCTCTTGGGTAGCCACCTGAGCAGTCATATGTATAAATGCCAGCCACCTCAGAGATCCTAGTCAACTCCACAGCTCTGGCTTCACTCGTCCACTCTCCAACAGGACCCTCAGCCACCAATAACCGCCCCAAGTCCAATTGGCCAATAGTGGCCACAGTGATGACAGGCAGGCCCAAAGGAGCCAAGGGCCGCCTGGTCCTCCTCACCCAGTGATCCTCCTCACAGGTAGCATGCCTTTGAGCTCGATCGTCTCTGCCAAATCTTGCCATAGTTGCAAAACAGTTGTACAAAACGGGTGAATACATAGTGTTGGTAATATGTAAAAAGCTAGCACATAAAGAAAATATGTGTATATGAAGGGCATAAGAAGCTCCAAATATGACTACAACGTAGCAAAATTAGGAGCTCATGGGCTGTCTGCCCTCGTCTCCACCTCTGACGCACACCCTATGAGGGACATTTGTTGTACCTAGACATTTTTCCAGTTAAAATAACAAACAACAAAGGTTTGGGAATGTGGCGACCTGGGATTCGAGCACCGGAAAGGAACTGGCATGACTCGAACCTCGGCCCACCTCCCACGAGCCAGAAGACTCGGAAGGGAAAAAGGGATGGTGTGAGGGTGTGTAAAAAGCTAAAGTAACTGCAGAGATAGGCAGCAGCTGGGGTAGTCTCTGCAGCCGCCTCCTGCTGCAGAACCCCGACAAGAGCGGCCAGCTTCCCCAAGCCGAAGCCAGCGTCCCCGGGTTGCCCGACCGGCACGTCGGGCAGGGGCACCTCTGAAGCCTCCGATCGAACCGTTCCCTGTAGACGAGTCAAAAGATGAATGGCGGGAGACTATGACTAATTGCAGAAAGGGGAGCCCCGCCTAAATGGGCCCATACTTACAACATCCTCCTCGGGAGGCGCCTCGTTAGAAGAGTAGTCGTAGTCTACCTTCTCACTTGAGGGGGACCCGCTCGAAGCCGGCTCATTCCTGGTCGGAGTAGGAACGCCTGCACGAGCGCCCTCAGCCTCCCCCTCGCATGGGCTAGCGGATGGCGAGGCTCCGGACCTCAACCTCCTCCTCGTGTACGTCAGCTTCGGCTCGGGAATCGCCTGTGATTAACTTGTTCAGATGCCTCCCATTTCAGGTCTTTATTTTCAATAGATGAAGGATAATTACCCGGTTGTGCCAGACCACCCGCTACATCCCAACCAATTCCCACACCTTTAACCTTCACCGAGCTATCCGAGCTTGCCTCTACTCCCCCGGCTTCTACCGAGCCTCCATCAACCTCCACTCCACGGGCCTCTGCCGAACCTCCTGCTAAACTTCAAGTCATAACACCTCTTCCTTGTTCGCCACCTAAGGCCTCTACTGTCTCTGTAACCCCGAAACCCACTTTGCCTATCTCTACACCTTTACCCGAACCTGTGGCTAGTCCTGGGCAAGACTTACCTATTTTTACACGCAAGCTGATCCCAGTCGATTTTAAGCAAAGGGAGAAGCTTGAAGTGTTTGAACCTCTGCTTACCCTTCTATTAAAACTCTCCATTACACTACCACTGCTCATCAAGCTTACCACCTTTGCTTCACCTTCCTCTACCACTCGGAGTGGGTGTATTCCCATAAGCACATGTGCCAGGGATATCCAGGAGTCGGGCAAGGAGGGCTTGACCTCAGCTATGCCATTCAAAGTTCAAGATTTTATTTGCCAAATACCGATTAGTGTTCTTGTGTCGGGCACATTTGAGAAATCTCCATTAATGTTCATTAAGAAAAATTCTTCCGAATTAATGCCATATCGGCCTCTTACCATTGTCACATTGTTCATTGGTCGATACTCTTTTAATGCTCTCATTACTCCTCGGTCCATCATTATACGACTTCCTAACGGGTCCACTTCTTGCATCACTATAACATATTCTTCTAATAAGAGCTCATGGGCGCTATTTTCGTCCATTGAGCCATTCGGTCGGCCTCCATGCTTGCCATGGAGGGGTTGGTATCCTTTCACTAAAGGGCTTTCCACCAATTCATTCACTCCTTATTCTATTCCGTCCAAATTTTCCTCTCTACAGGCCACTCCATGGGTGAGGTGGATGATCTTACCCTCTCATTCCATGCATTCTCTGCATTCTTTGCATATCATGCCTTTCATGCATCCTTTACATCCATCACATTGCATTCACATGCATTCCTTCTTTCTCGGGTTTTCGAACTCGTATCTTCACCGCCTTCCGGACCTTCCGCATCTTCTACCTCTGGAACCTCCGGACCTCTCTCTCCGGGCATCGCGCCCTAATACACCTACATGTCTGGATCCTCTGGACTTCTCACTGATTCTCCCAGGGCATTGCGTCCCATGGTACTTGCCTCCTCTGGAACCTCCGGACGTCCCTTCTAGGGCATCGCACCCCTCTACACCTCCTTATCCAGATCCTCTAGATTTCTCTCCCGTCCTTCCAAGGCATCACGTCGTTTTACACCTTCCACCTCTGGAACTTCCAGACTTCCCTCCCAGGGCATTACGTCCCTTGGTACTTTGCTACTCCAGAACCTCCAAACCTTTCTATTCCTTTTCATCCACTTTTCCTAGGGCATCACATCCCTTCGCTTTGTCCCCTATCTTTCTTTCAATTCCTCCTCCTACTCCTTCAAGATATCGCATCCTTCATTCTATTCTTCCTCTTCAATCATCTTTTTCCATATCTTTTCCCGGGGCATCGCGTCCCTCGAGGTTTTCCTCTATGCCCTCCAGAACCTCCGGATTCTCCCTCCCATCATGATTTTCCCCTACGCCCTCCGGACCCTCCGGATCCTCCCCTCTCCATCTACCAATTTCTCCTCATCATTCCCCCTAATTCCAGGTCTAACCTGACTTCTTCTGCTTTGGGCATCTGCCTGTTCTCCCACTGCATTCGAGACTTTAGTCCTTACTCCTCCTCTTGATTCCTCGTTCCTATTGTAGACCATTCCTTGTGACCAGGGTCTTTGCGCCGTAGCGAGGGAGTTCTAGCCCTCACCTCTCTTCCTTTTCTCCTTATTCGTCTGAGTCTGGCCTTGGTACCACTCCTTCTTGTTAAGTCACTTCAAAGTTTTACTTCTAATCTTTTTTCTGCCACTTAGGACAAATCTCATGTTCACCAAGATCACCTCCGGCGGTAGCTATTTCACAAGGTTGCAAGGTAACATATTGGCGTAAGTACATGTTTTATGATATCATTACCTCATTACCTTCACACATGATTTTCAAAATGAAGTGCTTGGCTCACCACGGCCTACGAAACTCGCGAAAAATGAAATACACGAGCTAGGGAACCGTCCCCCTACCTCCACCGAAGATTCGACGAGCCATGGACGTCTCTCCATGAAGAAACGCCCCATGAAACCCCGTCGGTGCCCCACGCTCGCGAACTGGCTTCACCGCGCCCTCGTGCCTCGATCCTCGACCCATCCTCGCTGTCCTCGTCGCCCACGCCACCCTGCCTCGCCCCCGCCCCAGTCCGTCGACCGCCGGAGAGGTGAGAGTGAGAGGAGAGTGTGAGATAAGAGAGAGGGGGTGAGAGTGAGAAATGAGGGAAGAGAGAGGGAGGGGTTACTATATAGAAAATCTAAAAATTTAAGAAATTTAAAAAAATATGAAAAAATTACCTTTACGATCCTCGAAAGACGTACAATGCAGTGGTACCGTCCCGGAGTCGGAGAACGTAACGGTTCACCCTACACAGTATTCCGAAGGCTCGACCTGTAAAAATATGCGAAAATCGCTAAACTCAATCCGGGACCCACGAAAATAATCTAAAAAATATTTAAAAAAATCTGGGACATTACCGCCCTCCCCCCTTATAAGAATTTCGTCCTCGAAATTTAGGACAACTATCAAGCGACAAGGGGAGAACGCCGGAACCAACTGACAACACTATCAGAGCCCCAACCAAACCTCGAAACTCGCAAAAATCACAGTCCTGAGGAACACGGCCAGACAATGATCACGGGCAATGCCTCGCTCATAACCCAAAACACATCGAGCAGTAGAGTAGGCACATGCAAGAAGTACAAGTCTGGAGTTACCTCAGTCAACACGAAAACCAACTACAACATCACTGCCATGATCTCGCTTACCGAGAACATGCAACCCTCATCACGGAAACCAACATCGGTCAACGCCACGCTCGGCGGACCAACCAAACGCCAGCTTCACAACTCGTTGACTGCTCTCACACCCTGCACCAAGGGCAACCAACACCGAGCTTTCACCAGCTCACATCTAGCAAGCCGAACACCACCAGTAACACGGCCAGCCCTGCCAGAAGACAACTTCCAATGAATTCCCTGATCTAATTCTGGAAAAAGCACACCTCACAATCGGCCACCCAAGGCCCCGCTAGCATATGGCTCGCGCCATTCTCGAGCCCCAACAACCAGCATCTTCTGTCTGTGAAAGTCCCTCCACGGGTCACCAGATACACGTCAACGGGAAACCTCCACCGGCCCAACAAGCACGCTCCAAATCACGATAGGCCATCCGCTGACTCTTCCATAGACCAACACCACGACTCGAGCCAAAGCTCGCTCAGACACCGCAACCGATCTCGAGCCTCACACCAACTCTGCCCTCTCAGGAGAGCACAGCAAAACCAAATAAAAGGACTCCACAATTCTCGATCCTTACATCACTGGACTCAGACTTACGGAGAATCCTCCCTTGCTGATCACAGACTAGGGATCACCATCGAATGCCTACGTCTCATCATAGACCTCCACACACCTTGTCTCATCAAATCCTTCACCTCAAAATGATCCAAAAGGATGCCTGCCAATCCCGATTCCGCTCTTACCACAAAGCCTCGGGACACCACCGGAACCATTCACAGCACACTTCTCCAGAACTGACAATTACCATCTGCTACCTCAGTAAGCTGATCGATAACGCCACGACCAATGCACCCGAGTCCCCAGACAATACACTTCTTACCATGGTCGATCACTCGGTCAACCTCACCAGCCACTCACGGCCACTAACTGGGACCCATAATCTTGCCAGAGATCACTTCTTCAAAAATGTAATCTCACCCAAGGACACAACCTCCAACACAGAAATGGGGTACTCATGCGGCAACCTCGCCAGCACATTTCCAAAATTCTCAATCTAGCCAGTGTCACAGACCACAATGCCTCAAGCAACGGCACGGCAACAACACGTCTCACAAAATCGAGACAACCCCACACCGAGGAACCAATCCTCTGACACTCAACACATCCTCGAAAATCCACCTGTAGCATCCAACGCTACAACCTTCCGCTGCGCACTTAGATCCACGTGCACAGTCACCACAACGACAACTCAGGATCCTCCATCTCGATAATCCTCTGTGACTCCGCAAGTTCTGATTCACAACACCTCAGAAAATACGAGATAACGTAGCTTAATACCATATAGTAATGCATTAAGGGACACAGGGAACGAGACACATTACCTGACTTACCTGACAGCGGGCCGCCAAGCGAGTGGGTGATGATGCTGCAAGGAAGATTGTCAACATAATTCATAGAAAATATCATCAAAATGACCAAATCCATTAAGTAAGCATGATGTGCATAGAAAGATCTCACAAATATGCTTTCAAATAGGAGGGCGGCCTATGATGAGCCGCTCATACCAAAGGGCGGTCCTAGACAAGCTGCATCACAGCAGAACATTTCGAAGGTGGTATCACCTAATGTGCGGTCCATGGACGGCCGTCCAACGAAGGGCGGTCTATCGTGAGACCGCACAACCCTGTGGGGTTTAAAGAAAAACAACCCTTCATCTCCCTCCTCCCCACCGTAACCGATAGAGGAGGAGGGAGAGCGAAGGGCACCCCCCAAGCCTCAACCGAGCTCCCTCCTCTGTTCTCCCATTCATTCTCCCACTCGGCCTTAATCTCACCCCCTCTCTTCTCCCTTTCATCGATGAGGACCAAGGCCCAACCCCACCGGCCATTGCCGTCGACCGGGGAACACGACCCGTCGCCGTCCCCTATGAAGGAGGGAGAGCCGGCCACGTCACCCGTCGTTGTGGAGGAAGAGGTGGTGGCTGTGCCACCTGCCATCGCGGAGGAGGAAGCCGGGGAGGAAGGGGCTGAGGAGATGGCACCAGAGGAGCCCACCGACTAGCCGGCGGCGCCGGGGAGGTTTGCACCAGACCCCGAGGTAGGTGCTCAAACCGCCCTCCATTGCCATTTTCAATCATGCATGCTTAGTTTTTTTTTTTAGGTGGATGCGGTTTTCTGAATGTTAGGGGGCCAATTTGGGGGCCTACGGAGGGCTTCCGTCGGTGGGAGGGCCGTCACCATCATCGGGGAAGATGATAGTTATGCGGTCCTCGATCGCCCGCATGACAACGAACATGCAGACTACATAAGGCCGCACAAACTACCTGCGGCCCAGGAGCAGTCGCACCATCTTCAATAACCAACATAGGAAAGGCGGTCAATGGGTTGCCGCACACAGAACATGCAGCCTACATAAGGCAGCACAAACCACCTGCGGCCCAGGATCGGCCGCACCAACTTCAATAACCGACATAGGAAAGGCGGCCACTGGGGTGTTGTGCGAAGAACATGCGGCCCACATAAGGCCGCACAAATGACTTGCAGCCCCGGATTGGCCACACCAACTTCAATAAAGTGGAGATCATGAGCGGCCTAACCCTGGCCGCACGCAGTGATGTGTGGTCCTATGAGGACCGCCCATCTTGCAGAAAAAATGAAAATTTTGTTATCCTCATTTATTTCGTAAATGCTTAAATTAACTTTCTAAATGCCTAAAAATGGATGAATAAAGCAGGGAAAGCGCAGGACCCGCATCTCATGGTTGTAGGTCCGTGCAGTGTTTTTGGCACTACCGAACTTTTAGCAGGAGCGGTTGGCCGCCATGGGGTTCGCCCCGTTTTTAAGCATTGAGGTGTGTCGATTCGACACGCCTCTGCTCTATGCCATGCACGACCGTTGGGATCCAGTGAGTCGGACCTTCCTTTTCCCGTGGGGGCATATGGTCCCCACATTGGAGGATGTGGCTAGGCTCACTGGTCTTCGAGTGTACGGGCTACCGGTCAATGGGACCACCTATCCTAACTACCGGGAGATGGCTCGGGAGCTGCTGGGCCTAGGGCTACGGTGCCCCAAGAGGCAGTCGACCCTCCTTCCTCAGGAGAGTCTACAGGACAGCCTGGGGCTGCGACGAGCGGGGATAGCGGTCGAGGAGCAGCCGGAGTAGCACCTGTAGCACTTAGTGGACCTGGCTGGATCGAGGGTAGTCGTACATCCGGGAGCTGAGGCCGATCGAGTGCTGCGGCATTTCTTGATGTTGTTGTTTGGATGGCTACTCTTCTCAACACGGGTGGATGCGATGAGCTGCTATTTCCTCCCCTTCCTCGAGGAGCTTGACCACATGGGCGACTACGTGTGGGGAGTGGCAGTCCTAGCCTTCTTGTTTGACACGCTGAGTTCGACGGCCCGTCGGACCATGCTCGAGGGCTTCTCCCCCTTACTCTAGGTACGACTCCTACCCTAGTTTTGATCAAGTGACTTCTATATGATTCCCAAATGCTGACTCGATGCTATGATGTAGGTTTGGACCTATGTGTATTTACGGGCACTAGGCAGAGGGGAGGAGGCCCGTCTTGGGCTCCTCCCGATAGCACGGAGGTGGGTAGCACCTCAGGAGACTGCATCCCTGAGGCGACAGGTCAGGGAGTTGTAGGATGATATTGACGGTCTGTCGTACTCCTTAGTATGACTCTAAACTCAGACTCTCTGATTAAACGCATTCCTATATGATTATGATATTGATGCAGTTTCTCATTTTTGCAGGTGCGGTGGATGCCTTACAGGGAGGAAGGCCAGGCAGACCAGCCGTGGATGGTCGGGGCCCTCACCTTCGCAGGACGAGATGTGTGGGTCCATTGTGTGAATGTGGTGGAGCCACTACATTTCAGATTAGTGTTGAGGAGCATCGGGGTCCACCAGCCCACGGTGGAGTTCCCAGCACCAGAGAGGGTAGGGGAGCGAGTTACTAGGACGATGAGGGGCCTGTCCGCAGCTTTTGATTGGACGTTGAGGAACGCCATATAGGTTATCGATTGGACAACACTCGGGCGACTGGTGACCGTTCGGGCTGAGAGCGATGCAGCGTACTATACCGCATATGCGTGACACTACTGGGACCAGGTGTTCCGGGGCACCCACTGACCGGTGCGACTTCTAAACTTGAACCCCTTTTAGTTATTCTTATGATTTCTACCTGATGACATGCTAACACTTGGACTTCTAAATACAGATCGACCCTGAGGGGCGTCTTGCGGAGATGACGGGGCTCCTTATGGCTACGATCAGGGAGTGCAACGAGGCCCGACAGGCCTTAGCCCTTTTGGTGAGTTCTCTTAACTGATGCACTGCTATTATGCTGAGATATGACTGACCTGGAGTTTTGATTGCAGCGGGGGGAGGAGGCCGAGAGATAGGGGGCCGATGCTCCGTCTACTTCTTCAACACAGACTCCCGCCGACCAGGCAGAGCGGGAGGCAGAGTTCCAGCGGATGGTGGAGCGGGACAAGGCAGCCAATGTAGCACTTTCTGAGTGGGTACGCCCTACACTTTCCCTTGTGAATTATGCTTCTATACTAAAATGCAGTTGACTAATGGTGAATGCATGTGTGTAAGTGACGGAGCTGACCGCCGCCATAGGAGAGGGTGATGAGTTAAGAGAGGAGCTCATACTGGCACAGGATGAGGCCTCCCATCTGTGGGAGGACCTGGCACAGAGTTATTGCCTGAGAGAGGACGCGACCTGCCTGCGGGGTGAGCTGGAGCAGAGCCTTCACTCAGGGGAGGAGACGGAGTACCTACGGGCTGGGCTAGAGTAGAGCGTCCGCTGGAGGGAGGAGGCAGAGCGAGGCCAGGTTGTAGTGCAGGAGGAGGCAGCCAGCCTTCGGTAGTAGCTAGTGCAGTCTGAACCGTCGGACTCAGTGGAGATGGCACTTCTTCGAGCAGAGGTAGAGTGACTCCGAGTTACAGCCTCGGAGCTGGAGTAGTACCGACGGGAGGCGTTCGAGCTGCGGGGTGAGTTGCGAGCAAACAAGGAGATGAGCCGCTCCCGCACCGGGATGAGTGGTAGCCGTGTGGCCCCGAGCAGGAGTCAGGCTACTCACGGCTCTAATGGGCGTTACCTTGCGACTTCCTCTCAGCGACAGAGGAATGAGGAGGAGGACTGACGCCGACGACGAGAGAGGGAGGAGGGTGCGACCTCTGTGATGGGCCCGCCATCGAAGAGGCAGGAGGGAGGAGGTGACAGTGACAGGCCAGAGGGGGCAGCCTGATTTTATTTTGTACTCCCGACACTTGCACATGATGTGATATGATAGTGAACTAGTTCATTTTTCTTGCCTTTTTTCTTTTTTTTGGTTGATTTTCTTATGTTATGCATGAATGTATGAAATGTAAACTCTCGAACTGTGGGAGACAGGTGAGAGGAGAGAGACAAAGACTTACAGGTGGGACACACGTTAGAGGCGAGGCACATCGACTTCATGGGAGAGATGACGTGAGAGGGGAGAGGCATGCCAACTCAGAGAGACGACGCGAGAGGAGAGAGGTATGCCGATGTGAGAGGAGAGAGGCACGTCGGCCCTGCGGGAGAGACGACACGAGGAGAGAGGCACGCCGACTCTGTGGGAGAGACGACGCGAGAGGAGAGAGGTATGCCGCCTCTGTGGGAGAGATGACGTGAGAGGAGAGAGGTACGCTGACTCTGTAGGAGAGATGATGTGAGAGGAGAGAGGTACGCCGACTCTGCGGGAGAGATGATGTGAGAGGGGAGAGGCACGCTAGACAAGAGGATCGAGGGTGAGTATCAAGCAAGTATAGCAAAGGGATGGGCGGTCGCCCTTAGGCCACACAAGATTTATATGGCCTCCTCTAGGCCGTATGTATCAGTTGGGAGGTCTGTAACCAGCCGCAGGATGTAATGGGCATTACCATATAGGCTGTACGAATCCAGAGTTGTGTGGCACATTATTGGCCGTTCAGAACAGAAGGGCGGTCTATCGTTAGGCTGCCCAACTCACTACGCAGGCAGTCCGATCAGGACTCTCTTGGAGAGTTCCAACCCTTGGTGTTCTACCTCAACTCGACCCAAACACTATCCAAACCCCTTCTAGGCTTATCCCAACTCAATCCTAATGGGTTTAGAATAAAGAGAGAGCACAAGAACAAAGAGGGTTTTATTCATGACAAATGGGAACCAAAATACATTGAACATAAGAAGGGAGAGGAAGAAATAAAAAGAAGGAAAAAGGAAGGAGGAACGGGGTTTGAGCTGGGGTGATGACTCCCTGCTCTTCCCTCTGCTCCCTGCTACATTTCTCTCTCCCACTCTCTTACTCTCTTCTTCTGGTGGCTGTCGGAGGGGAACCTCACGGCGGAGCTCTCTTCTTCCCCTTCTCTTCTTTCTATCTGCCTCTGTTCTCTGTCTCTGTGTTGCTTCTTTTGTCTGTGTGTGTCTTCTCTCTCGTGTGTCTTCTTTGTTCACCATGGAGAGGGGCTTTTAAATCTCAACGGCAGGGGCCTTCAAGCGCGGAGTGACGGAGGCGGGAATGTGGGTTATAAATGGGGATTTGACTTAGGTTGTCCTTAGTTGACAGGAGGTAGGCTGTGTGTCCCCCTCCCCGTTTGACACCTCAGCTACCCCGCTGTGCGTCGAGGATCTATAGGACGTGGCATAAGATCCTCCCTGCCAGACGCGTCGTTGGGGGAAAGCCAGGTCATGCCGTTGAAAGAGCTGGGCGTACCACTGGAGAACCCAAAGAAGGCGTGCCACTGAAGGGGCACGAGGGCGTGCCGCTGAAGGCCCGTATGGGTGTGCCGTTGAAGACCACGCTGGGCGTACCACTGAAGGCCCGTATGGGCATGCAGTTGAAGTAGATTTGGGCCCGTTTTGAGCTCGATTGACAATCCACTTAGTTCTCTTCGGGGCCCACGAGTTGTGAGCCCCCCAGGGGTTGGTTTCTCTTCGCTGTTGTAACTCTGGGAGTGGCTTCACGGTAGTGTACTGTTTGTTCGGAGGGTCCGGATGGGACGTGTTCTCCGCAATCTCTTCAGTTGAAGTTGTCTATTGACGCTGGATTGATCGGGACACGCGGACATGTAATTTTACACGTCCACACGGCTACACCGACCTCAAAAAAGTCACCCCAAAGGACAGCTTCCCCATGCCGCACATGAACCAGCTCATTGATGTGACATCCAGGCATGAGATGCTGAGCTTTTTGAATGCGTACTCTGGGTACACCTAGATCAGCATGCATGGGCCGACCAAGATAAGACCGCTTTTATCACTGACCCTGGCCTCTACTACTACACAAGGATGCTGCGCGGGCTGAAGAAAGCAGGGGCCACATGCCAATTCCTGGTCAACCAGATGTTTGACTCCCAGATCAGTCGTAAAATAGAGGTGTACATTGATGGCATGCTCATTATAAGCCTACATGTGAACGAGGACCTAGAAGACCTCGCAGAGATGTTCGCCACCCTGTGAAGGTACAACATGAAACTCAACCTAAACAAGTGCATCTTCGGGGTATGCTCTGACAAGTTCCTCAAGCTCCTAGTCAGCCACCGAGAAATAGAAGCCAACCCATAGTAGATACTTAAAGACAGTGCTGGAGATGAAGCGCGAGCGTGTGCGTGACGTACAATGTCTGTAATGACCTGAGTTTTTCGGATCTTGCATTCGTAGGTTTTAGAGCAATTCTTTATGGGTCTCGGATTGAGTTTTCTAATTTAAATAAATTTTTGGATATCGAATCTTTGGATCCCCAAATATGAGATAATAAATTATTTTTGGGATCCGTAGCATGACAGGTGAGTTACATATTTTTTTAGGATCACAAAGTTAATTTTGGATGTTTTTCAAATTTCTGACATGAAATTAAATCCTATGAATAACTCTTAACCCCCTTCACATTCTCTCAACTCCTCCCTCTCTCCTCCGTTTGTTCCCCTCTCTCACTCTCCGACCTCTAATGGTTGACGGTGGGTGTGGAGGGCTGAGGTGACAAGGTGACACACTGGTGACGGGTGGCGAGGATGAGGAAGAGATCGAGGGTGGCGGGCACCGCATGTTCATGATGGATACGAGGAACGACCACGGGGTTTTGGCAGTTTTTGGCATGGATTTGCATTCCCTTCGCATGGAATCTTCGTGAGAGGTAGGGGACAGATCTCAAACTATCACGCCCCGAACCAATAGCAGCGGGAAGCGTTGCTCGGAACGTGGCAGCGAAACAATCATGTTAATCAGAGTAAATAAACAACCAATGGAAATGATAGCAACGACAAAATTAAACTATAGAGCCTAGTCCAACAAAAGTGCACTCTACAGGGAAAAAACATACTCAACACCGGGTGAACACTTAGCTCTGGCGAGCTGGCAACTACGAACCTCCGCGCTGCACCTCCGAATCTCGAGGAGGAATCGCTACACCTGAAAAGATAGGGGTGAGCCTCATCTAATTGGCTCAGTAGGGGTCCTGCGAAACCCTACCACAGAACAACGATGGTAAAGAACAATGCTAGAAAGAACAACAACAACAGTAACAACAACGGTAGAAGGGACAGCCGTACACGGTAGTCGATGAAATCACGGCTCTATAAACTACTCCTATCGGCACGAAAAGTAAAACCCTAATCCCACCATCGGGGGACCACCAGACTAACGGGAGACCCTGGCTACGCTACCAGAAGAAACACCACGACAGCTCTATCGTGAAGGTCCGTCCACACAGATGAAGGCCCAACCCAAGACCACGCGGTCCGAAAATAGTCACGACCTCGCAGTCGTGTACATCATCTAGGGAAACATCTCGGTAGCCCTATCGAAAACCCTAGACCACTACATCGGGAAAGCATGAAGAAACTACTCGAAAAGTCGCGTCTTGCAGATAGAAAACCAAAACTCGAGTCACAAGCATTCACACGTCACGTGACGGGAGTACCTGTCCACTAGAAGTAAGGCCGGATGCATCCACTGACGTCTTAGTCTGCGCCCCATGTGTCTGCCTACTCGTCCCAGGCAGAATTGAGATACTGTACAAGTAACCAAGAATACTGAATAAGGACTAGCTGAGGTAGCGCTCGTCAGCGCGGGTCTGTAGCCCCCAACCACGTGTGCACACATAGACTATGCGCTCTAAGTCGGGTCCTCTAACTGGTTTTCCCCCCAGCCCAGACTCAGGCTACAAAGATGAGGGGCCCTACGGTAACTAGCCTAAAAATCGTCTCACCAGGTGTAGCTCTCCACTTACTCCATGGTAGGTCGGCACACACGTGCCCAGGCAAGCTACGACTAGTGGGGGGTCACTAAACGTGAACACTCTCTGTAGAGAGGAAAACACCGAAGGTCACACACATACCCTTTGCGAGTAACTCGGAGTACCAGGTGGCCTAAGACCACTAGACTTTAGGCAGGCGACTAGACCTACTAATCCAATGGTCCTTGAGTCACGAGACTCCGGTCAAGACCATCATGGCACATGGCATCATGCCATTAATCTGCCCTACCCCTAGGGTCAAAAACCATAGTTAAAAGAAATGTTAAGACGGTTCACAACCACCGAGTTCATTCCCTTTCCAAGGAAAGCTAAGGAAACCTCCAGTCCCAGGTTGGGTCATAAAACTCATAGTGCATAGGCCATACGCAAGGCCCACACAGAAACTACTTTTCCAAGAAGCTAAGATCGTGCGGGGACAGCCCTCTGTACTCATACCAGTACATGGGGACTCGATTTAGTGAAAAAGGAAAGCCTATAACACACGGGGTCACCTGGACCCTCAAAACACACTGGCATGTTAATCGAGGTAACACGGTACCTCCAGACACCCAAAAATACGGTCACGGTACCCACAGAGTGTCTGGGACATCTACGGGGCCAAAGGTCGACCAAAGGGTCACAACCGGGTCGACTGGTGGCCAAAATGGGCCAAAACACCCAATTTCGGTCCACCAAACCCCTGGGTCGGTTGACCAAAAAGGGTTGGTCGACTGGCCTAGCAAGGCTCGGTCGACTGGCTGACTGGCCGCGACCTCCTGGACGTGGTCGGTCGAACGACCCCGACCAGGAACAAGCCCTCCGTGACGAATGCCTGATCAGTCAACCGAACCATACTGGTTGGTCGACTTATGGTTCGGTAGACTGAAAATGGTAGAGAACCATCACAACTTTGCCTGGAGGGAAATGTATGAAGGGCGTGAAGTGATCGTGCATAGAAAGGGAGCTACACCAGCCGGTAAGAACGTGCTGGGTATCATCCCGGGTTCTATGACTGCGCCGGGCTTTATTGTAAAAGGTAAAGGAGAGTTGGCTGCAATCAATTCTGCTTCGCATGGAGCGGGACGGAAAATGAGCAGAACGGCGGCGATGGCAAATATTACACATAATGCTTTAAAAGAAGAATTGCAAAAGCATAGTGTAAGGTTGCTGGGCGGTCGAGGACCATTTCACCGACCTGGCCAAAACTTTCAACACTCTCTGGAGGTATAATATGAAATCCTGCTAAGTGTGCCTTTGGGGTTACGTCTGAAAAGTTCCTAGGATTCTTGGTGACTCAGCGAGGGATTGAGGCCAACCTCGATAAGGTCCAGGCCATCCTAGATATGCGGCCACCCGCTTGTATCAAAGACGTTCAGCGATGAACGTCTGACTGGAAGAATTGCGGCACTCAACCATTTCCTGTCCTGAGCGGCGGAGCGATGCCTGCCCTTCTTCAAATTGCTAAGAGGGCCCAAGCTGACGTCTGCCACCTTCACCTAGGATAGTGAGTGCCAGAAGGCGTTCACCAAGCTAAAGGAATTTCAGGCTTCACCTCTAGTGTTATCAAAGCCTATGCCCAGAGAGACGCTATACCTCTATCTCTCGGAGACTCCCTCTACAGTAAGCTCGGTCTTAGTTCGATACGATAGAGGTGTATAGAAGCCTGTGTATTACGTTAGCAAGGTGATCCTCAAGGCCGAAAGAAGGTATCCCGCAATCGAGAAACTCATGCCAGCATTGGTGACCTTGGCTAAATGCCTCTGGCCCTACTTTCAAGGACACTCCATCGTAGTGCTAACTAGTGAGCCCCTGAAGAAGATCTTGGCTCATCCCAAAGCTTCAGGTCACCTCGTCAAGTGGGCCATACTGCTCGGGGCCTATGACATCTCTGACTGCCCCCGCACGGCCATTAAGGGGTAGGCCCTCGCAGACTTCATTGCAGAGAGCACTGTCCCGACCGAGGAAACATCCCTGTGAACACCTGGGACCACTTGGGACCTATTCATTTATGGATCCTCCAACTCAGTTGGCTGCAATGCTGGTGTCCTCCTCAGATCCCCAGAAGGAACAGAGCTACAATACGCCCTGAAATTTAGCTTCCCGGCATCCAACAACATCTTCGAGTATGAGGCTCTCATCTCTAGGCCCAAGATGATGCAGCACCTAGGAGCCGAGCGAGTCAGAATTGACACCGACTCCCAATTAGTCACCAGTCAGATCAACGGGGACTACAAAGCTCAGGAGGTGCAAATGATCAAGTACCTCTAGTTGGTGAAGGAAATAGCCAATTGTTCGAGAGCTTTCGGGTAATTCAGATAGCTCATGAAGAAAATTCCCGAGTGGATGCCCTCTCTCGCTTGGCCTCCTCCATCCGCCCAAAAGGCACCCAGTCGATCCTCCTTGAGGAATTAGAACGACTGAGTGTTGAAACCGAGGTCGTGACCATTGTCCAAATATTGCCTAGCAACTGGTGGACCCCATATATATCTTGGCTATGAGACTCCCAAGAGCCTTCCGACCCTTAGGAAGCTTGGAGACTGAAGTATCAAGCTCGACATTTCATCCTCTTAGATGAGACCCTGCACTGAAGGTCCTTTGTTGGTCCCCTCCTCAAGTGTCTTAATGCTCTAGAAGCTCACTGAGAAATTAAAGAAGCCAACGAAGGCATTTGCCGGGCACACCAAGGGGGACGGTAGATTGCAAGGATCCTACTGCGACAAGGCTGCTGGTGGCCCACTCTTTAGTGCGATTGCTCGACTTACGTTCGAAGATGCGATCGATGCTAGTGGTTCGGCCACCTAGTCCACCAACCAGCCTCGAAACTCGTAACCGTAATCTAGGCTTATCGCTTCGCTCGATGGGGAATCGACATCCTAGGCCCATTTCCCATGGCACTGGCTCAAAAGAAGTTCGTCATTGTCTCCATCGACTATTTTTTCAATTGGATTGAGGCTGAAGCCACTGCCAAAATTACAGAAGCAGTAATTTGAAGTTTCATTTGAAGGTCGATCATTTGTCATTTTGGCATCCTCTGAGTGATCGTGAGCAATAATGGTTGGCAATTTGACTCTACTTATTTTGAGAATAAGTGAGTTGACCTACACATTTGCAATCACTTCACTTCGGTAGCCCACCCCCAGGCTAACGGACTGGTCGAAAATACCAACAAAACTATCCTTCAAGGCATCAAGACCAAGCTTGGGAAGGCCAAGGGTAATTGGCTCGAGGAATTGCCTAGCGTACTGTGGTTGTACCAAACTACTCCAAGAGCTGCTACCGGTGAAACTCCTTTCCAACTGGTGTATGGCACAGAGGCTGTGATTCGCGTACGTAGGCCCACACCTGCATTGCATTTCATCGAATGTCAGCATATAGCACACATAGGAATCATATAGCAAATTGCATAATCAGTTTAAGGGTCAAGTCGTACCTAGAGTAGGGGTGAGAATCCATCGAGCATGGTCCGCCGGCTGGTGGAGCTGAGGGTGTCGAACAGAAACGCGAGGACCGCCGCACCCCAGGCGTAGTCTCCAACGTGCTCCACGTCCTCGAGAAGGGGGAGGAATCGACAGCTGATGACATCGGCCCTCATCGCGAACAAGAGGCGCCCGAAGAAGAGCATCAGAAACCTCCGCAGCACTACGTCTGCCTCTGGCCCTGCTGCAGCTACTACTCGGGGTCAAGCTCGGTCCACGAGCCTCTGCAGGTGCTGCTCGGGCAACTCCCCAGTCGCTATCCCCACTCCTCACAGTCTGAGGCTCTCCTGCAGCCTCTCCTGTGTCAGGGTCGTGGACTGCCGCTCCGGTCGCAGCAGCTCCAGCCCTAATAGCTCCTGGGCTAGCTCCCGGTAGTCGGGATACATCCTCCAGCAGACCAGAGTCCCATGCACGTGCAGCCTAGTGATGCGTGTGATGTCCTCTAGCGTGGGGACCATGTGGCCCCACGGGAAGAGGAACATTCGGCTCACTGGGTCCCAACGATCATGCAGAGCATAGAGTAGCGACGTGTCCAGTCGGCTGACCACTATACTTAGGAACTCGGCGAAGCCCATCGCTGGGAGCCTCTCAAGCTGAAAGTTTGGCAGTGCGAGGTACACTGCTTAGACCTGTAGCCAGGAGATTCGAGTCCTATGCTTTCCCTACATACATTTAGGGCAATTACATTTCACAATAGAATCATGCATTTCATTAAATAAAAAAATGAAGGGCAAAAGTAAGGAAAATGCAGTTCAATAAAATAAACGGTCACTTCTGGGCCGTTTGTAGCCTTCAATGGTTTCCCTCCAACCATTTTCCAATAACACCTCTCAGAAGACCACGGCCACCCATGGACCACTCTGCATGATGAACGGCCCTCTTAGGACCATTCTAATTTCTTCTGACCACCTTGGTAACGGCTTACTTTTGGCCGTTCAATGAACGCACAGTCCCCGACTGACTGTGTCATTCCCCTCTCAAGCCCCTCATCATTTGGAGTAGCACAGTCTTTCCTTAAACCGTGTTGCTTCCCACGATCTATTGGAGACCATTTTGTTCTCAACGTTTCACATTTTGAACAGACTGAAGAGGGCCGTCCCACATAGTCACGATCACCCTTAAACCGTGCTACATTCTTAATACCCCGTCTATCCACATTCCCTTGAATGGCCACCCATGGGCCGTGTTATATATGAGCGGTTCTATGGGAACCGCTTAATTTTAATGGACGGTCACTATAGGACCGTGTTTTCCCTGCCATGCCCGACGACATTCAACCCTCTCCCCGCTAGCGGTGACGACCCGTAGGGCCTCCCAACCGACCTCACAAGGGGTTGTACGCCCCTATTCTCCCCCCAAAGCTACATGCATGCATTAAAACGGGAATGGGAATGGGCCCTTGGCCTACCTCAGACGAGCATGGCTCCTTGGCCCGCCTCTCCACCACCGCTGTGGATGCTTCTGGTGGCGCCTCTATCTACTCTTCCTCTCCGGCAACGATCGCCTACATTTCCTTGGCCGCAGGTAGTAGTGCTCCTTCCTCCTCCAGCCAATTCGACGGTGCCACCTCCTCCTCCATGGTGGCCGCCGACGGTGGCGTTTGGGTCCCTTCACCATCCATTTGACGAGCGTGGTGGGCTAAGGCTTGGCGTTTGAATCTCATACGAAGGGGGAGAGAGTGGGGGAGGATGAGAATGAGAGAGGGAGTGGGCTTTGGTGATAGAAAGAGTGGGAGATAGAGTGCAGAGTGGGGGGGTGCGTTTCCTTCCTCCTTTGTCGGTTATGGTGGGGAGGGAGGAGGAGAAGGGATTTATTTTTTTGAAACTGCCAGTAAGTACATGGTCTATCGATGGACTGTGTACCTGTTGAATGGTCTCATGACTACTGTTCAAACTCTAATGATTCACTTTCATTGAACAGCCAGGGTTTGGCCGTGTAGTTCGTTGGACGGCCTCGTATAGGGCTGTGTAGGTTCACGATCACTTTCAAACTGACATAATTCTCTTATTTAAAACAAAATGTCTCAAGTCCCATTAGTTATAGAAAATTCTCTGTTTTGTGTGAGACCGAGATTATCATGTAAAATTACATGATTAACTTCATTAAAGCCCAAAAATGATGCGTGTGATATGAATAAAAATGGACAATTATGTACTTATCAGCTATTCACAAGGTCATTTTATATCTTCATAGCAAGCAGTAGCAAGCACCGCTCAAGCAGCCTTCTCCATCACTACAAGACCTAGGGCACCCCTGTTGTTCATCGTCTAGCGTTGCGCCCGCTCCATCATCTACTCCTTTACTCACTCCCCCACCTACCCCATCTTCATTACCTATTCCTTCATCAACTCCATTACCTATTCCATTGCCTAACCCATTACCATCTCCATCTCTACCTACCCCATCATCCTTGCCACCTCCTACCCCGTCTCCCTCATCTCCACATGCCTAAGCCTCTGCTTAGGCTAGTTCCTCCACTTCCTCTACTTTCTGTGCTTCTATTCCTACCACTTCATTCCTCTACTCCTGTTACTGCCACTACTTCCACTCTCGATGTCGCCCGACGTGTCGTGTCGATACATCGAAGGTGGGCCCCATAACCCTGCTCTTCACCTGCTTCATCACCATCACCATCACCTTCCCCTTCACCTTCTCCATCCTCGACGTCATCTCTGCTATCCTCATTGCCCTCCTCACCTTCACCATCTTCACCGCCATTGCCCTCATCATCATTATCACCATCTCCATCATCGCCTCCTAACCCTCCATCACTTTCACTACCTCCTCTCCCAAGGCACTTAGCCCACCCTCTCCCTCATCCCTACAATCTTCACTATCTTCTTCTCCACATCCCTCAACACATGAGCCTGAGCAAGCTCCATCTTCACCTTCACCTCCACCTACATCCGAGCCTATCATTGTCACCTTGCCTTTGCCGTTGCTTGATATCACTAACCATATTGAAGCCTCCACACCTTTTAAGCCTATTCCTTCTACTTCTCCATCCACTTCCACCCCATGGAGTGGGTGTGTGCTACCTTTGGTGGCCCTTGGGCCTGATCCCTAGGGAGATGATGAGCCAAGTTGGGACAATGCGATGTCGACTGTGCACTTCGAGATTCAAGATTTTATCTATCAGATGTCGATTCACATCCTAGTTTCTAGTTATTTTGGGGTTGATGTGCCCGTACTTCCAAAGGTGGCTGCCAAGAAGAGCTCTCTCGCATTGGTGCCAGTTCCATCAAAAGTGAGATCCGTGGCAATCTCATTGCTCGCCGGAGGTCTCACCATTGATGATGTTATTTCTTCTCACTCTGTTACCATTCAGATAACTAGCCAAGAATGGTTCTCTACCTGGATCATGCTAACTCATATGATTGTCAGAAGATTGATGAGTTCTATGTTTAAGGGGCAGTTTGCCGTATTCTCAGCATTTTCTAAGGATATTCTGTACTTTTTATGCAACTTCCCTTGGTTTATGAGCAAGCCGGCCACGTCAACACAATGCATTACTATCCCTCAATTTCATTCTTCTCTTCTATCAAGGGAGCTGTGCTTCAAGCCTGATTGCCGAGTGGAATTGTCGAACCTTAAGCTCTTTGTCCCGAGGGACAAAACTCCGTGGTTTCATGATGCTCATTTGTCCAAGGACTTAGTTGTTCAAGAATGTCCTGCTGTTGCTAGCACCGGGTGTCTAGGGGCAGCCGTCCCGACGAAGCTGCATGTTTATAACCGGGCTAGGTCGTCCGCCAAGTGGGCCTATTATTTGAGAAGATATTTCAAGATAAGAAGCCTAAAGGTCCAAGCCTGCACTAGGTGTGCCCCTTATTTGAGATGATATTTCACGATAAGAGGCCTGAAGGTCCGAGCCCACGGGTCCATTTTCGAGAAGTTTCTGCCAAGAAGAGGTAGCGGCGTAAGTTTAAGGGACACATGTTGTGCACTCGAGGGGCCACTACTCCTTCTTATCCTTCTTTTCAAGCATCCTTTCTTTTAGTCGGTTCCCACTGTTGTGTTTTTTCCCTATTGTTTTGATGATGCTAACATTATATTAATCTCTATGCATTTGATTTGCCAATATTTTAACCATGCAGATTAAGTTACTATTGTTTGTTTGAACCTCATCATACTTCGTACACAAAAGCTGTCTCTTCTTCGCAGGTCTTCCGGCCTTTTTGGCTCAGGCAAGGTGACCTTGCCATACTGGGTAACCCAGTCAAATAGGACCCTAGTCTTCTCCTTAGGGAAAGAATAGGCCTTCTTCATTTTGTTCTGCAGTGAGGGGCCCTCTTTGCTATCTCTTCTCTTAGCAGGCTGAGGGGCAACTGCCTTCTTGTCTTTATCCTTCTGCTGTTCAAATGCCTTGATGTCAAGAGCATTTGCCTCTTTAGGCGCTTGACCCCGCTCTGCTGCCTTGCCTTTCTGTATAGTGGCAATAGTTGATGTAGGCGCAGGCTGGGCCAAGAAAGCTTCTTCCTCGGACATGATAGTATTCAAGCGGTCAAATGACCGAACTTCCATTTCAATCATCTTTTCCAGCACCTCCCTCCTAAGGTTTTGTTTACAAATTTGCACAGCATCCTCCTGATGCGGGGGCTACTTACATCTCATTCCGAGGTTCCTCCACCTCTTAATATATTCAAGGGCTGTCTCATCTACCCTTTACCTTGTTGAGTAGAGTTCAGCCACCATGACCTCCCTCTCAAAGACATGGAATCATTCCCTAAATTTCTTCTGCATGTCTGGCCAGTCGCTGGTCGACCCGGCCAAAAAGTTGGAGTACCACTCAAAAGTGAGCCCCGTTAGTGATGACCTAAAAAATTTCAGCAAGTATGACTCATCGGTAGCTAGATCAGCTATGATGGTCATATAGTAGGCAATATGTTCCTTCGGGGATCCCTTGCCATTGAACTTGTCGAATTTAGGTGGCTTGCTGATCCCAGGAGGGAGCTGCTTCGCAGCATGATGTGGCGGGTATGGTTCCCGATAGGCATCAAAGGGGACGTAGTCACCTTTGCTTCGCTTGGCAAGCTTCAGCTCGATCATCCTTTCCACCATCAGCTTGTTTATAGTAGTTGGGTAGACCAATTCTAGATAGAAGTGTGCTGGCTGCAAATAAGGGGTGACCAGTGTGGTCGCCTACGGAGGAGGATGCAATAGTGAGGGTGTCTAGTGCACCTGTGGCAACACTGGTGGCATCAGCGACTGTGATGGGCATTGCTGAGTTGTTGCCAAGCTTGGTTTTGTCGACTAAGGCAAGGTGCATAGTGGTGAAAAGTTGCCTGGATTGACAGCTCCTCGTGATGATTCAGCCTGCATCTCGGGCTGTTTAGAGGCCGAGCCTTGCTCCGTGTTCTCCATGAGCTGCTTCTTTAGGAACTCTATCTCCAGTCGGTACTTCTATAGTAGCATCAGCACCGATGGGTCCATAGCCGCTATGCTGGGGATGTCTTCCATTGTTTCCCCTGGCACACCTTCAGGCAGGATGTCAAGCATTACATCTTCTTCTTCTGCCATCACCACATTGGCAGTTAAAATGGTGGCTTCATCATGTTGCAAGTGATGAGCCAGGGCTTGCTCTCCCCTGTCCGCTGCCAGCGTCTCTCTTGCGGCTTTTGCCCTTCGAGTATTCGGCCCCAACCTTCTGGTCAATCGAGCCAGCTCTTGAGGCTCTACAGGTAGTCTTCCATATTGACCGGACACCCCAGCCATATTGCAGGTGAAAATCTACATATTTTTTCTTCATTTATGAACCCTCGTTCTCACATGCTTCGGGAAGGTTAACCTCTCGAACATCGAGAGTCTTCTTCTCTCCCCTTGTTGAGGAGTGGTTTCATCAGCTCTGACTTCCAAGCCGTCCTCATATCCATTGTCATCCATTGATGATGTCATTCTTCTTTCTTCTTCTCTTTCGACTACCATCGATGGGTAATCTTCTTCTTCTACCATGGCTGCCTGCAACAGCCGATGTTGGCGTACTGAGGGGTTGCCCAAACCCCTAAAGTAATTCCTGACCATGTTGGTCATCTCTTCTTGCCCCTGCCCCCGATGTAGGGCTGGGCATAATTGTCGACCTCCCATCGGAGGCATGTAGGCTAGCCAGGCTCTTCCATCGGGTTTCTCGAATCTCCTCCCCAAGGCGCGGACATCAGCTTGTTGGGTACAGGCTCTGAAGCTTGCACGGCGTGGAGGATCCGCAACAACTTCCACTTTTCATGGGGCCGGGCCCTCTCATTCTCCTCCTTTGCCTCAGAAGGGTTGGAGTGGTAACAGACTTGCACCTCGCGGCGAGGAACTAGTGCCTTTAGAACTTTTTGTTCCCCTTTATATCTTCTATCTATGTCCCCCCCAATTTGTATATTTTTAGGTCAGAAAAATCAGGAGATAGAGGGGCAAGAAGTCACTGGTTTAGCACTGGACGTGCAAAATTAAGGTTATCTTCCAGTTAGAAATCTAAGGTCTAGAGGGACAAATCAAAGGTAGGTTATCTCATGAATAGCATAAACTTCATGTTAGGATTAAAAGCTCTCTCTTTTCAGTAAATTTCATGTTTTATGCACGGAGTATTTGATGTTTTACTTAGACTATGCAAGAAAGATCATGTCCATGCATACCCCAATCGTAATGAAGATAAAAAAAAATATGAAGTTTCTTGTCTCTTCTTCACAACCCTAGCATGTTCATAGCCTTATTACCTTATGATATGTTGAGATACATTTTTACATCATTTTCATGCATTTAGTGGCCCTAGATAGTGCATATTTCGATTTTAGTGCTATTTACAGTTTACAGGAAGAAACAGTCTTACTCATGACCGCATATGTTCACTAGCGGCCTCATGATAGACCGCTAAGCCCAGTGAAACGGTCGTCCCTAGATCGTTTACCCCTTCTGAGTTCTGTATTTTGGTTAACTCGAAACCTAATGCAGAACGGCCTGAATCATTATATGATAAGACTAGTTAATTAGGTTTTATCCCTGTTTCTAGTGCTATTTTCATATACTTGGTTATATTAACTGTGCATCCCAGTAGCTTTCATGTTTCTTATGCACTTGAAACCTATTTTAAACTTATGGTAATTTTATGCCAAAAACATATACTTTTGTATTAAATGCATATTTCAAGTGATAGATGAATGGGATTCACTCTTGATTTATCACTGTTTATCACGATTCTTTCTTATCTATGAGTCATTTTCTTACGTACATGGCACATATTCCGGTATGATATCACTAGTTACACACGTTGCACTTAGGCACACCATCTCAAACTTGTGATCCTCTTCATTAGATATTCCTTCTACCAGACTAGGTGATCTTGTTTCAAGGTCTCTGTAAGTCTCCATGAGCCTGGGATTCCAACTAGGACGTCGAGCTGGTTGTACCCTTAAAGCCCAATTTCTCTAGAAAGCACTTACACCATCAAAATTTTCTGGTTTCTGAGTTCCAAACAGTCTTCATGGCGACCGCTAAGGCTTGCCTAATGATCGTGATCATGACCACTTACCTTGTCAAATGGTCATCCTTTGACCGCATGTTCTCTGAGTCAAGTTCCTTTGTTCTAGCTTTGACTCGTCAGAAACGGTCCAATACTAGACCGCCTGGTTCATGAAACGGTCCAGCAAATGACCGCTTTATTCCTGATCATGTCTAACTCGAGGTTTGACCCTTGGGGTTAGTTTTCTTGAGTTCCTAGAAGATCTTAGGATTATCTGGAGTCTAAAGTATGTTTAACAAGTTAAGTTTAAGTTATAAACTTTAATGAAAATGCCGTTATGCTACTGGAATGCCGTCGTAGCATAATGTACCCTAATTCTTATTTGAAAACTCATGTCAACTTTGATACGTTCTATGCCTTGGTTACTTGGTCATGACACTTATTATTTGGAATTGAATTATTGGCCGAAATTATTATCTCGTGGAAGTAGCTGGATTTATAACTTGAAGATGTAAGATCGTGCACGGATTGTGTCCAAGGGCTCCATGCTAGTCCCCTCAACGGATTGTCAGAAACGTGCTATAAACCATAAGGTATGATGATATTGACGTCACTTTGCATTGGGAGTATTTTCTCTTATAAATGAGTGAAAATCATGAGGCTCGTATGAAAATTACATGCTTGATAATGACTTTCTAGTACATAGCCTTTATAAGGTTGTGTAAAGTACTTTCTAGATACATGCTCGTACATTCTTGTTCATGATGGCCAAATATATATCTACATGTTTAATCTTGCTTGTTCGTGCTACATACTCAATCTGGTCTACTTACTCAATTTGTCTCGTGACTCTGTATTCTTGGTTACTTGGTTTATATCGCTTGTTTATCGCATTCTTATTTTTACCTTGTTTCTAGAGCTAAGACATTAATCACTTAAATATTACCTTCATGTTGATGCGAAGATACCTACTGGGCAAGTGTGCTCATACCTACTTTCTCACCCCCTCTCTCTTCTCACCGTCGCTCAGTCTCTCCCTTCGTTCTCTCTCCTCCCTTCTCCTCTCCCTTGGGCACGCGACCGTGGCGGAGGTGGACAAGGTGGTGACGCAGTGGAGACGACATGGAGCGTGATGGCATGAGAATCGGGGCGTGGCATTGGCGCGATCCCATTCCATGGATTCAAAGTGTCGACGGGGTTCGTGCGATGATTTTCGACGTGGATTGGGCCATTTCGGCCATCGAGAACTTCGGTGGAGGTAGGGGGATGGATGCTCTACCTGTTTCTTGCCTTCCCTCATGATTTCAAGCCGATTGGTGTGAGTTTAAGGCGGTTTCTCCATGTTTGGGCAAAAATACATGTTTTGAGGTGTGAGACGAAATCATCGCTCTAGGTGATGGTTTCTAGTTTAAATGGTATAATTTGAACCCCTGGAATGTCAAGATTCAATTCTCGCCAATTTGGTTCCATTTGCCCGTGATTTGGGGCTGGTATGAGGCTGATTGCCCATGTGAGTCATTTTGGGTGAATTTGAGAAAATCGTCTATTTCTTAGCTATTTCATGGTTTTCTGGATCCGTTCTGGCTTGTGGAAGGTTGATATTGAGTCTAGGGATGTTTCCCCATTGTTCTGGGATGATTGGGGCGTGGAAAGATCGAGATTTCTACATTCCTATAGTTTTCACACCGAAGGGATGTAGCGGTCGAACCAGAGACCACTACCTGTGAAGGCGGCCCTCTGGTGACCGTCATTTAGAGTTTCTATGTCAGTTTCAGGTTATGGTCTTGTGACTGACCGCAACCTGGTAGTGGCGGCCCTTGGGAGACCGCTACCAGGCTTTTTAAGTTGGTTTTAGGTCAGTTTCTAGTTGCAGTCTTGCAATTGATCACCTTTTTAAAGTGATGATCAGGGGTGAACCGCAACTAGGAGGGACCTTTTGCACGTTTTTCAGGGTAGTCTGGAGGATGGCTGTCTTGCCAGGACTTCCACCTTCAGAGGCGACCTTAGGAAGATCGCCCTCTGCAAGAGGCGATCTTGGTCAGACCGTCTCCTTCTTGTCTGGCTTTGCAAGTGGCAGCCCAACTAAGACTGCCACCTACTGGCCTGTCAGGTAGCGGCCATCTACATGACCGCCACCTGCCTGGGCTGTCTGGTAGCGGCCAGGGGATGACTGCCACCTACCCAGGGTGTTTCCTTGGTAATGGTTCAGCTTCTGGTTGGCTTGACTTCGCACCCCTTGGTTAGCCCCCCGTGGATATCTTGGATATACCATGAGGGCTGTGACCATGTTATGGGGTGTCTGGAAGTGTCGTAATATCGAGTAATGTGCCGTGTGGTCTCAAGAATTGATTCGAGTGTCATTATGGTTTCCGGTCAACCTGGTAGTGACCAGTGGTTGACACGTGACCTCGTGAATGTCTCGATTATCCAGTTCATTTTCTACTATTTCATATTGATTTCTGGATGCTATTTTTCTCCTCCCTGAGTGCTGTTCATGCTATATCCATATCATTGATTGTGCATTGATTGTTAATTTTTAGGCTTGAAATTGCATGCACTATGGTGCACATAGGATCATTCATCTTTCAAACCATAGTTGCATTCCTACCTTGGTGTGTGATCCTCTTGCCTCCATATTCCTTGGGGTCGACTTGGTGATCACATCTGGGACCTTCGTAAGTCCTTGTGAGTCGTGGATTCCCACATAGACGCCGGGCCAGTTGTACCTTTACCACCCTGTGTCTAGGTTGCATACGTAAGGGAGAGTTTGCACCTAGAATTGACCAAGTCCCCATTATCCTTTCCCATTAAGAACCTATTTTTGGAGAGAATATTTTATTTAAATCACTAAGGTTCTAAAGGATGAGCAAATAAAAATTTGTGCATCATTATAACTTGGTTGACATTGGTAGCCTCTCATCCCCTTCTTGTTTGCATATTCCCTTTATGGTTATTTTGTTTGGTTGCTTATCGGTCATTGTTGGTGTTGTCTTCATTTGATAGGTGGCACATTGCATGTGGAGTTGCTTCAAGTCCATAGGGTCTTCTCCTAGGGGGAAATTCCTCCTTCACCTCCTACTCTAATCCCTTGTTCGACTCCACCATGTCTTCCTACGATTTCCCCCATTCCCATGAGGACTATCTTCCTCAAGGGCTCGTAGAGGTCCCATCTAGGGTTATGCCACTTCAGTCTGGAGAAGGGTCCGCCCCTCCTCCATCCTCTGCTGCCATGGAGGGCGGTCAGCCCTCTCTTTCAAATCCTTTCACCAATAATCCCACAAGTCATATCCTCTAGATGATGGCCCAGTTGGATCTAGCCCAACTTCAGGCCCTTTATATGACCTTTTAGGGGTCAGGTGCGCCATCTCCCACTATTTCACAAGGTCCATCTGCTACTTCCATCTCTCAATCTAGAGTTGATGGGCTAGGGGCTCCACTTGCTCCTATTGATCCTACCCCAGTCCAACCCAGAGTCCTTCGCTTTTCAAATCTGAAGGTGGGCCAGTCCTCTAGTTTGGCCCCTCAAGCTCTTGATAAAGGAAAGACCGCTCTTCCCTCATCTATCCAGATGGATCCCAACAGGTCCATTCTCTTAGCGCCTCAGGTCCTTATGCCCCGGCCGATTTCTCTCGCCCTCAGCATGGGGCGGCCCAGCCTTATTCCAATTTGGGTCATCCTTCGGCCCAACATCCTTCTTATGGGCGTCCACCTTCTTCCATTTATCCTTCGGCTCCTCGCTTTGAGCCCACTCCTTTTACTCCCCCTACTCCATCTCGAGAGTAGGAACTCCTTGATCAGTGGGCTACCAAGCAGCAACAACTTGACTTTCTCCAAAAGCAGGTCGGCCAACAATCCTTAGCTGATGTTCCCATTCCTAGCTTTCACAACATCCGATCCCTTCTCAATCTGAGCTCCCCTCATACCACAAATATGATGGGAACGGTAATCTGTATATACACGTGAGGGATTTCATATACGAGTCGACGCAGTTCCAATATGATGATCACCTCATGGCATATTTATTCCGCCGCTCATTGGATGGAGTAGCATTGGAGTGGTTTTATGCTTTACCTTTGGAAGATGCTGAGAGTTTCAAAGTTGTTAAGGAAAAATTCATTTAGAGATTCTAGGATCGGGTCGGCCTGGAATATTCTTTTATTGATTTTGTCACCGAGAAAATGAAGGCCGATGAAGATTTTGCTACATATGCTGAAAGATGGAGGCAGATGGCTGCCCGTGTGCTCGATCACATTCCGGAGGAAGAGAAGGTTAAGTTGCTAATTCCAAATGTCACACCTACCTTTCGCAACATTTTAGCTATGAATGATATTGCCAACATGCACCAGTTATATAGCCAGGCAAGATTTATTCAAACCCAGTTTAAGGACTCCACCATTCACAGCCTTTTTGAGTCCCAAAAGCCCAAGTACAATAGAAAACCTTAGGGGCCCATCACCGAAAGAGTGCAAACTAATGAGCAAGTACAAGCTGTTGCTTTCCCCTTTCCTAACCAACCCGCTCCACCCTGCTTCCAATAGCCTCCCCGCAACCCTCAGTTTCCTGCTCCAAAAAATCCTCAACCTGCCTTTCCTGCTCCGTAAAATGCCCAACCTTCTTTCCCCGCTCCCCAGCAGCCGCAACAACCCCCTCAATACCATAATGTTCCACCTCCCAATGGCTATGCACCCAAACGCCTGGCTTCAAAGAGGGCTCAATATCCTCCTTTACCTGAGACCCTCCCGAAAATTTTCTCAGCCTTCATGTCCTTTGGTGCTTTGCAACTTCCTCCGAAACGGCCCAATTGGAACACGACTATTGATCAATCTAGATACTATATATTCCACTGGTAGTCTGGGCACACGATAGAGAATTGTTTTCAATTTAGAGATTTTGTGTATGATTTACATGAGGGGCAGTGCATCGACTCGGCCGAAATGCACAAGGTCATCACCGAAATCAAAGAGAAGAGAATACTAGCACCAAGGCAACAAGCGCCGCAGCCACAGTAGCCACAATAGCAGCCTGCGCAGGATCTGGGGATCCATCAAAGCCCCATGCCAAACCATTCGCTCGCTTCGCAACCTCAGCCACGGGCACTGGCTCAAGTGAACCTTGTTCAACGCCCTACCCCCAACGTTTGGTGGTCTTATGATGATGAGTCTTTCGTTTAGTGGCTCATGGCCCTCCACCATACCAATCGCAACCTTCCTCCACCTTCTACCCCTATCATCCTTCCGCCAAGCCATCAAGCCACCACCACTTCACTAGCCACGCCTGTTGTTCCTTACAAACCCCTGATCCCACCACCTACCTCTCCCATCATACCACCCCTCCTCGTTCCCCCACAAATGTACACTTCGCCTACTATTGCCACCCTACCTTCCAATCATCCACCCATCATCCTCCCAATAGGACCCATTACCCACGCCATTACTCCCATTACCCCCGCTACCATCACTACGCCTACCCCTGCACCTCTCATCCACCCCATCGCGCCCATTAAGCCACCCACCATGAGTCCGCCTAATGTCGTGCCAGCTCAGAACCTTGTCCTTCGGAGCAGGCGTTTATTTCATCAGAGCTATCCCACCATTGGTGCACCCACACTCAACTCCTAGTCTCCCCAGTAGGCTGTCGACTAGGAGGAAGCGGACCCTTTGCCGGGTACCCAATATGACTTGCTACATCATCTGGACCGGATGCCCGCTAAGATTCTAGTTCTAGAATTGATTAAGCGGTCGAAGCTCTATTGGGCATGTATGTAACATACTTAATTCTATTATTTTGATGATGTCTGACTATGATTCATTGATGAGTCCTCTTGCCCCTGGATTCGACCGAGGAGAGAAACGGACAGGGACCTTGACTTTCCCCCAAGCATGGCCAAGGAGAAATGGTGTCTACAGAGTTGGAAACCCGACCAGGGACGCCGTTTCGTGTGTGATTGCCATGCTCGGGGTCCTCTTTCGTGGCGAAAGGGAAAGACACCATGCTACCGGGGTGGCACTGGTTTGACTCTAAGGAAAGAAACGCTTAAGATACAACCCATTCTAAGCGTGAGCGAGCTCCTCACCTTCTACGTTGACTAAGCGGTAAGCATTCCCTGGATAAGTCTCTTTAACGATGAACGGTCCTTCCCAGTTAGGTTGTAATTTAGACCTAGGACCTGCAGACCGAATGAACTTGCATTTTAAAACCATATCACCTATTTGGAATTTACGCTCAATTACCTTCTGTTGAAAATAATGTGAAACTCTCTTTTGATAAACGGATACGTGATCGGCCGCATTAAGCCTCTTCTCATCTAAGAGGATCTAACTAAACGAGCAACGCCTCTCGACGCTCATCAAGATTAAGTTCCTTATCAAGCTGTACCCTTAGGGAAGGGATCAGGATCTCGTATGGGAGCACCGCCTCCATTCCGTAGGTGAGAGCATAGGGGGTTTGCCCCGTGGGAGTATGGACGGAGGTGCGGTAAGCCCATAGAGCTTCCACTAATCTTTCTGGCCAATCAAAAAATTTATGAGATTCACATGTTTTCTTTATGATTTTGAGGAGGGTTTTATTAGTGGCTTTGGCTTGGCCATTACCTTGAGGGTAATATGTAGATGAATGATGTAGTGAAATATTAAACTTCTTACATAGGTCGTGGAGCTCTTGGGATACGAACTGGGGTCTGTTGTTCGTGACGATGCTGCTTGGCACTCCGAACCGCGAGATGATGTTCCTCATGATGAAGCAGCACACCATGGTAGCTTTAATCTCCATGTATGCTTCGGCTTCAGCCCACTTGGTGAAGTACTCAGTGGCGATAAGGATGAAGGATTTTTACTTGGTCTGAGAGTTGGGATCACCGAGCGAGCCGACAACATCGAAAGCCCACACGGAGAATGGCCAAGGAGCAGAAAGAGGATGAAGAGATGAAGCTGGAGCATGGATTTTGTCAGCGTGGAGTTGGCATTTAAGACACCTCTAGACATAGAGGGAGCAGTCTTCCTCTAGAGTGGGCCAATAATAACCCTGCCTAAGGATTTTCTTTGCTAAAACCTGGCCATTGACATGACCCCTACACTCACTAGAATGGGCTGCTTCGGCCACCTTCCAAGCTTCATCATCATCTAAGCATCTCATAAGAATTCCATTGGTAGTGCGCCTGTACAGCTCTCCAGCAATGATGGTGTATTTTGAGGCAGCTCTTCTGATTGCCTTACATTGCTCGATGTTTGCCCCTTTTGGGAATGATCCATCTTTGCAATACAACTCAATTTCATGGTACCAACGCAATTCTTCTTCCTCCAAGATCTCTTCCAGTTCCGTCAAAGATACTTCCTTCAGATCTTCCTTCTCAGCCCTTGCCTTTACAGTTTTCCTAAGGTTGGCGTGCCAAGCATCCTGAAGAGAGGGTGCGTCCAGTCTCTGAATGACGAAAGTCTCAATGCTTCAACTGAGAGGGAAAGATAGGGAGGATGCGAGTGACACTAGTGCATCGACTAGAATGTTCTGAGATCGAGGAGTATGGATGTAGATCAATTTACGAAATTACCTAGCTAAAAGCATGACCAAATCTTGATATGGCTTGAGCTTCGGGTCATGGGTGCGGTAAGTGGACAGAACCTGCCGCAGGATGAGATGAGAGTCTCCTATAATTTTTAAGTGACGCGTGCCTAAAAGATAGGCATGCTTCAAATCGGCTAGGAGAGCCTCATACTCAGCGATGTTGTTGGTAGCAAAAAATTGGAGCTGATAAGCAAAGGGAATCGTCACCCCTTCCGGAGTGAGGAGAACAGTGCCTATCCCTCGGCCTTGAGAATTGAGCACACCGTCGAAGTGCAGAGACCAAAAGGGATGATGAGTGATGACAGAGAGATGCTCATCGGGGAAATCGTCCTGAATAGAGTCTGTGCAGGGGATAGGAAGATGGGCTAGATGCTCAGCAATGGCATATCCTTTGACTGCCTTCTGAACTTATTCAGATGAAGAGTGGTCTCGTCGATCCTCCGCAGCCACATACGTGGTCCAGACCAGCCAAAGCAGCACGTGTGATTCACCATTCGACTAATGTGATCCACATGATGGCGGCATTTTCTCTCTCTGATGATGAATCAGAGGAGCCCAGTGCTAACCAAAGAAAGCGATCAATTTGGTATCCAGGGTGGAGGCTCTGGCACGATCGCAGACCCCTCTCCTTCCCCAGAGAAAGAACCTGGTGGCTCTTCAACATTCTCATCGAGAGGGCGCAAATCTTGCCCCGCGACCCATCGACAGACTATACACATTGGGACTTTAGCCACCCCCAATACTATCCCTTCCATGCGCGAATCTGCCATGCGATCGAGTCCTGTGAGGAAGTCCAGTACCTCATCCAGGAACAGATCCAATGGGAGCAGATTGATGCTGAGGGAATTTCATGGCACTTGTTCGACTATGGCAAGCTGTCAAAGAAACTCTGAGCACTGCCAAAAGTACGCCAGAGTAGCCTGATCCTCCCCAGGAAAATGGGCACGGGCTGCCTTACCAGCACACTCCAGAATGGCTCTAGTTTCGGATTGACAATCGAGGAGCCCTCGAGCAACTGCGGAGGCGCAGGGAGTAAGATGCCAGCCAAGAGACAGGGCCGAGCACCTTCTCGGCCAACGTCATTCATCCTCATTCTCCCCCGGTCTCCCCTGATTCCCTGGTGCCACAGGCCAGTAAACTGGCCCTTACTACTCCAGCCGCGCAGTGGCGACCCTGGCAGGAATTAGAGTCTCTGCCCTTTTCCAGAGAAGACACAGCCAGACTCCTCTGGGCCGCTCTTGGCCCGGAGGATGTCCTGGTGGGCGAGACTACGATGAGCTCCTCAAGCACTCCTTACCCTCCCCCTGTTCCACTCCTATCTCCGATGTGATAGAAACACAGAGAGTGATCTAGAAGGGGGGGATGAATAGATCACCACTTTTTTCAAAACCAGAGAACCAAATATCGCGCAAGATGATATGAGAGATGAGATGCAAGGCTCTTCACACTTGACAAGAAGATGCGCACTCATGAAATGAACGCTCCAGCTAGCAATCAGTGATACATAGCTAAACGATCAAGCTCATGAGGGGTCAAGGAAGCCAACGTAGATGGCAAACTCCACCAACTAACAGACTGAGATCTCCAGAAGGCAAAGCAACAATCACACGAGGAGACAAAGGGGTTTTTAGGTGGTTCGATTGCCCACTGCAATCTACATCCACCCCTCGTCCACACCGGATGAGGATTCCACTAGCACAGGCTAGAAAAGCAGACTCAGTCTGCGACAACGGCTACCTTACAGCTTGACCAGAGGAACGGACTCCTCTCTTCCTCCAAACCGGAGGGAAAACACTAGCAACACCCGGTTACTAGCAACCGGAGACTCAGTCCCCCTTCCTCCAAACTGGAGGGAACCCGCAAGTGGCACTATGTCACTTGCAAAATCAGAGACACAGTCTCCCTTCCTCTACACTAGAGGGAACACTGAAACACGAACAGTAATACTTGAATCAATAGTAAAAAATAAGAAATGAGAAAAATACTAGAGAATGTAGCTTCAAAGAAGCATAAACAAATTCAATCGGCTGGTTACTCTCAAAAACTTCTCTCTTTTTCTCTTCACTCTAACTGGGTCTCTCTCTCCCTTTCTTGCTCCTGAAAACTCTCTCTTTAGATGGAGATAATGAAAATTCTCTTTGGCAGCTCTCTCTCTAGCCCACTTCTTTGAAGGGTAGTGATTCCTTGTATACGAGCAGGGGCTGAGTATGGATCAAGAACAGAACCCTACTGAACTTCTATTGGTCCACGTGTTAGGGAATAGAAGGTTCCTTTTGTCGGATCACGTACTTATCATTCGCCTCCTTTATCCACGAGCCAACCTTCTGCTATTTCAGAGGTCACGAGCCTCTTCTGCAAATCGGATTATTCCCTGCGAAAGACAGAGTACCATTTATGACCACTTACAGCAAATTAGAAATCACCACGTGGAAGAGCAGGCATAGCACAGACCTTAGTCTCAACTTAGACCAGATATGCACTGACTTTGCTACAGTGTATGCTTGGACTTTACAATGGCTAAGGCAGATGTGTACTGAGTTTACTACAGTTGTGCTCCGTCCATGACCAGTCGTGGGATTAACTACGGTTATTTTAACTAAGGTAAGAAAATATCCATATTATCTCAGGTTAAAGATGGAATCTTGACAATAGGTTTCATTCGCAACCCTTTCTCCCTCCCTCTCACCTCCAACCCAATCGAGGGATATTACCCTTAGAGTATTGTGCGGCTTGGAGAAAAAAAAGTATCGTGCGGCCTGGCGAAGAAGAAACATCGTGCACAAATGTGAAGGAAGAGGAGGAGAAGAAGTATCGTGCGTAGACACCTCTCCTATTTGCCAGGTGTAGAGGCAAAAAAATAGATCCTATGTCACGTACCACCTTCTCTATTTATTGAACGGGAAAGTCATCTCGCGCCTGTGGAAGCATGCAAGCACCAAGAAACAGGGGGCGTCAGAAGGAGCCCCGGGTGTGACCCCAGGGGAAAACCCTCTGATGCTTAAGTCAGAGACGTAGTAAACGAAGAGTCGAGGAGAGCAAGTGAGAGAAAGAGGTCATTGTAGAAGGTCGAAAAGTAACTTAGATCCTCCAGACGAGTGCTCGCCGCTCCCAATGTCGATTCGGTGAGTGCTCGCTGGGTGGTAAGGTCGCCAGAAGGGGGCCTCCTTTGGGTGTGGGCTGTTGTCGCTTTCCTCTCTCAGTGTAGTGGGTCTAGTAGCTCTATTCTCTTGTGTAGCAGCTTTGGCAGAATGAACCACCGTGTCCTCTTCTTTGTTGATGTCCTTTTTATAGGGGTTGCCCTAGAGCGAAAAGCCTTATCCCTTGATAAGGAAAGGCATAGATAGGGGAATAACGCTTTCCTGCTATAGTGGCGGGAGTTTTCCGTTGAAGGGCGATTACCCCGGCGTCGACCGGTCCCGGGGTGAGTCTTACGATGCTCGTGGGGCGTGCTAGCCTATTATGGGATCGAAGCCAACGTCGTGGGGGGGGGGGGTAACGGTCGGTCGTCAGTGGGTCTTCCGGTGATCACTGCGCTCGGGCCGTAATTTTGACGCGCTGTAGAATCCGAGGCCAAGTCAGATTGGACCGCTCTTGATGGGCCGTAACCACCAGGCGCCTCTTGGATGGGTTGTAGAAGCGGGCCTGGTTTGGGCCCACCGTCGTTGGGCCGATCTTGGGTCAAATCAGATTTATCCTCCTCACTTCCCCCCCACTCTCAGTTGCCGAGCACCTTGCAGAGGACTGAGAGTTGAACTAGAGAGGGGTCCGTGGGAGTGTGATATTCGAAATCAATCCTTCTGTAGCGTGAATACCAGCAATATGCTTGGGGCGCAAGGCTCCTCTAGCGTTGGCAGGTGCCATGCCTGTCATCATAACGGAGGTCTGATTTTGTCTAGGAGCGCAGACTCTGAACGGACACTCAGCCTGGGCAACCGTGCCATGATAGCGACGGGCGCCTTTTCACCTGCTCTATGGTCGGAAAGCGCCGGCCTGTCGTGGGCAGTTATAAGGGTCGTTGTGGGATTCCCCCGAAGACTCCCTTCGCGCCCTGTCGATTGCCGTGCTCGCTGTAGGCTTCTTCTTCTTCCTCCACCTAGTGAGGGTTTTCTCCCCCCTTTACGTCTTTAAGCTCCGCGGTCATGCCTCCTCGTAGGAGAACCCTTCGTGTCAGTCCCACATCTTCTGTCGAAGAAGTGGATCCTGATCGTGATAGGGCCCCGAGCACCTCGGGCGCTGGCGCTAGTCGTCCTCGCTCCCCGCCGTTGATTGCGTACAGATTGATTCGTGGGTAACGGGAAGCTTTTCAGATTCCCCCCTGAGTTCGACATTATCTTCCCAACGATTGACGATGACCAACTAAGTCTGCCTTCAGGAGGGATTATGGTCCCGGTAGCGTCTTTCCAGGCGGCCTTCCGTCTTCCTGTCCATCTTTTCATTACTTCTGTCTTCCACTACTATGGCCAGCATCCAGGGGAGTTATCCCCCAATTCCTACCATATCCTCTGTGGGTTTGTTTATGCGTGTCAGCGAGTGTCGGTGGAACCTAGCATCCATCTTCTCTGCCACTTCTATTACCTTCAGAAGTGTCCGGCTGATACGACCTATGCGTACTTTAAGGCTCGAGCTAGCCGCAACATCATCCAGGTATCCGCTGCCACAGCTAACCTCAAGGGTTGGTCGCAGCGATATGTATATATAACCCAAAATCACCCTGGTCCGCGTAAACCTCCCTTTACACGGGCCAGCTTGCCCAGTCTTCCCCCTTCTCTTAGTATTGCCTATAAAAGGTCCCTTAGAGAATGCCAAGGGGCACATCTCACCTACGCACTCCCCAGATGCACAGGCAACCATAGCACGAGTTCGTTAAAGGCGCGACGAAGACTTGGCTTATTGGCTTGTTGTTTGGCTAAACACACGCCGAGGGTATCTCACATCAACACCCTCACAGATGTCTAGCCGATTCACACAAGTCCCTGATATGCATGATGCGTGATGGTAACGGTGGAGACACCCTCATGTCGGGTCCACCTACGTATGATGCGTGATGGTAATGGTCGAGGCACCCTCATGACTGGTCCACCCGCAATTGACGCCCTGGGGCCAGTCTCTAACTATTCTTTCCGAGCTGGTGACCGATTGTCCCGCCCGCTGGTTGGAGTTACCCTGACGAGTCCGCAGAAGTAACGTTCTAAAGAACTTGGACTCTCTAGGTGGTCGACGTTGACTCCCGAACGTGATGCGAGTCAACACTCGCCATACGAGCCAGAGCCTGACTGCTCTCCCGGAGCTGTGCCTGGCCTACATCCCTGCCAGTCGGTGTTAGCACCCATGTGTCCGAGCCAGCCCCCCGATTACTCTACAGTGCTTGTGGTCCCATAAGTGACCCTTTATAAATAGTGGAAACCCGCTTTATCATGCAATGACCCGGGGACCGACACTTATGACGGAATTGTCCCATGACTTGCATCTATTGTATTTGGGCCTTTAGTGTCCCCCTGTAATGCCTTTTACGTCACCCTCTAATGAAGTATAATAAAAAACTTAGCTCCTTGCTTTTTCTGACTCATCATCAGGCTTTGCCTGCCAATTCTTGTCCTGCCCAGTTTTCGAGTCAATACCTGTCAGCTCTTTGTTGAGCCAGTGTTAGCCGCTCATCCTTTCGGGCTAGTATCTGGCAGCTCCTTGTTGAGCCAGTGTCCGCAGCTCTCCTTCCGAGCTTATGTCTTGCCCAGCCAAACCCAGAGTCCGCATCTCCCTCCAGTACTCTAACCCGAGCCCGGTCTCTCCACTTTTTGTCTTCTCGGCTAAACAGTTGTTTCACGGCGGCAGTGTGAACTTAGCCCTCTCGACGTCAGGACTTCTAAGGTATCCGGTCCTCTTTCAACAGTAGAAACAAGGGTGTTCGGATTCCATCCGATGTAAAATAAACACCGATCGCTTGCGGTCAGTAGGGATGACGTCCTGCACACGATCTTCCACATCGCCTAATACACTTGTACTTGCGGAACCCTTATTCAATCCACATTTCCCTCGTCATTCAGTGCCCATGTGCGGTGTCCTGGAGGCACATCTTTTGTTGAAATTTTGTTCCGCAGGTGATTGTCGAGTTTTCGATTGGCACGCCCACACCACACCTAACTAACCTTGAACTAGAAACTTTCTTACCTATCACTGTCACTCCGCCGGTCTATCTCGCATGTGTTGTGTGTACTCAGAACGATCGCCCCCTATACGTTTCATCTATGTGCATTTCGTTCATTCTTTTACATTTCATCTGTTGATTTCCCCGTGCGTGTGCCACTGTCTCAACAATCGCACGAGTGCGAAAACATAGAAACAAATTGGCACGCCCGGTGGGACGTTCCTTGCCTTTCTTCTTTCTGCTGAAGAGGACCCAATACCCGCCTGGTAGCCATCAACAATACGGGACAAGTCCCTCGGCTTCAAGCCACGAGCAAGAGTGCTTCGAAGAATTTGAAGTCTACCAGGCAGACACCGATGATGAGGGGGACTTCGTCGACCTCCAACCTGCTCCACCGGAGCTCGAGGATGGTGGCCAAGCAACTGTAGACGAGTTGATCGAGATCAACCTCGGAAGCAAAGAAGATTACCGGCCAACTTTTGTAAGTGCTCTCCTCAGCGAGGAAGAAAGGCAGTCATGTCGACAGCTCCTAGAAGAGTTCAGGGATTGTTTCGCCTGGACTTATAAAGAAATGCCCGGGATCGACCCTTCTGTGGCTGAACACGAGCTGGCAATACTTCTAACAGTCAAGCCAGTCAAGCAAGCTCAAAGGCGTATGCGCCACGAGCTGGAGCTGAAGGTCAATGCGGAGGTTGACAAGATGCTCGACGCTCCAAGCCACAAGCTCGGTGCAGTCGAGGCGGTGCGGTGTCGGCTCCGAGTAGTGGGCCCGGTGGTGTCCCCACCAGAGATGGTTCATCTCATTAATTAGCAAGATATATATGTGAACAAGTCATGCAGTGATGAAGGATAAGAGAAAGAGAGTATGTCTAGTCTAGGGAGTAACAGCTGCATGCAGAGGCTTCGGTATTCGAAATGCGAACAATCGAGGTGCGAGGTGCGCATATATATCCACGTACCCGTTGAAAGTAGAGGCGCATGGTGAGGAGCTTGAGGCAGCGGTAGAGCATGCTGTAGAGGTAGAAGGAGCTGCAGGACAGGGCCATCAGTATCTCCTCCCGCTTGTCCTGCTCCACCACCTCCGAGAACTTGCGCACGTAGGGGAAGCTCTTCGACAGGCTCCGCCGCCCGCAGATCGCCAGCGTGCCGTACCACGTCGACAGCAGCCACAGCGACAGCCGCAGGAGCCCCATGGCCGGATGCGGCAGCCTCACCGATATCAAATCCCCCACCTGCTCCCCTCAACCCAACAACACCATATATATATACATATATATATATATCACATACATCCATCCAACAATAACAATGACCACCAGCATATATACTAACAGTAGAACGTGATCAGTCAGAGACCAGACATGTGAAAATATGACAATGGTTGGTGACTATTGAAGGAGCATTACGGTGTGCAACGGATAATGACGGAGATCATCATCAGCTTTGATCAGGAATACTCTTTCCCCGGTGGTGCAGGACGACTGTGTCCAAGTACACATAATTGTACAATGTTTGTTTGGGGATCCTATATATGTACGTATTCGGAGCTGATTTATATATTTCAAAGCCAGCGGTAGCTTGTGATTAACATGTACAGTACAAGTGTATATTATGAAACCAACAGAACAGGGGCTAGCTAGCTCTCAATTGACGAGAACCCATTCCGGCTATCCTGTTCTGTGCATCGCTCCAGGGCGTGCATGTAGTAATTAAGTTGAAACTTCGTGCGTAGTAGTACTGTAGCATCGACGGTGTGTGGGCACGAAGTTAATTGATTAGTCACTCAGTGGTGCGTGGTCGTGCAGAAGACATGGTTTAAGGTGGCCTTACATCCTCGGGTATGCCAGCCATGGACGCCGACGTGCGGTAGAACCTGACGAGAGCCTCGTCTGATGAGCCGGCACTGCCGGAGATGTCTACAGAAGGCAACAGGGTGTCACAGAAGGCCGCGAGCGCGTCCATCTGCCTGGGCGAGAGACGGCTTGCGTAAGGCGGCCTCCCCCCACTGAGAAGTGCGGCCAGTCTCGACACCTCGGCCGCGGCGGAGTCGTCTCGGAGCTTTCCGGTATTGGCCATGGAGACGATGGACCAAGGAAGAAGGAAGATGGGCTAGACAGCAGGCAAGAGAGAAGCAATGATGGATGAGGGTGGAAGGATGGATTGATGCAAAGATAGTGGGTGAGGAGGGAAGATCATGATTAAAAAGGTGGAGAGGAGAGGGGGAGTCCGATCGAGTGTGGGTCATGCGCGGAGGTTGCATTAACTATTATCAGCAGGGTGAGCTGGGCGTAGCGACGACACAGGTCGACAGTTAACGCCGGCCAGTGAAGGACGGTGGTTGTACCGCCAGTTTAATGCGGTTCAGAGCTTAGCTCTCTGGAGTTCACATGATTATAGACAGAGGGAGGAGAATAGTACTATGATATGTATCCATTAATTTCCTCTTCTCTTGATACAGTGATGCACGGATGAACGTAGATAGAGAAGAGATGAGTAAAAGAATGAATGTGTCCGGTCGTGTGGAAACTGTGTCCGGTCGTGTGGAAACTCCCCCTTTGCATATACCGCGTCTAGCATTGGGAGGGCACGCCCTTGATCGAGAAAGCGCGCAGAAACGCTCTAGAGTGTTCCCTCTTGCTTTAGATCGCCATGGGAGACTTGGGAGAAAGAGTAATATTAATGCACCTAGCACCAAACCACGCAAATCACAAGAGCTGCCACAGGAGATCCATTCTTTTAGGTCCACTTTGATAATAGGTTAGGATAATTCACCCGGGATCGATTAGGATGAATTATTCTTGAACTTTTTACTTTTTCAGTTTGATAACTTGTTCTAATCTCAGGAATAACTCATTCATATTTAATTATTATAGCCCAGAGTCAAGTCCAAAGAAAAGACAACAAGTGCCAAGTATAGTCGACAGAAAAGAAAAGATGTACCAGGAAGTCGGGGGAAGCCTGACGAGGGTACCAGTTGGCCACAACTAGGCGCTACGAGCACGCGCCCCAGGTACACACCGAAGTCGAACGAACGACCACCACCTGAAAAGCAAGGGTGAGCCTCGTGTCACTTGCTCAGTAGGGGTCACGCAGATCCCCACTCGAAACAACGCAGTAACACACAAGACAACAGTGCTAAACGGTAAAGCAGGAGCAGAAGTAACAATAGTACTAAACTGCAATAGTAAAGCTGTAAAAATAGGAGTAAGGATAGCTAAAAGAAAGAGAAAAGCCGGAAGGATAGAAACACAGCTACCGAACCACGGCTCTCTAAGCTACTCCAGACAACAACAGAAAGGCAAACCCTGATCTCACATAGTCAGGAGTTACCGATTTGTCGACAGAGCATTAGCTCCAAAGCTAAGGCCTACTAAAACAGGGAAAAACCCTACAAAAGACCTACATAGTCAAGAAACACTAACGCATATGCAACTAGATCATCGTGTACGCTACACTAAGCTGATCCTGGGCAAAGCCAAGAACAGACTACTCGAAAAAGTCACGAAGTACAAGAATCACTAGAGTCATGCATCATGTGATAGAAGTACCTCCTCACCAGAAGAACAGCCAGATGTGTCCACTGATGTCTTACACTGCGCCATAAGTATCTCCCACACACCTAGAATGATGGTAACTAAGATACTTATGAAACCAAGTACAAGGAACAACAGTAACGAGTGACTAGTCAGGGTCACGCCTATCGGCGCTCGTCCAAACGCCCCTGACCACATGTGCACACACAAGCTCAATGTCTTGAGCCAGGCCTCTAGCTGGTTTTTCCCTCCCGTCGGACTCTAATGGTAATACAAAGGGGCCCACGACAACCAGCCTACAAACCGTCTCTACTTGGAACTTACCCTGCCACCTCTCCCAGGTGGGCGGACATGAAGTGTCGTCAGGCTATGACTAGAGGAGGCTGGCTAGACATAGAGAGTCAAAACACTAAAGTACAGATAGGCTGAACACGCACCCATCATAGTTACCACGAAGCATAAGGCAGCACACAAAAATTGTGGCCAGACTTGGGATAGACAACTAGACATGCTCACAACGATCCTTGAGTCACAAGACTTAGGTCAAGATTGCCACACATCATGGCAACACGTCGTTAATCAACCTAGTCCCTAACCCAAATCACGTGAAAAAGTATTATGGAAGCGGCACACAACAGCCGGATCCACACCAACTGAAAGTCCACAGCCCCTTGGCCACACCTCAGACTCTCGATTCCATATAACAAGAAACATGGAATATGATGGAGCATCAAAGTCCTCAAACCAGATAGGAACACATATAGAGTTAAGATGGTACCTCCAAGCATCTAAAACATAGTCTCGATCCCCACAGGATAAACAAGACACTTACAAAGTCACGTGTCAACCATTGGGTCACAACCGGGTTGACTAGAGACCAATCGATCCTTAAACTAATTTTTGACGTAACACGATGCACACTTCAGAATTACGGCACTTATGAACACCCAATAACACGTTCACAACCCTCATAGGATGTCCACGACATCCACGAAACAATGGGCTAACCAAGGGGTCGAAGCCAAGCCAATAGGAAGCCAAACCAACATGAAAGACACACTCTGGGCAGGCGGCCGTCAACCCTTGGCCACTACTAGAGATCCCAAGCAAGAGGCGGTCTCATTGGGGCTGCTACACATGAACGCGGTCACCAAAACGGCTGCGACCATCCAAACGCAGTCAGGTGAACGACCACATTCACCTAGATGCTTGACCCTAGCAAGAGACGGTCTCCTCCTAGCTGCTACTCAGAGAGGCGGTCAGTCACATGATTGTGACTTGCAAACTGACATAGACCAACCAAAGAAACTAGAACATGGTAGACGAATGACCACTTCTACATGAACGCGATCTTCCAGACAATCGTGTCTTCTTAACGCAGTTGGGTAGACGACTGCGTCTACCAACCGACCTTCAAAAGGATAAAGCGGTTATGACTAGATTGCTACTACCCCCGAGCGATGAACGTGGTTTGGGGGCTCCATTCATATCTATCCCTATGGGGCTCTTTCCTTTCTGAGAAAGGGTAAGTCTAGGGATGGTAATTGTCAGAATGGAAGGGAGTGGGGCATGGGCCCTAGTTGCTCTAGGTGAGGAACCTTTCATGGGAGGGACTATGTTGGATTGTGGGGCCAAGAATTCCGAATTGGATGGCTGAGGGGAGTCAAGTCTAGCAATCCGTTCAAGATCTCGGGCTAGTTGGTGAACCTGGGGTGAGGGTCAGGAAGCATAGACCTTTCTAAGCTCAGTCTTCATGTCTTCCCATGTGCGAATGGGATCTAGCCACCTAACACTTCTTAGACCCTCAAGGTTTTGCCATTCTTCCTTGTCGAGGGGACCGAGGGTCTCCTTGGCGACACACACCTTCCTTTCCTTGGTCATGTGATAATGATGGAGGTATATGTCCATGGAGGTCTCCCAATCCTTATATTTGTCAGGGTTGTGGGATCCATCAAAACGAGGTAACTCCGGTCCAACGAAGAGATAGTCATCGGGGTGCCCGGTGAGATACATGGTTTGGATGCTTAGATGACTCTAAATGTACATGCGCCCTAGGACAAGACTTAGTAGAGACAAGTCTAGAATTTGCTCAGATACTAATCTGATGTGACACCACCTTGGGATGATAGCCATAAGACCGATGTACCTTGGACCTAGTAAGCAAGTACAATTCGCAAGTAGAACGGACCGATATCGACAGCCACTCACCCGGCACTCACCCAAAACCCGGGGGTAACTCTGCGATGCCGACTTGAGGTTGTGAGGGCTGGACCCTTACTGGTAGAGGGCCAGCAAGGCCAAGGGTTCTTCCCAAGGGGGGGGATGAGGGCCCAATTCAAGGGGGCCGACCGGGTGCCAAGGGCACGAGTTGCACTCTCTTCCCACGGTGGTCTCTTGAAAGCGAAGGTGCCAATGGGACCAGGTGCTCACTCTTCCTCCCAGCAGAACTATGAACGAATATTGACTAAACAAGCACCAAATGAGGGCAAGGATTAGAGCACTTACTCAACCGGTTTGAAGAAATCGATCCCGATCGGAGACATGGTCGAGCAGGGAAGCGTAGGTTCCCCACATGCTGCGTCGGTGTAGCTTCAACATGTTTAAGGAATTACAGCACTACTCTCCTAGCAAGGGGGTTGAACAAGGGGAAGGGGAATTAAAATATTACATCCAAACACTACCTCCTGTAGGGAGGGGCTGTAAGCCGGCTAGGCGGGGTGGGGAAAGGCTACACTAGAAACTTAATGCAAGGAGATCGTTGATTCTGTCCACTCTCTGGAATAGTGGACAGACAGTCACTATTGGCACCTCTACGGACTCTCCCGACCTCCGTTGATGATGAAACTAGGGCCAAAACCTCCTGGGTTGGCCCAGGAGGACGTCAGAATTTTTGGAGATTTTCTTGATGATGACAACGGCCGAGGCAGGGCCGTGAACAGGACTGCTAGCTTCTGAATCTGATGGCTTCTGAGTCATTACTGCTGGAAGGTGAGGCCACCACGGATGCTCCCGAGCTCGGATGCGGGCGAGGCTAGAGTTGTTGCATTCGTGGTCGATCCCTCTTCGATCAGAGACCCACGGGGAGGCTGGCAGAGGTCGGAGTAGACAGCTAGACCCCAAAGAGTAATAGGGTGTCAGGCCAGTCTTGGAGGGAACAGACCCAGCGCACCCTAGGGAGAAAATCTGGAACTAGCTGCTCTGGAATCCAGATGGTGTGACACTTCTTGGAGGTGGAAGGAGACTCGCAGAAGAATGTCTCACCCAAGTCCCGCTTCAAGAGCTTTAGGAGGATGGCCGTGGATGCCTCTGCAAGTCATGACTGGATGTCTGCCAAGGAAGAGATGCGCAGTTTGGCGGTGAAGGCTCCTCCGGGCAGTAGAGACCTCGGATGATGATGAGACCACCACGCCTGGAAAGATGCTTCGAAGAGCTTTCCATAAATGTAAGGTTAACCACCAGAGGATGCATGATGGAGATGTGGAAGACTCTACAACTTCATAGTAGACTTCTACTACAGGTTCCAGGCTGGTAGTAGGGAAAGAGAGGGGGAGAATGGAGGGTTTAGGGGGAGCAAATGGTGGGAGATGGCCCTGGGGCCTTTCCTGGTGTGAGGGGGATGGGCATCTCACCCTCTCTCTCTTCTCACACTCTCTCTTTCTCTCCCTCTCTTCTCCGGCGGCCGACGGAGGAAGGCAGGGGCAAGGCGGTGAAGCTCGTAGGGCGAGGAGCATGAGGATGGATCAAGGATCGAGGGGTGATGGCGCGGTGCTCGTTGTTCACGAGTTCGGGACACCGGCGAGGGTTCGAGCGGTGAATTCATGATAAAACGGCGTGCGTAATCTTTGGTGAAGGTAGGGGGATGGTTCCCTAACCCATGTACTTCTTTTCCCACAATTTTGGAAGGCCAAGGTGAGCCAAGTGAGGTTTATTTCCTATTGGGGGTTAAAACTATGTTTTAGGGCGTACGATGATATTTGTTAAATCAAGCATCATTTTCCCATCTATTTACTTGCTTTTGGTGGTTTGGGACCGAGGGAATGGTCCCCAATGTTCCCCCCCTCAACCAGGGTCGAGTGGGCGTAGACCGAGCTCCGAGGTTGAGCTCAGATGATTTCCAACCATTTTTGGTCAACCAATCGACTGGCATTGGTTGACCGAATGGCATTCGCCACAGAAGGGCGGCCAAGCTAGTTCAGTCGATCGAACTCCCCAGTTCAGTCGA